>JAWZSL010000008.1:642500-1285000 GCA_034769285.1 Lutjanus argentimaculatus | reverse complement strand
TGTAAAAATATCTCAGCATTTATTGCCATGAAATTTTGCACAGATATTTGTTGTCCCAGAAGGCCTACTTATTTTGGTTATCTCCCAAAATTGGTGGGAAATTGTGGCTTTGAGTGAAATGTCTCAAAAAATAATGGATAGGTTGACATTCATGTCCCCCTGAAAAACTGTGTAATGTAAATGTAATTTCCATTAGCCTCAGCTCTGCTGAAAGAGGGTGAGGCACGGCTAGCAAGTCCAAATTCATTTTGATAATTTCTACATCAAACAAGCATAAACTGTTTGTACTTGACTGTACGACAGGCCTGAATCACTCAAAAAATTTCTTTGTGGTCCAGTTTGTATTTGGAGAATTCTCAGTGTAAGAAAATTTGCATTGAATGCAAAAAGTTCTCTTGAATCACTTCAACAAACCACTTCAAAAAAGAGTACTTCACTTCAAGTGGTTCGTGGGTAACGAGTGCATACTGTACATTTTTCCCCATGAAAGCCTCAGCCCTGGCAGCATTGGTGCCTTCCTCATTGACATTGACTTCTCTACTCAAACTAAATCAGAAATCTTAATACGAACACCAAGTTCAGTGAGTGAAAATGCCACATTGTCTTGTCTTTTTTAGTCCAGTAACTCTCTCCAAAAAGACAAGCATACTTTGCAACTCCCCAGTGAAAAAAAGATGTCCACTTATTATGACTGGAATGATTTGGAGAACAAGAATACCAGCAGATATCAGTCTATTGACTTAAAAAATTGCAGGCTACAGCTGATTGACCCATCCTAAGTCCCACCCCTATTTGCTCTATGCTCCAATAATGGTTGAGCAAGCTTCGTCCCTGACAGAACCTCGGTCAGCTTTTTACTTTCCTGTCTCCTGTACTTGGATGTTCTGTGTGCGGAGAACCTGTTAAAGTAACATTTATATAATCACATCTTAAGTTAGCTAATGTTTGCAAAACACTAGATAGCTAGCTGACAAATGATTGATGCAAGTTAGCTAGCATGACTATATGTTGCTTTTACAGGTCCTCCAGCAACATCTTTCAGCCATCTTAAATTTTTCTTCTTTTCAACATGAACAAGGCCACAGCATATCTAAGCACAGGAAATAGAAAAGGAGAAAGTTAACCAAGGTCCCAGAAGGGGCGGGACCAAATTTTGAAGATGGTTAAAAAATATTGCTCGGGGACCTGTAAAAGCAAAGCAAAAGGTTGGCTAACTACCTAGCTAATAATTGATGTAAATTACCTCGCTGGTCAACTAGGATTTTGCTAACATTAGCAGACATACCTAGCTGGCTAACAATTAGATTAGCAGCTAATTAGCTAGCAATTTTCTATGGAGCGAAGCACAATAAACATAGATTAGCTAGCTAGTTGGTTAGCATTTTGCTAACATTAACCAACTTAAAATTTGACTATATGTTGCTTTTCCAGGTCCTCCAGCAACATCTTTTAACCATCTTCATTATTTTCAAGATGAACAAGCTGTAGCATATCTAAGCACAGGAAATAGGAAAGGAGAAAGATGACAAGTTATTTATGTAACTTATCTAGTTAGTTAGTTTTTGCTAACATTATCAGCTGTAACTATCTAGCTAAAGATTAGCTTAACTAGCTGACATCTTGCTACAGAGCAAATTATGATTGATATAGATTAGTTACCTAGTTAGCTAGCGTTAAACCATCTTCAGATTCAATTCCAGATGAATAAGCCCAAATCATATCTAAGCACAGGAAATAGGAAAGTCGAAAGATGACAAATGTTCCAAAGGGCCGGGACCAAATTTTGAAGATGGTTAAAAGATGTGGTCTGGGGACCTGTAAAAGCAAAGCTAACTTGCTAGCAAATGATTCATGAAACTTAGCTAGTTAGTTAGCTAGCATTTTACTAACATTATCAGCTGTAACGAGCTAGCTACCAATTAGATTAACCAGCTAGCATCTTGTTGCAGAGCAAAGCACGACTGACATAGATTAGCTAGCTAGTTAGCTAGCATTTTGCCAACATAAACCAACTCGAAATGTGGCTATATGTTGCTTTTACAGGTCCTCCAGGAACATCTTTTAACCATCTTCATTTTATTTTATTTTTCAACAGAGATGTGCACCTAGCATATATAAACACAGGCAACAGGGAAGTTGACCAAGATTCCAAAATGGAATGGACTTTGGAAAGCTCATTAGTTGCTACAAGCAGTAAAAAGTCAACACTCAGCAGCAGGATGGATACATGAAACATTTGTTATCCACAGAAATTATATATCCAAATAAACAACAAATTATGGAGAAGTATCTTTGGTAAGTTGTGGTAGGTAACTTCATACTTCATACTCCATTTGCAGAGGAGATTGTCCCACTCCCACTTACAAAGGCAATGTAAATTTGTTCTGTGTGACTGAATCTAATCTTGATAGTCTGCTACAATCACCTGTGGGAAATCTCTGAATAGTAACTTCACTGTGAAATACCGGGCCATTATTTAAATGAAACACAAGTCTGATACTACTTGTCAAGCAGCAGCAGTCCTCTTGTTTTTACACGCCCTCCTCACTTCAACTCGACAGAAAATTTGGGGTTGAAAAGCCGCGATCCAGGTCATCCAGCGTGGCGGTGAGAGCTTCACTCTCCGGCAGCATTAATCACAGAGCCGCTGTCCTCCGACTGATTACCTCCCATCCATCTTAGTTTGCTGAGCCCTCCAACAGGAGAAAGCCCTCATGAAGATCTGATTAAAAAATGAAGTGACTCATAATAGGAGCACATGCCCGGCCTGTGATAGTCATAAGCTCTGAGTGGGATTTATCTACTCATCTCCAAATGTCCATTCACCTGCTCACTGCCTGATCTCAGCGAGGGGACCTGCTGCGAGGAGGTGAGGTCTGGAAGAGAGCTAGTGGATATCTGTGTGTATGTGTGTGTGTACGTGTGTGTGTGTGGTAGTCATTTGCAGCTGCAGACAGAAGGGGGAGTGACTTTGAGAGTGTCTGAGAGGCACATCCTGCCTGCAATTAAGGTGGAATCAGAGAGAGATCTGTGCTGCCTTGATAATGAGCCTCATCTGAATTATTAACTAGAGCTGTACCCCCCGGACCTGGACTCCCATCAGGCCTAGCTACACAACAACAAGAGCAGATGCACGCACACGCAAATACACACACACACACACACACACACACACAGAATCTTCAGATCCATACAAACCTCTATCAAACCCATTTTAGCGTGTGCAGGAACTCAAAAACTAATCCCATTTGCAGTAAAAATCAGGGCAACACATTACTTGAAGTGGCGCTCATAAGGCATTATAAGGCATCAAAAGCCCATTATAAATAAACACACTGAGTGCATGATGATTTATTAAAATTGGTGCATGGTATAATGAGTACAATATGCAGAAAGTTAGGGGGTTGAATACTTTATGAAGCAACTGTGTTATTAATCACATTAAAATTTAGTGCCATTTCAGATGCATGATTACATTATAACATTTTTCTTTGATTCCAGTTGGATTATAATCAGTTTGTCGCCGTGGTGAATTGATGGATGGATGACTAATTCAAAACTAAATCTTTCTGTGAGGTATAACTTTAGGCACGTTTCTACCCAAGTACTTTTAGTCCCTGGAGCTACTTTTCAAGGAACTATATGGTTTCTTCAGCCCATTGTTGTCTGTGCTTCCACCATGGTATACAGACACCAAGATAAGACAAATTAGCCCACTGACATGTGGAAAAGTGACAGTTGTTTTTCTGCATCATTTTTGCACGAAAATTTATGACAACAATCTCTGTCAGTCTATCTGACGTATGCTTTCTTCTCTAAGTCAATAGCTTTGTTTCCATTGCAGGAACTTTCCCCAGGGACTAGGAACCTTTGGACGAACTTAGCGCATTTCCACAAGCATGGCTGCAGATGTTTAAAAAGTATGGCTGAAATAAAATACCGCATGCAATTGACCAATCAGAAATGTTAAGCGCTGCAAGCCCCACAAAGTATTAAACCTCAAACAGGAATCTTTTCGGGGGTTAAATAACATCCCAGGACCTTAATTCAGACCCTGATCCCTGCGATGGAAATCCCTAGTCCCCGGCTAAGTTCCTGCAGGGAAAGGTGCCGTTTCAAGGTTATCTCAATAAAATCACTACTACAACAATACAACTATTAATTTACATGTTCTCCAAAACCACACTGTGTGGATTTGGATGCATGTTGCCTTCTTCAGGGCAGCCATTGACTTCTATCAACTTCCATATGTTATGGCAATCAATCAATCACATGTACTTTACATCACAAACAGTAATTTTGTAAACCATGCTTTTGTGTTGTATACATTTGGATGAATGTCATCTACTGCTCCAGGCAACCATTGTTTTCCATTTATATCCAATGCAAAACAAAATAAAATAGCAGCATATTTAAAACTGCAATAAAGTCTACATTAGAGCAATACCTTTTATTGAAAATTTTTTGTCAATACTGCATTATTTCTGAGTGGTAATGCAATTAAGCACGGACTTTTAGATCATTGTGATGGACTGTTAAACTAAAGCAGTTTTCAAGAATGTAAGTAAATGGGAAACAATCGCTGCCTGAAGGAGCAAACAAAATACAAGCAAATTCCATAAAAAAATAACATAATGATATAGAAAATTAATTCCTATGAAGTAAAGTAAATGTAATTTATTGATTTGTTTTGTTACTACATAAAAATTAATGGAAACCAATGGCTGCCTAAAGGTTAAAATACATCTAAACAACAAAATTCTTCTAAATACTTTATATTCAGGCTTTACAAACTGAGAACCACAATGTACGACACATAAAAAATCTTTGTTTTTGCACTTTGAGATAATCTTCAAAGTTAAATATTATTCAATGAATAACTGTAGTGGATTACATAACTCAATTCAGTTTGAGCTAATATGTTTTCATTTCATGTTAAAATTAATAAAAACCAATGGCTGCCTGCAGCAGTAGACAAAACACAACCACATTTCTAACAGACAGCAGTGTGGTTTTCACACACTTATTGTTACTTTTCATGTAAAATGTATGTGATTTGTAAAAAAAAAAACGATGAAAATGATTTGTAGAGAAGGATCAAAGATGATAAGAAGCCCCCGATGCGGTCGTTTAAGGCCTCATCAGCAGTGTAACAAGATTACGTGCTGACCTGCTCCTGAGTCACAGTCTGACAGCGAGGACAGAGGACTGAATGTTTTTTTGAACGCTCTGCTCATCGTCCGGAGCCAGACACCAGAACATTTTGAAGCCCTGAGGTCTGCTAGACAACACGGAGAGAATGTGTGCTGGGCCGACATTTTACGACACACCACCAGGCACGAATCCCAAGATCCGCCTGCCTGACTGACTGTTGTGTGTCTGGACTCGGTTTTCTCTCTGGAATTTCCGTCTGTAGAGTGTTTCTCAACATTTTATTCCAGCTGATTTATTCCAACTGATTGAAGTGTGAGGGCTGAGGGCGAGAATATTATGTTCTATTCCAACCACTATGACTCATTTAAGCAGTGAACACCCCGCCTCCACTGCCGGTGCATCCCTTGTTTACATCCCAGCCCTTCTCCAGATTGAAGCGATATCTGCCCGCGTTCTGTTCTAATGCCTTTTGTAGCTCGGCATCAACTGACAAGGCAACTGATCCGCTCGGATCAAAATCTGTCCGTCTCCACATGGCCTCCTTTCCATTCAAGCCCTCAACGACTCTGCCCAACTGTTTCCTCTCCATTCACAGGACTGATCAGATGAGTTTTACCATAGTCTCAGATTCAACAACCAACCCCCTTCGCCTTCCAAATTCCTCTTCCCATTCCCCGCCCCCGGTTAACCCAGCGCCAAGCCCGCCAACTCGAGAGCTGCCTCTCCTTCTGCTGGGCCTTTGTGATAATAACAATAACTGTGTAGCAGTGCAGAGGGCTTTCTGTTGAGCCAGCGCCAGGCCGGCTGGCACAGGGAACCCTCTAAGCCTGTTCTACCATCTCCAACCAATTCCCCTCTGTCTCGGCTGGCGCTGGAGCATCACAGGCATTAAGGCTGCTATCAATGTGCTCAGCAGCAGGGGCCACCGCCACCACTCTCGCACCCGCTCTATCTTTTCTCTTTCCTCCTCTCTCCCTCTCCCACTCAATTCTGAATCCAATTCAAAAAAAGGTTTTATTGGCAGGACAAATAATACCTTGTTCTTCAAAATGTCTCCTTGCCTCCTCTTTTTTTCCCTCTCCGTCTCTCTCTCTCTCTCTGTGCTGTGCACCTCATTCTGTGTCTCTATCTTCCACAAGTGGAATCTCAGCAGAACAAGGTGATGGCCATCAGCGTGGGCGGTAATACTTTACGTGAAGTGCATTCTGATGCATTACAAGCAGATTAGAAGCATATTAGAGGTAAAGATCCACTTTTGCTCTCAGTAATCAGGGAAATAAAAGAAGGTAAACCAACCTAAAGTCAGCCAGACTATTTTTAGCGCTGATGAAGTGTAATTAAATCAGTGTTTCCCAGCATATATGTCCTATTTACTTTCTAAAATAGTTTTTTTTACACCCCCCAAAATATTGATTTTATGTTTTCTTTTCAGAAATATGTATCAGTAAAAATACTGCTGCAACCACTTAATACCAGTTATGTGCCAGTACATTGCCAGTAGACCATCTTCAAACTTTTATTGGGAAGTTTGCCTGCTGGGCTTTAAAGGCCTTGAAAACTTAGTTTTTTTTTCTAGATAACTTTAAAATAGGCATGAGTAAATAAGCAGAAATCTAAGATAAAGTTTTGAAAAACAAATCTTCAAATATTATTTGACCTAATCTTTTTCCAGCCAAGCCCCACCCATTTCAAAAACCTCAGTTCTCACGTGAAAGTACCAAAATTGTTAACTTTTGCTAACTTTGGCTGATTATTTTGGGTACATGTAGGGGCTTACAGAATATCACCTTTAAAATTCTGGTCGTCTGGGAATCCTTAACAGGTGTCTGATGTTCTGATAGCATTTTTTTTCTTCCTCAATACTGGTTCCAGTACTGAACTTTGCGTATAATGTAATATGATTGCTATCATTGTTGTATAGAGCAGTCAAAAAAAAAAAAAGGCATATGGGATGTTGTAGCATGGTCTTGTTGTTGTTTCAAACTGCGGAATGGGTGCCACTGGTGGTACATAAGCTCCCTCTAGTGGTACACTGAGGAATGTCAGACTTTTTTTTAATGAAATATATTAATTTTAAAACATAATACTGTCAAATTACTATAAAATTTGGAATGAAAATACATTAAATATAAGAGCACTGAAAAGTAATTTAAAATAAGTCCAAAATAAGTTGTATTTTTGTTTTAAATATCAGCCTGCTGCATAGTCACAGTCATGCACGTAGCACGTGAATACAGTATCAATGAATTAACGGTAGTTACAAGCTAAACTGTAATGGCAAGGTAAAATGAAGAGACTGAAAATGGATGGACCACAAATAGGAACTATTATGAAGAGAAGTGCAGATCAAAAGCAGAATTTCAACCAGCCGTCTTGAAAATGAAGTGGCTACTCAAGACACGCCAGTGACATTTCCACAGCAACTGCTAGCACGAAATGGTGCCAAACGGAAGGCGATACTTGGAGAGCTCAGTATTTTGTGATGATGTAAAAAGTTCGAGAAACACCTAATTAAATGATATCGGTTCAGTACGTAAACTTCCGAACTCAGCACTATTCCATCCACAGACATATCATCAGAGGCATTTAGGATACTGGTGTCCGTATTGGAACGATCCTAATGTATTTCTTGATTAACTGACTAACCTGCTAAATAAAATGTTGGACAGAAGTTGTTGTACCAAACACACACAGTGATTTAATCAATCTACCATACACAAATTGTGACAGTGGGAGCTTATTTCTTGTATAATCACTTCACTTACATTTATTCTTCTCTGCTCTTGTTAAGCGTATGTACTTGAGTTCTGCACAGATCTATCTTTATTTTAGCAATTAATTACCGTTACTTACCGGTTCATAAATGTATTGTCTGATATCACTCTCTGTTTACTTTATAATGCACTATATTTATGCTCTGTCCTCAGAGAACCTTGTGAAAAGATTGCGAAAGCTGAAAAAATGAAAAAGAGAAGGAGTAAAGCTTGTCCTCAGAAAACCTGAAAAAGTAGTGTCCATGCTACTCTCTGCTTACTGTGCCACAGTGCAACGAGTTCATGCATTTTGTAGATGCAGAAATTACAGTCATGCAACTCATCAGCTGTCAATGATGATGCAAAATGATTCATAAGTGTCAAAAATCTAAATTTACAGCTCACTACACATTTAACTATTGAGTGTCTGGTATGTAGGGAGGAGTGACAGAGTGAACGAGGGAGTGATTTCGAACATTTTATCTGTCTCTTTCTGTCCTCCCAACTGGGAATTTTGAATCAACCTGACACACATGGATACAAACCATTACCACAGTTAGAGAGAGGACAAGAGAATTTACTTCAGAAATTAGATTTGAAATAAACCCTATGGAGGGCTATTTCTGCCAAATGTGATGGAAATAAAGACCCCATAAGTCATTATAATGAGAAACTTTCACAAAATAATGATTTTATCTCAAAATATTTATGTTTAAATGTCATTATAATGTTTCTCGTTATAATGACTTGCAGGATTTTTTCCCCTCACATTGGCAAAAACAAGCTTCCATAAAATCCAAACCCACAAAAGACCTCAGACTTCGTCAGGACCCGGAGGGTTTGGGTGAGGCAGCAGGACTCTACTATATACAGGTGTGCAGGGATTATGCATCATCTTGACAGGATCTGTGTAGATACAGAGCTCTGAACAGATCCAAACGCTTCCCAGAATGGTGCATTCATGAGCAATTACAATGCCAAAATTCTTCTAAGTTAAAGAGTACCTAAACACAACACTTTTTTGAGTCAGTAAATGAATGTACAGTCCCTCTATTACACATTTTGTCCCATGTGGGTTTGTGAAACCAAAGGTTAATGCTGATCTGTTTTATGAGTAATGACTGTAATTCCACTACTTTTGGTGGTAACTAAACATGTAACTAATTACTTTTTCAAATTAAATATCACAGTTACAACTACTGAAATTTAAATGGGCTCTTTACTTTTGACTTACGTGAAAATAGCGAACTACTAGAAAGGAAAGCAGACAAACAAGACAGTTCACGCAATATGAGCTTTCTTTTCAATGTTTCTAGTATAAAATGGCATCATATAATTGGTATTAACTACTATAACACGCTTGGTTAACATAAATCCAGTAGCCTGTGGGTCTTCTTCCACCGGATTTTACTATCTAACCAAAGACAATAAAAGTCGTTGCTGCCCTCTGGTGGTCGGGATTATTAATAACTTCTATCAGTGATAATAGGTACAATGATAGATAAAAATTTGACTGTTTTCAGTAACATAATACAGCCATGTGTGCATTAAAAAAAGAACTGATAGACTTTTAAAAGTTACTTTTCCTAGTAACTAATTAATCAGTGAAGAAATTCAATTACTTTTGAGAGAAGTAATTAGCAACTGTTACAAATTACTACATTTCAATAATTTGCCCAAGTTATAACGTACATAAGTTAACTTATGTAGCGTACTTAAGTTATTTCATGTAAGTCATGTACTCATGTCACATATGTAATGTGAGTTAATATACATGTACATCGCATACCAACTGACATACGCAATGTAAGTCAACTTACGTAATGCACTTCACTTATGTAATGCACATCATGTACTCACATCACATATGTAGTGTAAGTTAATTTACATAAGTAACTTCAGTTACATAACGAATGTACCTGTATTAACCCAAACCACAATGTTTTCCTAAACCAGTAGTTTTGCTACCTAAATCTAAACAAATCCATATCCGTCTGACAACGTGAACCATGATGGAGGTCACCATGACAACAAAGGTCACCTGACTCCACAGAAGTTAAGGACTGGCGCATCAACTGCAAACAAAATTGGGCTTTGGTGTATGCACTGCATGTGATTTGAGAAAATCATGTTATTTGTACGCAGATTGACGAGTCTGGTTCAGGTTCAGGCTAAAACAAAGTGCTGCGTTGGACACAGGAACGAATGCTTTTCTGAAATGATAATTGATCCTCATGTGTATCACCGCTTGTTTGCCGTGTTCTCATTATATCACAGCCTGATTACAACAGTCAAACACCCACGACGTGCCTTTAACGTGCTGCTGCTTTGTCGAGCCTTCAGGTAGAGTCAGTGAGCTCCTACCTGCCTGCACAGCGTCGAGGCTGATGTGTACAGTACAGCCCGCAGACAGGCCACAGCTCAGCACATCCATTCCCACGCAGAAGCCACTTGTGAAACGAACACAACAGCGCGTGTGTGTGTGCGAGCGCGGACCCCCGCATCACCACCGTGACCACCTACAGAACTGAACTCACTTCATATGACCAAACACAGCCTCCCACCTCAGATGCAATAACAAACACGGCCCAAACACTTGACCGCAATTACAGAACCACAGTCGGCGAAATCCATACATAGTCATCATGGTAACCTGCCAGATGCTTAAGCAACACTGTGACTTTGTGTGTGTGTGTGTGTGTGTGTATATGTGTGTGTGACCACAATCAAAGAAATCCATACACTACCACCGGACACGAGAAGGTGTGTGAACGTGTGAAAGAAATCCAATACACCGCTGTAGCCTTAGCGCTTGACACTTAAACAAGTGAGTGACACCTCAACAGTGTGTGAGTACAGTATGTGTGTGTGTGTGTGTGTGTGTGTGTGTGTGTGTGTGTGTGTGTGGTATTAAGAGGCAGGAGAAGCTGCCGGCCCAGATGAAGACAAAGAGCCCAGCGGCTGAATTGAGCAGCAGCTCTCAGACAGGATTACACAACAGCTCTTAAAGACTGCTTTTAATAGCAAGACTCCGACTGGATCTTATTTCCCTCCCACTCACCCCATCCAACCATCCATCCATATACATCCCCCACCCACCCATCCATCCATCCACCCCCCAAGTATTCCTCAACCTAAGCAGAAACATACCGGAATGTGCGAGTGTATACATATCGTACGTGAGCGTGCGTGCTTGTACCTCCGTGTTTCAAATCTCATTAAAATCGCTGCCAACTGTTACAGTCCAACATGTGCGTGCACATGTGTGTGTCTCTTTTTTTCCTTTTGTGTTGTTATTTTGATTGAATCAAGTTGTTTTTCGCCTCAACTTGGAGTCTCTCTCCGCCAATCAGCTCCCCTTTGCCAGACCAGCCAATCAAAACCTCCACGCAAAGCTGGAATGGGAGCAGGTATCAAGCTGGGCATCCCTGGGCAGCACAAACAAGGCCCTGGGAATTAAGCCCCTGCTTTAAATCCAATTTTAACCCCCCCCCCTCTCCTCCCTATACCATAAAGATTGGACAGCGGTTGAATCATCAAATGGTGATTTTATTGAGATTAATCTGCGTCTTAATACTGCTCAATTGGAGGCTGGTGTGGAGCCAAATGAGATGTCGGAGCATTGCAAAAACCTCGGGACAAAAAGAAGGGAGACAATGGCACTTATCAAAACCTGCTGTAAGGATATGATAACATGACAGGAGAAGCAGATAGAGGATTTTGGATCAAGTCAATGTCAAACACACAGATGGTGTGAAATGCCTGCTAATCCCACCGCGACTCGTGTTTCCCCTTTTTTCCTCTGTGTGCCTTCTATCGCCGGGCTGTGTCAGAAAAAGCAAAAAAAAAAAACCAAAAAAAAAAACACACACACAGGAAAACAAACCACAACTTCAAAAGCATTGAAAGAATTTTAAAGGGGCACTCCACCCATTGTCACAAGTAGAGCTACTCTGTAAGGGTGTGTGTGTGTGTGTGTGTGTCGGGGGGGGGGGGGGGGTAAGTATTTTGTACTTACATTTTCCCAACTGTTTCCAGTCAAATGTAGAGAAATCTCTAATTTTTTCAAGGTAATGGTATGTTTGCCTTCTAGCTATTGCTAGCTAGTTGCCAGCTGCTAAACTGGGAAAAAAGGGTATACATCTGATGCGTTTGAGAGCGAGGAAGGAAGTCGGCACACACGACTAAACATAACATTAATAAAAATTTAATATTACCTTCTCCAATAATAAGATTTATGTCAGATAGTTTTTCATCAGCTATCGTGGTTGTTTAAAAGTGAAGACAACAATTCCCATGATCCCACGCTACTTCACAACATCATCAAACTACGTCTTTTGTTATTGTTTACATATGAGAGACCCCTAGCAGCAGAATTTACATATTGTGTGTTTAAGTGTCGTGATTCTTTTTTCAATCGTTTTTTAATGGAGTGTCTATTTACACTCTGGTCACGTAGCAACTATTCCGCTATTTACACCCGCCCCCCTAGTCAAGCTATAAAGGTCTCTGTAGAGAATGGGAGGTTGTAATGGATGAATGGGTTCAACACAAGACTCTCCAGTGGTAGACGGGTTTTCGAGTCCCAACCTTGGAGATGCCATTCTATACACACAAGGGTGTAAATATTTCACCCAGGGTGCAAATAGCACAGTTGGCTACTGATACCTGGGTGCATCTGTCTTTTCAATCAATTTTTTAATCCCTGAATTGATTTTTTTGGCACAACATTTTGGCCTCACATCTTACATCTTAATTAAAATAAAAGTAAATGTAGCAGTTTACTTGATGATGCTGACCAACATGTGATGTGCATTGTTTTGGGAAATATGACTCATGATATACAGTCAGGGATGTAACACAATAAAAATGTCTGGATAGCAGACAGGAGTGTGACAAGTTCTAGCATGATATTTCATGGTTACTTATTTTATTCTTTTTATTTTATTTTATTTTATTTTATAACAGTACTGCTACTGACTGCTGCATTGTTTTTGCACATGCTAAGGTCATGGCTGCTAGTTTTTTTTTACTATTCTATTTGATCAAAGAAGCAAAGCAGAAACATTTAAAAGGAAGTTTTTTTAAGTTAAAAAGGATAGATCTTTTATTGCTGTACTTAAAGTTTTTGGTATTGTTCCATCCCTATCAAGCAAGCAAACAAAAATCACAATAAATCATAAATATCCAAGTGCAATACATAAGAATCAAAATACACATCGAATCGGCACTCAAATATGGTGACAGCATCGAATCAGAAGATAAGCGATCTGCTCAGCCTGGGAAAACAACTGTATAATGTGGCCCTGATGGAGATTTCAAGTTTTTAAAAAATGGTGATGTCAGAGTGATGTCATCAGGGTCATCTCAGCTTGGACTCAACTTAAATTTTAACAGAAAACCCGTGTTACAGACCAGAGGTGTGTGGTTTGAAATAAGTGGGAAGAGCGGGTCTAATAAACATTATTGAGTTGCATTGTGGGAATCGTTAGGACAAAGCGTTTTTGAAGCTCGACCCACACAAGAGGCAGAAAGTCAGGATATTTCAGCCTCTGCCACTTCAGTTTTCATTCTTCAAAATAAATGTCTATTGTTAGTTTGCCAACTTTATGTACGCAAAACACTAAATCACTGTCTGACACTTTAAACATGTTGGCAATCTCTGCGATTGTCATTATGTTGGGTGATATATCTTGTTTTTCAAGCTCCTGAACAGAACAATGCCAGTAAAGCGGTTAAACCCTGCTGTCAAATTTAACAAGAAGGGAGTTATTGAGGCTGTTCTGTTAGAGTTAACAGTGTGTAGCCAGCATTTAAAAATTCCCATTAACTGCAGTGTTGACCCTTGTGGCCCTTTGATGAAACTCCCACTACAGACAAAAGACCATAAAACACAAGTGGAACAGAAAATCAGACTGTCAAATACATGTTGTTTCTTTTTTTTTCTCCTCTGTTCCGAAAATAAATCTGATTCAAATGTTATTTACTTGTGTTTACATCTGACTTACATATTAGTGTGTAGACAGTCCTGACTGTTGTATTTAATGTATCATTCACTGCCAGGAGTCCATATTTACCAGATGTGGGAACACAGTGTACATTAAGGCTGTGGGATTAGGACAAAATCAAATATCATGATATTTATGGACAAATACAGTCAAATATCATGATATTTATGGACAAATACCTTTATAATTATATTTATTGATAGTGCGACAATATTGTAGGGATGACTATTGCCAATTTCACAAAATATTAACAATGAGATTTCTGATAAATAATCATCCGTAATGTTGATATAATGACTAAGTGATTAATGCAAATAGTAGAACAGCTAGAACGGTCTGCTATATCCAGAAAATTACATAATTTTACTGTAATGCAGCATTAAAAACCAGGAAAAGACAAGACTTATGTCATATCATGATAACACAACGGTATCTTGTCTCATATCATGATATTGACTTAATATCAATATATTGCCCAGTACTGGTATACATTTATTTAGAATTTAGTAAACTTCAGTTTTAAGTATCAGAGCTGAGTTAGACACTTTCTCATCTGTCTTTAAATGGGTGAAAATGAAAAAAGTGTCATGCATAAGCAAAACTTTCTCAAACACAAAGGAGAGTATGAGGGGGAGCTACAGTACAGTGCAGGGCTTGGAAACAAAAGACCCTTAATCCTTCCACAGAATGGGTGGTAAACTTAAGTAGATTACAGCAACCAATCTATTAGATTAACCTCATATTAATTTGAATTTAAGGGATAATCTGTAGTTACATCTGTTTGCTGTGACACCCCCATGTCATCATCTCTTGTTATTGTCCTTTTAAACCCCTCTCTGCCTTGTGCCATGCTTTCGCGCAGCCTGTGCGTAAATTCAACGTGCGCGCACTGGTTCGCAGGGGGGGAGGCGTGGAGGTGGCGTGTGGGGGTAGAGGGGGGTGGCTCCAAAAGACGGTTTATCCCGAGCACCAAAACGGTCCAAATCGGACCGGAGGCACACTTTGTCCCCGGTGTGACCCGATAGCGCAGAGGCTTTGGACGCAGACACTTTGCCGATGCGTCACAGCGCGTAATAGCCGCCTCTCCAAAGAGAACCGTGAGGAGAGGGGGAGTTTGGGCTCCGTGCGGCTACTCCTCTATATGCACAGGCTGCAATCCCTAAATACGATGAACCCAGTGAACCCTTAACCAACACGCTCACCGCCCCTTTCCACACACTGTAGCGCGGAGTGACACGGGGACACGCCACTGACATAAATTGCCGGGACCAGGGGTCAATTATGTGGCTTAGAAATATGCAGAGAAGGAGTTGAGCTGCAGACACAGACTCAGACTAAATATAGAGCCGCTTCTCCACTAAAACCTTCAGCATGTGGTGTGAGAGAATTCTTTCATGTGGCCTACCTTCCATCCGGCTGAACTGTTGCTGTCGCCTTTATCCTTGAAATAAGGAACAAAGCGAACCATCCAGTCATAAATTTGGGACAGGGTGAGTCTCTTCTCCGGAGCGCTCTCAATGGCACGGGTGATAAGGTCTGCATAAGACAGGTTCCCCCACGCGTTCCGCCGGGAGGACTTGGCTTTGCGCAGCTGGCCGGCCACGTCGAGCGCAGCCCCCGACATGCAGGCAGGAGCGGCCACGACCGGGGCTGGGGCGCCCGCCGGATGCTTGATCTCAGCCGGCGCGCCACCTTTTCTCTCGGCCCGGCATGCGGGCACGTTGTACTGCTCCACTTTGACCGACGCCAGGGCCAGACCCCGGCTGCCTCTTGATCTCCCCCTGGGAAATCCTCCGGACACGGCAGCGGCCAGGTGCACGACCGCGACCGGCTGTGAGGCTCAAATTCCGAATCGATATCAACCTGATGCGCATCCATGCCGCCGTTCTTCATCATCATCAGCATGATGAGCTCCCGCTGGATGGATGTCAAAACCGGGCAAGGTCACTACTGATCACAAAAAGCCTGTCAGAGCCAGAGAGTTCAAATCAAACCTCTCCAGTGTCCAAAATCAAGAGAATAAAGGTGTATTGTTTCACACACAGGCGGGATGAAGCGGTGTGAAGGAGCCGGCAGCAGTAGCGCTGGTGTGGGATATTATCATTCTCCTCAGTACAACAATGTGGCATCACATCAGGACAGATGAAGGTGTATCCGAGGCATCAACAACAGTATCAGTCTCTCTTCCATGTTAATTGCACAACAACCGGCTGCGAGGCTGCATGCAGGACCAAGCGACGGTCAAACATCCAGTGTGGACGCCGCACACACTTGGAGAATGTCTGCTTGTGTGTGTGCTCTCTCCTCCGGCTGCAGCAACAGTTGATCCCTCTGACAGATGAGGTCCAGTGCAGGTTAAAAGCAGCGCTTATCAAACTCCGCGCATTAATTGACTTTATAATTCTCTCCCAGCTTCTTCACCAGCGTCTTTCTTTCTTTTTCTCTCAGTGCCCGGCTGAAACTCACTGCGAGCGCAATTACTCCCTTAGAAATAGAAACAGGCTCTCATGAATCATTTATATGAAGCCGTGAATTTCCAGACGAGAGAGGGAAAAAAAGAAGAAGAAGAAGAAGCCCTCCTGGATTTGATTTGGAGCATCCTCCGTGTCTCCTGCGCACGCCGCCAAACGCCTCTCTCCTCTCCTCTTCTCCTCCTCCTGCTCCTGTACTGTAGATATTTCTACCTTTGTCTTTAGCTTTCCGCTCACATGTCACATGGGTGCCGTCTCTCTGCCTTTATACTACGAGCCCGTGCGTCTCTGAAGGCTTCAAGCCACTTAACTGTAGCCTGGAATAAAGTGGAATAAGTGCTGCTTCCATATAATTGGACGCCGCCTGAATCAAGTCACTCCCTCCAGAACAGGTTTCCAGAGGAGGAGGAGTGTGTGTGTGTGGTGTGTGTGTGTGTGTGTGTGTGTGTGTGTGTGTGTGTGTGTGTGGTGGGGGGTGATATTCCCAACAATACAGTTTCCAAAGGCAGTCCTTTATACTCACAATATACAGACAAAAGCAGCCACATTCTTTAATTTTGTCACCTTTATGTCCTTTTTCCCCAAGTGACAATCATCATGAGATTTGATTTATTTTACTGCTAATTAAAGATAAATGTTAACTTTATTTTTATGTTTTTGAATTACTTAATTAGGAGCTGGACTGGATCAAATCAGTTAATACAAGCTTCCTCAAAGAAACTGGTCACTTTTAATATGTTTTAAAGGTATAGCTCGGATAGATTTTTCCCCAAAGGCTGTGCAACTCTTTTACTACATGTCATTTTTACCACTGTGAAATAGTTCTACACAAATCGCACAACATTAAACACATCCACACACGTCACTGTACTTTGCCGATAAATGCTATTGCACTTTTGTTACTAGTACTTTACTTGTTTTTACTTTATTTTATTGTTATTTTAGACTTAATAATGCTTATTTTTATATATATTTGTATATTTCTGTACTTTTCTATCACTAAGCTTATTTCATTCCTGTCTATTTATTCTTTGTAAGTTTCAATAGAATGCACCATTTGAGGATGACACAATTGCAATTTCATTGTGCTTGCACAATGCGAATAAAGTCTTTTCGGAGTGGGTTTGTATGAGGTACTTATCCGGAATCAGTGTATTAGGCTACCTTTAGTAGATGGTGTCGACATGCCCTCAGTTTGGAGAAGCAAACCAACCAGACTCCTTTAGCAAAAGCAGTAAATGACCTTGCAGAACATGGGAGTTACTGGTCTACCACTGCAAAATGTATTTTAGCAACTTTAAAAAGAGCACAATAAAAACATCTATATCAGTTTAAGCGTATGCGATAGGTAGAATATTTTCACCATTTTGCCTTCGACAGACAGATATCGCCGAGACAAATATTGACAAATATGGCTCTCGTTCGCTGAAGACACCTTTGGCAAAAACAGTAATTTTACCTCACTGAACACAACAGTTGCTGCTGCCTTGACTGGTTAGTTTGTTTGTGGTATTGTGTGATTTTGGTGAGTCTGAACCAACCCTTTAAAACACTGAAGTCACACAATAACACAAGCAAACTAACTGATCAAGGCAGTGGTAGACCAACAACTGCTCTCTTCTGTGTAGGGATGTGCGTGATTAGTCAACTACAATTAAATGTGTCTACCCTCATCAGTCAGTGAGTATTATATTAATGTACAAGTCCGGTTAACAGTTGCCTCTGAGCTGCCACCAGTCAAGGCTGCAGCTCTGGCAGACAGCAGCCCCTGTCTCCTTATGCTACATGTCCCTGATTTAAACCAGTGAGATGGAAAAAGGGACAGGTAACATCTCATATAAAGAGCACAGTGCGTAATCACATTCAGCAAAGGCATGTGGATGTTAACCTGCAAGGAGAGCAGGCTGATGGTGCTAGCACTGCTAATGTTAGCCACAGTGTGTGGCTGCTAATGTTAAAATGCCATGTATGCCACTGTTTACCAAGAGAAGATGTGATCCTACTCGATCTGAAAAGAAAACACATTTAGCGAGTTATTGTCGTGTTGTAGGATGATGCGTAATCTTCATAGCGCACGGCGCAAATCACCACACATTTCAGTGGCATTTATAATAAGACTTGGTTATTGAAGAATGTGATTAATGGCTTCCAAAGGCTCTTAATACATGTACTATTGTTCCAGACAATGTTTAACCCTATCAATTAATAAATTGTGCTCAGTTTGGACTGTTTAATGAGTGTGTTCTTACATTTAGATTAGTTGGCTAGACTAGATTTAACTTTCCATTAAATCAGTGGGGACATTAGTCACCAGTGACGTTTATAGATCTGTGAGGTAAAATGACTGTTTTTGCCAAAGGAGTCTGGTGGCTTTGGAGAGAGCAATATTTGGCTATACCGTGGCTTCATGTCCGAAAAGGCTGTGAGACAACAAGGTAAAGCAGTGAAAATGTGAATATAGCATACACTTAAAATGATATTTATTTTTTTAAGGTGGCTTAAATATGTTTTGCTGACCCTGTCCACAACAGTACATTACGTAGCTTCCAACACCAGTACTCCTGCCGCCTCTCCAAACTGGGCATGTGTTGACCTACATCTACTGTGGGTAATACACTGATTATGGATAAATACCACACACAACCCCACTTCACAAAATTTGAATTATCCCTTTAGTTTGAACTTCTGCCTACCTGATTGTTTTTTTAAGAAGCACCAAAGGCAATAACCTATACTTTACATTTTTAAATCCAAATGAAGGTTACACATGGTGTTTCTATGAGGCAGCCTGCAGCTTCATAGAATACAGCCTTGATTTATAGTATTTATAATTCATAATGACCTCTGGTCAACATTTATGCATTTTCTAATGTAGTAATCCATAAGTAAGACACCTTACAGCTGCAAATAACCAGGATCCATGTGAAAGGAATTAATACTTTCTCCAGAGCCATGGATTTTACCCACACTGAGGTCAGAAGTCCTCCCAGTGCACCCACACCAAAAAAAATAAGTGACTTGAGTGTAAATATTTTTTGATTATTTGCATCTTTCTTTCTTTTTTTTTTTACTTTTTTGTATCTAATTTATGCAGTTTTTAAATATGTTTTTTCTGTAAAGTCTAACTTCTGTTTCAAAGACTTCTCCACACTCTCAGGGAAACCATACTGGGGTAGAAATGCAGATACCCTGATTTATAATTTTGTTGGTCAAATTTAAATCGATCCAGTTAAAATATACTGGATTTAAAAAATGCTGGCAATGTGTGTGTTGTTATTGACAAGAAAAGAAATATTGGACAGTTCTGCAAAACCCTGAGGTATGTACACTGTCTGTTGTTTTTTTTATGTCCAGTGCCAGAGTTTTTAAAATCATTGCCGTCTCTAATATCTGTACATGCAATTTGGGGACAGACTGAGGTTACAGTTAGTAAAAAGGCATGTTTAATTGCAGGTCTATGACAGGACTTTTACGTGAAAGTCAGATGTAACACCCCTACTACATCTGTAAAGGCCACACTACTTCCTGAATTGTCACTGGACTAAGTTTTTTGACACCCCAGGGTATGACTCCACTCTACTTGCTTTTGGTACCAACTGCAGCCTTTATTTACTGACAAGCTGTAACCTAAAACTGTATATTTACTGCCAGATTGACAACTTCACTGCTCGCTTTCTCTTTTGCTCATCTGCATTCACTGTCAGTCTCTGCTGCTCACTGTCTAGTTCACCCAACCACACACTCCATCAGTGGTCTGCAGTGCCAAAAACAAGTACTAGGTACCAGGTACTATCTGTAATATAACCAAAAAAGAGTGAGTAGACTTGAGTAGAGCCGTACATGTAGTGGAAACGCAGAATATGGCTGGAAAACCAAATTTAGACCCTGTTTCTGCCTGTCAAAAGGCAAGTTAAGTTCCCAACTTCATGAAAAGGTTCCTCAGGCCCCTGGAAAACTTTTGTGGGAGAAATTTATTTGTTTATGACTTTCTTGGCCTTCAAGAACTCAATTTCAAACATATTCAGTCCTAAAATATTGGCTTAATCAGCTTATGAATTCTGTGATGAGTGTTTTTAATTTTAGAATCTCTACTAGCTTGTTAAAACCCCCAGATTTCCTGTGTCTAACACACATATAAAAAAAATCCCCAGTCCAACCACAGTTTATGGTTGATGGTGACCTGCAGTGGCGGAGAAACCAAAAGCCAATGTTGACTTAATTAAAGATTTAAGATACTTAAGTTATGTTACATTTCATGCTTTATCTCTAATGACTTATGTAAGGTAAGGTAACATAACATACTTATTTTATCTTAAACCATGATCTTGTCCTAAATCTAACCAAGTTGTTTTGGTGCCTAAACCTAACCAAACTACAACCATTTCACAACATTAACCACATGTTTAACATCACATGACATACATAAGGTCTGGTCTCTGCCTGTCATTGGTACAGTACACTCCAGTGGCTGTTTTTGCAGTCAACCTTTCTGTCATATAAGTATGAAAAAAGGAACTGGGGACATCATCACATTGTTCCTCATTGCTCCTTTTTCACCAAATAGCTCTAGGAACTATGGAGGCTCAGGGACCTAACATAGGAACTAAAAATGCCTTTTGTGCGTTTCTGCACTCAAATTGTCAGGTCTGGATCTGACAAATGGCACACCTTCAGAGTTGCAGATTGCACCCCAATAATTCCTTGATCATCAAAAACTATCCCCAGAGCAGGGACTTATTTTGATACCAGGAACTAAGACTGAGGAACTTCTCCAGTCATATGCAGTTCCTGAAATGGTTCATCGGATGCCTGAAAAAATTCCTGCAATGGAAGCAGGCTGAATGACGGCTACGGTCCATTTCCTCCCAAATCAATGTATTGTGTTCACATTTCCAACATCAAAATCTTTAACATTTACTTGATTGTGGGGGTTTGTACTATTTTATTTGCGGATTTTTAAATGTTATTTTTCATTTGTTTTTTCCCTCTTAAAGGTGCAGTAGGCGTTTCGCTTTGGGAATGAGACCCAACAACCAACTATTACACCGACCTTTGATTGGACAAAGTCTCCTATCACTGGCTAGATTTTCTAAAGCCTGAGAACAGAGCCAAGAGGAGAAGCAGAGATCTAGTTTTCTCTCAGACCACTTGAATTACAATATGCTTAAAGGTTATTATGGAACTTTTGCCCAAAATAAACTGCCTACCCCAGCTTTAATGACTTCACTTTTTTCCTGGCGAAACCACCAAACCACAACACATTAACTAATCTACATAAACTGCATTATAATGCCTTTGAATAAGTGCATTATAATAGAACCAAATACAATAAATTATCAGATGGGGTGATTCTTTCACTACCAGCTCCCCTCGCTGTCTTTGTCCCACACCATTGCCTTTGGTGGCTCTGAGTCCATAAAGCGGCCTCCATCAATAGCTGCTCTGTGTGTTGTAAGCTCCTCTGGAAACCCCCACAACTGATAGAGGCTGCCACTCTCTGACAGCCGGTTGTCAGTGACAACCATAACCTCAAATGCACCTAAATGGAATGCTTTCATGAGGACTAAATAGGCCTATCAACATGAAGAGCGCGGGCGATCAGTGTTTGTGTGTATCTGAGTGTGCGTGTGTGTGGAGTGTGTGAGAGAGAGGAGAAGAAAAAGTGGAGAGAGATGCTGTAAATGGGAACAAACAGAGGGAAAATTCAAAACACATGGCTCTGCGGTTTCCAGAGGAGATTTTTATGCGCCGCAGAGAAGTTGTAACAGGAATGTGGTGTGACTCCTATCATATGGAATGAAAACACTGAAGCCGTGCCAGCAGGGTGGATATAGGGTGTTCAGCCGTGGCTTACAGCAAAGTCCTCGTCATTGCAGCTAGGTGATGTACCGCCGCAGCGTAAACATGAGAAACATGAGTCACACGGCTGGACACGACACGAGGCAGACGGAGAATTACATGGTCTCACAAAGGGGGTGGGGGGTGGGGGGGTGGCTTTGTCAAAGATACTGTGGCTGTTTGTGCAAAATATGAAGTGACTACAAGACGAGCCCGAACACTCAACTCTTCCAAGAAACATATTTTTTGCACCAGTGTTTCATTTCCAACAATTATTTGTCAGATTAACTGATCTGCCAAGTGGATTTGTGTGAGATTCATGTTTATCCATTGTCCCTCGATTTTCTCAGCATCAAATATTGATGATATGCATATTGACTGTCACCGCCACCTCCCTCAAACTGCCTCTTCTTATTTAATCTACGAGACCACTGATGCCCCAATGAGGATGCAGTGAAAGGCAAATAATTTACCGCAAAGAAATCTGTTTACAAATGCTTTAGGATGGCATTAATCGGTCACTTTTAAAGGAACAGTCCAACATTTTAGGAGATCTGCTTGCCATTAAACCTACAGTCTGACTTACAGCCATGCCAATCTGAAGTAAAAAAGTTCTCAGTAGAACCCCCTGGGTGGTTTCCAGATAAAACCCTTGGAGTATAAAAAGGTTCTTGGTCAAACCCCCTGGGTGGGTTCTAGATAAATCTCTTGACTATAAAAAAAAACCCTTTGTGGGCTCTTGTTAGCACCCTGAGAAGGAGGAAAGGTTCTTGATAAAACCCACAGATAAGCCTTTTCCATCAAGATGGAACTGGTCTCGTTCCAGTCTACGCACCTAATTTTGTAAACCATTCAGTGTGCGACTTAGCGCCATACGTAGTGCGAGAACAGACGTTCTGGACGCAGAGTGGGGATGACAGAAGCATCATTCTCCCTCTTACAAGTCAGCGTAGCATCGAACTGATTCTGAAGCTGTTATTTTAAGGTAGAATAGTTTGCATAATGTTGCTTTAAAAGTAAAATAAAATGCTTTTCAGCAGCTCCAAAGCTGTCTTATTTACATGTTGGGAGCTCTTCAGCAGAAAAACGACAGCCTTGTTTCTTCAAACGCCTAAAACAACCTATGTTTGTTCTCCCTGACAAGCAACTTCTTGTGGTCTGCATAAATAATGACTGACTGTAACATAGCATGATGTTGTCATGATGCCATAAAATCTCTGAGGGAGGCATTTGGGTTTGGATGAATAAAGCATCTCGATTTAGAACTTTGAAGTTATGGTTTCCTCAACTTAACAAAACCTTAAAGCTGCACTATTTAATATTTTTTGTGTTAAAATGGATCAAATGATTGTGTAATATGAGAGGGGTCACTCATAGTAACAAGCTCACAGAAGATTATCACCTGACTTAGCTGTTTCCTTCAGCTCAACAAAGGATTTCTCCATCTTTCTGCTCATAGTTTTGGTTTTATGGGTAACTTTACCGTTTGGTTCTGTCTCACCACTCAACTCATTTCCAGCTGCAGGCATCACCTTAGCAGCACCAGTAAGCAGGCAAAGTTTGGCGTGCTATCATCAGGTGGCTAGAAACACTGCTCCAAATGAATGCTAATGTTGCCCCATGTCTGTGGGATTCTTAAATAGGCAAGGATTTGCTAGCACATTCGCCACAACAATTTTATAAGGTGATAATATGTCACTCACAGCCAACCCAAATTCCCCTGTTCCACTGTCCCCAAGTGACCAAAAAATCAATGAATGCAGCTTTAACCGTAGAGCTGGCAGATCAGTACACATTATATGGGTTGTTTTGCAAGGCACTGACATGACCTAGTTTGACATTTAGGTATGGAGACTTGTTGTGAAATGCATAAACCACATGTCTTGTTTTTACATTTCCGTTTGTACATTGCATGAGAAGGGAAGCTCTGGAGAAGTTGGAAGGCGTATTTTTACACTCTGACAGAGTCAGGCTAGCAGTGTCTCCCTGCTTATTGTTTTCCTGCTAAAGTTAGACTGGACCCATCCAGACCATGCTGGGCCTGGGCACATGGAGATGAAATTTATTTCTTTGTTTTCTCAGTAACAAAGTTAAGTGTACGTTCCACAATGTCTGACAGTTCTTTTAATCTTTTTCCATTCCTTTAAATGTCTTTTTTTTATCCTGTTCTCACTCCCAGAAGCATCAAATATGGCAACTTGGTCAGTGACCTTATACTTCAAGCTATGGTGTAGGTACCCCTGTACCGTCATTTCTGCATGCTGGACGCCCCTCTGTTTTAATATGCCGTCGAAGTCAGGTGACTGGGTATAAAGAGCGAGAAAATCACATTTGGAGGTGGGGGGTAGGTTAGTCAAACAAACACATGACTTGTAAGATACGTGTCAAGCTAATAGTTACCATTAACTTTGTTACATTACATTACGTTAAATTATTTTCAGCCAGGAGACCTTGGTTCAAATCTTTTGTGAAACCAGTTGTCAATGTTGATTTCTTATGAAGACGTTGGAAGAGAACCCCCGCAAGATTTGTGTATGTCGTTCCTTCATTGTGACGCTGATCACTCTGCGAGATCTTTCACGGGTCTGGGGTTCCCTTCAAGACTCCACCATCAGTCTCTCCCTCCTCTGTCTGTGTCACTTTCACACATCTGTGGTCTCCTCTGCCTGCGTCGTCACATATAGCTGTTATCTCATTGGTTGCACTTCAAAAGGTCAGCAGCAAATGAGGTCAAAGTTCAAATCATTTGAACTTTGAGCGCAGTGGTCAGCGGCAGGTCTGAGCAGTGCGCCACGCTGCTCTCTCCACAGGAAAACAATGGGACAGCCAGCGCAAAGTGTTTTTACCGTTGTTTTGAAAGCCTACCTGGCCATTGTGTATTTATTATTGCTAACAGGACCCTGCAGCCCTTCACATACAAAACCGATGCTAGAGGGCCACCTGTCATGGATGTATTAAGGATAACCTACAGTATGGCAGTTTGAAGTGCAGGCCCACTAACCAAGCCATGAATTAGGAGTGAGAACATGCTGATTGTGTAAATATGTCTAACTGTTCCTTTAAATTGGAAACAAAGTGATGTCCAGTGTATGAAAGTTACTGTACATGACAAAGGGCTGAAAAAAGGGAAAAGTTTCAGAGAAACTAATTGAATTTTCTTTTCTTGTGGCAGTTGTTCGCATTGGGCTGATCACCAACTGGGACTGTGGGTTTAGCCTCCTTTTTTGACACTACACCACTAACTATTCCAAGGCCCCACACACCTTAGAGTAAACACTAATTGCCTCTTCTCCACAGGTCTTCCTTCTTCATTTTCATGCCTTATCTGGTGAGCCAGTCAGTCAACCTGCAGGATTATTGATGTGTTTACAGGCGGAGGGGGGATGCCACTCCCTGCCTTGGGAAACCCTGAGGCTTTCAACTGTTGAGTAACACTGACTGCTGCCACCGACGCCTCCAATCAGGAAAGTTGGGATGTGCTCCTCTGTGCTCATAATGAGGCAAAGCAGAAAGAAAGAAATGGTTGCACCATGGCTTTTTGACTCACCTGTTTCACTTCATTCAATCATAAAGCTGAGTTTCAGCCACTGTCAATGCAAGTCTTCATGCCAGCCCCACACAAAGGAAATCAATCTGTCAAGACCTGGAAAACTCAGCTACTTAAAACAAATCTATGAATATCAGACAGAGTTAATAAACTGGAATTATGCCATAAAGCAGTATTTGTCTACAGGAAGGCAGGGGGAACACTGAAATATTACCACCCTGTAAAGTTAAGCTGTTCAACATATTCGCAACCAGTTCCCTTTTTATACAATCAGCAGACATAGAACATTAGCATTCATTTTGTGTTGTGTTCCTAGACAAAATCCCATCATTAACTCTCCTTTTAGCTCCTTTTTGGTCTCCACACCTTGCTCTTTAGGTGCCAAATGGTTCATACCCAGGTTCCCACCTACTACAGTACCCTTGAAACCCGTCATAACCCATACCTACATCTACCTAAACCCTAACTCTGTCTCATGTTTCCACTGCAAAGAGAAGGCCTATAATTAAATGAAGGCAGGGTTGTTACAGGATGGGCATAGCCGCGTAAACCACATAAGTATATTTAATGTGACAGTAAACAAAGGAACACAATGGAGGACAATGAATGTTTCATTTCTTTCTTCTCAGTATGTCTCTGTAACAAATGGTGGGATTTTAAAAAATGGTAAGTTTGTGCACTGAGTCCTTTGTCATGTAAGAGTTTACATTTCTGTTGACCAATCAACAGGCTGTGATGTTTCTAGCTCTGCCTTTAAGACCCGAGTCAGAGTGCAAGGTACCTCAACAAAGGAATAACAAAAAAAAAAAAAAAAAAACGGGACAAAATGGAGTACTGTCCACAACTTTTGCAAATGGAAATGCAAAAACAACCATTCTAACGTGTTACAAACTGAACTGGACTGGACTGCTTCGTGGACAGGTGGCTTACGTTCGCAGCTGCTAACTTTGTCATTGTTTTACAAGTCACAAGTAAGTTTCAAATCTTTGCACTCAAGTCAGGGAGGCAAGGCAAGTCCTGAGTTCAGTCCTAAGTCATGATATAACCATGAGTTTCCAGCCTCATTGATTTACAGTTTCTTAGTTCTTAAGCTAACATAAGCTAAGCATCAGCTCGCTAACTATGTTACTATTAGTCTCAACTTAGCGTTCTTTTTGCAAGTTGGAAGCTGTTGTGTCTCTGTCTGTAACTTTTGCGTACTGCGCATCGTTTTTGTTGGCCACCACATTGTTTTTGTATGTGAACAATGTAAATTATGTTTAGAATATTTTTTTTCAAACTGGAGCTCAATATGTGATTTTACACAAAGAAAACAGAAAAACTTTTGTGCAGATTGCAAATTGCATAATTTTCATGCAATTGTGCCAGAGTTTGTTGTTGACAGTCCTTACCAACCTTGCATGAAGTCAGTGAGGATAATCTCCTCCTGAAGCATCCAAGAGAACATCCTTCCGTTTTATTACCTTGTTTATTTTGGTTTTAAGCCATTGTCGAGTTGAGAGCAGTCAGTTAAAATCAGTTGGAATGACCCACATCGTCAGTGTTTTGTTTGGCTGTTGCATGAAACTAGTCTCTCAAAGTTGAGTTTTGCAACTGCTGCGGTTCAATTTCATGTTTCAAGGGTGTTACAGAGGGCTTTACAACATTGCAGCCCAATTGCAACTTAGTTTCACCTGAGTTTCAACCAACTAAAGTTGCGTGAAAGTTTCACTGTGTAAAGCCAGCCCAACATTAAATCTTCATGGTTCTCTCCTGCAACCTGACTGTATGATATCATATTGGTTCAAACAAAGCGATCTGGTGAATAAAGTGTCCACTTGCTGAGAATGAATAGAGTTATTAGTGTGATTAAGGAAATTAATTGAATGGTGGGACAGATTTTAAATAACAGACTTTTTCATCTTTGGCTTGGGGGAATAAAAGGTAGAAAGCATTTTCAAGTCAAAAGGCTCAAGTCCAAGCGAAGTCACAAGTCCAAGTTGAGTTGTAAGGTTTGTTTATTTTATCAAGTCGGGTCTAAAGTCATCAAAGTTGTGACTT
Source organism: Lutjanus argentimaculatus (assembly GCA_034769285.1). Lineage (NCBI taxonomy): Eukaryota > Metazoa > Chordata > Actinopteri > Lutjaniformes > Lutjanidae > Lutjanus > Lutjanus argentimaculatus. The sequence continues at coordinate 1,257,189 of JAWZSL010000008.1, read as the reverse complement.
GAGTCTGAGTCCAAGTCATGTGACTGGAGTCCACTGGTGTATTGTGAGTTTAAGCATTTTTGCTGACAACAGCTGCAGAAACAAGGTTAATGAGAGCTCAAGAGTGAACCAAAACAGTTAAGTCGCTGCCCATAAACCAAACATTGAGCTAAGAGATGCTAAAAAGCTGTGTAGAGCTGTGGGGAACTGCAAATTAGGGTTATAATTCTGTCTGAGCAGTGGTGGCCTTAGGGTATCTGAGGGGAAGGGGTGAAAAAAAAATAAAAAGGGCACCAGGCTGTACGCACGGGGGCACCAGTGCAGCAGAAATGCATTTAAGGTGAAACAGATCCAGTTCCTGGTTTAGATTAAAATTGTTTTATTGTACAACAACTACTACAACTCTGTAATAAAAACACACAGAGATCCACTGTATTTAACCATTTATAGGCACTTAGAGGCCAAATAATAATCTAGTATGTAGGGCAGTCCTACACTGCATTGTGTTTTCTCCACCCCAGGGCAGCCCAGAGGGCATTTTATCATGTTTTCTCCACTGAAAGGGCACTTGAAAGGGCACATTACCATATTCTGCTCACTAGAAGGGTATCCCAACGGGCATTTTAGCATGTTTTGTTCACTGGAAGGGTCCCCTAGAGGGAACTTTTACATGTTTTTTTTACTGGAAGGGCACTTTAATATGTTTTGTCCACTAGAAGGGCACTTTAGAGGGCACTTTAATACGTTTTTCTACTGGAAGGGCACTTTAGAGGGCACTTTAATACGTTTTTCTACTGGAAGGGCACTATAGAGGGCACTTTAATATGTTTTTCTACTGGAAGGCACTATAGAGGGCACTTTAATATGTTTTGTCCACTAGAAGGACTCTTTGTCACGTTTTATCTACCAGGTGCAGCAGCTGCCCCCCCCCCCGAGTTCACCAGTGTCTGTGAGTTTATTACTGTGAGTGTCCTCTTTCACATTAAACATCATAATTTCCATTGTTAATTTAAAGCCATGAGAATGGGTACAAGTGCTAATGGGCTATAAAGGCTAATATGGCTAAAACATTGCTTTTTTAATTCCAAAGGCTAAAGGAGCTCAGGTCATTAATTAGTGCATGTTTAAACAAAGAAGGACTGATGATTGAAATTTTTACATTTTTAAAATGCAACCTGCAAAGTTTTTGTCCTTTGTGGCACTTAGTTGGCAGTCTCTGGGTTAGAATATACACTATAGCTTTGGGCAAGTCAATAACTGTACTCAACTTTGTTGCAATGTTCAGCCTTAAACAACCTCCCCTCTTTTTTTTCCCTCTCCATCAGTCCATAATCCCTCCCTCCAGCCCTCCCTTTTCTTCTTTACAACCAACCCCAGTTACATAAGACTGCCGAAACTGTTGTTTTCAAGCGGGACTCACTGCTGTGTGCGGAAACTGTGGGAGCGGAGGGTTGGGCATCTCAGCCCGAACACTGCCAATGGCCATCCCAGGAATGCATCCTCTCTGTGGGTCTGGGCCGCAGCCAACCATGTGGCCTCCCAATGTCACCGAGGCACTGAGACAGAAAAGAGATGGAGCACTTTTTAGAGCTTTTTTTTTTTTTTTTGTTCCGAAAAACAAAAGGCTGCATTTTGCTCCTATATTGGCAGTACATGTTGAGGTTGTCTAATACTACGCACGTGTATACTTTCTTCTGCTTTTTATGGGTGGAAACCACAACACTGTGTTGCGCCTGCCTGCCTCACAGCCCTTTGATGAATACAAATACAGTTTTAGTAATATTTAAAGAATCCCCCTCAAGCAATGTTGGATGGTGAAAGGGTTCAGGCAGACACAGTGACAGACTTCTCTCCGCCGTACCTGACATAAAGAGGTTTAGCTAACACTACCCGACACCTACTGTTAATCCTATTTCAAATTGCACTCTCAACCATGAAATCCACTCACAAGAGAAAAAAATACACAGTGATGCAGTGCAGAGGTGTTACAAAGATAATCTTTCCCCTGCCACTTTTCCCCACTGGCTTTAAAGCAACAAAAGCGAGCAGGTACAATTAAAGCACAGGTAGGTCTTCTGAGGAAAAAAAGAAGGCAAAGGAGGAAGGTTAGGGGTTTGTGAAATTAGGTTATGTGGGAAATAAAAAGGGGAATGGTATCACACTGTGTCAGCAGGCGGTGCCAGACATATGGCAGACATTGGTGGTAACCACGCTGTACGGGTTTTTGCCAGAGCTTGATTTGACCCAGTCCTATAAAGCTTCCTGATGGTGGTTGCAGAAAGTTAATCACATGAACTCTTCCAGGCCCTGCGGTCTGCTAACCCAGCACTGATCCCAGAACTCAGGCACGGGTCTGGACAGCCGTGTTTCCGCGCAACATGGCCTCCGCACGACCGGCACGACTGAGGGTTCACGGAGAGGAGCAATGAGAGCGAAACTGGGCTTCTATCAACAAGTCGTCCGTTAGGCTGAGGTTCAAAGCTCATTCTTCACCCTGGAAATGGGGGGTCGAGAAAAAACCTCGACCATTTAGCAGCTTTTGATCATATTACATGGTCTGCCTCAGCTGACGGAGCTTTCTCCGTTTTTATGGAATTGTGGGTGTCCAAACAACTTCCTGCCCGTGTTGGCTTAAAGGTATAATATGCAACTTTTCCACATTAATATGTCTAAAAAAGACAGGACTTATGCTCCACATTTTGTTGAGCTGTGTGCCCAAATGTTTCCAACCACGGTCAAATCCAGGGAAATCCATAATTATGGTAACGGTACATTTCATTTGGTCGCCTGTCAGCGGCATCTGGGTAAACACAGGAAATGTCAGAGAATGAGGAAGGAAACTGCCAATCATGGCCAAACATGGCACAAATAAATATATTATTTCTACACTAACATAATACAGATAACGTGGGTTTGTTTACATGCCAGGTTAATCAGCTGATGTCTTTTGATCATTACCATAAATATTGGAGGAAAAGACTTAAGAAGTTTGGACTGTATTTTTTGTCCAATGTTACCTTAAATATTGTATAATGGGCCCAGAAGTTTTATGTTTACTGTTATCTGCTTGAGGCTTGTCGTTCAACAAATGCATGACAACCTATTATATTTTGGGCACAATGCTTGAAAGGAAAGCACGTTTTGAATTGATTTTCTGTCTTTTAATAATTATTTTTTTTTATTTTTATTATTATTTTATTTTTTTAAGGAAAAGGGAAAAGTTTTAGTTAATTTCTTTTAACTACGGAACTAAGAAAGAACCATTTTTGGTTTCTGTTACCATAATTATTATTAAGCTACTCTGCTCTTTTTGTTTGACATATTTAGTTGCAATAGCCATTCAGTTAGGGGTATTGTTTTGTGGGTTTTCTGACTGCATGGTTTGTGGACATCATTCATGGTCTGCCTGGGATAGGTTTACCAGGGAAGCTGCTCCTCAGTTATGTGGATCAGCATTAAGTCCTACAAATGTTACAGGTTTTGGAGGGAAATGAAGGAGAAGGGGGAAGGATTAGAAGGGTTAAGGAGTTTGCATTGTTGTGGGAGGATGTTGTTTAAGCCTCCCCAGGTATGTGTGTATGTGTATACATCTGTTTCTTCTTTTTTTTTTTTTCCCTCTTCTCTTTTGTATAGATTTGTATGTATCATAACTGTAACTCCTCTAACATAAAAATAACGAGCTGGAATGTCAGGGGGCTTCGGAAAATAACAAAATTAAAACAAGTTATGAGTAGGATTAGACATCTCAAATCTAAAATCATATTTTTGCAAGAAACTCACCTGACAATTGCAGACTTAAAGCGCGTACAGAGCAGATGGCCTGGCCAAGTAATATATGCATGTTATAATAATTATGCAAGGGGAGTGCTTATCCTTATTCACCGGACAATACCTTTGCAGATTGTTAAAACTATCCAGGACCCAGGTGGAAGATACGTTATCGTTCAATGCAATATCCTATCAATGACATGGAACCTAGTGAGTATTTACGTCCCAATGAGGATAACCCCAGTTTCTTTAGGAATCTCTTTCTTGACCTGTCTGCCATGAATGGATCTTTTATTTTAGGAGGGGACTTTAATTGTGCTTTGAATCCAACAATAGATCGTTCAACGGGCCGTGACACGGGTAAAGCTCAGACTAGAGAATTACTGAAACAGTTTGTAGAGGACCTTAATCTAGTGGATGTTTGGAGAGAACGGAATCCTGCTAAAAAATTATTCCTGTTATTCAAGTACATATAAATCACATTCCCGCATTGATTATTTCCTTATTTCCAGAGAACTCCTACCCAAGGTTAGTGAATGTTGGTATAATGGTATTGTGATAAGTGACCATGCTGCTGTATCACTCAAAATCCAAATTGACAAAATTGTCCATAGCCCACCTAATTGGAGATTCCAGGCGAGATGGCTGCAAGACCAAGCTTTTGTTGACACTATTGGCTCTAAAATTAGCAGCTTCTTTGCACTAAATACTGATGAAACTAGTGCTTGTACCAGATGGGAAGCATTTAAAGCATTCATCAGGAGAGAGATTATTAGTAACACCAGCTATAAAACAAAACACTATAAAATGGAAATGGAAAGCTTGGAAAATCAAATCAAAATATTGGAAAAAGACCTATATGCAAAAGATGATCCATTAAAACAAAAGGAATTAATTATATTGAGAGCTAAATATAATAAAATGTCCACAGATAAAAGCGCAAAAAGTTTAATGTGGTTGAAACAAGGCTATCATGATCAAGGTGAGAAGCCAGGAAAACTTTTAGCCTGGAGAATAAAAAAACAACAAACTGACCGAGCCATAAATAGTATTAGGACACCGCAAGGGATTCTAACAATAGATCCGCTAGAGATAAATGCATGTTTTAAATATTTTTATGAATCCCTATATAGATCAGAATGCAACCAAGACTCAGATACACAGGAAACATTTCTTGATCAACTTCAGTTTCGGTCATTATCTGACGACATAAAAAATGAATTGGATAGGAATATAACAGTCGAGGAGTTGTCAGAAGCAATCCAAAATATGAATAGTGGAAAGGCACCTGGGTTGCCTATAGAATTTTATAAAACATTTAAAACTAAATTGGCAGACCCACTTCTAAATATGTTTAAAGAATGCTTTCAGGAAGGTACTCTTCCACCCACTATGAGACTAGCCATGATAACTCTCATCCAAAAACCAGGCAAACCATCCACAGAGTGCTCATCATTTAGGCCAATCAGTCTGATGTGTAGTGACACTAAAATACTTTGTAAAATGCTAGCAAGAAGATTGGATCCACACCTTCCTAAACTTATACACAACGATCAAAATGGGTTTGTACGAAATCGTCAAGGTTTCCATAACATTAGAAGAGTCCTTAATATATTACATGAAAAAGCTGGTGATAAAGATACAGCGGTACTGTCATTAGACGCCCAACAGGCATTTGACAGAATAGAATGGCGCTATCTTTTTAAATTGCTACCACGGTTCGGATTTGGAGAGAGATTCCTTAGATGGATTCATGTTCTCTATACAAACCCACTAGCAGAGATTCTTACCAATAATGTTGTCTCAAAACCATTCGACTTGCAGGTTTCAACCTGACAAGGCTGTCCATTATCACCGATGCTATTCACTTTAGCTATTGAACCTTTCGCTATGGCTGTCAGAGCCCATGATGGCCTTGCGGGCATCCAGATAGGCGAACAAGAACATAAGATATCTTTGTACGCCGATGACGTCATCCTTTTTCTGACCAGGCTTAAGGATAGTATTCCCAATCTAATCGCATTAATTCAAAAATTTGGAGAGTTCTCTGGATATAAAATAAATTTCTCTAAGTCATCACTATTATTTCTAAATAAAAGTGAACGCCTGACACCAACTATAAAGACACCATTTACAAATGCAAAAAATGGTTTTACTTATTTAGGTGTTAAAATTCATTCAATCAAAACTATTGTATCTTCAAACTATGACTGGCTAACAGAAAACATAACAAATACATTAAACCGCTTGACAGCAATGCCAATTTCAATGATAGGTCGTATTAATATAATAAAAATGGATATATTGCCAAAATTTCTGTACCTTTTTCAATCGATCCCACTCCCACTTACCAAGTGTTTTTTTGATAAAATTAATAACATTCTTGCTAAATTCATTTGGAACAATAAAAAAGCTAGGCTGCGATTGAAGTTGCTTTACTTGCCGTATGAGAGAGGTGGCCTCCGTCTTCCAAATCTGCGGTGGTATTACTGGTCTGCTCAATTACACTCTGCTTCGTTTTATTTTAGCTCAGATTTTCTTCCAGCTCGGGTAAATATTGAGCAAACAACTACATCAGAACTACCCCTCAAACTGTATCTATTTTCAGCAGATCTTAAAACATTGGGAAAAAAAACAAAGAACCCTTTTCTTAAAAATGTCATTGATATTTGGTATCTTGTGCACCAGCATATTGGAGACACCCCTGCCTTATCCCGTTTTTCTCCTATATGGGGAAATAATGATTTTACACCAGGTAGAGGTGATGGTGGTTTCAAGCTTTGGGCAACCAAGGGTGTGCAATGTGTAGGGAATATATACAGAAATGGCAAACTACTTACCTTTGAGCAAATGTGTAAGGAACATGATATACCAAAAAAAACATTTTTTCAAATATTTACAACTGAAACATTTTATATCATCAAAAATAAAGACTTAATGTCTGAGCCACCTTTGACAAATCTTGAGAACCTAATCACTACAAATTGGCTAAAAGGGGTCTAGTATCTTTGTTTTATGGAACTTTGATATGTCATGAAAAGGAATCACCCAAGGACAGATTAGAAGCATGGAAAGCTGATATTGGAGAGAATATACTTGAAGAAGACTGGGAAGTGGCATGCTTAAAGTCACAGCAAAATACAATTAATACAAGATTGAAATTGCTCCAATATAAATGGTTAATGCGTACATATATCACCCCAGTAAAACGGAATAAAATCTGTCCTAATATTCCAGATATTTGTTGTAAATGTTTAGAGGAAAAAGGAACATTGTACCACTGTGTTTGGGAAGGCTCAAAAGTACAATCATTTTGGCAGAATGTGATATGGACCATTTCCCAGATGGTGGGTAAGAGTGTTCCCGTGCAAGCCAAACTCTGTATCTTGGGTATATACCCTGAAAATTTGGTTGTCAATTCTAAACAATCAGTATTGATTGATTTTGGACTTCTACAAGCTAGGAGACTGATTGCTCTTTTCTGGAAAAATATACAATTGCCCTCTGTAAAGTTATGGCTGAAGGAGATTGCAATATATCTTGCATTGGAAAGACTCATATATATTGTTAGAGGGAAAAGAAAACAGTTTGTAAAAGTATGGAAATCTTTTTTGGAATTTTTGGAGGTCTTCAAGTTACCACTGCTGCTGCTTTTTCAGTTGCTTGTTTTTATTTATTTACTTCTATTACTACTGTTTTATTTGTATTATTATTATTATAATTTTTATTGTTAGTATTATTATTTATTTATTTATTTTTCTCTCACTTCGATCTTTTGATAGTTTTGCTGTATAGTACATATTTATACATTATTGCTATTGCTGTGGTCATTGTTATTTGTATGTTTTTCTTATGTGTAAAACTTAATAAAATATTGTTTAAAAAAAAAAATATATATATATATATATATGTATACATACATACATACATATATATATACATACATACATACAATATATATATTATTTCTCCCATGAACATGATTTCTGCAGAAGGTAAATTCTCATTGGCAATGGTGGGTGTTTAACAAGGAACTCCCATGATCCCACCCTACCTTACGACGTCCATCTTTTCTCACTGTTTTAATGTTTGAGACCCCAGCGGCAGAAATTGCATACTGTGTGTTTGAAAGCTGAGATTTAATGTGCATTATCTAACCTGATGATGTCATAGTGATGTCATCAGGTTTGTCTCAGCTTTAGCTTTATATCATCTACGTCATTGTTACGTCTTTGCTGTGGAGTTTGAAAGATGTGGGCATTCTTCAGGCAGGGAGGGTCTGACGAGTGATGCTGTGAAGTTGCATTATGGGAAATGTAGGATCCAGAATTTTGGGAGTGTGACTCACGCTAAGGGGTAAAAGTCAGGATATTTCTGCCTGTGTTGCTTCCATTTTGAAACACGTCTCTTGTGAGATCGTCAATTTTATGGACGTGCAATACTAAATTACTACCCCCTGAATGATTTAGTTACATTCAGACAGCTAAAAATATTTACATTACGTTAAAGAGTAACTGCTTTTTTCAAGCTGGACCCTATTTCCCTATGTTCTGTATGTCTAAGTGACTAATATGGACAACAATTTTGGAAATGTGTCCAGTATTGAGGGAGAGGACTGCAGCCAGACATCGGCAGCCGAAGCAAAACTAAGCCACAGCGCAATCACTCCAGGCAACTGTACATCGTCAAAGCACGTCCACTAAAAGTGCTTGTTTTGCTACTGAGAGGCTGAGATTGTCACTCTAAGTGTCCTACAGCATTATGGAAATGATCGCTGAACACAGGGGAGTAACCAGACTTGTTTCACTGGAGTGACCCAAGGGAGGCACTGACTAGATGGTACAAAAGGGTGGTATGAAGCACGCACATACACATGCGCACATATGACGGAATAGTATTCCATTTACCCATTTGCTATATATGTTTTTTGTGCAGGATTTTCTTTTGGGAATACCATGAAGGGAACTACAACTTACATCTCATTATACAACTCTCTGTTGTAAAATGATCCATAATTATTGTGAAAAAATTAAAATAGGCTTCATACAAAAGAAAACAATGCACATTTATAAGTATTCATCAAATAGAGGTTTCAAACTAAGGTCCCGCTTCTCTCTGGACAGATCATATTTGATGATAATGGGGCGGCACTTGGTGGCCAATCAGATTTCAGGGGAGGCCAGTGTCCCCCCAGGCCCCATCACTAGAGATGCCCCTAGCTAAACAGCATTTATCATTCAAACTTGACAGAAAGAAAATAAAACTTATCAGAAACACAGTGCATAAAGGGTTTATTTTGATCACACAGCTAGAGTTTGCAGTTGATGCAACAGTGGAAAGACAAACCAACACGTTTTTGGTGAGTTTTCTTTTGTTTCTGTCAAGTCTGAATGAAGAGGACGATGTTAAAATTACAGCGTCAGCAAAAGGAGTAAAAACATATCTTACTCAACTTTCTCTGCAGGGATCCTTTCCACAATGTTGTCGGATACTTGGAAAAACCGGACTCTGTCAGTGGCCAGAACTGTGGATGTACTTCAGTGGTGCACAGTTGCCCCTACGGATTACATTGTAGCATAGTTTTGCTTCCTCTGCCTGCAGCATTTTCCCTCAGTACTGGACCAATTTCAAAAATAGTTTCAAAAACTCACTTAGACACAAAAACATGGGAAAATAGGTTAACCCTTAAGGTTAGGGACTGATTGTTGACTTCTGGTTGTAAACAGTCTCAGTTCAACAAATGAGCAGTTTAAAATAAAGATGACGAAATTTTGCTTCGAATCTCATGACCTGGAGCATTTTCAACTCAATAAACTGCACAATTTGATGTTTCTTCACAATGCTTCTGGCAAGGCTGCAAAAGCCTCTGCAACTATATAAAACTATAACAAGTCTAGAAATGGACTGTAAGTAACTTTTCACTATAAGTCCAGTTTTGACCCGATACAGTTGCTTCTTGTGCACAACTTCTCAACTCCTGACTAAAAGATATGAAACCTAACAGGGAACAACACTTTGTGTGGGTTGCAGCCAGTGAGGGGTCCACAGGCTGTCAGGGGGGGCTGTAAAGAAGGGAAGTAGACAGTACAGGAGGCCGGCTGTGACAGGGGATGGCAGGGTGGGTGTCACCAGGTACGATTCCCCCTGTCTCCATGTATCTCAAGAGTTTCGCCTGGCTGATCAGGGACGACAGGACCGCTGCTCCCAACCTTCAGTCAGCTGTCACACGAGGTCACCGCGGGAGACAAAGTATGCGAGTCACACACTGTACAGGCCAGACACACGTCAGATACATGCGTCGGCATTCAGTAGCACGCGCTCTCGTGCCGCATGTGAAGTTTGACATCACCCGTTCAGAGCAGGCCAGCGTGGGCCGACGACAGGAAATGATGTGGTGCTGAATTTAATTTCTCTATAATTTCTATTATCTTGGCGGTCACGGGTTAACACTGGGGAGTGAAAATGGAGGAATAAAAACACAACAACTTGGATTAGAGAGAAAAAAATGAGGGAGTTCAGAGGGTCGTATATCATTAAGCAATTGAGAAAGTTAATTAGGCAGCTCTGATAATTATTGCCATGGCAACCTGAGCGCACTCATGCAGATTTGATTAACGAGGTGCCATTTATCTGTACTGGCTAGACGGCAGGGCCTGCACAGAGCTTGAGAGACCCCTAAAGGTGGAAGCTATGTAATGTATGCTTTATTCACAGCCACAGTGTGCTTTTATACTGAATTTAATGCAGTTTGCAGCTTCTACTGTTGAAGAAAAAGCAGATAATGTGGCAAAAATGATTGCATCACTCACGTAAGAGAGAAGTCTGAAGTGAAACTAAGCTTTAGTTTTCTATTTCTCTCACTGTCTCATACTGCTGACACATAGTTTGAAAAGTCAGTGTTTCCCATTTGAATAAATGGCGTTTCTATATCCATAAGAGAATGTTAATGGCATATGATACTGCAAAACAAATCTGGGGGCAGCGTTGCCAGATTGTGGAGGTTAAAATAGGATGACCAGATGGGAATGGGCTGAAACAAGGAGCATGTCATATCAGAGGGATTAAAATGTTTAGAATAATTTAGAATAACGCCAGACTATAGCTCTAATAATATGTTCTCAATATTATGAAGATCGGCAGATTCTGAGGATAATCTGATGCACAGAGCGTGTTTACAAGATGCATGAAGCATTACACACAGGTGACAGGTGCGTTACAGTCGTTTTAAACGTCTTTTCAGCCATCTATATTAACATTAAGCTTATAAACACATTTTTTAGATATGTTTTTATCACAAATTCCTCCAGAATGGTGGTTGCACTCTCTGGCATCTAGTTTAAAACAGGTCAAATGACATTAACAATCAGTTATTTATCAATCTGTCTAATCAGTGCAATATACAAATGCAAGCACATCAATATTACTTATTATTATTATTATTATTATGATTATTATTTATTATTATTATATATAAGTAGTAGTAGTAGTAGTAGTAGTAAAGGACAAGCAGGACAGGATGATGAATTCAGGACAACTGCTTGTAATTGGGACTGTCCTGAATTTTTCAGGATGTCTGGTCACCCAAGTGGGTGGACACAATTTGGTCTGGTTCATAATAAGCTGGCCTAGTTTTTAAATACATTAAAAATGAAAAACTATATTCAGAAATTGTATTCATTCAGTTTATTTAGTTACTTTCTTTCTGCTAGAAAAAAAGTAGTTCCTACATGAAACTGCTCACAACAATTTCTGTGGATTATCTTGAGTAACTGGGTCATGACTTTTGGTGAGAGACACCGATTTTGGACATTTCAAAGGCAGACACTATGGTCAATATCCCCAAAACTCTGCTACTCACACCAAATATGTCACTATGCATAAATTGTACCAAAGGTGGGAGCCAAAATATGTATTTTGGATTTTAGGGTGAACTGTCCCTTTAAGACAGAGGACAGAAATGGAAAAACAAAAATTCTAGTTGCATTGTGGGACGTAACCTCAAATGCGTCATAGCTGACTTGTGAAGATGTAGGATTATACGTATTATTGTGTCAGATTGAAAAATTGTGATGATCCACAACACTGTTGATGTCGTTTATTAATTTATTTCTATTATTTATTCTGCACTCTAAGAAATAATGGTGCTAATTAAAACTATTAAGGGTTCTTTGGCTTATCCCCATAGGAGAACCCTTTTTGGCTGAACCTTTTGTAAAGGTTCCGCCTGGAACTGTTTGAGAGGATTCTACCAAGAACCATCTGTGAAATGTTACACCCAGAACACCCTATAAAAGGTTCTACAGAGAACCCTTCTGCGGTGTAATGGTTCCACTAACAACCCTTATTGGATGTTCCATTTCTTCTTCTAAGGGTGACCCCACCCAGTGGGTTCTACCAAGAACCCTTTTATATTCCAATATTTGCATCTAGAACCCACCCAGCTACCACCCACCTCCCACAAACCCTCTTAAATTCTGAGGGTTTCATTTAGAACCCACCCAGGGGGTTCTACTGAGAAACCTTTTATATTCCAAGGCTTTGAACTAGAACCCACCCTTGATATTCTACCTAGAAACCTTTTATATTTCAAGGGTTTCACCTATAACCCTCTTGTCTTTTAAGGGTTCTACAAAGAACCACATTGTATTCTACAGATGAGGCAATAAACTATTGAATCCCATAGATTGTATCCTGTAGTCATCTATCATTTCGACAACCTATATTACAATTAAAAATGTTTAAACTGACCCATTTGAATCATGGGAAAACATTTCAATATTTGAGGTTGTAGATCTTTTAACACCCATGCTCTCAACAAGCCCTGAAGAACTCTAAAACAGTTCTTTGTAAGAATAAGCATTCTTAAAGGAACTCTTATTCTTACAAAGAACACTTGACAAACCCTTTCTTTGAAAAACGGTTCTTCTGCTGCAAATGGTTGTGGGTATAACCTCAGCTCTTCAACAAGAACCCTTTTGGAAACCTTATTTCTAAGATTGTAGATCATATTTTGGCTTTTTTTTAAATCAATTTGGGCGTTTTTGAGCGTTTATCGGGCTGGAAAACATCAAACCAATGTGGCAACAGTGTCTGGGCATAAAGAAAGGATGTGATTTACATGTAGAGGAGTGTGGAGTGAAGGAGACGCAGCACAGGGGGCTGTTTGTGGATTACAGTAGCCATGTTGCCCTCTGGTGGAAAAACAACAGCATTTTAAGCCTGCGTGCCTTGCTTGCCTTGCTTGCTCGCTGCTGAAGGGTGTCTGGAGCCTTGTTTAGCAGCAGGCAGCGTATTGTCAGGCACAGAGACACTTCATTATGTGGTGGGGGCAATTATTAATGGCTGTAAAGAGAGCGCAGTACAGCAGTAATGTGGAAAAATAAAACGATGGGAAAAAAAAAAAAAAAACTGGAGGCGAGCCGTTTCAAAAGCAATGCCTGTCACCAATCAGGACACGACTCAAAAAGAAAGAACAGATAGGTGCTCAAAATCTTCAGAGAATATTTTCATCAACATGGCGAGAAAATGACACATTTAGCATGTGCTAGAGACATGCTATCAAAATCAGTTTGCTATAAAAAAAAAATCACTTAATTAGCACTCTCAAGGGTTTTTTTTAGCCATAGATGGGACCATTAGCAGCATGCAGACAAAAGTGAATACATGAAAGTGAAGTAAGCTCAGTGGGAGATGTCTCCAGGGACCTGCTAATCCTCCTCCACATCATTTCACACACAGCCAAGTGAGAGGTATGGATTATAGTTTATTATACAAATATCAAGCCTAGATGAATTTTAATAACAGTCATATCAATTAAGGCCCTCTCACTCAAGTGTTTCATAAATATCTGACAATGGAGCTCGCTTCAGAAAAGCCATCGGTGTAAAAATAGCAAAAAGAGAGAAAAAATAACATTGATTTTACTGTCACAAATCCCGGTGTCTTTATTGAGTTCCTTTGAAGTCAGTCCTCACCCGCGGTTCATAGCCTTGTCACAGTCTATTACAGGTATGTCTACTACTGACTTCCTGCCTCCTGACATTTTCTGCCTATTTTTATGAGTAAATCAGCTGCTGACCAAATATAATTCACACCGAGGACAAGTCAGGAGGACATATGAGACAGGAAGGGACAGGAGAACTTTTAAGACAACAGTTAAAGCCTCAAATGTCAAGTCAGTCTTAAAGAGAACTTTACAATAAGAATACATAAAACAAAAAGTGCCTTTGCTCACTTCAAACTATGGAGGTCAGAGTTTAGAGTAACAGTGTGTTTGCACTGTCCAGCAGAGGTGTAGTTCAGTATGAATGCATGAACGGGAGGGAACTAAAGTGTATGGAAGGCCTTTCAAGTCTATATTAAATAAATAAATAAACAAACAAACAAGCCTCTGAAATAAATAAATATAGGTAATAGATTAAATAAAGGACCAATAAAAGAGTAAATGTAAAGATAATATATAAATGAGCAAATATAGTTAAATAAATAAATAAATAAATAGAGAAATAAATAAATATAGCTATAAAATAAACCGTGAACTAAATAAAAGCGGTAATACATATATAAATAAATATAAATACATAAATAAGTCAATATAGTTAAATAAATAACTACATAAATAAATAAATATAACTATAAAATAAACTGAACTAAATAAAAGAGGCAACACATATATAAATAAATATAAATAAATAAATAAGTCAATATTGGTAAATAACTACATAAATAAATAAATATGCCTCTGAAATAAATAAAATAAATATACAAATAAGTCAATATACTTAAATAAGTATTATTTTTAAAAGGACATTTATTTAGACTATTACTTTTATTTATTTCTAGGGACTGTCATTCTTAACCCTACATTTATTTCAGCTCTTATTATTTCTCTGTCGTATCTGTCATATTCAGTGTCACTGATTCAGAACAAAGCAGCAAAACCAACCAGCACAACCTGTGAGCCTGATAGAGACAGAGACAGGGGACAGTTTGACCACAGGGGACACAGTTCTGAGGAATTATGCAATGAAGGTCCCCTCAAATAAATGAAAGTAGTCCCGTGAAAAATTCCTCATTTATATATTTATATTTACCATAAATTTATTTAGATTTATTGCCTCATTCATTTGTTTATTTCATAGCCATATTTATTAATTTATAGACATAATAATGTATGTATGCATGTATGTATTTATTTATTTAGCCTATTCAGTGAATATTAGCTTCGAGGTGGAGTCAGTAAGATTTGTTCGAGCTGTTGATACATGCATCAAGAGGTCAAATATTAATGTTTTTGGTTGGTAAATGAGAAAAAAAATAAGGGAATTCAGGCACAGTGCAGGTCTCTGCAGATACAAACACCACCACACACCTTTACTGGGTCATAAGTGATGATTGAAAGTGATATGAATCTATACTTTGTTTTGTTTTGTTTTCAAGGAAAATGCTGCAGATTATACCTTTACATAGAATTCCATGGCAGTGTAAATAAATATAAGGCCAATTTGGTATCAGAATTATCACCAAATCTGTACAGCATACAGCCTCTTTTCATCACAATTTTTTTTTTTTTTAACCCACAAACTCGGCTCCCTTCAACCTCACTTACAGCAGGCAGCAGTGGCAACCAAAACAGAGATGAAACAAGAATGAACTGGACCAACATTTGACCAGAAACACCAACACAAATGAAAATAAGCCACTGTTTGCCAACATGCTGACCACATCCTGGACTACATGTCACTGTTGTCTTTAGAACTTGTTCTTCTGCCCTAAGATGGCCAACACACTTGGCATGTTAACGTTGTAATCCAGCTTTAATTTGGCTTATTTATGGACTATATTACATGTCATTACATTAATGCCATTGTTTTAATCAGTATAATAAGTTATTATGGGATCTGCCTCTATAAGTCCAACTGATAAAAACTAAAAAGAGCTGAAACTCTGGCTCAACGCATCAACTCTGTGCACAAGCTTCTAAATCAGACAAGCCTCAGAATGAGACAGCAATATTTAACTTATCAGACAGCAAGCTAATTATCAGGCTAACATGATCTGATAAAGTGTGAACTGAGAGTTGTAATTTTAGAAAAAGCTGTTCACAGATTATGTTTCCAGTAGCGTGGACTGTCAGAGGGCTCTGCGTATGACCCGAGGGCCCTCTATACGAGCTGTGAGGCCTCTTTGGCATATCTCTTTTTGTGTGGTTTATTCAGAGGCTTTGCAGCATGAGGTCCTGGTGAAGGGGTGACGTTCAGGGTGATGGGGGGGCCGGGGGCCACCCTACATGCTACACACGGCTGTCTGGTTTTCTAAGCAACGTCAAGGGTTTCACAGACAACACACTGTCAGTTTAGTCTTTTTTTTTTTTTTTTTTTTGTATATTAGCTCATTTTGTCCATAAAAACTACAATCAAAAGACAACGATTCACTTGAGAACAGCAGCGTGGTCGGACAAGAGATGGATGCAGTGATGTGCAAACTAAAAAAAAGTTTCTGATTGTCATTATAATATCCTCAGGCCACTAATAGATTCCCGGGGGCATTAATTAATTGAATAATTAATTAGATAATGTCCCATTGATTGAATGACAGTGAGCGGAATTAAATGACAATCAAGTCATTTAGAGAGTGGAAACTGATGTTAAAATTTAGATCACTAACTTATCAGCGTAATGTGTCATTTCTTCCACAAGGGGTCTCCATCACGTCAAAACAGTTGATGATGTCATGAAGTAGGATCATGGGATTATGGGAGTTGTTGACTTCGTTGTTAAACAATCACCATGAAGATGAAAATCTAGCTGACACGTCTCAGGCTCACAGACGAGGGAATGTATTAAAGTTATTTTCACGTTTTTCTCTTGGTTTGAATCATTTGGTATAATGTAGGTACACAACTTTACAAAATATGTAAAATACGTCTAATGGGTTTAGACATTTAGATGCAGACGTGTAACATTTTATACATGAAAGTATAACAAGTTAAAAGTCCAGTGTGTCCGATTTGGGGGGATCTATTGACAGAATATGGCAGAAATGGATTAAAATATGTTTTCATATGTGTATAATCACCTGAAAGTAAGAATTGTGTTTTCATTAGCTTAGAATGAGCCCTTTATATCTATGCCTTCCAAGGAGGCTGCCATGTTTCTACAGTAGTTTCACAACCTCAGTAGGTTGTCCTACATCGGGGGTCTGCAACCTTTACCATCAAAAGAACCATTCTGGGCCAAAAAAGACAAATAAAAAAAAATCTGTCTGGAGGCACAACTATTAAAATCTCTCTTTTCCCTGAAGACTTTTTTTTTTATTTGGCATCCATAGCGAGCTTATGTAGACTCAAGAAGACGAGCAAACGCCAAAATTTCGAGGAAAAGGCACTGAGCCATAGACACAGACTTTGGCATACATTTTAGTTGACAAAATATTAAAACTTTTTAAAAATTTGGTGTATAGGCTACATATTTTTACAGTTAGCGCGTGTAAGAATCACTTTACACTGCGATTACTCAAAATTTCAAAACAACATACTGCAATAGATTTTTGAGTTTTGAGCCAAACTCAAACTCCAGTGCTTCGAAATAAACTTTGAAAAGTTTTGCCGACTTATAATCTTTAGTTGAGATAATTTACTTTTTTTTCTTGTGATAAACTTGAATCTTTGAGTTTTAGAAATGCAAAAAAAAAAAAAAATGTATTTCAAAATTTGGTGACAAGTGAGCTGTGAACCTGATTTGTCATTATTTTGGTGCCGGAAAATTAATTGGTTTTAATCAAAAATATTAAAATTATAACAGTCATTTACTGTCACTTATATTTACGATTTTTTAGGATTTCTAAACCTCGAAGATTTTAAGTACGTTGCCTTGAAATTTTGAGTTGTCTCAACTTTTTCATAGACCTACAAAAATGATTTATTAACTGTTTCTTGTTTGAAGTAACCTTTATTCATTTCCATGTAATTTTTTGCAAAAGTCAAAAGGAGCCTCTGTAGAGGGGCTACAGAGCCACGTGCAACTGCGGAACTACAAGCATGCAAGGGGAGGCGAGCAGTGTTCATGTAGTTGCAGTCTACAACCTCAACACTAGATGCCACTAAATCCTACACACTGGTCCTTTAAAGCCTGATTTTACTCTGTGGTAGTGTCCTATAAAAAGCCTATCAAAAGCAAGATTTCTACAAATACTTAAGCCATCAAAGTTACTACAAGGTGTCACTTTCACATGAACAGTCTACACACAGTGACTTAAAGTCATACAAAAGGCAAACTGCACACACTGAGTATGATCTGTCATAGGGGTTCATCTTGTGTTGCTTTAGGCTTTTGGCAACATGCCACATCATGTCAACATTAGTTTTAAGAAGCTTTTCCTGCAGCTTTAGGAACAAACTCTTGTAAGATCTTGTAAGATCATACTCATAATCATGTCTTCAGCATGCATGGGAATAGAGGTTTACGATGCCTTCATGCAGGCCTGGGCCGAAACATGTCACAATATTTTGAGGATGTGTTGACATGCTGATGTTATGACTACGTACAGCAGAGACATACATGCCTGAAAGTGACGGTACACGCAAAAAGGAAAAACCCATCAGCACTGGTGTGGATGTTACTACCAAGCAGCAGCTCTGAATCAAAATCACACACACCATCATCAAGTTACTACACTGACAAGATGCTTCAGGGTCCGTCTGATTGAGCTCAGGTGACACTGACTGATTGATCAGCACATCGTACGCCCGCTTTGCAGTTATTAATCAGAACAGCACGTCAGAACCAGAACAACATGCAGGACAAAGAAAACCAGAGTTCTTACAAGTCAAATGGCTCAATTAGTCAAACCCACGAGGGGATGTGTGAGGAAAGTTCAGCACATAAGCAATCAGAGATGAGGACAGTTTACTAATCAGCAGCTGGAACTATAACACGTTTATCAGATTATCATACATTAGTCTGATGTTTCATATTGATCAGCTGGACTCTGCATCAAGTATATATCCCATATAAATTTATGCATGTGTATACAGTTTATTATGATTTTAAGGCCATATCACCCACCACGTATATCTTTATATTAGGTTTGAGGTTTGTTGCTTGATCATTAGTTCATGTATACAAGCTGATTTTGCACTGGTAGAACTTTACAAGAGTAAATTATAATTTTTTTGACAATGCAGAGTTTTCAAGTTGGGACATAACAGTGAGGTATTTAAAATGCGATGATGGATGTATTAAAGAGTCGTGGGAACAATGACAAGAAAATATTTGGAGTGGTAAGAGCTGATCTGTCATGTGAGTTTAATATTCCCAAAGTTTCCATCAAGAAACTGAGGAGCTTTTTTTTTTTAATTTTGCTGTTTCATCGACTTTTTCTGATGTGATATTTTAAAATTTGCCAAAAAAAAAAAAAAGACTCATTACAACAACCTGATGGATTTTTTGTGTTGTCAGACTGACAACACAAAAAAACCGAGCTCTACTTGAACGCAGCTTTAGAACATGTAAAATCAAGACAGTTTACTTTCACCTGTGTGTGAGACACGTGTACCCAAATTTGATTAATATATGAACGTACCTCACTCAGGCCCAGAGGGAACCTAACTGTACTGTCTTTGGAGCTGTAGGACTTTCTGACACATGTAGCAAAGGAATCAGTTTTAGCTTCTTACTGACCTTTACTGGGACATCTGCTGTCTGAATCAGGTTCCTGAAGCGTCCACCAGAAGGTCAACATCCTCTGTGACAACAGAAAAGAAAGGTGAGTTAAATTTCCTGCCACAAAGAAGAAAACTGTTCAATCAAACCTCTTTATGGAAGGAATATTAATACACATTCAGTGTCAGTGTCTACCTGGACTACTGACTTCCTCTTCATTACTGAACACTGTAAATACCGATTTGCTCACTCAACTTAAAAGTTTAAACTGCTTGCACACAAAACTTTTACTGTGAACTGTATCCTTTTGAGCTGCTTCAACTTAGAAATAAAACTTAACTGAAATAAGGTGAAATAATTAGATCATATAATTAGTTTAAAGTTGTATTTGAGTTAAGACTTAAAAACTTAAGTTAACTGGACTTGAAGATTTTAAATTGAACCAACAACTGTTCAATCACACTGATGAACATCACAAGGCAATTTGATTTTCTTTTACATTTCCTTAGTTTGAAGAGAGTTCATTTTTACTGAACTGTGTGTACAAGACAATAAGTTGGTAAAACTTAAAATTTATGTTAAGAAAGCAAAGTGTGTCTTCTTTTTTCTTCTTACAGAGATAGTTCGCTCAAAAATGAAAATTCAGTCATTATCTACTCACTGTCATGTTGATTGAGGGTCGAGTTTACTTTGTTAGTCCACAAAACACTGCTGGAGTTTCACAGGAAAACAGTGTTGCAGAATCTTACAAACAATGGAAGTGAATGGTGACCAGTTTTCAAATGTAAAAAACAACTGGAAAGTTGTTCACTTCCATTGTTCTGCAACACTGTTTTCCTGTGAAACTCCAGCAGTGTTTTGTGGGCTAAAAAACAATTTATTTGTTTTATTGAGCAAAATAAGTGCACAATGTATGTGTTGTTAATTGATCTTAAACTAATTAGGCTCTATCAACTTAGCAACTCAGAATTTTCATCCACCCCTCTTTTCAGAAAAGCTAAACAGAACTGAATAAACTTTACGTATAAAAACCCATTTTTCCACGTTCACTGAACTCAATATAGTAATAAATAAAATAGTTATTTTTAGTCTTTTAAAATATTTGTGTTTTAGAGACCTTATTTCCACATCAATTGAAAATTAACAGTTTAGTAAACATAAAAGAAAGAAAATTCTACTGGAACACTTTTAAGTTAGAACCTCTTAACAAATTTTAAGTATTCACTACTTACTACAAATAATTCATCTGAGCATTTGGTTTTACAGTGTAGATTTTTTTGGTAAAATAATCTCAAGAATTAAAACTTCTTCTGATTTAACATAAAAAAGTTGGTCAGTCTCACGTGTCTTTGTGTCAAGTGAACAGAGTTTTCATGTCATTTTGACCGTCCTAAACATGGACTCTAAAGTTTTGCATTGTGGATGAACTGGGGTTTACAGTGAAGGACAGGCAGGAATAATAAGAGGATCGTATTATTCCAGGTGTTTTGGAGGAATATATGAGCCAGAAAGGCATAAAATAATATTCAGGTTGTCCTAAAATCTTAGAATCACATTTGGATTCATCAAACCAAACTGTTTGTTCTCAGTTGTTGGACTTCAGACTTTGCTTTCTGGGGCTACCTCCTTTTGTCTAAAATGAAAACCAGCACAAGTTATGAATTATTAATGCTTCTACAGCTGTCAATCTTCAGCTTTGTCAGATCCCAAGAAACGCAGTTTTTCTTTCTCAGATGCGTCTGGAGTTCGGAGCTGCTCACATTCAGGAGTTTTTGCAAAGAAAAGAAGGATTCCTCTTTGAATCCAGACTTTTTTTAACACCCTGCTGAGAACCAACGGCGGCAAACAAAGAGTGAATCCACGCACGTCTATCTCCATCTCCTCGTCAGGCAATCCCAGAGGCCTTTCAGCTCTTCATCCTCCCTGCCTGCAGCTCCCCCGGTGCGGCGCCGCCTTGGGTCTGGCTTTTTTTTTTTTCCGAGAATGTGGACCCGTGTAGATGCCCCGAACGGCACGGTGGAGTCTGATGGAACCTGCTGGGGCCTGTGTGGTTCCAGGAGTAGTCGTCCAGGGAACGTCTCATACTGAACAAGAAACAGCAGGGCCAAAGAGTAGTTTCATTAATTTCTTATTTTCAGCAGATAACAGTGGGATATAAAAAAGAGACAAATAGCAGAAATTACATTTTTAAAAAAAAGCCAATATGATGATTTATGCCTCTTTTTTTTTCTTTTACTGGTGTGCCAAAAAAAAAGTACCACAGTACTAAAAAGTACCACAGTAACAGGCCAGCTTCTACGAGGGTGCAAAAGCATACATTGCACCCTCAAGTTGAAGTGCAAGGTGATAGGTCACACGTCCACGGTGTCTGCATCCATTTGTAGCATGTAAAGGGTGCATGGACTGTGCGCCTCCACACACACCCCTTATATTTTGGCTCATGTATGTGTAGTAGCAGCATGCAAAACATCTGGGTGGAGGCAAATTTATCAGCAGATGCTGTGATTATTAAAATTTACTTCCTCAGCCAGTCACATCACCGGTCACGTAGCTCTGAAACAGCTGAGCCAATCACAGTTAGACGTCCTCACGAGGAGAACAAACCTCAAGAAAGGTCAGGATGGTCTGATTTTCCATCAGGTAGTTATAATAACGACAGAAATAAAAAGATGATTACACTGGACTGATGCTATTATAGCGATAATTCTAATGTATGTCAATTCCTATATGGTCACATAGTTTGTGTTAATGTTTGTTATCCTTAAAACACACCCCAGCGCAGATCATGTGTGACATTATGTGCACCGGGGTGTCTTTTAAGGATAAAAACATAAGCTGCTTTTGCTAAAAGCTAAGTAGGAAAAGCAGATCCCAGGGGCCTCATTTCTAAAAACCTTCTTAGATTTGCACTTGAACTTAGTCTTGAGATCATTTCTGGCAGTGTGCTTATGTTTGATTCATAAAAGAGCATTAAAAAAAAAAAAAAACCCATAAAAAACTTGGCTTAGGCAAATTCTGAGAAGAAAATTTGTAACTCAGTGAGCAGCACCAGTGATCAATAAATCTCAACTCAACTTACTGACAGCTGCCTGACAATCAGGGACTTCCCCTGATATAATGAAGCACAGATGAGGGTTTCATCAGGAAAAAAAAACCTCATAACTTCAAGGCAGCTGTCATCACTGAATTTTTGAGTTCTGTATCAAACCCAAACTCTGTTTTTGAAATAAACTTTACAAATTTTTTCCAACCTATAAGCTTTTGTTGACAATTTACTTTTGTTCTTTGATTTAAAAAAAAGAATCTGAGTTTTGGAAACAAAACATTTTGAATTTCAAAAGAACCCAAATAATAAATTGGGTGAACAATTTTTGAAATACAGAATTCTTTGGGTTGCTAAAACTCAAAGATTCAAGTTTATCAAGAGAAGAAAAAGTAAATTAGTAAATCAACAAAAGATTATAGGTTGGGAACATTTTTTGAACTTATTTCAAAACTTAAATAGTTTGAGTTTGACTTAACCTCAAAAATTTAGTGAAGACAGTCACCTGTTTTCTTTTACAGTGAATAACCATGGACTAAAAGTGAGCCAGACAACACGTTATTCACTCGACTAAATACTGGGGTGGGGTTTGTCACATTTTTAATAAATAATTCTTACAACACCGTTCATAAAGCTGAGGTCACCACACGTGTGACCCAAACTGCAATACCCCAACATAACCAGCAGGGAAATCACTTGAGTCAAGTCTAGATTTTTCATTTTCACGTCAAAGTAAGGCTTTATAAATAACTACTTATACTTAGTTTCCTACTTGAGTCATACAATCAACATTAATCGTGAGTCAGTTTTATAAATGATGCCCCTGATAATCAGACATCTTCATAAAAAAAGCTGCATATCGACTTATAGCCGACCACACAGATACTGCAGCAGCCTGGTGTTGTTTTGAGGTGATTCAATGATCAGTGTGCAGCGGTGCGTTACAGCGCTGCACTTCTCAGAGGCTGCAGATTTATCAACATATTGTTGGTGCCGTTCTGACCCATAAAGAAAATTGCTGCTGAAATTCACTCAAAACTTTTTCCAGTTGTGTTCCAGCATAATCTTCCCATCAGGGACCACAATCAGACCTGTGGCACCTACAGGCTGCTATTTTTCAGCTGTTGCCAGCCTGCACTCTACATATTAGTGCACCCCCAGTCATTGTCTTCTTGAACCAGTTCTGCACAATTATTCCATGACAAGTGTTCTTTAGACGTGATACTCTTGATGGTTTACTTTGGCCTGAGCATGCACCCGGCGCACGTCCTGCCTCAGCTCATGGCTGAAGTCAGCTGGGTCACAGCACAGTTTGATGAACAGCAGATAATTGAGCTCACCTCCGCTGGCTCGCCTCCTTTCATCACATCGAGGAGAAGTCATGGAGGACGTTTCCCTGCACTGGTAACTAATACTAAACTACAGCTTTATTTGTAACCCCACCCTGATTATCATCTTATTAACATATACATCTAGCATGATATGAATTTTTCTGACAATTTTGGTTTGTCGGCTGTTGATGAATTCCAAAAATGTATCCAGAAATGCTGCAAACATTTTAGTTGTATTGTTTCCTTTAAATATTGCATCTTGAGAAGAATGAAAATTGGAATGGAAATGTTGTGATCTATTGGTTGGATTATGATATTTAATGTTAACATGTGGAGTTGTTGACTCGATGTTGACACTGGATCAAGAGGAAATGACACATAATCTCTATTAACATATCTCCATATGAATGTCCATGTCCACAAGGGACATGATGTCAGTATTGGAAGCGTTGTGGTTTGTTTGTAGCTGGCAGTGTTGACCGATCATATTTGAGCGGGCTTTAGTTGCACGCAGGTAAACAGTCTGCATGGTGAGCATTTTTAGATTTTTTTTTTAACTGCATATATATGCAGTATGTAAGGAATAATGTACAGTGAGCACATTGTTATTATGCAGAACCCCCAATGCAAAACAAAGGAGGGTCTTGAATCATCCAAAAAGTCCAGAAGTATATATATTTGGCACACATTTAAGTGACACAAAATATTAAGTTTAAAATGATTTTATGGATTTTTTTTCTTAATAGTGACCGTCTTGGTCCTGTATCATCCTGTCAAGATTTATTTCATAATAACCACCTGCTCACTGTACATTAAAAAGCTTTTTTTTTTTATTGTTCCTTCAGTGTATGATCAGAACTGTGTCCATAGCAAAGGTGTGTTCGTCATACACAGCAACAGTCTGCTATAACAGACCTTAGAATGCTGTCATTGACCAATCAGAATTAAGAACTTAAAGCCATGTGATAATTGTATATAAAGATTACCCTCCAACTCCATTCTCACATCTGAAGTTGCTAATCAGACTGTGAACAATGACTGATGCATGGAAGAGGAAGCCTTGGCCTGAATATCTGTTTCCTATTATCCGGATATCCACTGGCTCCACCTGAAGCTCCAAAACACTGCCTGTTGCCCCCAAACACTAAATCATCAGTGCGTTCCAAATATTGCATCATCAAGGGACCATACAGTAAATATCCAGATTGAATTTCATACCTATCCAGACAGTGTTATGAAAAACCAAAGTACTGGAGGACTTTTGACCTGACAGAGGTGCGAGAGAAAAGATCAGAGGGTCACCACAGTTATTAGGAGTCATTCTCAGGGGACAGCTACCATTATAGAGCAATTTTGCCAGTAGTCAAGATTATCTTGCTATAAAAGACAAACAGCCTGATATTACCATGCATAAGGGTTCAGTGTGCTTTAAAAGAACTAGATCACAAGCCATCAACCTGCCATCATAATCATCTCCTGATTGCATGTAGCCTCCCTGACCTCTCTTTTTGTTGTCTCTACATGAAGAATTGTGCAAACGGGGATAAGAGCGCATGCTTTTGGACAGTGTCTCCTTGAAAGCATTCATTGTGTAGCATAACCTATTATGATATTCCAGATGGTTTGTTACAAAGATCCATTAGGAAAGTCATTCTTGGAAAATGTTTGAAAATGGGCCGACACTTTCAAAACATACTTGGTAGGTGATTGGATGAACCAAAGCCAATCAAGAATTTTCTATCAAAAAAAGCCTCAGTTCTGATATAAGTGATGCTATAGCAGCATTTAAGCTAACCTCTTTAGAAGCTGCCATTGTTATTGAACCAACAGTCGCTTCTCGCCATCATCACACTTAAAGTGATATTATTAGGATGTAAACATGGCGTAGATCTCGCGAGACTTCGTATATCTCTTAATGGATGCACCTGCGAAAATATCGCGAGATCGACGCCATGTTTACATGCTACCGGCTACATGCTACAGTTGACATTTTGGCTAAAAACATGGCGTAAATGGCGTCTTTTGCGGTTAAATTTTAATGTCGCGGCTCGCGGACACTTGGATTACACCACACAAGCAGGATGGAGACATTTTGTGTTTGTTTTGTGTTCTTTTTTTTACATTTTATCCATGGTCTCCATTCACTGCCATTATACTGGATAAGGCTGCAACCCTGTTTTCTGCTGGAACTCCAATGTGGTTAAACCACAACCAGATCACTTGAAGCCTGGAAGATGCGTCATTTTGTGAATCCATCTGCCTCGCAAGGTAAGGATGTTGCACTCAGCTGTACAAATGAAAAGTGACTGATGTAGTAAGATTTAAAAAAACAGCGTTCACACCGCAGCCCACATGGCCAACCACTCCTTTCCTTTTTAGAAAGGTACAAAAAATTATCTGATGCAGCCCATCTAGATTTCACAATTGTAAAGGGGGTTTGAGGTGCTGTCAAGCATACTGATGCTAGTGGGCCAAAGAGAGAGAGGCACAGCAGTACAACTGGAACAGATGGAAAATAAATTGAAATGGTTCAGATGACAATTGTGTAAAGGGGTTACACTAACAAACAGTGGCTGCTGTGTAAACTGTTACAGCTGTTATGTGAGGTTCTTTTTTAAGTGAAGTGGCAGGTGGCTGGACAGGCTAATTTCATGCCACTGGACTTATTATATGAAAGAAAGCGACAGCACTTCCTGTTTAACTACACATTTGGTTACTTAATTAAAAGCTCCAGCGTTTGATTCCTGGCACCTCATTCCCTCCCTAGACTATGACACTGTTCCTGTGAACTGCCCGGACTAGTTCAGCACAGGCCTTGCAACAATATGTCAATTTGACTTGCACAATGTTATTTCTCTCTCTCACACACAAACCAAGACACACCCATGAACACAATGTTGCAAGAGGTAGTGTTTGGTGTGGAGTTAGGTGTCCTCAGGCCATAAAGCAGCTTTGCTTCCTGTACTGAATATTTAAAAGGTAGAATCGTTAGAATTTGTCCAAGCCGTTCGTAAACGCACCAGAAAGATAGTTGATTGAGTGTCAGTCCTAGGATATCAAATATCGACATTTTGTGTCCCAAACACAGCAAAATAATGAGTGGGTCATTAGTTATGATTGAGATCTATTATATTTATATGAGTCTACATATTGTTTTTTGTAGGAATTTTAGAAAATGTTGCATATGACTTTAATATGAAAAAAAAAAAATTCTACACTAAATTACCTGCTGAGTATTCAAAAGCCAGTTTGGACGGTCTCCTATTGGACAACTGTAGATCATAAAACTTTAGAAAGAGGCAGCAAAAAGCATGTTATTATGAATTCCCTGTGGACCAATCAATAACAAACATGTCCCAATGTTTTGACCTGTGATTGTACCTCCTCTGTAATCTGTGACCGGAATTTATAGCAACAATATGTAACAGTGCTACCTTAAAGTCTGTGTAAAGGAAAAAGAGTTTTTCTTCAACACATTATACATGTTAGAAAAAGATTGTTGCTCAAGATGTGAAAAGACAGAGAAGTATGTAGTACTGAATTGTGGAGTTGGACAGTTGAGCTGTTGTTCACCATGTCTCTGTTCAGGATTTTTTGGCCAGACCTGAAACATGACACGGTGACGTGCTGGAGCCATGGTCCCAACACCAATCTAAGCCCCATGAACAGACACATGAATGACACCGCCTCCCCATCCCCTAACCCTGCCTGATGATCAGTTACAAATGTACCTTCAGCGACTCTCTCAGTCCAAATCAGTCCAGCATTTCACTTCAGTTCCAACAACCTGACACAGAAGACAAAAAAAATACCATCCTGTCACTGTCCTCTGGCTCTGGTGGCTCAAACATGTCTGGACATGTCCAATAAAGCTGCTAGACAGAGTGTCAATGTTTCAGGTGGTTTTAGTGGTGTTTGACACTGAGACAGCAAAGTGGACACACACCCCCAGTGTTTCAGAGCTCATTTTTTCAGGATTTGGAGATTTTTTCCATAATTCAAATTTGGCTGGGTGGTTATTAACATGTTTCAGTGGTGTGAAATTCAACACATTTACTGTTGCTTTACAAGATCCAAGATATTTGTAGAATCCAATTAGTCTTCATATAAATTAGTCCTGCTACAGACTCCCCTGCAACAATCTCAAAGTTGAATCTTTTTAAACCTGGCAGCTATACCTGACATAAAGGGGTGCTGTTGTGATTATAAGACTTGTACTGTATGTTCCCAATTCTGTTTACAGCTCATTTTCATGACCTATATACTGTAAGCTCAGTTTACTTAATTCTGGTCTCTAGAGATACTCGTGTGAGTTACATAAACAGCTCATGAGCCATTATTAGGAAAACTACACATAAGCACACTCTGCTCCGAACTTTTGAAACAACCGACAGACCGACGATGCATCTCATCAACTGCAACACTTAACACAAAGGTTATTTAAAGACAGCTTTTCATTATGGAATTTCGTTTGCGCTCCGTTGGTAAATTAGCACATAAATTTTAAATTGTTTAGCAGTTCTTGCTGCAAATGGTCTCAAAAGTGTTATATCAGTTTATTTTTTTTTTCAAAATAACATACAGTTTGTGCTCTGCAAAGTTTTATGGTTAATAAACTAAAATGCAAACTTTATGCAGTATTTACCAGGGCGGACCGTCAACTTAAGTGTTGTTTGACCACTTGTTTTCTGGGAAACTGAGGACTGAGTGTAGTTCTAAAAGCAAAGTGTCTTAAACAGGGCAGGAGATTTTAAACTTTGTTTTATATCCAGCAATCATGACATCATTTGCAGGGTACCCACAAATTCAGCACACAAATGAATTAAAAACCAACAAAAAATCTATACATAAAAATAATCAAACATATAGAAGCCTGAACAATACTTCAGTGCAGCAGTTACTTTTAGGAAATAAACTCTGTAACTGATCCAACATCTTTAGACCAAGACAGATAAAGCAATCAGCTGTAGTACATAATAAATAACTAAATTTAACCAAAACAATTCAGATTTATGTGACTTTAAAAATGTGGGCAGCCTTTACATCCTGATCAGCTGTAATCCTGGACTGTGATGTCTATGTTTCACCTGCAGGCAGTCCGCTAATGATCTATCGACTTGAAATGCTGCTCATCAACGGTAGAGAAGACGTGACCTTCATTTACCAGATACATCAAGGAGGTTCTGTACAAAAAAAAGACAAAATCATAAAGTACGCAGTGTGTGCAGTGACAGAGCTTAGACTGGGTACAGCTAGTAGCCCATCATCACCCAACACATGCTAAAAGGACTAGCATGGACTATATAGGGCAACGTCCAAAGTTCACATGCAGTAGAAGAGGTTTCGAGGTTAAGACGTACCTGATGTCTTTCATACTGAGGTGGTCCAGCTGTGTCTTCAGCTCGGCTAAGCTGATGCCTTCATGTCGGACAGAGAACCCCTTGATCACATGCAACACCTGACGCACAGGAACCAACACACGACTTTAAAGCCCCGTGCTGCTGTCTGTCACACAGCATTTCACTACATGTATGAATGGTTTAATTTTTCCATTTTTATCAACAGCCATGTGGCTCTCTAGAGATGACATCACTTAAAATAACCCCACTGTAGACGTTTTTCATCACAAACTATTTTCTATAGTGAAAAAAGTCTCCAGAAATACTCTGCTGTTGAGTCTTCCAAATGCAATTTAGAAAATGCCTTGTAGCTATGAGCAGTGTTGTATTAATTTGTTAAGATTGTAATTTGATCATTTACAGTAAGCAAGTATTTTGTTTCACAGTGGCAGCAATAAGCTGCTGTATTTCACTGCCACTGCTGCCACCAAGACATAAAAACACCAAATTAACATACTTTTCATGTTCTAACATGCAGTATTTTTCATGAAAGCTGAGAGGCAAGTGAAATAAAATAATCTGATTTAAATTATTTTCTGTCCATTTATTCTATGGGGTCCCACACCTACCCAAAATAAAAAATAAATCAATCACTGAATAAATACATTTGCCATTAAATGCACAAAATGTAGGCATTTATAAAATGTGACAAATTGCTATCTGTTTTAATCTGCTTCTATATTTATTTACCTTGTAATGGTTGTCCTATTTATTTACTTTACTGTTATTTATTAATTTACACTTTTTTAATAATTAAATTTCTGTATAATTTCCCTTTGCATTATGTATACACACTTATTGTTATACTTGCTATTTATTTTGTTAGGTACAGTCCTTATGTTTGTAACTCAAGAACAGGTGAAAAGTTGTGTTAGGATAAAAATTTAATTCCTTAATTTTCTTCACCTGTGAAACAGGTGTTAAAAAAAGAAAAAAAAAAAGGCAGGTTTTTGGGGGACCATTGAAGTGTTTGTTATAATACCAATTTCAACCACAAGAGGCAGAAGTGAGAACTTATCCTTACACACAAAAAATTAAATATATAAATAAAAAATCACAATGAAAAACAAATTATGCTCTTTTTTTCCCCACCTGTTTTACACATGAGAAAGAAATTCTCGTCTTTCAGGCTTCGGAAGCCTATTAGGGCCACACATAAGGGAAAACAAAGTAGGAAGATTTTTTTTTTTTTTTTTTTTAATTTTGAGAATTAAGTTGAAATGTTGGGAATAAAGCTGGAATGCCATTTCAACTTGACAGTGTCAAAAAACAAGTTTAAAAAAACAAAAAAAAAACTCCCCTTTTTTCTCCTGTAATGTGGCCCTAACATGTCATCACACAGTCTGACTGAAAGTAAATACAGAAAGAAGCCACCTGGAATAGCCATTATTGCGAAGTACATAGGGATTTTTTTTTTCCTTTATCGTCATCACGGTAGCAGAAATATGTTGCTGTGAATATGTCTGAATACTGTTTGGCTAAATACCACTACCAAACAGTAGGCAAATATGTCAGATTTGGGTGAACTGATCCTTTAAACCCACTGACCTGACCCTGGATGGTGGTCAGACCACGTGGTAAGATGCCTCCAGGACGTCTTCCAGACTCCGAGGCAGCAGTGGTATTCATATTCACATCAAACGCCTGGATAAACAACATTAACACACCATTTACGCAATATTACATGCTTACATACTGCAGGAACATTTCTGCACATCAAGCGATTCAAACTCGATTATGATCGACATCAACATGTTGAGTTCTGGGTTTCAGTGGAGGAGATTTGGATTTCACAGTCTCAATAAGTAAGTCTGCAGCTAAAACAATGAATGTTTCCCGACTTTGAGAAAAGTTGCACAAGTTCCTGTACCTTTCCAAAAAGCTCCATATGGGCGTGTACCACCTCTAACATGTGGGATGTGATCTCATTCAGGTCCATGACACAGCGAATATTCATGGCCAGCAATGACCTTTGACCCTAAGGCAACATAAAACAGCGATGAGCCTCATAATGTCACAAAATCAAGGGTTCTTCAAAGCTCACTTCTCTTTAAAGCCCATCACCTCGACTTACACTGAAGCTGCGTAGACTTCCTATAACCTTCACGTATGTTCCCGGAGAGATGAACGACATTAGAGAACAGTCCTGTAAGAAACAATCTGAAACTGATTATTTGCTAAAAACAACACACATTAAGGTTCCAGTTGTAGTTCTGAGCAAAGCCTGCTGCTGACCTCTGTGTTCACCCACTGCTTCACACTTAAAGGTGGACCCGTCATGTCGTCCACAGAGTACTGGATGTTTGTCACGAAGGGAGCGAATCCTCTGACGATGCCCACCACAGACACCTGCAGAGAGAGGAAGCACCAAGACCAAATTCTCTTGAAGAATTCGGCAACTGAAAGCTACGACATGCAATATTTCCACATTAAAATGTCTAAAACTGTGACCTGTTCTGCATTTTGTTGAGTTCGGTACTACTCTAATTTATTCACAGAAACGGTGCGTTTCAAACTAGCCACTCGTTGCTATAACTTACGGAAAAACACTGGATACATCAGAGTGAGGAAGGAAGCTGGCAAACGTGTATAAAACTTTAATATCACCTCGTGCACGAACATGATTTCTGCCGAGTCACCTCAGCTTTTCATTAACTATGGTGGCCGTTTAACAATGAAGACAGCAACTCCGATGATCCCACACTACTTCATGAGGTTATCAAACTACATCTTTTGTTAGTGTTTTAATAGGAGACAAATTATGTATTAAATTACAGATTGTGCATCTAAGATATTGTATGTGCTCCTGCAAAGAGTTCTGAATGGCACCTAAGAAAGCATAGTTGGTAAACAAGTGACCAAGTCAAGATTCCAGAATTTTTCCAAATCCTAAATTTTGAGAAAACCGATGGGCTGCGACATAAAAAAAGAAAAAAACAACAACTTTTCATTCTATACATTTTTAGAAACTTACAAAGGAACCTTGAGCCAGAGGCAGGACAAAGTCATTGTTTTGAAAGTCACAAGTAAGTCTCAAGTCTTGACTATGAAGTCCTAAACTTTGTTTCAAGTCATTATCTTTGTTTTGTTCCTGATGATGGAAACAGCAGTTGGCAGAACAATTTCACCTCAAGTTGAATTTAGTAGGTGTTAGTTAGTTTGCCAATTAGTTGTGCAAATTTGCATTTTTCTGAGCAGAGCACTTTAACAAGACTTCCCATGCATGTTGGCTTAAAACTTAGTGAGTCATTTATCTGCTGTTGTGCACCGCCAAACCCACATTTCCTCCTGTTTGCACAATATGACTCCCTGCTATCAGATTGAAAATGAATTCATCAACAGGAAGATGAAATGTTGAAAAATACGTTGCAAAATTTTTTGATCACAATTTTGAGAACACGTGGTTACGTCACTTCAGTTGGTCTATCACTTTGGTCCTGATGGAAATCTCACTATTGGATGGATTGCCTTGACATTTTTTTTTTTTTTTCCTCTCATATCACCAGCAGGTTTAACTTTTCATTTATTCAGTAAAATGGCTTTACATTTATTAGATGTGTTAGCGCAACATTTTGTGAAGACATCCCTGATTCCTACAGGATGTTTGGTTTCATTATGACCTTAACGATCTGACTTTTCATACAATGCCACCCATATCTTGTCAGACTTTTGAAATATACAGCACACATTCAAGTTCTATGGGGATAAAAATTGTTTTGGTGATCCATCTGACTTTTCCATCTACTGCCACCAAAAGATCAACATTTCAACCTGTCAAACATGTTGATTTATGACTAAATACCTGCTGAACAAAGGACATTCCAATCAGCTGTACTTTGGGTTTAGTGCCAATTTGCAAATGTTAGCATGCTAACATGCTAAACTGAGCAGAACAACCGGGTAAACATAGCATGTTAGCATTGAGCCCAAAGCACACCATGCCTTCAGAGTCTCAAGCATGGCTGTAAACTCTGAGAAAAGGCGCAAGTCCAAGTGAAAATACAAGTCATTGTTATTGTCAACTTTCAAGTCTTAATTTTTTGTCACATCCACAGTCAAGATTCATAATTTCAGTCGAAGTGATGAGGCACAAGCCCTGTGCATAACAAAGTGACAGACGCGCATGTAGAATTGCTTCCCATACCTGGTTCAGCTCCAAGTCGCAGATCACAAATGTATCATGGCCAACTTGAGGGGCAGATAGCAGCTGAGACACAGTGCAGGGCAAAATCTGAAGAGCTGCCCTCTGTGGAGAGATCGGGGTGAGGGGATCCATTACAGTAATATGAGCACATTTTCTTCAGGTCCTTACATCATATTTCAGTCATTGTCAGAAGACAGACGCACCTTTGATATCGCTGATTTTTGGCTGGTCATCCTACCTGGGGACAGACTACAAGCTGTGTAGAAGCAAAAGATGCAAAGCATGACATGAAAGAGATGGAACATTCAAAGCTTTTTGTTGTTAGGCTCAAATATGTTAACTTACCTTGGTTCTACAAAACTAAAACTCAAATTTAACTGTCACGTAGGCAGCTACATGTATTCTTCAGGAACATTAGACCAAAAACCAGACACTTCAGAACTATCAGAAGCCAGAACATGAAGACATTCAGGCTAGAAGCACTAGAAGAGTAAAGCTAACTTAGCTAGTAGCTTCCTTATGCCCAGGCCATCAGGTGAATTGAATTACAGCAATTACCTGTGGTGCAGTGCAGGACCAAAGACAATGAGCTGAGGAGGAAATGGTCACATGTAAAGCAACTTGCATGCTCTCCAATCCTTTAAAGCAATTCAGTTATCATTTCAGTTCGCTTTATTAAAAATCCATCAATTCAACAGTGATTGACAGGTGTTCACGCCACTTTTGATAAACTTCATTTAATCTCTTCAAAATATCTTACAATGACATAAGAGCAAAAATTGTTCATACAAAAGTGTGGGAGCAGAAGTTTGCCTGGCTGTGAGTGCGGGTCTATTTGACATGATTCCAAGAGTGTTCATCTGCCACAGGACATTTTTTATGTTACGTGTGGGCCCCAATCCAGGATTCAGTCATATTAGGTATCACAGTCCTGCGTCGGTATCTCCTGGAACTTAGCTAGCTAGGCGGCTTAAAAAATTTGTTATGGGAAGAATGTAGACAATCTAGCCTCGCTGAATGGCATGCAATCTTCTCAGTGACCAATAAGGTGGGGAAATGAGTTTACACTCAGGTGCAAAGCAGAAATGTTCCAATACCAGTTTTTCCTTCCTGAACTTTGTGTAACAGCTGATACCAATAGTCCCATTTCAGAGCAAATAAATTACGTAATATCGGATTAATGCGTAGATTTGTGTACTCACCAATACCCCAGCCAGTACTTTTGGCTCTATCAGAGAAATTTCTAATACTGGTAGTGGACAATCCTACTTTTCCTCCATCTAATTGCTGAAAAGATTGCCAGGCATGCGTTGAGTTCTTATTTATAAGTTTCTTCTTTATAACAAGACACTTTGCCACCAAATTTGCTCTGATTCTTGAACCGGTTCTGTTTAAGATTCTTGGCGCTATCCAATGAACCCACCTGGTTTCTATTTTAACAATTAACAATCAAGGATGCATCATCAACAAAGGCATTGCACAATGCACAGCAACCTGAAGAATATGACAAGCCCACTTAGGTTCTCTTACGGTCAAAGAAAACCTATTAATCTTGGTTCCAGCTTGGAACTAACTTTTTGGGGTCAAAATATTTTCTTTTTGGAAATGTTTCAACGGTTCAAAATTAGGTGAGCCAGAACTGAATTGATTCCATGTTGGTGGAAACTGTCTATTAAGGCCCTTTTCTACCAAATTAGCTCTGGTTCTTCAACCTGTTCTGTTCAAGATTCTTGGAACCTTGGTGCTAACTTATGAACCAGCCTGTGCTGAACCAGTTTTGTCTGTGACTATTTTAATCAAGGATGTGTCATCAACAGAGGATGTTGCACAATGCACAATGACCTTTGGTTCCCGAGGGAAACCTATTTTGAAATGGTCCGAATGGTTCAAAATTCAGTAACTGAAATGTCTGAGTTCCAGGAGACAGCACAGCAGTACGGTACTGCATTGCATGGTGATCCTGGATCAGGGCTAGCATAAAGTGGTGACGTTTGACTGATGTCCCAGAGTTCCACAGAAGACCATTCCATTTCCAAATAGCCTGGTACCGGACAGAAAAGACGACTGGAGTTGACCCACGTTGTAGACCAGCTTTGCTTACACAAAATCACAAACAGGCCAATGAAAAACATACAATTATCACTAGCACACCAACAGTATTGACCTGTGTAAATATATCACATCTTTTCCATGATTGAAGTAAACTGAAGCTGAATTAAGAGCTGAAGTAAAATTGAATCCATCACAGCAATTTACATGTCAAACAGTCGGGCTCTTGAAAACAGAGCACATCCAGTCAAATATACATAAACCTTGTTCGTCCCCTGTTGATCCTATACAGTATTTACACATGTGCAAAGGAATTTAATACAACAAATCAAAGGGTGGAACCTCTCAATACACCCAGACCTAGCATTTGTTTGGCAAACCTCACAGGAAGCCATGTGTCTTCCTCCTCCTCCCTCTTGTCTAGAAGGGCTGAAGGAAGAAAATCTGGCCGGAAGTGACTCTACCCATCATCCCCTCCTTTAGAGCTCTGAGGATATGGGTGACCTACTTTTGAGTCCAAACTTTGATGCTCGTGAACACAAATGCCACAAAATACCACATTCTTGAAGCAAAGCAACATTGTCCAAGCAGCTTAGATGCCCTGTAGTACAGACAGGCGTTTTAATACTGATTGGTGGTATTGCTATTCATACCAAAGTACCACGCTGAGACATGGTGGAGACATGACGCATCTCAAGCACTACGTCTGCCAATTCTGTGTTTGAGTGCAATATCACGGAGGCCACTCTAGTGTCAGAAAGAAAACTGTGAATTTCAGGAATAAGGCAAATATCAATCACATCATGATGGGAAATGAAACTATTAGGGCTGAGGGAAGAATTAAAGGCCGTAAGGCAGATAAATATTGGCAACAAGTCGAAGAAATTTTGATTTGCCGCCAGAGTTTGAGAGCAATGAAGAAACCAGGATTGTTCGGTTTTATAGGTTCCTGTAAAAGTGCACAAATTATGTATGACCTGAAAGGCAAAAGGGGTCCCGAGCATGATCCTCTGCCAAGTGCTGCAACAACTTAATAGGCTTAGAATTAGCCTGTCGGAAGCATGAAGAAAGGGATTACTGTAAGATCCAGAGCCAAAGGAAACGAGCAGCAGTGACACAGTGAGAGGAGATCAAGTTAAACACAACAGTATTATGTATCAAGAGAAAAAAAAAGCAGAGATCCTCTGGCTCATGGAGGAGTGAGTGTGTGTGTGTGTGTGTGTGTGTGTGTGCACTGGTGTCTTCTCTCACTTCTTTCCTGAAGGTGAGAGGTACGGCATGCATAAGTCGACTGTTGGCTGACATTGTGTTCGTCTGGTAAACAAATACCGACGCAGTTATCACACTGAATCCAGCCTCGCAGAGCTCTTCGATAGAATGCAGTAGGTAGTTTTGAGAAATAAATATAAACAGCAAAAGAAAAGTGCTTTCAGCGAGATTCACTGAATCCCTCGCCCCTTTTACTCATTCAGGTCTCTTGTCTAAATGGATGTGTGTGAATATTCATCTCAGTGCTCTTGTAATACCTTGCAGATAATTAAATCTATGTTTGAGCAACACAGGGATTTCTCTCGACAGTAGATTTGTTTGCCATGTGTGGGGGAGTCACTCCACAAAGTCTTTTGAACGTAGGCCAGCCTGCTTTATTGTAGTGTGCTGGCTTATTTTCTTGTTCATGGATAATTCTGGTTTATTACAACTTGGGTTTTATGGTGATAGTTTTGGACAAGATTTCTATTGGCAATGTTAACATTGTGCTCACCAAAATAATAGAAATCAAACCACAATGAAGTCCAATGGGGCAACAAACACCACCAGACTGTGGGCTGTAACTCAGCCAACAGTGGATCTTCATTATCTAAACCAGTGTTTCCCAACCCTGCTCCTCAGGGCACACTGCCCTGCATGTTTTAGATGTTTCCCTGCTCCAACACACCTGATTCAAAAGATCAGGTTGTAATCAGGCTTCTGTAGAGGCTTGATGACGAGCTGATCATTTGAATCAGGTGTGTTGGAGCAGGGAAACATCTAAAACATGTAGGGCAGTGTGCCCTTAGGACCAGGGTTGGGAAACACTGATCTAAACCACTTTATTTGGAGGTGAAGCTGAAAGTAAGGGCAGCTGAAATGTCGTTACCATCCCTCAATACACAGAAAAACTGAGTGAGCATAAGGGCGTTGCACAATGATTTGTAGAACATGACATGCCCACTTCAGTTCACACTTTATGTCAAGGTCCGTTGGCTATTTTTTAGTACCAGCTGTGAACCAACTTTTAAGGTTCCAAACCATTTATTTTTGGATGAAATGCTCAGAACGGTTCTAAATTAGGTGCATCGGAACAAAGGCTACAGTATCACAGTTTAAGGTCACATTAAATGCTTGTTTGTGCTACTTATTATGAGAAAACACGTCAGTCAAACTCAGTAGATTGCACTCACACACTGAAATATTTGTAAGCAACTTGGCAAATAAAGCCAATTCTGATTCTTTAAATACTTAGATCAAAGCGCAAATTCAACACATCTAATGTATGTGCAAGTTAGGTTTTATTTCTATCATGAACATCTGAGCAGCCTTATGTATGCGTTAGTGCTGCAAGTAACAACTACTTTTCACTATCGTCCCAGAATCCTCACAGAGTCAAATTTTTGAGACATTACCACAAATTTCAAGCGGTAAATCTGTCTTGGTTATCACTTAAAAAGCACACCAGCCATGCTGGAAAGTTTGTCAGGTGTAGCCACAGTAGCTAGGGTGAACAGTGTTTAGCAAACCGTCAATTAACTTGGTGAGTACCAAGGAATTAGGGCTTGGCATATGACGGTATATACAATGCAACAGTAAAAATGTGTCCACTGCTACAGATATGGACATACTGCTTCCACTGCTGGAGCGACCTCTTAGTGGTCTGGTGAATGTTCAGAGCAGGCTATGCAGCAAATCAGGGCTAGACTCACGCGTGATTTCACAAATGGAGCTGCCTTGCAAGGTGATTTGGGCAGCAGGACTTCTATGTTCTCACATGGCATGAGAGCGACAGTTGGTGGCGGTAATGCAACTCTGAGCTGGTTTGTCAACAACCGCAGCAAAAGAGAGTGGCAACAAAACATGGAAGCAGAGATTGAAGTTGTAAATACAGAGCAGTAGGTTTTCCAACTGTTGCAATGATGGGGGGGCTTGTGAGCCAGTTGTTTTTGTTTGTAGGGAAGTCCCAAATAAAAAAGAAAATAAGCGAATAGGATAAAGTAAGGTATGGTTATTCTAGACCATTTCTTAAGTAAATTTATAGAACAATTACTGTATTGTGATATATACTGTTAGCTTATCAAATTACCCATACCCATGATAGAAGATGTTGGTCATATCACCCAACCTTAACAGGAATGATGACCAAAACCCCCAAAATAAGCCCAAGTTGTAATACAGTGAACCACAATTATCCTTTAGGCTCTCTTGCTCAGTAAATGTGTGAAGCACTTTGTCATTAAAATGAAATGTTCCTGTGTTTAAGGCTCTATATAAATAAAGGTGACCTGTCTTGATCATTGTACATTCTGTTACACCGGTTAGGGGTGTGTCTGGGACCAAATTAGCTTATCTTGAAGTCTGTAATGGGCAGAAAGAGAAAAAAACACCAGACACAAGCACGTGCTGGCTGGACACTTTCTGATAAAATGTCCCCCACCCAAACAACCAACGAAGCAGCCTTCAAAAGAAAATAAATGTTATCTTCAAGCACCAAAGTTTGGTATTCTTCCCCTCCGAGACTACTGAGCAAAACTGACCTTGAAAGTTTGTCTACAAATCCCATCATGCTGTGTGGTTTTATTACCTGAGCATTCAGGGCATACCTACATTTGACGCCAAACAGAATCAAATCTGGATGTAAATATCAATGCTGGTGATCATGGACCAGGCTGAAATCAGTTTGTAAGTCAGGTTCTGTCAAACATTCCACATATTGAGGTGATTGTGTCTTAATATTGGCCCTTTGGATAAATGTACGCTGTAATGATCACAGGATAATGTCTCATATTGCATTTAGTAACAATTAGCACCAAGTCCAAAGATGGTATTTGTAGACAAACTGTTTGACTGTCACTTTGACTTTCACTTTTAATTGAATCCAGGACTTTTTGGGGTCATTTTGCTCTTCCATCACGCTCGA
This sequence comes from Lutjanus argentimaculatus, assembly GCA_034769285.1. Taxonomy (NCBI): domain Eukaryota; kingdom Metazoa; phylum Chordata; class Actinopteri; order Lutjaniformes; family Lutjanidae; genus Lutjanus; species Lutjanus argentimaculatus. Next base: position 1,217,643 of record JAWZSL010000008.1, on the reverse strand, counting down.
GTGATTCTGTATGGAGGAAGTGGAAGCTGTGATGTGATTAGCCTGAGACTAAGCTGCAGTTTGGAGCAGCAGCAGCGGTGGGTGTCGCCCCCCTCCCCTTCAATATAAAGACACAGCTAGTAGAGGACTGTATGTGCTTGGACAGTGGATGAAAGTTGAAGCCATGATACAAACAATGACTACTCTAATTATTGTTCCCTAGTTAAAAAACAATAATCCCCTGTTATGTGACCACCAAGGTTAACAGTAGCTGATGGGATGTGCACGTGTGCTTGATCAGCTGGAGTCTGTGGTGCTGTTTGCTCGTCCATCACGTGTCCCAGTCCAGCTCTCTGCAGGCAATACGGACCAGTCTGAGCTCCAGTTCGAAGGCGTCGGGCCGTTCCTGAGGGTTGGCCGACAGCATCTCCCTGATCAGCTGCTTCATGTGGCTGTTCATGCTCTTTTTCCTGGCAGGGATCAGCAGCTCCATCTTTGGGTTCTCTAGCAGGGCCTCGCCTAAGGGTACAATCTCTGAGCCCTGCTGTACGTAGCTCCCCAGCAGCTCCTTCTGCGTCTCCACGTCCACAAAGGTTATTCGCTCCACCATGGCCCAGATAATCACCCCCAGGGCAAAGATATCCGCCTTGGCCGTGTAGTGGCCCTCCCACACCTCTGGGGCCATGTAGAAGTCTGTTCCGCAAGCTGTGGACAGGAAGCACTTGTTGACGCTGGCCGGCTCCTCGGGGTTGAGCCCGGAGGTGGAGCAGACCTTGCTCAGGCCGAAGTCGGCCACTTTGAGCGTGGGCTCGATCGAACCGGCCGGCGTACAGGCCTGCGAGATGAGGATGTTGTCCGGTTTGAGGTCACGGTGTATGATCTGGTTGCGATGCAGGAAGGCCAGGGCGCTGCCCAGCTGTAGCATAAAGCTGGTGTTGGTCTTGCGGCTGGGCTTGCGGGACAGCAGGTAGGCGTTCATGTCGCCCCCGTCGCAGAAGTCCGTGACAAACCACAAGTAGTAGGCACAGCACGGGTCGAATGTGATCTCGCCTTTCAGGGAAGTCTCCACCAGCTGCAGTAGAAACACAGAAGAAGAAAAACTAAGTCAACATGAGACTACTGGTGATGGCTGAGGGACAGTCAGCCCCTGCAAGCCCTTAACAGCTTTGTCATGATACTCCTCAAATATTCCTTGAATACTACTGTTAGAGCTGAAATATAGAAAATGTACTTACTTGCCTTAAATTTTATGGAACCTAATAAAAACTGAACTATATACTGCAACTTTGCTGGACTCTTCTATGCTCTTGTCCAACCAAATTATATTTGTTGTGTTGCTTTCTTGAGGACAAAAAGCACTTCTTAATCCATTATTTTGGGGTGGAGGAAGGGACATATGCAGGCCTGATGTATTTTATTTTTGAGTGACAGGCTACATCAGTGCCCAGCCTCAGGGAACACAAGAGTGGATGGAAGAAACAAATGAAGTGTGTGGATTTTTCTCCACTGGACTTCTTTCTCAACGAGGGCCAGCTGGTAATGGTTCAAGCTTGATGACAGACCATCACTGGCTGTCCATCACCCGACGTCCAACGCTAGAGCTGAAAGTTTTGCCATGTTTTATGTTCTTTAACTGTTTATTTTATAAATTAGCCTGTTGAACTTGGTGTTAGCATGTTGTACAGCTATCATGGCTAATCCCACAGGCTGGGGTGATGTAGGACTAATCCTGTAATATTGAGGGACAGCCAAGAGAAACTATTAATGTTAAGCCTCATTTGAGGCAAACTGAATAATGAGAGTAGTAGGTCCAATGCTGGTAACTGTTTGTTCATGTTTCTTTAGTGGAACTTTATGCTGCAGTACTAGCTTAGCTAGGATAATCTTTGTTGCCATGCACAGAAGGTAATAATATAGCTATGTGTGAAAAAGAAAATGGCCAACCTGCAGGAATTCATTTGCTTGGAAATGCAACTCTGATTAGCACCCATTTAGGCTAGCAGGAAGAGTGCACTCTGTGGCTGATTTAATCTAGAGACAAGATGCAGATGTTTTTCTCCCCATCAACCAACTGATTGCTTCAAGAGCAGGTAGAATTTCAGTCAAGATTTTCTTTAGGTGACTACAGCACTAACTCTTTGAAACCTTTGGAAGAACTTGATGTGTGTGATCTTGAGGCAACCACTTTGCTCTTTGACAGTCATCTAAAATTAGTGCTGGTTGTGCTCCAGGAAGCTGACTAGTTTGTTAGCATAGCAGAGCAAGACAGACATGGAGCGTGGTTTGCTATCTTTTCTGTGTCTGCTCTGCCTCTGAATGACCAGCAGAAAGGAGCAACCTTGGGGCAAAAGCAACCCCCACCCCCCAAAAAAACACTCTGAAAAGTGTCAATAGCAAAGATAAAAGCTGAAGTGATTCTGATTAAGAGAAAAAATAATCTCCAAACAGCCAAAGGTAAGCCACTGAACGAGCTGTCAGACATCTGTACTTACAGGAAATAAAAACAAAGGAAAGCATTACCTCAAACCCCAACACACTAAGCTGCAGTAAGCAGAACCAAAATGATTATATCGCTTAGGCCTGCTCTAGCTTACTCGATTATTGATACAATGGGTAACAGCGCTGCAGTGTGAGGAGAAGAAAATGTCACTCATAACTAAACAAGCGAGGTGGTTCTGGCTTTGTATTCATAACAGGCTGTCTCCCACCTTCCTTTACAGGACATTTTTTACATCAAAGCAGCATCAGAGGCCTCTCATCTTTTATGCCTGCTGCAGGAAGTGAGTTCATTTAATCTCCTTTTTTGACAGCGGACCACAAACCTGTGAGGTTTCATCCATCTCACATTAAATTAAGATTAAATGGGAGGCGCTTCTGGGATCTGATAGATGGTGTTTTGTATTAAACTCAGAAAAGCTACAGGTTTGTTCAAGAATAATAGCTAAATTTGATGAAGAGAGTTTCAGTGTGCTTGTAGCATAACATTTTCATTTGGGAAATTTTAAGTCGTTGAAATATTGCAAGAAGTGGCACTTAAAATACAAGTAGTGGAAAAAAAAGCTGAGATGGTGTTTAAAAAAGTGTTTACTGGCACAACGCAACCAAACATCAAAAGGTGCATACCACAACTATTGTATGGGTGTGTAGATGCTGCACTTCTTAAGCCGATAAAAGCAATGCAGTTATGTATTATCGCATTTGGCTTTACATTATCAGAATAATACATATAAATTATCCATTATCTGGAATTAATTTATCGTGCACCCTTAGTGGTCATCATGGTCACGTGTTTACAATGGTTACACTGAAAAAAGACAAAGCAGCAGCAACCACTCACTGTCTAAATGCACCTGAAGAGGTTTATGCAGTTACAATGTCAGTTTAAGCGTAACAGATGAACACTGAGAGGAGTTCATGTGTGATCAGTCAATTCAAACAGTTAACAAGAGTAAAGGCCCCTACACATGATCAGCGGTAAAAACGCTTTGCGCTGGCTGTCCCATTGTTTTCCTATGGAGAAGAGTGGTGGCGCCCGACTAAGTGGCACCGCTACCCTCGGCGAGGCGCGGCACTCGGATCTGCCGTTTACCGCTGCGCTCAAAGTTCAAATTATTTGAACTTTGACCTCATTTGCCACTGACCTTTCAACGCACAACCAATAAGATAACAGCTCTATGTGACGTGCCGGAAGCAACTCATACAAGCAGAGGAGGGAGAGAAGAAGAAAGAAAAACTCATTCTCTGTGTCCTGAGTTCCCCAAACTATATAATACCACTTTCAAAACATACCACGATCTCGGTAGGAAGAGTTATGCATGGCGAAATGTCAATAGTAAGATGGGCTATCAGGTTTGTGAATACTATACGTATACGTATATTATCATTTTCCTCCTCGTCTTCTTTCTGGTGTAAGAAATAGCGTTGGTGTTGCCTAGCAACCGTGAATACCTCGCACTTGTTGATGTTATTGACGTAGAAAATAATCAAGCGATTAATTGGCTATGAAAATAATCTTTAGTTGCAGCCCTAATTGTAAATACAGCGTTAGATTTTGGACACATCACCCATCCCTTATAGCTCTTAAAATACCGGTAAAAAGATTAAATGATAATTGTGTAAAAATTAGTTTAAATGTCAGTGGAGCCACAAATGAAGGATTTTGATGTAAATTGTTGGACAGGCAGCAGAAATGCTCTGAATGTGCGTAGTAGGAAATGCCTAGAGGAAACCCTGCTGTAAACAAATGGCTGCAAATTGTCTGACATGCCACTAGCCAAAGAATCCACTACCCAAAAAGAATAGATGCAAATTATCCCACAGTTGGTGCGGTCAGATAATTCTGCCCTATTATCATTCGTTCTTCTGTAAGCACGTACTGGAACATTACAGAGCAATAAAAAAGGAGCTGGAATAAAGGGATTCTGGGAAAGTGTCCAATGCTAGCGCTGCACAAAACGGAATGGATGGTCTGACAATAGCCCGCGTGCCGCTGAGAGACTATAATCAGGCACCGGCAGAGTGCCTGTGTGCCCACCGTCAGACAGCGGGGAGGCACTGCGACATGACAGGCTGCAGACAGGTTGACTGGGGAGGGGAGCCCCCCCACCCCCTCAACCTGACAACACGTTCACGTGACTGTGGGGGCACGGAGGCCAGAGACACAAAAGATCCTACCAGAAACATCCAGCCCTTCTTTTAATGCACATCAGCAGCACACACACAGGAATAGAAATCAGGGTTCAACTGCTTATTTTTTAGTGAAAGTACCAATATTAACTGCAATCTCTCCCAATAACTATAATACGAGTTGACACAACTAGCATGCTGCTGATGACGCACTTTGCAGGACTGGAAAAATCAGTGACCTTTATGTTTAACTTATTAGGTCTTCATTGTCATCTTTGCCAGAGGCAATGTGACGGCAATATGTCAACAGTGGTTGGCGGTGGATGGAAAAATAAACATTCCTTTTATAATCTGGGATATGTCAGAGGATATCATGATACACTTTGTAAATCACAACAGGCTTCCAATTCATTACACAAATTATAGTGTTAGTCTATTTTAAGACACAGCAACATGTGGCCGACCAACAAGTGTTTTTCAAATCCCTGCTAAAATGTCAATTACAGAGGGTCATGCTGGATTCCTCTCCTGGCTGTTGTCTCCTTCCTCTGTGATCTGTCATCATCTCTGTGACTTGTGGACAGGAATGTTTGGCCCGACATCTTGCCAGCAAAGATTCAGTCTGCAGATATTAACATCATCTGCTTTTGGCAGGGGTGTAAAGCAAACAACAGTCTTCAGAAGGGCAAGTGTGGTGCAGATAATGACATAACTTTAGTTTATCTGATGCAACAGATTTATTGTTACAGGTGCTTTAAAAGGACCAGTGAGTAGGATTTAGATTGGTGGCATCTAGTTTGAGCTTGCAGATTGCAAACCCCTCATCTCACCCTCCGCTTCCAAGCACGTAGGAGAGCCTACCGTGGCCGTCAGACTCACAAAAAATATAAAAGGCTGTATCTACAGCCAGTGTTCTTGGCTACTGTAGAAACATGGCAGTGCAACATGGTGGGCTCCATGGAAGAGATACCTCTGTAGATATAAAGGGCTCATTCTAAAGTAACAAAAACACTACAGCTCTTCTTTTAAAGTGATTATACACTGATGAAAACTTACTCATGAATATTTTATTCCATTTCTGTTGTGTTCTGCCAATAAATTCCCCTAATTCTTATAAACTGGACCTTTAAAATTGAGGTTTATGGTCATATTTGGACAACCAGCCGAGCTAAGGATTGTGATTTCGGGTAACATTCAATTTTGGCCATTTTTAAAAATATTTATGGTAAATTTATATGATGTATTATTCCAATAATAGAATTAAAGCCAATAAACAGATTCAATAACACAAAGCAATATTGCTTTCATTGAACTGGCAAGATGCACCTTTAAATTTGGTTTGTGATCCACCACTAAACACAGAGAAGACCAAGGAGCTGAAGAGCTCGTGCAGCATGCTGTTGTCTTGCTTACGACATCAAACAGAACCAAACAGGTCGTTGCCGGTGTGGAAATTAAGTAGGAAGACAATGCAGTATGTGATTTGACAGATTATGTCAAAGCATTTGATTTGAATTCTTAGCTAAATAAACCAAAGTATATTTCTGAAAATTTTTGATGTACTTTTGTACATTTTAAGAGTCAGAACTGTTCTGTTTTAGTTGTGATAGACATTTCAGATGTGGAATGATATATCATCCATCTTTGCTTGCTACTTTGGAGCCTCTCTTACCCACACGTGTGTATAATCTACAGGTTATATGAATTTTTTTCATACCACAAAAATGTGAAATTATTGGTTATCATATTGGTAATGACCATGAGAAGCAGGTATTCATCTGTTATCTGTATCAACTGGAAAAAAAAAAATCAATATTGTACCCTAAAAGTACTCTTTATGCTGTCTAGTCTGAATTTCAAGAGCCACCCTTGAGTCTGTGGAGCAGCACATGGTAACAGTCAGACAATAACACACTGATATGTCTACTTTATTTATTACTGTCTGGTATAGTCATTGTTTCCCTAAAGTACATAGTATATTTGCAGGCCTGAACCCTGCAGGAGCCAGGTTTTGGATGTTGTTACTTATCTGGTATCATACTGACATTTCTGCATTTCTGTAATTCTCAAGCAATTGTCATCCCCCTGACCACTGCTCTGTATCTATGCAAGTGTTATTTTATTTCTAACAGAAAAAAGAAACAAAAGCGGCAGGACACAGACCCCTGAAGTTTGGTAGTGTGAACAATGATGAATTCACAAACTATGTGTAATTACGCAAACTCAGATTAAATGAGACAGCCAATGTTGTAGTGACTTGTGCAGTTGTCTTAGCGTTGCCTTGTCAGACTTCGAAAACCACTGCTGCAACATATAGTTGCAGGGCATCACATAACATGAGCATAGATTTACCTTTTGTGGATTTAAACAAAGGAAAATTCCAAACTCAAACTGCTCTTTTATCAATACAGATATATTTATGTCAAATTCAAGACATCAGCCAATTATATTATGATAGTCAGCACTTTTCACTATTTGTTTGAAACTGGCCTGATAACCAAAGCTTAAGCAAATGTGTATTTCAACTTTTTTATTGGTAAATCAAGTTCTTGAACATCAAGTTGTTAAACATCAAAGGAAACTGCGAAAAACACTTTTATACTTTTCTAAGTAGTGTCTCTATTCACAGACAACGTTATTTACCAAAAAGCAGCTCCAAGCAGCAACCCACCCTTCACCCCTCAAGTACACTTAACTTTTACAAAAAAGCAGAAAAAGTAAAATGTAGACTAATACTAGCTTCTACTCTCAGTTAAAGCACGTCTAACCTTGACTAAGCTAACCCCAGTGACATTTCTTGCATCTAATTCACAGTAAAATCAAGTCAATCAATTCTCCTCCTTGGAAGGCTTTTACTCTGAATCACCTGCAGGAAGTGTTGAGTATGTGCGAACAGCAAACTACACTTTGCAAAAGGTCACCTGTTCTGTTATGTACCACTCGAAGAGAAATAAATAAATCAAACATTCAGCAATACTTTTCCGACCTCATAAATGATGTGATCAAGATTCACTCACAGCCTGAATGCTAGGTGGTGTTCACAACAGCATTTTAAAGCTTGTGTCTAACATATTTACCATTTGACACAAATGCAACAACAATGCAGGATTACTGTTAAACTACAGTGTGCTGCCCTCAGCCTGGTGTCCTCACCTCCAGGTAGAGCGGGGAGCTGGAGCCGTGGTTCATCCTCTGGGCCAGCTGGTCCCGCTGCAGGATGCACTCCTCCAGGTGGATGACGTTTGGGTGCTGGCTTTGGATGCTGCTGAGGGCCCAGAACTCGCGCAGGGCCAGCTCCACATTCTCTGGAGAGTGGCAGCGGATCTTCTTCACCGCCACCCGGGCACCGGTGCGCTTCACCACTGCCTCATAGACCACGCCGTAACTGCCACGCCCCACCTCCTGGATCAGCTCGTACTTCGGCTGGCTGCTTACCATCCTAGTCCTCACTGTGGACAAAGAACATGAGTTTTCTGTTAATTGTATTTCTGTTAAGTTTACATGACACCTATGTCGTTGGCTTAAATGCAGCCTGGAAAAGCATAAATTCAGCTTTAAGGGCCATCCACACTAAGAACAATAACCATAACTATATTGTTTTAAAAATCGTTCTAAATGGATGGAAGAGTCCAGTATCCTGACACGCCAGACGGTTCATTACAAAAAAACATCTGGGAAGTCATCCTTAGAAACAGTTTGGAAAAGGGCAGGCACTTGGATGAACCAACTGTCTATCACATGTAACGCAAGCAAACTTCGACCAATCATATCAAATTCTCTCGAAGCCAGTCAAGAGAAGCAACCATCTATCCATCAAGAAAAGCCTTCAGTGCTGTTTTTTTGCTCTTCTCTCAATGAAGAAATACTCTCCACTTCTGATATAACTGATGCTACCACAGCATCAGCCATTGTTTGGTCAAACGAGTCACTCCCATGGATGCTGCTCGCTGTCGTCCTTCCTAAGACACTGATTGACACAAACAGACAACTTGAAGCTTGGCAGGATGGATTCTTATGTGATCACACAAAGTCAGCTGCCTTACAGGGGAAGACGTCCAGACTACAACTATAAAGTGGTGGTCCAGACTCCACCATCCAATTGAGTTAGATCGATTTTCAAAACAATATATTTCTAGTTATTGTCATAGTTCTTGGTGTGGACAGCCCTTTAGCCTGATCAAGTGTGTATCCTGCAAAGTCACATTCTTTGCATTACAACATTCCCTCTTCGTGTTTACACAGTCAGTGTGTCCTTGCTTAAATCATGGTGGACGGACACATACTGCACATGTAGGTTTGACGCATGGACAAAACACCAGCAATAAACCTACAAGTGAAAGTCAGGACAAAGAAGCCAATTAATTCAGACTTTCAAAGCCTCATATTAATGTCAGCCAAACTTTTAAATTTCTGTGGATTTTATCCTTCCATCTCTTGGTGTGATTAGGAGAAATATCAAATTATGACAGAAGACATTAGGACAAACTTAGAACACAAACCTAATGTTTAATTAACAAATCTGAAAGGATACCTTACGATTTACTGCTGTTATTTTCGCATTACTTGCCTCATATCAGCCACCTATCTTTTCTAGTGGGAAATGAAATTCAGCACATTCCCCCACCAGTCTAGAAAACATTCTTAAGTATGGCTGTACTACACACCTGTGGAAAAAATGTAGAAGGATTATTTCAGGTATGCTTCCATTCATATGATGGGTGTCCAATGAAGTAGGACAAACGTATCAAATGAAGTACTCTATTGGTTTCGGTATCACCTTAAAGGATAACTTCGGTATTTTTCAACCTGGGCGCTATTTCCCCATGTGTATGTGTGTGTATGATTGATAGCTACAACTCGTTTTAAAATTGGTTCAGTATTGAGGGACGCGGATGCAGCCGGCAGCCGCGAAACGAGTTATAACGGTAGATATCAGGGCAAATTCGTCCTAAGAGTTTGTGCATTAAACGTGCTTTTTTTCGCCACAGTCCGGCTCAGATCACCAGTGTAATCTCTGTCAACAGCATGCAAAGCGTCTCTCTTACCGTTCACTCTGTGACGACATCTCACAGGATCTTTGCTTGTTGAAGACTGTCTTCATTGCAGTGAGTGGGACAGCTGTTTTCTTGAGGTGTATTTGGTGAAGTGTTTCGGGATTGGATGTCTTCTCTTCTTGGGCTGGCAGTAGTCATCTTGAGAAAAGTGTGCACTGCAGACCCGATGGTCTGCAAGGCGCAGTGTCTGGACAGGAGCGTTAGCATCCAGTTGTAGCACAATTAGCCACAACTTCAGCATGTTGCTGTCTGACAAAGACAGCCTATGAAAGCTGTACGGGGTGTTGCATGACATCCTGTTCTTGCACTTCGGCGAGGCAAAAACACAACCATTGTTTTCAATAGTTGCAATAAAACTTTCAACTGAACTCCGGGACAGCTAACTCCGCTCTGACCAGCTCTCAGCATGGCTGTTTTCTTCCGGCAACAAACAAGATCCCGCGAGATGTCGTCACACACAGCAAGCAGTAAGTGAAGCATGCTGTTGACAGAGATTACACTGGCGATCTGATCCGGTTTGTGGTGAAAAAAGCACGTTTAATGCACAAACTTTTACGGATGAATTTGCCCCGAATCTACCGTTATAACTCGTTCCGCGGCTGCCGGCTGCATCCGCGTCCCTCAATACTGCACCATTTTAAAACGAGTTGTAGCTATCAATCAACACACACATACATACGGGGAAATAGGGCCCAGGTTGAAAAATACCGAAGTTATCCTTTAAGGTTACTAGTATTGTAGTTTTTTTTTTAAACAGTGAAGTAACTATGATAGCCACGAAACTCACAAAAAACTAGAGCTGACACACTCTAGTTGGTTGGTCATTATGCTCTTGTCTGACCAAATTTTCAGTCGGTCACAGTCAGTAATAAGGAGAAAAGTGCTTCTTATTCCATTATTATCAGCAAGTGGGGCACCTGCAGACCTCATGTATTTTATTGCTGAGTGACAGGCTATTTACTGGACATTACTCTGCTCCAAACTCATTGATACCATGTCAAAATACCAGCATAAATTCACGACATCGGCCCCCAGCCTTAAAGGACAGAAAAGCTGAGTGGATAAAAAGTTTATTTTTGATTACAACTCAAGGCTCAACGATAAGGATTGCTTGCTTGCCTGAAGCAAGTAAAATGCCGTGTCGGGCAAGTGACTCTGGCAACTCAGTTGTCCGAATGGGCAAGTGGTAAAACAAACAAACAAAAAGAAAAACTATTTTAATAATTGATTAATCAATAAAAGTTATTTTCATGCAAAATGGCAGAAAATGCTGTCTTCAGACTCAGTTATGTGTTTAACAGCTTTTCTTCATTTATTATCATATTAAACAGCTTTAGACTGACAAAACGAGACATTTAAAGACATCATTTTGGATAAGGGATGGAACATTTTTCATTATTTTCTGATTTTATTATAAACGTTGCAGCCCTAAATAACATTCACTTTAGTCTTTGTTGTTATTCAATAACTGCTAATGAAACAATTTAGACAGGGGCAAGCAAAAATTGACTTTGGCCAACTTCTGACTCACTAGCCTGAACAGGCTATTGGAAAAAATTAAGCTGAAACCTGTATGTATGTGGATTTACTTCAACAGACTGCTTTACCAACAAGGGCTGGCTGGTTCAAGCTAAATGATAGACCAATACAAGCTGTCTATGACCTGATTTCAAACTTGAAAGCTCTAAGTTTTGCCATGTTTTATGTTGTTTTAGTGTGTATTTTGTAAGTTATTTTGGTGAATTTGGTGCTAGCATGTTGCTAATGTGGCTACTACCACAGGCTGTGGCGATGCTAGACTAATATTGTAATATTGAACCGAACTTTATCAAACTCCCCAAAAACTCCTAACATGGATGTTATTGGACCAAACTGCTTCCAAAACTGTCCTCTTAATAGGCATGCTGGGGCAAGACAGTGGGTGGTATTCTCATCGATATCTTGACATGTGTTATTGTTCCCTGAAGAATAAATACATTTTTTCCCCAAATATACACAACAGCATCTCTTTAACTTTCTCTTATTAAGCACAACATATAGGAACAGCTGCTATAGGAAGCTCTCATCCACTACAACCAAGCTGACAACTACATATTGTAACACAGATTAAAAAAACACACATCTCAACCACACCACATATTAAAGCCACAAAAATGACCACTGTGTTAAACTGACACCAAGTTTCACTAAGTGGTATCTGTTACAGGGTTATCATGTTACCTTGTTGAGGTGTTCATGACTGTTTGTCCCTGCAAATGCACGTCACACCAACATGTGACGCTTCCCAGAGGTTGTTACACTACTGAAAGCAGGCAAAGCTGTTTACTTTGAAAACAGGAAGAGTACAAATGGCATACCTCGCCAGATGAAGCCATATCATACCTGTCTCAATCAATTTCACTCCTCCTTATTATGACGTTTCATAATCCTGATATACCTGCCAGACCAGATAATAGCACTACAGATGCAATTACTAATTACTTTCATAATGAGTTAGGCACAAGTTTTCTAACAATGAAATAAAGATCCAGTGTGTAAGATGCAGAAGAAGTGGAATATAGGCCTAATATTCCTAAGTTTTTATTAGTATATAATTACCTGAAAATAAGAATTGGGTGCGACCAAAAAACTGTCAAGTCCCACTAGTGTGCCTGAAATTTAGCAGGTATGAGAATTTTTTTTTTCCAAACACCAACTGGATATGTAGACAACTGCCTTTGAACAAATGTATTACAGGGTGTACTTTAATCATGTGCTAAAGCACCTAAATGAAAAATTTTGGCGTACCAGTACCACCGATGTAAGAAGTCTAGAGACGTGGGAAATGTTAAAGAAATTAAATAGGGATGCACAATAAATGTCGGAGCCAATAAATCATTGGCCGATGTTGGGCTATCCAGCTGTATTGGTCTAAATCAGTATTAGCTGATACATGTTGCTTACAAATATCCGAATTGACAGATTATGTAAAAGCGTTTATTTTGAATTCTTTGCTAAAATGCTCTATAAAAACTAAAGTACATTTGTGATTTTTTTTATATTCTTCACCAGAAAAAGTAAATGAACATTTGAAGAGTCAGAACTGTTTGTTTTTGTTATCATAGTGATGTCAGTTAGATTTGTTTCAGTGAGAGCTGTGGAATATAAAATCATCCATCTTTGCTCACTACATCTGATCCATTGTTAACCTCAGGTGTGCATAAACTACAGATTACATGAACTTTATAAAATACAAAAAATGTGAAATTATCAGTTTTCTTATCGTATCAGCCATGAGAAGCTGGTAATTATCACTTATTGGTATCGGATGGAAAAAATACATACTGTGCATCCCTGAACTTAAGACCATGCATCTTTACATTATGGCTGCAAGTATTGATTATTTTCATCATTTAGTGAATGGGGATAATTATAAAATGTTAAAACTGACAATGATTGCACTATTAATGTATACTGACTGTGCAATATAAACATTCACTGAGGTTTAATTTCACTCATGTCACGCTGTGCAATATGACTGTCTCACTCTAGTGTACTATCATTACAACAGTGCAATGTCAATATTTTCCTATGTGCAATGGTGTAAATGTGTTCAGTCTGCTTATATTGTACATATTGTCCCTATATATTTTTGTATCTCCCCTTGTCTATATCGTTCCCATTTTCATATATCCTCCTATTTATATTGCTTGGTTACTTATTACTAATGTTTTCTTATTGATGCTCATTCTATCTTGCTACCCACTTACTACTGTTACACTGCAAAGTTGCTCGTTTTGGGACTAATGAAGGAATATCTTGTATGTCCAACAGTCCCTAACCCAAATATATTACATTTATATTGACATAATTCAAAGGATGGCAGCAAAGCTTCATATTTACCAAACAGGAAACTGCTTGATAAATGCCTTAATTGTTTCAAATGAAGTTTCTGTTGATTGACATACTGATTAACAGGCTGATTGTATCAACACTGCTTATAATTAAAACTTCCATTAATGGTTTTATTATACAAAGAGTATTAACATTGTCTTTTTCACAATTTTGCTCAGCAGTTTTAAGAGTAATAACGCAATTCTGTTGTTTTGGCCAATTCAATGACATATGACAGCACATGTACTGTATGTATCATATATGATATGTGTCTGCTGGCTACAGTGGGTTCTCATTTATTCAGAGAACCTCTTAACTCACGTTATTCAAAGTACTGAACTGCTGTTTTCAGTAACAAACTATAAACACAAACAAAAAAGTTTAATGCTAGCTAATTAGCACACCTCACGTTACGCAACAGACGCTAATGTACCACACTGGAAACAAGTGGACGAGCAGTCACTGACTATTCAAACTCACTCAAACACCTGCCTGTGCGGGGCTTTAAAGTGGACAAACCAAAAACTTCATCTAAATGTCAACTTACTTGACAATGTCAGTTTTAGAGGTGATGAAAAATCTCAAAAAAGTCGAAAGGGAAAGTCTCCTTGACAGAAAGAATGATAGCCAGCATGCTAACGGGCTAATTAGGCATCCACTTGCCTGATTGGCTAACAGGCTAACAGCTCCGTGGCCTGGCCACCGCCAGCTAACGATGTTGTTGGTTAGCTAACGTTAGCTTAATCACGTTAACACCAGCTAACAAAGAGTCCAGCACTCGCCAGCACAATCGACATGAACGTCTGCAGCTAGCTTATGTAATTCAAACCTAAAACAAGTCTAATGCTCTTAAACTGTACTAATGCTGGGGCATGGAGGGACGTGCATGATAAGCATTGGCTATTGACAGTTTATTGTCCCGTGTGTATGTGTATGTGCGCGTGCCATCCAGAAATTCAAGCAGATTCCTCACAAGACGTAACGTTACACACCTGCGAGCCAAGCAGGCAAGCAGCCCCAGCAGACGAGACAATAGTGGAAATGTGATAAAGGCTGCAGCTGTTCTGCCGCGAGTTGTCATGTTTTCAGTCTCACCTTTAAATCGTTTCTCAGCGGTTCATTTGTTGTCTTCCTCACTCTCCCTGGCAGCCATTACCGCCGCACACGTTCTGCTCGCACAGTCAGACCGAGGAGGTTTTGTCAAACACTGGACGTGAGAGCGTGCAGCTGCTGTGCAGTGCAGCGCAGAGGTGGCCGGGATGAATCGACTTCCGGCTACACGTTTCAAAATAAAGTTTTGTATTTTTTCATTAGTTTTTTTTGGTTTTTTGTTTTTTTTTTTCAGTTTGGTTGAATTTAATTAAAATTTCATAGCTGGTTTTCTCGTTTAAGGTTTAATCCAATTTTAATTTAGTTTTTTTTATTAGTTTCTAAGTAAGTTCTAGATTTTTTTATTAAAAAATGTACATGCTAAACCAGAGCTATTTCAAGTATATTTTTTATTTTATGTTTGTTTATTTGAATTTTATTTTTTCCCCTAAAGTCTAGTTATTGTTTTTATCTCAGTCAGATAAAGACTTTTTCACACCTGTATTAGTTTTCAGTTCTATTTTAGTTAACTATATAACTTTAACTCATACACATAGTGCTGATATTTTCCAACTGAGCCCACAGTCAATATGTAGAAATATGAACCATATCTATACAATATTAATCATATCATGTTCCAATGTAGTCAGTCTCAAAAACTTTCATTCCTTTAAAGACAGCCTATAAAACAGAATTTGGCTCATCATGTTGTACTGTATCAATGAATTAATTAAGGCACAGTGATCATACTAACCTTGCAATAATAAAGGTATTTAATTACCTCCATTACATGATTTTTTTTTTCAGTGGTAAACTCCACTAGCGTACACATTATTTCACACGTGCTTATTATTACAGTTACATAACAATTCCATTGAAAACTTCTCTTTCCATACTTTATTTTGGAGGAAAATCACAGCACTTCCTGCCTTACGCTAGGCCAAATCTGGCGAGCTTTACGTATATTATTAGTGAAATGCGGACACCCTCTGCTCTCCCCCTCAAACTGAACTGTCACTTACGAGGGGTGAAAGTAATCACGTGAACACCTGCACAAATCTATGCAATAAATGCGATGGCCCTTGAGATCATTAGATAAAACTGTAGGCTAAAAGTGTGTACTAAGTTGTAAAACCTTCTCCCCAAAGAATTTGATGGGATATCCCAAAATGATTCTTGGTTGGCAAAGTATCCATAACATTTTTCTGTTGTTTGATTTTCATGCAAATAAAATAATTTTAATCCAAAGATGTTAAAGGGACAGTTCACCCCCAAAAACCAAAATACATATTTTTCATTTTTCCTGTAGTGCTTTGTATACATCTAGACTTTTTTTGTTTGAGTCGCAGAGTTTTGGAGATATCAGCCATAGAGATGTCTGTCTTCCTTCAAATATGATGGGACTAAATGGAACTCAGCTTGGGCGCTCAGAGCACCAAAAAATATACACTTGGAACTGGAACTACCAGGGAACTACTTTTTTTTCTGCAGAAGGTAGTTCCTAGTAGATCACAAACCTCACAAGCAGTGCTTTTAACCCCCCCCCCCCCCCCCCCCCCCCATTTACATGTATTTACAGGCCAGTCTTGACTGGACTGGAAAATGGCGGCAAAGTTGATGTGCAATCCAAAGTGTGGTGTTTTTGTATGTTAATGATGACCTGCATTGATTGCAACCCCACTGGTCATTTTAAATACATATTGCCATCGAAAATAAAGGCATTTTAATTTTGCACAAACCCTAATGCATCTTGGATTGTTTTTTAAGGAGACTTTTTTCACAAGATGGTAGTATGTCAAGGAATGACAAAAACCAGCATCTATGAGTGCTAACTTCATGTTGGATGGTGAGCTCCTTCTCTGAGTCTTTCCCCGAGCCTTTGATTAACTTTTCAGTGCACATTATGTGTTCAGCATCTCCTATGAACACAACTTGTATAGCATGTAGATGTTTGTGCAGACCTCCGTCCACAGCACTGTCGTAGGTCTTCCTCCCAAAACTCCCAGAGCGAAGAATCTCAGGGCTGAGCTTTATAACTGACGAGTTATGATGTTTAGATGCTTCGTTTGCAAGTCCACAAGATTTTGGACTGTTGATTGCCAAAGTCTTTTTCTTCTCATATGCACAGTGCTCACCTAAGACCAAATATTTTATGAGTTGCTACTCATCAGATCTAAATGAGTAAAACTGATTGAATATGAAAATTAAATATTGTTGAAAATATTATATATATATATATATACATATTATAATATATATTATTATTATATTATTGCAAGAATCTAAGGTGTAAACTGTTCATTCCTGAAGTGGTAATGATTAATCCTGAAGTGTTGAATGTACAACAGAGAAAACTCAAAAAGACTGAAGTATGTGATTGTTGTGTGTAACACAGCAGGTGTTAAAAAGCACTGAAAAGGACTTTTCACACTGCATATTCTAAGTTCAGGGCTATCTTTAGTCCTGGGCTAAGAGTTAACCCTGGGATAACTTCACACTGCCCTTCTTCTAGCTCTGGGTTAAAGCTTCTATACACACATACGGGTGTTTTGTGTTAATCTGTCTGATTATCTTCTTCTTTTAATCTTTTAACCCTGTTTCACACTGGCACTTTTTAGTCCTGGGTTTCGTTGATTTTCTGGGGATAACCCCACAAACTCGGGGATAACCCTGCTCCGGAGCAGGGCAAACTAGCCTTAGGGTAAAGTCAAAGAGTTAGCCCACTTTGGAATGTTCAGGATTGTGCCAGTGTGAAAGCTCTTTTAGCCCAGCTCCCTTAGTCTGGGGCCAACTGCTCTCTTAACATGGGGCTACATGCAGAATAAAAAGCCATAAATAGTTTCAAAAAGTACCAGTTGTGGAGTACATTTGCACTCATTTTACACTTTTGACAGTATTCAGTGTTGAGTGAAACTGAAAACAGAAACTGGTGTTGAATATACTCTTGTAGAATACAACATACACCCATTTTTGCTGTTTACTTTTAATTTTCCTTGGCAGCGCACATCTGGTTTGTATTTACTGATTACATGTTTTATTCATATTTATTTTAAAATTCTAATAAATGTTTTATGCATTAATAGCTTCTCCTTCACGTCCAAACAATCTCGTGTGTCTTAAATTATTGCCTCAAAGTCTTTTATTAGACATACATGGATGTACTTGATACAAAAAAATTAGACAATATTGAGATGTAGTCTTTTTTGTATTTTTCTTATTTATTGGTCCATATAGATCATTAAGGAGAGACCTCTGAGAAACTCATGAGCACAGCAAAATATCTCCTGCTTTTCTTGTGTTTTGCTCTTTATTAAGAGAGAGTTAAGAGAAACAGGTAAGAATTCGGGAAGCTCAAATAAGAATCTCATTTATGTCTCATAAGACAAAGAAAAGACAATTGTGAGAAATAAAATTCTGCTCTAGGCAGTTTAAAAAAGACACCTGAAAATACAGTATCAAAGTCTGGCTGCCAGGGTAAATATTAGTTATTTCAGTTTATTGACTCTATTACATGTATGTGTTTAAATGTGAAATAGGCAGGGATGACTCCAAAAAAGACGTCATCTGGATGGCAGCATATGTTGCTCCAAAACCAATATGCACCCTTCTGGATTAATGTGGCCTTCACAGATGTGACAGTCAGCCATGCTGCCACGGACAACATCAGATTTTTACAAAAACACGATTTAATCAGGCACAAAAAGGGTTAGCTAAACCCTGAGCTCCCCTGTCTCACGTCCTGGTTTTAAAAAGGGGGGAATCCTGCTCAAGCACTGGTAAGCTTTGCATTTTTAAACAAATTCATTAAATAATATTTTCCATCTGAACAACATATAAGGTTTAATAGCCAGGAGTTTGATCTTTTACAATATGTTTTCCAGCATAATTGATGAGTAAAAATACCCTCAAAATACAGTTTTGTCCAAATTCTCAAGAATGAGTGAGATGCAAGAAAAAAATAAATAAAGCACAAATCTGCTGTGTTTTAAATCTTTAATTTCCCATTGTGTTGCAGCACAAATGATTTCAGTTGCAGGCTGAAAAATCGGGCACGGCGGTCCATATTTCAAGATGAATTGAATTATTGAGTTAAATAAGGCTACAGTACATGTCAGCACAGCCCTGAGTACTGAGTACAGATTACATTTATACCCAAACATTAAGTGTAATCCAAACATTCTTTGTCTGCACCATTGACTGTATACACGTCAGTGGTCAGCACAGTTACAGTGAGCGTGGTCTTTTGGTTGTTGGAGTCCTGACTAAGACAAAAGTGGTGGGTGTGTCTGCTCTGGTGAGTAAAGATATGAGTGTCTGTTTGAAGAATACATGTAAACAATTTTTTTTGTATTTATCAGTTCTTTTGTGTCTCTCTATCTACTGGAAACATTCAAAAGCATCACTTTGTCTAAAGTACGTAGGGTTGCCACCTTCAGTGTGGAAAAATAAGGGAAACCATGCCCGGCGATACAAACAAGAAACAAGAGGGGATCGGGGTGTCCACCACCATGAGATTTTTATGCACCAATTTGTGTTTTATATGTTTCAAATTTAGTCCTTTGCTACTGTCAACTTGAATGTCAAGGAAATAAAGAGTCAATAATGTAAAGCACAGTTGCATCAATTATTTTATGGATTAAAACATCTGATCATAGACATTTATCTGTCAAATCAATCCCGGTCTGCTCCCTCCGCCCTTGCTTAGACATGGTTGTCCTCTGCTGACTTTTGCTTGGCTACGTCTCGTGAAAGTCTTTTGGTTTTATTATCCCATGTTGTTCCAAGCTCGTGGAAATGTATTTTGTGTGTGAGAGTAGAGTTTGCACGAAAATACGGGATAAATTGCATCCTGATCCTGTATTATCGGGACAGGTGGCAACCCTACGAGCACAGGGTCTATCCCTATATTGGCAGCAACAACAGGCATAAAGATATCATTTTTTAAAAAAAAAGCTTCTGTGAGGTAGCACAAATCACATCAAACAGGAGTTATAAAAAAACACAAAGTAATAAATACTCAAGCAGAAAACTTAATACACAAAAACTGTACAATATACATAACAGTTTTTTGGACATGCTTTTCTCAAGCTGTCCAGAATCACACCTGAGGTAGACTTGTATAGATTTTTGACAAGACGACGTCTGTCTTGGTCACACATAAGAAGCAAACTACAAGAAACAAGACAAAACACTGGGACCTGGTTTAGATTATAGTATTACACACGGTAGATTAGACCCTATTGTACTGCAGCATTGTGAGCGTTATGGTGAACTCAAGCACATAATACAGGCGTAATGATCCTTAATGATGATCAATACTGATGCTTGTGCTGTGCAATCAGTGGGCTCAGTCCCCTTTTACATAAAAAGCTAGTCTATTATCCTACTCATTAACATGCAGACATGAACACTAAAAAGACACTGGATATGTACAATGAAAACATCATGGTGGCTCTTAAATATAGTGCCATGCTTGCTTTGACTTAAGGAAACTGTCAGCGGATATCTGCTGTGTCCTCTCAGTATTCATCAGAGAGTAAATATGTCAGTGCTAATGGTTAATAAATAATCATTTGGATGTGCACTTGTATCACTGTGATGTTCAGTACATTCCAGAACATTAACTGTTGTGTTTGACTTTTTTGATTCATCAAATTTTCTTCAACCTGCTTTGTTGAATTTTTTCCACTAATGTCTTTTTGCAACCAGACAATCAGTAGAAAAGCAAAATTTCCAAGAATAGTTCAACATTTTGGGAAATATGCTTTTTTTTTCCTGAGACAAGAAGCTGTTTACTTCGGAGCCCCTAAAGTTCCATAAATCAAGCGCACGATTAAGCTATAAGAGGGAACGAGTTGTATATCTGCGCTCGATTTAGTATCTCAAGCGCACGATATAGTTTTTTTTTCTTTATGGATTATGAACTTTAGGGGCTCCGTAGTTTACCCCCTGTGCAAGCTATGAAAACTGCTAGCCTGGTTAATTGAAAAATACCAACATCTACTGTATAAAGCACACTAATAAATAAAACTGAGTGTCTATTTGCACCCCAGTGAAAACAGTCACACAACAGCTATTTAGCTATTTACACCCAGCCCCATAGTTCAGCTATAAAGATTAATAGGTTTTAGGGAACAAAACTAATTGGTCAGGGTTATTAAAGATCAAGGTTTGTCTCTGCCATATGGTCAAAGTGGCTATTTACACCCCGGGTGCAAATAGCATTGTTGGCTATGGACACTTGGATGCTTATCTCTGCCATGATAAGCTATATATACCCAGGTGTAAATAGTCACATTGATTATTCTACCTCATGTGCAAATAGTATTGTTGGCTGCTGACACCTGGGTGCTAATAGCATCATCCTTAACAAAACTGTTACTATGATTATTGTGTTATTATTATTTAATCTGAACCCAAACAGAAATGTTAAAATAACAACTGCTGGTCTTCAGGTTTTTTTTGTTTGTTTGTTTGTTTTTTGACAAACAATAGTAAACAAACAATATAAGCTAATAATTAATTAATTTAAAAGTGTTGATGGGCATTTTCATTGACAGAGCCAGCCTGGTCATTTCATCCCAGTATCCGAAGTTTATGCTGAGTGAGGTAAATACATCTTGCCTCCAGCTACATAGGCCTACTTGATGCACGAGATTGATATCAACTTTCTTATCTCAAAAAAAACTATGGAAGCGTAATGCTGCCACGCCAGAAAATAAAAAATGTATCATTATCACATTATAAGATGAAAAGTTTATTGTTGTATTAAGATATTTTTCATGTTATCACAAGGTATTTTCATGTTAAAAACAAAATATTTGAACTTTATTATGATCTACATACGTATCATGTTCTAACAAGAAACTTTTCTTGGTATAACAATATACTATTTATTTTGTTATAGCATAAAACATTACACATTATAACATGATATCTTATATGTAACATGTTATTGGATGAACATTTTGAGTTTTAACAGGATAAATAGCACTATTGTTATAACATGAAAAGTTTCTAGTAATAACCATAGACTGCATAGAAAAGACAACATGAGAGTTTCCTAAAAGTGACGCTAAGGCATCTTGATCGCCCCCTGGTGGCTGGCTGCAGTATAAGTCATTAATCCAACCCCTCCTATGTTAACAGAGGGGACATGGGTCAAACTAAAACATCCAAAGTACACATCAAATAAATTTTTCCCAAAGATGGTTTCTGTCATTTTAGGTTGTTCTTATCACGCTGATGTTTGTTCAAGTGTCCCATTTGTCAGGTTGGTCTTAATTAGTTATTTGATGTTATAAAATCAGGGTTTCATGCTATGATTGACAGCTAGCTCTGCTTGCGATTGAGTCAGCTGGCTGTGTGGGCGGGAACTCTCAAGCAGGGTTTCAATTTTGATTTTGATCGGACTCTGGCTCCGAATGACGTCACCAGTACAAGACGGCAGCGCTCCTATCCAGGATATTTTGGCATCATTGGTTAAATGTGAGATTTTGTGTATGATAAAAACTTCTAATAATAACAATAAACTTTTCATGTTTTCAGGTGTTACAATCCATTTTCTTTTCCTGATGTGGCAGCAATACGATGCCATAAAAAAATGCATATTTCCCCAGATGTCAACTACTTTTCAATGCTGTAAATGAGGTGAATGTTAAGACTGTCCCTGAATATAAACATACTCCAAAGCCTGAAAACTAAATGATGCTGTAGCCTAGTTAGCTAGCTAACTGGCTAATCTCAGGAGCCCCGTGGGTAAATCCATGGGGCTCATGATGGGTTCATGGCATAACCCAGGTGACTACATGATTAGACATCACAATGGCAACTTAATTAGCCTTTTGAAATACTTGTCTTATGTCTTATAATGACATCACATTGTCTGTTTGCCCACTGACCCACATGTCAAAAACATTAACAGAGACTAAATCCCACCCAGAAATGTAACTCACATCATGCAGAGAGATACACAGCCTTAAAAGTGTTAGAGTGGACAGTTCCTTTAAGTCGTGTCAAAGTTACCACATTACTTCCTGCTGTTTTGTGTGGCAGGAAATGACATAAAGATAGTGCATGGCTCATTTGGCAGTTGATGCCCTGGGTCTTCAAACACCCCGAGACAGTAAATAACTTAAAAAAAATCTAGACACATTCTAAACAAAACTAGGTCAAAAATGTTCTCCCTGAGTTCAAAATGAAGACGCTAAATAAGCTCCATATAAACACTGGAATGCTGTGATTCTTAAAGGTGTAGATTACACTGTCAATAAACAATTAAACCGTAATAGAATTGTCAGAATTTGTCTAAAAAGTTGCCATGCTGCACAACATGTGCTATTGAGCTGGTACTGAAAAGATCTCTGTGAATCACAGCAGGTTCAAAGGAAACTATTAAAGCTGTCAAATGTTTGATCTGCCCTTCAGGGAGAACAACTCTGAATAAATAGTTAATATAAAAAAGATCATATCTATTTACATTCAGCTGCTTCACCAAAATGAAGTGAAGGCAAAAACCAAGAACATTCTACATTTCAACTGTCTCCTTCTGCTTCACCTACAACTTTCAAGTACAATAACCAAGTAAATATTGTTTACAGCATGTGGAAAAAATCCCTGATACATATGTGTGAACATTCTCATCGGATAAATACTGTTTTGCAGACAGAGTCTGCCATACAATCAATACCGGTCTTGCATATAAGTTCAAATAATGAAATGGCAACTTGGTAATTAAGACAAACTTCACCACTAATGGAAAAAGTGGTGCAGTAATGTTGTTTTCAGTGGAATTTACTGTATGATGTGAAAGCAGCTCACATCCACCCCATTGAAAAGTGGAGGTTATGGCACTTATGTTGTGACATTCACGTTTCACAAGGATACCTGAAAGTGTTTTCCCATAAAGGTCGACACATATAGTTTTAACAAACTATGTGGCAGCCCAGTATGTTATTTGTTCTTACATTCACATGTTGGATTGTTTACCCCGTGTTTCAAATTTAACAATAAAAGATGACAACAATGCTATTTTTAATCATCAATTCAAAATCAAGACAGAATTAGGGCCACTTTTTTGAGAATAAACTTGTAATATTCATAGAAAAAGTTGTTTGATAATGAAGTCATCAATTTGGGAAAAAAGTCTAAATTGTCATAACTAATTTATGAGAGAACAAAATGATTTATTATATTGGGTGAATTAAGTTTTCATTTAGCAAGAAAATAAGTCAGAATATTATGACATTCATACAGTCATATCATTACATGACAAATGTTGTCATATTTTCAGAATGAAGTTATAATATTATGAGATGTTTCTAAAACTACTCACGCTATTAGCTAAACTTATATTTTTCACTTTGCAAAATATTTTGTTTTGTTTTTTTATTTCCTCACAGTGACCCTCATAGTCAGTGTGCTCATTTGATCTCACTTTAAGAACAGGATATAATCCTATCAGGGATTTTAACCCAATCCTCCATTCTGAAACCTATAATGTCAATGTCGAATCATCTGCTGTAAGGTCTATTATAACCATCATGCAGCCTTTATAAACCATAAGGACGTAGACTTGTGTCAGTATGGGGACACATCTATCAAACCCATATACCAAGTATAACCTGCTCTGGTGCTTTAGGACACTCAGGACAGCTTTTCGCACCCTGTATGTGTGTTTTACTTTGGAGAGTTTTTTTTTTGTTCAAATTCTTGTATAAAGGCTCATTAAGGGAGGCACACATCCTGTCAGATCTGTCCGCACAGGGACTTGATATCTGTGGCTACACACACGGCTGAACTAACAGCAGGTCTGATTGTTTCATTCCAAAGCTAAGACACTTATCTGAGGCAGAAAAAAACAACTCAGAAAGAAAAATAAAAGCCAGTCAGCGCTCTATTGAACATCACATTACATCAGTACCACGGCCATGACTCCCATTTCGCCGCTCAATAAATAAACCTGAGGTAGCTCTTTGTGCCAGCAGCGTTCTGGTGGAAAAACCTCACAATCATTCACTGGAAGGTTTCAGAGCATGGCCTGTCTCTGCTCCTCTTCCTCGTCCCTCCGTGAGGTCGCTGTTCCCTGAGGGCCTGGAGACGAATGCTGCTGTGCTGCTGCTGCTGCTGCTGTGCTGCTGTGTTTGAGTGGACAGTTGGCGACCATGTGGGACAAACTCTGACAGAAATGGCACTTCTTTGGTTGAGGGGGCAGCTGACACTCTTTGGCGTGATGGCCAGGTTCTCCACAGTTGTAGCACCTGAAATGAACAGAAGAGACACAATTACCTCAGAGCTCGGGTGCAGATTCAGGAGGATCGGAGGGACGAGTCCCCCCTAACTTACAAAAAATATGAAGTTGCCTCCCCAATCAATTGTTTCAAAATAATGAAAATATAAATTTAGTAGATGCGACTCCATTATAAAATAATTTGCACTTATGTCCCCCCTATATCTTGTGCTCTGGTCTGAACCGTTGCATAATAGGTGGCACTATTTTTACATATTTTGGTGTGTTAATGACTAATAGGTATGAAAAGTTATTGGTCCCGTAGATCCCCTCAGCTGGCAACTGTGAACGGGCTGCAATGGCTGCACCCTACCAACAGTGCCCGACAATGTACATCCACTAAAAGTGTTTGTTTTTGCCAGTCACACACTCAGATTTTTACTCAAAATGTTTAACAACATTATGGAAAGGATCCCAACATAGAGAGACCTTTTTAAAGAGTTAGATCCTTTTTTGTAATTAAAGTTTTTATTCATTTAAATATTCACAAACAGACAATATTATTAATAGATAGAAAGTTATCCAAAGGCCCATGGTGAATACACATATTTAGAACCAACATAATTTAGCAACCACAGCAGTACAGCCAGATCATCACTGTGTCCCAGCAGTGCTATTAGCAAAAAAGCCTCTTACAGTTCTCATTATCATCACTGACTCTGGCGAACATTTGTTCATATGATACTATTTCTAACACAGATTCTATCCATTTTTTTAAATCTGGAGGGGTTGTACTTTTCTAAAATCTGTGACAACCCGAGAGTTAGATCCTGTTTGTAACCACAAACAGCTGTTATATCGCTGTCTTCAAAGTCACCACACTGACAAAAATAATAATTTTACCTGGGATGGGAGATGCAGGTGTCTCGATTGGTCAGTTTGTTTGTGTTATAGTGCATTCATGTGGTGTCAGAATAATGGGAAAAATGATTTTTCCGATTGGGAAAATTCATGTGAACGCCCCCTCAAGTCAGAACAACAGCTCGGAAAGTAAAAGAAATTTTGCTGTCTGTTGACATCATATAGGCAGAAATATGGTGGAGTAATGTTTGTTGATAACTATAACTATAATTCACATATTACATATCATTTGGTCACATGTAATTTATAATATATTATTAAGTTGTAACCAGTAGTTGTTGTCCACATAGAGTGACCTAGATTAATTGAAAATGTCAATTATTAGCATTAATCCTGATAACAAGTCCCTGACTCTACACTAGTTTTCTCTACTCTTAGTAACATCCATTTTTGTTCCTACTTTACGACCTAAAAGCACATGAACACACCGAAGTCGGAATAACGACCTCCCAGTGGGAACATCTGAGGAGCACATGAATGCACTATTATTGTGTGACTTTGGTCCAAACTAACCCTTTAGCTGGTTCTACTCCAGGTTTCTGCCTGTTAAAAGGGAGTTCTTCCTCGCCAATGTCCACTAGTGCTTGCTCATGGTGGGAATTGTTGAATCTTTGTAAATAATATAATATATAAGAGTCTAGACCTGCTCTATAGGAAATATGCCCTAAGATAACTGCTATAAGTTCTATTATTATGGCATGGTACTGTATAAATAAAATTACTTGACTTGACATTTACACCACAGAGGGAAAAATGGAGTCACTGGACATGCAGCAGGCAGACAACAGACACGGCACAACAGGTTCAGAGGGAGAGGTGGACACAGAGGAACAGAGGGAGGACAAGACAGACAAAAAAGCATGGAGATCTATAAGGACACACAGGCATGTAGGGGAGAGTTGCATAATGCCAAGCATAACATATAGTGTATTTTGCTATAAGGTAAACTATCACATATCCAAAAAATATTGTGATCTTATAGACAGGAATGTTTTTAACGACAGTGATGCACCCAGTGATTGATTGTAAGGTTTTATAAACTGTAGTAATGCTTCAGAAAATGGGCTGAAGCAATTCAGAAAAATGTAAACAAAAAAGATTGAGAAGTAATAGTTGTAGTTTAAAAAACTGAATTATTAAATGTAATACTTTCATGAGAAGCTGATTTTCAGTTGAATCTGAACTCTGAGGTGACATGATTAAATTCTACCAGCAGAGGGCAGCACACTCCAGCTTTAGCTTCAGATCCCTCTGTTGTTAAACATATCTGTCACCATGCTTCCACTTTAAGTGCCATCCCGGTGATGGACAGACAGCTGTTAGGGGATTTGTCCAAATTGATCCGTGTCCCTCAAGGGACAGCATCAGGGACAGTTTGACAGCCGAACTGAAAAGAGGCTTTGTTGTTCTACCAATCAGGATAAACAGGGTGGACCTGGCTTTGCGGGGTCTTTTAAAGTCCACAGTGGTTCCCGTAGAAGAAAGTCGTTCCTACATTTAAACTGCTCACAACAAGATCTGTGGATTATCTTGAGTGAACAGGTCACAATTTCTGGAAAGAGACACTGGTTTTGAAATGTGTTTCAAATGTATTTCTGGCAGTTTGAGCACCACAAGCCGAGTGCCATTTAGTCCCAGTATATTGGAGAGAAGGCAGGCAAAGTCTCCCCCTTTCCTGTCCTCACTTTGGCTATCCTATCAAATTAAAAGCATAAATGCCAAAAAAAATAAGAAACCAAAATATTCAGTTTCAAGAAAATGTGTCTTATTATAATTATATGCTAACTGTAAGTCTTAAATTAAGATAGAAATTCTTAATGTCAGTTCAGTTAAGAGACAAGTAAGTGAGTATTTCCTAAATAAGTGAAATATTTGGCATCTTTTCTAGTATTGAGGCACATTAGAGTAAAACAAGACAATTTCATTATATTTAAGAATATTTTACTTCTTTCTTGTAGGGCTTGTTTTTGCAGTGCAGCTGTACCATCAGAAATAAATTCACAAAAAGCCCTTAAAATACAGTTTATAACAGGTCTTTTGACAGCAACAAAGCCTTGTGATCATCTTAAAGTGATAGTTCACCCAAAAATGAAAATTCACTTACTATCTACTCAGCCCTGTGCTGATGTGAAGATGGGTAAAGGTCACCAGTTCATAAAACAATCCTGGAGTTTCAGCAGAAAACAGCGTTGCAGCCAAATCCAGTATAATTAGAGTGAATGGTGACCCAGTTTAAAACGTTAAAAAAAGAACACAAAACAAACACAAAATGCCTCCATCCTGCTTGTGTGGTGTAATCCAAGTGTCTGTGAGCCGCGACATTAAAATTTAACTGCAAAAGACGCCATTTACACCATGTTTTTAGCTGAAATGTCAACTGTAGCATGTAAACATGGTGTGAATGTATCGCGAGACCTCATATATCTCTTAATGGATGCACATGTGAAGATTGTGCACCCGGCTCGAGTCTGAGAGGCTACAGTTGACATTTCGGCTAAAAAACATGGTGTAAATGGCGTCTTTTGTGGTTAAATTTTAATGTCGCAGCTAGCGGACACTTGGATTACACCACACGAGCAGGATGGAGACATTTTGTGTTTGTTTTGTGTTCTTTTTTTATGTTTTAAACTGGGTCACCATTCACTTTAATTGTACTGGATTTGGCTGCAACGTTGTTTTCTGCTGAAACTCCAGGATTGTTTTGTGAACTGAAGATCTTCACCCATCCTCACATCGGCACAGGGGTGAGTACATATTGAGTGGATTTTCATTTTTGAGTGAACTATCACTTTAAAGTCAGATTGTTGGTTGTTCAGCCAGTTAATCAGGCATCATAATCGCCCTCAAACTGCGTGTCAAATGATGAAAACTGATTTGGCAGAAATTCGGCCAAAGATTGGTCAGGGGTAGCACATTCAGGGCTAAAATCTTTAGAATGTCTGCCTGACTTTACTGAGAGACTTAATGGAACAGAACCACGTGACATGATTAATTACACCTGTGCTGTCTGCTGAGAAAAAGTCCTTCACATTTATAAAACGGTTTCTATCCTTTTATGGTACGCATTATGATGCCAGTTGCCAGTAAAATAGTCATAAAATAGACCAAGAGAACATGATTTGAAGAAATTTTCAAAGAATTATTTTTTAGGGTAAACTTTGGGGTGCGTTAAAGCAGGCGTGTCTAAACTATTCCATAAAGGGCCATGTGGCTGCAGGTTTTCATTCCTACCAAGCCAGAGCACACCAGGCTCGACTCATTTTATCAAATGATTTCAGTCTTCAAACAGCTGATTAGTCAAATCAGATGTGCTGTTGATTGGTTAGAAGGAAAACTTGCAGCCGCTCGGCCCTTTATGGAATAGTTTGGACATGCCTGCCTTAAAGCAACACCGTACCATTATGATCAGGAATAAAAAAAGAGAGTTATTGTGGTTAATGTGAAGAAAATGATTAGAATAGTGATGGATAACAAATTTATGCCATTTGAAATTGAAAGACATTATAAGTGAACTCTTTCGACATGTTTGTTTGGACGTTACCTTCAGGCTACCACTGTGGGACAGCTTGTAAGAGTTAATGTGTTAAAGAGTGTCGGCATATTTCAGCAAACTTTACATCAACGATATGTCAAAGCAAAGTATCAGAACCCTCCTCACAACAAGACAGTGAGTCACATTTCAGTGTTGGATCGTTTGTGCTACATTTACACACTTATTTTCAGTTTCCTGTTGTGTGTCTCCTAACATAGTGCATGTTGTTGTGTTGCAGCCATATTTGACTCAGTGCTTATGAGTTAAAATAAAATAAAATAGTCGTCAGTGCATTTTACACCCAATCTTATATTGTTTAAACAGTATATATAAACCCGCAATAGCATGAATATCATGGTGGGATTTCATAATGGTACAGAGTCACTTCAAGGCAACAGTTATGTTTTAACAGTTCTCCATTATTTAATTATCAAATAAAGTATATTAAACAATTAAAGATTAAACTCTACACATCAATCAATGTGAATCCATTTTTTTCCAGATCTTAAAATGACAGAAAAGGATTTTCAGACCATTTTTGTGTGATGATGGAGCGGAATCATGTGAGGATGGCTGCAAAAAAGGGATTCAACATGACCTCCAGAGAGTCATGTGACAAATTAAAACACTTCTATTAGTTTCCTGAGGGTCCTAACGCTTTTTTTTTAAGTAATGCACCATAATTGTGGGTGTATTGTGTGAGACTAAAAGGGCAGAAAATGGATATGTTACTTAGAGGCAACACTACCATAGAGTGAACCTGTCATTAAAACAGAAATTTGTCAAACAATAAGAAGATACCACGATATCTTCACGACAGGATTACATTGACAGGCAAAAGATAATAACATTAAATCATTCGATTTATCAATAACAGAATCTTCCAGTCCTGATCTTGCTATTAGCAGGTCAAAGCACATTTGAATGTCCACACAGAGCAGTTCAGCGAGCTGTTACTGTATAATCTTGCAGCTCTGTGTGTGTGTATTGTTCTCAGTAAATCTCTGCTGAGAAAGCTAATGATCAGCAGCTAAGTGAAATCCTGTTGGTGAATTCATTAGAGCAGGATAAATAAGGCGAGTGAGGCTCGAACACTGAGCAGTGTGACACAAAGAGACACTGACCACTTAAACAGGCAAGAAAAAAAGCATTGATTTTTTTTTTGCATGCAGACAATCTGGTTTTCTGCAGGCCCTCTGCTCTCCATCTGCAGTCGAACAAGTAAATGAACAGGGTGGATCCATTGTCCATTACTACATCAGTGTTAAACTCTGACTTCAAAATGAATTTACAGAATTTAAGCCTGCCGTTGGACGCTTGTTTCAGGCGGCACTGCGGCTCCCGCTATATGTGTTTTTACAGGAAGTCCCTGGGAAACAGCTACAACCTCTGAGCTGCAACCTGCACGCTGAAAATGCCAAATTAACACCTGGGTCCGAATGACACGAACCTAAACAAACTAGCAGTTGTTACCTTTTCTTTTGCTGTGATTTATACATTTTAGGGGTGCAGCGGCAGGGGTGCTGCCGCTGCATCCTGTGCTTAGTGCCACCCAAGATAGTTGTGACTGGTTTAGAGTAGGGTAGCAAATCGTAAGCACTTTCCTTAATCAATCATTGGTAATATTAATGACCAATTAATCCATTAATCGTTACTGAAAATCAAATAAATAAAGATTTTGCTCATACCAAACAACACCAATTGCATTTTTCCCCCTTAAAGGGATAGTCCACACAAAAATTAAAATTCAGTCATTATCTACTCGCCCTCATGACGATTGAAGGTTGGGTTTATTTTGTTAGTCCACAAAACACTGCTGGAGTTTCACAGGAAAACTTGCTCACTTGCATGCACACATCACACCACACACACCCAGTTCAGACAGTGTGCATGTGAACGTGGCTCCAAGCTAAAGATCTACAGTGAAGATTCAGGCTAAAAACATGGTGTAAGTGAGGTCTTTCAAGTCAACCTGGGGCTTTAGGAGACTTGGATTATACCAGATGAGCGGTATGGAGGCATTTTATGTTTTTCTGGTTGTGTTTTCTTTTGTTTTGTTTTTTTTTTTAAACTGGTCACCATTGACTTCCATTGTTTGTGAGATTGTGCAACACTGTTTTCTTGCGAAACTCCAGCAGAGGGAGTGGCTGAGTGAGTGAGTAGATAATGACTGAATTTTTATTTTGGGGTGAACTATCTCTTTAATTAAGGCTTTATTTCCCCAGCAAAACATTGCATATTTCCGACAGCATTATACAGTCTATCAAACATATAAAGGCAACATATTTAACACATAAACCTGAATATCAGGGAACACATGGAGCACGCTCATAGGAATAATCTGTTATATTTCATTTCTTTATTTGATAGTAGACCATCTTAAATTCTTGATCGACCAAATTCTTAACGACTATTATTTGATCGTTAATGAACCATTATCATCCAAGTTTGGAGAAACACAAACAGGCCAGAGCATTTTTTTTCCCCCACTAGCTGAATGATGATGCGTGGAGCCAGACCTTTCTGCAGCACAGCGCACTGTGGAGAAACTCCAACGGTTTTTGATTTGATTGATGGTTCAGTGTATTCTGGCCGGAATCATTTTTTCACTTGCTTGAAACCCTTTTTGTTTTGAGCCTGTGGTGGTGTGGTCTTCACTGTTTCCTCAAATTAGATTTAAAAAAACACAAAACACAATGTATTGCCTTGCTTACAGTATCGCAATGTATCACAATATAGTGAATCACAACCCCTGCATTGTGATTCTTGCTCACACGCAGCCCTGGTTTCTGTCCCTCCCGGACACTCGTTCATGTCACCTAATGTACAGAAAGATCATATTCATTCCAACCAAAAAGAAGCACCAATAATTTCCAATTGAAAGGATTATCAAAGGTGTACATCACCCCTCTAAACCCAATTGAAGCTTCCTTTCTATCACGCCGGATCAAGCCAGTTTCTTACGATTGAGGTGGTTACATAAAGCATTTTTATTCTGATTGGACTACTGATGTGTTTTTAAGTAGTGTAGGAACACAGCCCTTGCTCACCAAGCCAGGACAGGCCTTGAACAAGAGATCTCCAATACTGAAGTATTTATGACTTTTAGGTAAACAACAACCTGAACAGATACACATTCTTTCAGAGAACTTTTGGCGCCATTCCTTAAAAGGCGTTAAGAGAAGAACTCGCCCGGATGCTCACCCCTCCCCAGGGTGTCCTGATTCACATCACACTGACACGGGAAGCCGTTAGTCAAGACACTTACGAACCTTTGATATTCTACAACTTATCCCTAAACAACCCCTTCACGGCTACTAAGCCCTGCGAAGAAGTAAGCTTCTTTGTGTTAAGGAGACTGAAGTTGTTCTAAGGACCAGTATTCCTTCTCCAGAACAACACTTTCTCCTTCTTTCTCGATCTTCTTACATTTACATCTTCTAACTGATATAACAACCAAAGAATCCCCTTTTTGTTCTGCTCCATCCTGCTCTCCCCTTCTCTCCT
The DNA here is from genome assembly GCA_034769285.1 of Lutjanus argentimaculatus. Classification (NCBI taxonomy): domain Eukaryota; kingdom Metazoa; phylum Chordata; class Actinopteri; order Lutjaniformes; family Lutjanidae; genus Lutjanus; species Lutjanus argentimaculatus. The sequence goes on along the minus strand of JAWZSL010000008.1, from coordinate 1,184,834 downwards.
GATAAGACGCCAGATGGGGTTGTAAATCTCAAATTCCTTTGTAAGGACTGATTTTCTGTGTTAACAAACTCAAAACTTCTCCTGAAAGTGAAAATGAACATTTAATCAAAGTCTGTGTACTGTATCCTTTTCCAGAACTCATTTCTGAATAGTTTGATACAACGCTCATTTCTGTATGTTATAGTTTAAGCTAGTTACAATTTCATGCATTTAATCACAAAATGCTACATGGAGTCACATTGCCATCTTTTGGCGACAGTTAACGAAGTTCTTGCAGGAATCTTATAATTATCATTTGAAGTTGAATGTGGTTAAATTGATTAATCAACATGTTTTTCCACAGTATGTTATCTTCACTTTTTGCATGTCCTGTGTTACAGAAACTTAGGATAGTTTGTAGCGTTTCATAAGAAACGTTTATCACTCTGTTAAATGTAACATGATAATCCTGTTTAATATGTTTTGATGAAAACCGATTTTTGAACATAATGAGAAAAGTATGTGTCTATCGCGCATAATATTTAAAACCATACAAACCACGTTAAATTCGTTTAATTCGCTCCCGAATGAAAATAATCAAAGTCTAAAGAGAAGAGGCCCCCTGCCAGAAACACGCCCACTCAAATGCATTTGATAAGAGTATTGATCTCGGCGCCTCTCTTCACTTCATTCTTCACTTCGTCGTTTCACTTCATTCTTCACTTCGTCGTTTTTCTCTTCATCCTTCCACTTCTTCATCGTCTGCACTTCATCGCTTCCTCTCCTATCCTTCACAGTTTCTTCACACTTAGTAACTTTTTAAGTATTTCCCTTTTAAGAACTCCAGTTGCGTTTTTCAGCACGTGCTTTTCCATTGAATTTGAATTTTGCTTTTCAGCTATTCTTATGCGTTTTGCATTCATTCTTCAAGTGATTATCTCAATTACTTTGTTTTTACGTTTGCGTATTTTTACTCGAGTAACTTTTTCTTCACAAGATTTTTATTTTTAACCTCATCCCGAGTTTTGACGATTTTTAAAAGTTGCATTCAGGAACGCCTCGGTTTTTCCTGAATTCTGCCTTTTTGTAACGCTTCAGACAACATTTTTCTTTTACGCGTTGATAATAATTTAGAAAGCAAGATCGAACGGCCAACGAGATTGTTTTCAACTTTATTATAAGCGAGTAACTACAGTCATCAGACGGAGCTACTATCCGACCTATAACGCCTCTATCACACAAGAACCACCTGGTCCAGAGCTGCCAGAGACTCACTGAAGTTGCTCTCGGTGTTGGTTTCTTTTTGCCGAACTAAAGACTCTGTAGCCACGGTAACGGACGTTTGAGGACCGCCTAGAACCATCGCCAAGGCCGCCACTCCACGCCACTGCGTCCCCGCTAGCATCGTCTCGTTGGGAGGCTGTGTCCAAGGTCTGCTGGTGCCGCCACGAGGTTCGGGTCCGCCGAGCACGTCCGAGCCTGATCCACGCTGCAGAGAAAGTAGGCAAAACTCACCCACCGACCGCAGCCGTTGTGATAAGAGTTGATGTCGGATAGAAGGCTTAGCTGATTTAATATTAATTCTAATCTATGTTTGCTAAATAAGCGGTTTTACACATAGTCCACATCTACGTGTTTTTAACCTCTATTTACAAACACATACTCTCTCATTATCGTCAACTACAGTACCATTGAATTATCTACATTAAGGTCCATATATATTATTGTATTTTGTGTATTCATCTACCTCCATTGATTATTCATATATTCATATGTTAACTCATTAATCTCTAATAAATCCTCATTTATCGCCAAGTCGTTGTCTGTGGATATCTCTTCTGATACAGGAATTAAGATCAATGTACGGAAGAATTCATAACCCAGATGAGATTGATTCATAACTAACAAGTGTACTGATCAATTAATAACTGACTTGCGTAGTTATTATTATATTACAGTAATTTCCTCTAATTTTGAGGTGGTGCCCCCTATTATTAATAAATGTTATTGTAGGAACATTTATTTCGAGGTATTAATATCATATTCCCCTACATATTTTTGGTGCCCCGTGTGAGGCCCTGTTCAAATCATTTTTTCTGTAAACGAAGTCATATAAACTGACAGACCTTGGCGATTTTAATGGTAATAGTGATGATAAGGTTAAATATATCTGATTTTTAATATACGCTGTGCTGGCTTTCCACTGGAGGATTGTTTAATGTGCTTTTGCATATGCTTTCTTTTGCGCTTCTGGTTTGTGTGTGAGCATTATTAATTGTGACGAAGCATAATCTCCGTCTTTATGACGTTAAACTTGAAAGAAAGACTACTTTGAGTCTTTATGTTCGAACTGTAGCGTTGTTAAAAACCTACACTCTTCAGATATCTGTATACAAGCGTCGCCGCACGCTGTAATAAGAAAGGCCTGTTCTGACACCATTACGATCGACTGCGAAGTTCCAGGGTCCTAATCGTGTCCTGTCTTAATTATGCTTTGCTGCGACGTTCCAGAAAGTTATAGTTAATTCAGACCCTCTGTGTCTTCCTGCTAGATTAGCTACCTAGCACAGGCAAGCTGCCGCCGCAGTAAAGAGGTATTAAGTTGTTGATAACGTTGTCATAGCAACGACTCTGCAGACGCGGTGCCGACCGCTGTCTATGATTAAAAGTAATCAGCTGCATTTGAATGAACAATTCTCAAATGCTAAAGTGCCTGATTGTTAATCTGTTTGAGTATCTAAGCTGAAAGCTGTTATTAGCCGCCGTGCTAATCTGTTGTGTGCTTCAGTGACTTTCCAATCGCTGCAAATGTGTTGTTTCTGATGTTGACCCCTCGGTGTTTCAAGTGAGAGTGACCATTTCCAGCCAAATCTGTGAAAGTCCCTCAGTGGGCGTTGCCAAACGCCCCTTCCTGCCTAGTCTTCTTCTACTGTTAGTAGTCCTTAGGACAGCGCCCCTTGTGGTTACTCCCTAATTACAAGTGTAGAAGTTGAATAGCTCCTCCTTGTGGTTGTTCTGCCCAACTACGAGTTGATGTGTTGAATAGCTCACCCTTGTGGTTGTTCTGCTTAATTGCAATTGTAAGCTGAAATAAATAGCTCACCCTCTGTTAGCTGTTTAACTAAATACAACTAGCCTTCAAATAAGAACAGAACCCTCACCTGGTTGTTTTGGTTAACTGAGTTTGATTCACAGTTTGAAACTTGTGTATGTAATTGATGAGAGTCTTAATAATCAACTTTGATTACAGTTAAGCTTTGTTAATGTTAATGAAATTCATAACCTATTAGGACATTGAATATTAATTTTCACAAAGCAGTAATTTCAGGCTGGAATAACCTGACCAAGCCTGATTTCATTTATCTTTTACAAAGCAGTGACCTCTGATTAGAAGTAACCATATTAAATCTGATTCCAATTTAAAGGTAATCCACCACTTTTGGATTTCAGAGTTGTCTTACGATTAAATAATCAATTAAATCTTTCAATCAAATAAAAACATTTTGATTTGTTTTGAATGCAAATTGTGATTAAATTTCCAAAATAAAATAAAATAAAATAAGATAATAAATAAAATATTTCTTATTTTTATTTTGTTTTTGTTTTTCTTTGATACTTCTAATCTGGAATCAGTCTCTTTTAATTAGTGTGTTGTAAACTAACTAGTTACCTTTGACTATTTGTGAGTTACTGTTGCGGCAAAGATAAATCCTCTCCCCCTTTCAAAATTTAAAGCTTTCACTTAACTGATTTGATTTTACAAAATTACTAATAACACTATTGAGTTAAGTAGGCAAATAAAACTTCAGATTTTATGTCTACATATGCACAATTTTGATTTTAGTAATAAATAAAGTAAAATTACGTTGGTATTATTAGACTCTCTGAATTTGACGCCTTGTTTTTGTTTCGTTCCTCTGTTCACCTTTAAAGATCAAACTCCTTAACCAACAACACCTTGTGCACCAAGTCCGGCTGAAATCCAACATGGATTTGACTGAGCTATCTGACTCCTCAAGCCGAGGAGCTCCCCTCGATAACCTCGAACCTGCTTTGATGGACATGACTGAAGGCTTGATTCCTAACTACTTGACTGAAATCCAAAACACTGATCCTGCCGACCTCGAACCTACACTGGCGCAACTAACGACTATAGCTTTAACCACTCCACTTAAAGACAAGGCACTGGGTACAATGCTAGGAAAAATGGCAATTGTTTTATCTGCACAGCTCAGACACTCTAACAAGATGTTAGATACGGCCTCCGCTAAACTGGAAGGCTACAAACAAGAAATGCAAAACATGCGCGAAGCAAATCAAAACCTTCAGCATAAATTTGATAAATCTCAACAGTCCCTTAGTAGAGCAGAACAAGATATTAATGATCTGATAGCTCAAGCTAACACTTCACGGGCAGATGATGATGCTTCAAAAGCTGAAGAGAACGCTGAGCTGCAAAGTAAGAATGCGGAGTTGGTCAGCCAACTCCACGACCTTGATGCAGAGCTAACTGCAACCAAAATCGACCTCAGAGAAACAAAGGTGAAATGTGAGAAGCCCAGAGAACTCCTCGAAAACGCCCTCCATGAAATACAAAGCTTGAAAAGTCAAGCCAAGACCCAAGCCAAGCTTAGGGAATTAGATCAAACGCAGATCAATGAGTTGCAACAACAACTGGCCATCGCCAGAAACCAAATCGATGACTTGCAACACCAACAGCCAGTTAAAAGAGTTGAATTGGCAGAAGCAAAGACAGAATTGCAACACTCTCCTGAACAAGATCAGGGTCGCAGAGTCTTCATTGACGAATCTTTTCGTGGAGCAAATCTTGAATTTGCCTCCCATTCCAGGGGTGACAGAATTCCACTCGGTCAGACGAGTGGAACCTTCACTCAGAGACACCAGTCACCTGTGAGTGCCCGTTTGGCACAAGGTCTTCCAAGTAGGGACTTGCCCCTGAAGTCCTCACCACTGGTCCCTCTCGAACGTGCTTCCCCATTTCGGGACAGCCAGCTCCCAGCTGAGCAGGCGGGTGGAATTTCCACTCCACGCTTCCAACCAACGATCGGTGCTGACTTCGTGCAGGGCCCCTCAGGTAGAAACCTGCCCTCACAACTTACTTCCCTGTACCCACTTGATTCGGTCTCCCACTCTCGAGACATCCAGCCACCACTGGGACAGGTAGATAACGTTTTCACTCAGCGCCTTCGACCAACTGTGGGTGCCCATTTCGCACAGGGTCTCTCAGACAGAGACCTCGACAAAATTGCGCGAAATATAACTCGATTTGAACCCAGTCTTGGTGGTTCACAACAAACTAGTCTCTACCTCAGTGACATTGATTTCTACCTACGGAGGTGTCCCAACGTCACGGTCGACGACAAGATTTACCTGATCAAGGTAACCTCTAGCCGAGATGTTAGTGCCTTCATTGACCGTCAGCCTGATTATATCAGGGCTGACTATACCCTGCTCTCTCAAGCCCTGCTGGAAGGATTCTCTGACTACATCTCCCAGACTGGCCTGACTGCTGCCATGGCAGTCAAACAGGGGAGACACGAGTCTCCTCAGCAGTACTACAATCGCTTGCGCCTCGCCTACTTTGGGTCCAGGAATGAGCCTGGGATGGAAGAGGATTTACATTTCAAATCTCTCTTTGTCCAGAATCTCCATCCCACTACTAGCCATCATCTTGGTGTGGCAGCCTGCCCGCGCACGCTTACAAGTCGACATCTGCGAGAACTTGCCTTGAAGGGTTTTGCAAAACAAAGACAAACCATGATGAAAACATACAGAACCTAACACAATCTTGAGTCTCAACACTCCGGCTTTGGAGCTGGAAGGGGCTCTTGGTGGCCAACCGCCGGTCCACCACACACCCTTTCCCACAGCTCACCAACCTACTCAGAAACAAACGCATCCTCCTTCTAAACCCTTCAACCAGCGTGGTGATTTTTCACCACCGCTCGGGGCGCGACCAGAGTCAGAGAAATGTAAGGCAAAAGGTGAATCATCGTGATCCCACCGGACATTCAGGTAAGTATACGTCAATCCCATGGAAAAGAACGTCCAAACTACAACCAAGAGTTTGACCGACGTAGAGAACGTTATACTCACCCCCAGAACAAGCAGTCTCGGAGGACTGACTCATCTGATGATGAATCAAAAGGGAACAATGGCAAACGAGGATCACGACCAAAGAATAACAACTCTGGAGGTAAGTCTACAACACTCGAGATTAACAGGGAAGACCTTGACGCTATCAAGAGTTTCATCCAAGACATGCGCAAGGATGAAAAAGAGACAGCTAGCCTTTTCTCAGTGGCCTCCATTAACCCTGAACCATCCTTTCAGGCCGTCTCGGTCTACTCACCTGATGTAGAGGTGGAAAACATCTACTCAGATACCTGTGAACCTGAACCAGAACAGGCATCGCCCCCAGACCCGGTCACGACGGTCCATGACCACTTGCTTGAACGAGAGTCACTTGAGTCAGCTCCTTCCAGCACGGTCTTGATGATTCAGCAGAACCCAAAAGAGGATTTCCCTAAGAAGGACCCTCTCACCATCCAAAGTGAACCATTCTTTCCACAGTTCTTATGCCATCTCACTGAGAAAGGCGCCTCTCGAAAATTCTACATACCCGTGACACATACCCGTGACTGAACTTGTGCATGAAGCACTCCTTGACACCGCTGCAGATGTTACTTTGATGTCAACAACACTGTTCCGTACACTGCGAACGATAGCTCGCCACTCAAATAGGGAATTAAAACTGCAAACCTGCCCTCTTAAGGTTCAGCCATACTGTCTGAAAAGCACCACTTTGAAAAACAGAGCTTTGGTGCAACTAACTATCGGACCAATGACACTTGTTCACCCTGTGTACGTGTCTCCTCTTAGAACCATTCCTCTTCTTGTTGGCAAAGACCTCCTCAATCGGTTCGAGCCACTGATTGACTTCAAGCGTTTGAAAATCTGGGCACAGGTCCGTCAACCTCTGCCTATCTCTCTTCCCCAACAAGGTGAAGCTCAGTGCTGTGTCCTTGACACTGAAACTGTGTCAGACGACACTCAGGTTGACCGACTTGAAGTCGATAACAAGGACGACACACTGAGCACAACTCCTGATACCTTGTTAACATCACCACGGCATCAAAACGAATCATTGGCACAAAGAGACACCTTTCTCTGCTCATTCACTGATTCAGACGAAAGTGAATACTGCCCAAAGGTAGTTAATGGCATAGAACTTGAAAATGCCAATGTCAATGACGTAGCCTTAGCTCTCTGGGCCGATGTATCAGCCATCAGCCAAGAGCTGTATGAGTCACTGATACAAAGAAGTCCCCATGTGCAGCTCATAGAGGGATCCTCACGCTTCCCTCTAGACCCTTCATCCAAGTCAATGATGACAGCCATTGGCATTTCTGCCCTGAATCTACAGTGGAATCAGAGACAGCTGACCCACTTCTTTCTTGTCATCCCGAACTTGCCACACGCAGTTTACATCGGTGGTGATGTACTGGTGCAATTGGATGTCCAGTTGGACACAACCAACAACATCCTTTGGTCCTTGACAGGAGTTCAGGACGAACCTGACTCTTTTCATCCTGTAAACATCAAGTCAGGACAAACCGTCCCTGAAGCTTGCCGTGTGATGAACGAACAACACGTTGTGGTGTCCGCTAACACTAAAAAAGTGCCCCTACGTTTAAACATCAAACGAGGTCTAAGCCGCACCCACTCACAGGCATTCTTTCATCCCTCTCCTCTTTTCTTTGAACTGGGACTCTCCTTAGAGGCTACCCCTCTAATAGATGTGGGTTTCAGAGCAACCCACCTTCTAGTGCACAACAGCACCAAAGAAGACATACTGATTTCCAAATCCACACCATTGGGTTGGCTTGTCAGCACCAGATTTCATGATCTCGAACTGAGAATCCCAGTTATAGGGCGCATGCCTCCCACACTGCCTCTAGATGATATTGATGGTGAAGTTGTGCACACCAAACCATCAGGAGCAATCACACTTTTTCCTTCCGTAACACGCTACAACAAGTGTGTCTGGCGCAAACGACCTTGCGCATGACAAAGAAACGGTTCTTCAAACCGTCACTGTCATGTCTGTCGACTGCATTCCAGACAAAAAACCCTAACGATCGAGCTGACACTTTGGCTAAACAGGGCCTCGTTGATGATGAATTCTGGCAATTCCACCCAGATTTTTCTCCCAGCCCACCCAAACCATCCCTGAAGCTTGCCGTGTGATGAACGAACAACACGTTGTGGTGTCTGCTAACACTAAAAAAGTGCCCCTACGTTTAAACATCAAACGAGGTCTAAGCCGCACCCACTCACAGGCATTCTTTCATCCCTCTCCTCTTTTCTTTGAACTGGGACTCTCCTTAGAGGCTACCCCTCTAATAGATGTGGGTTTCAGAGCAACCCACCTTCTAGTGCACAACAGCACCAAAGAAGACATACTGATTTCCAAATCCACACCATTGGGTTGGCTTGTCAGCACCAGATTTCATGATCTCGAACTGAGAATCCCAGTTATAGGGCGCATGCCTCCCACACTGCCTCTAGATGATATTGATGGTGAAGTTGTGCACACCAAACCATCAGGAGCAATCACACTTTTTCCTTCCGTAACACGCTACAACAAGTGTGTCTGGCGCAACGACCTTGCGCATGACAAAGAAACGGTTCTTCAAACCGTCACTGTCATGTCTGTCGACTGCATTCCAGACAAAAAAACCCTAACGATCGAGCTGACACTTTGGCTAAACAGGGCCTCGTTGATGATGAATTCTGGCAATTCCACCCAGATTTTTCTCCCAGCCCACCCACCCTCTCGATCGGTGCGGTCACTCTCTCTCAGACGGCAGCCCGTGCCCTGGCGACTGCGCCACAGCGTGCTCCTCTTGCCGTCACACACGATTTCCCCGACTCTGACATGGTTTCCCTCCAGGTTTCACGTCCTGCCGTCCATAATCACCTTCTTTCCTTGCCTGATCCTACTACCCATGCTGTCTACAGCAATACCCTTGCCTCCATTCCTGGTCTTCGCCGCTTGTACGATGCCGTCCGGCGCTGCGTCTCGTCAATGGCCTTCTTGTGCATGTCTCTGACGCACTCACTTCGCCTCCGTTCGTGGTGCCTCAGTGCCACAGGGGGGTGATGCTACTGCATGCCCATGACTCCCCATGCGCAAAACACAAAGACGCCAAAGCAACGTACAATGCACTCCAGCAGGTGGCATATTGGCCACATATGCAAGAGGATGTGGTAGACTACATGAAAGGCTGGTTGGCCTGTTGCCAGTCCCAACCACCAGATCACAGAGAATTGGACTTGAAACTGCCCTCGACCTTAATGGCCATCAGAACGACTCCTCACGAAACCACAGGAGCTTCCTCCCTTGAAATGATGACAAGTCGACAATCGACCCTCCCAGTACACCTGCTCTACCAGCCAGGTGAAGCCAACATCACAACAACATATACCACTCACCCGGATATGATTGATGTGAACAAACATTTGGAGGCTACACCCATCTCTGCCCAGAGGAATCTGGACAACAGTGCAGACGGACACAAAGCCTATCATGACCAAAAAGCCTCCTATGACAAACTCCAAGTGGGGGACAAGGTATGGCATTTCACCTTTGCCCAACCCCCAGTAGCAAACAAACAGGGCCCAGGAAAACTTGCTCACAAGTTTCTTCCCCAATGGACAGGTCCGTATGTGATAACTGAGAAACTCTCACCAACCGTGTTGTACCAGATCCAAATCCAGGAAGACCAGAAAGAAACAACTTTCAAACGGGTAAATTGCAACCAAAACAAACTACACAAAACCCCCATGGGATTTAACGGGGACGCCAACGTCTCCATATAGATTAAAACAGGAAAGTTAAACGCCTGAGGCGATAGTTAATAGCGGGAAACAAATCATTAGTGGGTAAACAAATAGTAGAGCATCCGTGTTGTGTAACATCATCAGGAAATTTAACACTAACGCTAGGTGTCTCATACTTCAGTCTGCCACCAGTTGTTTCAGCCACTAATTATCGTCCCTTTATCCCCAACCCAAACAAAGCATTCTGGTACAAGTGGGGGTGACGCTGTACTTAACAAACCAGTGATTCTCTAAAGTCACACTGCATAATAGAGCCCAAACTTTGTCTCTAATCATGTACCATCTCCTCATCAGGATGATTTGGCTACCCATTCTTCTAACCCTCAGCTTGTTGACCGTCCCTACACTCCTTAAGACTGTCGAACTAGAATTTGATTCTGTAACCGTTCTGAAGGAACAATCGGGGTTGCTGACCACTAGCTGCCACCTGCACACAGAGAAGGTGTTTGTTAGATTGAACCCCCGAGGGGTATGTAAGGAAAAAAGTCCCTGTCACTACTCAGCCGACCAGTTGGGCCGGTGCGAGCTGGAATAGGGAAGTTACACTCCACACTGAGGCAGACACCACACCCATGTTGCAGCGGTTGGAAAAGCTCACGATTACACAATCAGAATCAAGTGTACACACAAAAGGGTCTAAACTGTTCATCAGAAAGCCCCCAACTGCAGCTGATGCCGTTGGTACTCTTTTCAGCATCAGGCTCCCCTCAGTCAATGCAGTCAGTTTATCTACTGTTAAGAACCACCTAGGTGAACTTAACGACAAAGTCCCAGACATCAGAACACACATTAGTCAACAACAAAACCATCTTCAACTTATAGGACAGATGGTACAGGACACCATCCTAGTGGTAGACACCCCCAGCGAGATCTTAAACAAGACGCTGCATGCGGTGAAACTCTACGTTCTGTAATTCAGGTTGATTATGCTCACACACAACTGGTTAGCTCGCTATGTTAGGCATATCCTCACGTAGCTTAACCCTCGAGCACCCTAACTTAGTTAGTCAGATAAAGACATCAACTCTGATCACTAAAGCTGCTGTTTCGCTGCCTGTTCACCTGGTCTGCTTCACAACTCCTGCACCTGACGATCCGAGGTTACCTGGCCAGCCAACTTCGAATCGAGTGGGGGAATGTAGGAACACAGCCCTTGCTCACCAAGCCAGGACAGGCCTTGAACAAGAGATCTCCAATACTGAAGTATTTATGACTTTTAGGTAAACAACAACCTGAACAGATACACATTCTTTCAGAGAACTTTTGGCGCCATTCCCTTAAAAGGCGTTAAGAGAAGAACCCGCCAGGACGCTCACCCCTCCCCAGGGTGTCCTGATTCACATCACACTGACACGGGAAGCCGTTAGTCAAGACACTTACGAACCTTTGATATTCTACAACTTATCCCTAAACAACCCCTTCACGGCTACTAAGCCCTGCGAAGAAGTAAGCTTCTTTGTGTTAAGGAGACTGAAGTTGTTCTAAGGACCAGTATTCCTTCTCCAGAACAACACTTTCTCCTTCTTTCTCTATCTTCTTACGTTTACATCTTCTAGCTGATATAACAACCAAAGAATCCCCTTTTTGTTCTGCTCCATCCTGCTCTCCCCTTCTCTCCTGATAAGACGCCAGATGGGGTTGTAAATCTCAAATTCCTTTGTAAGGACTGATTTTCTGTGTTAACAAACTCAAAACTTCTCCTGAAAGTGAAAATGAACATTTAATCAAAGTCTGTGTACTGTATCCTTTTCCAGAACTCATTTCTGAATAATTTGATACAACTCTCATTTCTGTATGTTATAGTTTAAGCTAGTTACAATTTCATGCATTTAATCACAAAAATGCTACATGGAGTCACATTGCCATCTTTTGGCGACAGTTAACGAAGTTCTTGCAGGAATCTTATAATTATCATTTGAAGTTGAATGTGGTTAAATTGATTAATCAACATGTTTTTCCACAGTATGTTATCTTCACTTTTTGCATGTCCTGTGTTACAGAAACTTAGGATAGTTTGTAGCGTTTCATAAGAAACGTTTATCACTCTGTTAAATGTAACATGATAATTCTGTTTAATATGTTTTGATGAAAACCGATTTTTGAACATAATGAGAAAAGTATGTGTCTATCGCGCATAATATTTAAAACCATACAAACCACGTTAAATTCGTTTAATTCGCTCCCGAATGAAAATAATCAAAGTCTAAAGAGAAGAGGCCCGCCTGCCAGAAACACGCCCACTCAAATGCATTTGATAAGAGTATTGATCTCGGCGCCTCTCTTCACTTCATTCTTCACTTCGTCGTTTCACTTCATTCTTCACTTCGTCGTTTTTCTCTTCATCCTTCCACTTCTTCATCTTTGCACTTCATCGCTTCCTCTCCTGTCCTTCACTTCTTCTTCACACTTAGTAACTTTTTAAGTATTTCCCTTTTAAGAACTCCAGTTGCGTTTTTCAGCACATGCTTTTCCATTGAATTTGAATTTTGCTTTTCAGCTATTCTTATGCGTTTTGCATTCATTCTTCAAGTGATTATCTCAATTACTTTGTTTTTACGTTTGCGTATTTTTACTCGAGTAACTTTTTCTTCACAAGATTTTTATTTTTAACCTCATCCCGAGTTTTGATGATTTTTAAAAGTTGCATTCAGGAACGCCTCGGTTTTTCCTGAATTCTGCCTTTTTGTAACGCTTCAGACAACATTTTTCTTTTACGCGTTGATAATAATTTAGAAAGCAAGATCGAACGGCCAACGAGATTGTTTTCAACTTTATTATAAGCGAGTAACTACAGTCATCAGACGGAGCTACTATCCGACCTATAACGCCTCTATCACCAAGAACCACCGGGTCCAGAGCTGCCAGAGACTCACTGAAGTTGCTCTCGGTGTTGGTTTCTTTTTGCCGAACTAAAGACTCTGTAGCCACGGTAACGGACGTTTGAGGACCGCCTAGAACCATCGCCAAGGCCGCCACTCCACGCCACTGCGTCCCCGCTAGCATCGTCTCGTTGGGAGGCTGTGTCCAAGGTCTGCTGGTGCCGCCACGAGGTTCGGGTCCGCCGAGCACGTCCGAGCCTGATCCACGCTGCAGAGAAAGTAGGCAAAACTCACCCACCGACCGCAGCCGTTGTGATAAGAGTTGATGTCGGATAGAAGGCTTAGCTGATTTAATTTTAATTCTAATCTATGTTTGCTAAATAAGCGGTTTTACACATAGTCCACATCTACGTGTTTTTAACCTCTATTTACAAACACATACTCTCTCATTATCGTCAACTACAGTACCATTGAATTATCTACATTAATGTCCATATACATTATTGTATTTTGTGTATTCATCTACCTCCATTGATTATTCATATATTCATATGTTAACTCATTAATCTCTAATAAATCCTCATTTATCGCCAAGTCGTTGTCTGTGGATATCTCTTCTGATACAGGAATTAAGATCAATGTACGGAAGAATTCATAACCCAGATGAGATTGATTCATAACTAACAAGTGTACTGATCAATTAATAACTGACTTGCGTAGTTATTATTATATTACAGTAATTTCCTCTAATTTTGAGGTGGTGCCCCCTATTATTAATAAATGTTATTGTAGGAACATTTATTTCGAGGTATTAATATCATATTCCCCTACAGTAGTTTTTGGACAACAATGGAGCTGTATGGTACAGAGGAATAACATACATCAGGCTTTAACACACACGCTGCTTATTGGTAGATACATTTGTTGCTGGTTTGGGTTTTTTCATGAGATTTGTTGATGATATATAAAAACTACAGAAAACATGCTTTTTAAAGCTACAACATTGAGATAGAGTGATGAAACCCAGACCGAGCTCTGGATCAGCTCACATCTAACCACCACTTCCTTCCTCTCGTCCTCCTCCTCCATCCTGTCCTCCCTGCCCCCCCGTCAGGGCTCAGTATCGATCCGCGTGGTCACGAGGGTGGAGAGGGAGCTCCTTTGTTTCATCACCGCTGCGACCTCTGAACTTTGACCCCCGCTCGCTCGCTCGCCAACCCTCCTCCCACCCTCCCCTCCCCTCCCTCATTTGCGCACCACGTCCCATTGTTGCTATGGCAATGGTGACCTGCGACCTCTCTCAGGCACCTACATCTGTTATCAATTAAATGGATAGGATCCTTCCCTCCTCTGAATACTACATTTATGTTCGGGGGAACATGTGAATGCAATCAAACCTATAGCAGCGGACACTTAAAGACAGGAAGTGGTGGGATTATTTTTATCATTGCCCCCCATGATTAATGAAGCTCAACTTAATAAGATGCTATCACATTAATAACATCTTAATGGGCTGCAATCTGCAAATCAAACTCCTTCTCTCTGAACTTCAACACTCAAATTTTGGAAGCAGAAAGAAGGAGAAACATGTGAATGCAATCAAATCCAGCAGGTATTTAAAGACAGGAAGATTTATTTTATCAGCCAGCCATGATTAATATGTTCAAATGTACCAGATGCTATCAGATTAATAGCCTCACTGGATCTTAATTACCCAACAAGCTTCAAAGACAAACAGAGCAACTGCGAAATAAATTACAGTTTCCTCCAGTAGCTTTGACTTTGTGTTGGGTAACAAAGAGATAAACTATGAACTGATGGAGCTACACTGTGGACAGCACGCACGAGAAGAGACGGAGCGTTGGGGGTTGAAGAATCCTGAAGAGATCAAACAATCTATTGATCCAGCTTGACCTGCTGCTCCACAAAGAGAAGAGCCAAAAATCCAGTCAGCAAAATACTTTCTGAGAGACAAAGTTCTTTATACCTCTAAGTAAGACTGCATCTAACAATTATTTTCATTATCGATTAATTATTTTTTATTTTAAGCAATTATTTCTATTCTTATTTTTATTATTACTATTATTCTATTCTACTTTATTGTATTATTCTTACTAGCTTAGTTTTGTCTGTACTTCTACTCTTTAACTGTTCCTTATTTGTGTTTCATTCTCATTGCTTTTGCTGCTATGACACCTGAATTTCCCTTCGCAGATTAATACAGGTTTATTTTACTCATCTTAATCTGCTGATTCACAATTAATTGATTAATTTTTGAGTCTTTAAAATCTTGTGAAAAAAACACTCATTACAATTTCCCAGAACCCAAAGTGACGTCTTCAATTTGCTTCTTTTGTCCAACCAACAGTCCAAAACCCCAAAACTCTTCATTTCCCGTCATAAATGACAAAGACAAACAGCAAATCCTCAAATTTAAGAAGGTGGAACCAGCAAATGCTTGACATTTTTGCATGAAAAATGACTGAAACAATTTAGAAATTAGTCGTTTAGTCTATAAAATATCAAAAAAAAAAAAATTGAGAAAAATGCTCATCATAATTTTCCAGAACCCAAAGTGACATCTTCAAATGCTCCTTTTGTCCAACCAACAGTCTTAAGCCAAAAGACTCTTCATTTAGTGCCATGACTGACAAAGAAAAGCAGCAAATCCTCACATTTAAGAAACTGGAACCGGCTGAAATAATTAACCAATTAATCATTTATACTACAAAATGTGAAAAAAAAAGAAAAAAAAAAAAAAGAAAAGCTCATCACAATTTCCAAGAACCCAAAGTGATGTCTTCAAATTGTGTCTTTTGTCCAACCAACAGTCCAAAACCCCCAAACTCTTCATTTGCTGTCATTAATGACGAAAAAAAGTAGCAAATCACCACATTTAAGAAACTGGAATAAGCAAATGTTTGACATTGTTGCATGAAAAATTAATGTAACAATTCACTGATTATCAAAATAGTTGGCAACTAATTTTCTTTTGATCAACTTATCGATTAATCAACTAATCGTTGCAGCTTTAGTTCTAAACAGAACTTTCATCAATACAACAATGAACAGGCATCACGAAGACTGCAAACATGTCCTTTCTCAGGATATTTTCAGTCATATATAAGCCAAATATGCCTCTCTCCAAAGCCACCAGACTCCTTTGGCAAAAACAGTAATTCAGTTTGTGTGTGACTTTGGTGAATCCGAACTAACCCATTAAAAACACAGAAGTCTCACAATAACACAAACAAAATAGAAGAGGTCACCCAGTAGAGAGCAGATCTCTGGAACTGAACAGGAAAAGCATATTTGGATGTAAGGCCTTTGCAATCACCAACATTTTAACTGATTTAGCCATAAGAAGAAGAACTCAAGAATTCTTGAGTTATGGCCAAAAACATGCCAAAAAACTGGTCGAAAAGCTGGTCATTTGTGTTGAGTTTGAAGAAATTCCCTCGAAGCGATCTTGCGATCTCACTTACACAAGCGATCGCATGATCCCCTCCAGACTTATGCCTGGCAGAGATAACCAGCTGAATGAGACAGCATCAGACCAGCCTCTGATTTCACCTCTTGTGTGCTGCGACGTAAAATTGCCAAAGGAGTTTGGTTGCTTTGGGTAGAGAGATATCTGGCTTATATGATGGTAGTTTCCCATCAAAAGAAGCTGTCTGACAGCAAGGTGGTGAAAATATTCTAAATATAGCGTACACTTCAACTGATATAGATTTATTGAGCTGTCTAATCTATGTGTTGCTATTAACCCTGTTCACAGCAGTACATTGCCAAGCTTCCAACACCAGTACTCCTGCTGCTTCTTCAATTGACCTCCATCACTGCAGCATACACTGATATGGATAAGAACCTCATACAAGCCCACTTCAAAATACCTGAACTATCCCTTTAACTTGGCTAACAACGTCCTGACTCTGCACCTGCATTTTACTCAGACATGAGATTATCAGTCTTCTCATCTTAAAAGAAATAAAATAAGCAAACGTTTTACTGTTAAAGTCCTAAACCAGCATGTGAACAGGACCCCAGACTGGACCTACCTGTCACCCTTGGAGCGTCGTTTCTGGCTCTTTGGTCTTCTCTCGCTGCCCAGACACGGTGCTCCGTTGGGCCCTGTAACCAAGACGGACTCCAGCCCTTTAGATGACTTCTTAAAGGTGAACTCCACGGCCTCGCCCTCTCTGAGGCTGCGGAAGCCCTCCATGTGCAGTTTGCTCTGTTGACGAGAGACAGTCAGGTTCCGTTAAAAGCTTAATCTTGAAATATTCTTGACTTTTATGGCCCACAACTTTACTGTTCTGGTTCTCCCGCACCGCTCTCATAGAGCCTTTCTCAGCTGCAACAGGCAGCTGTTTTCTGACAAAAAGCTTTAAAAACCCACTGCAGCTAACAGCAGAAAGAGACTAGAGAGTGAACATAGTGGAGACTTCAGCAGATAAAGGTCCAGATATTTCCCTCAGGAGCTGGTGGAGACCAAAAACAGGGCTAAAAGAGAGATGAACGTTGTGCTTATATTTATCAGGTTGACACAATGTGTAGAGCCCAAACAAAACTGTTTTTTTAGGGCCATGTTGATAGATATCAGCTGATACTGACACACTATAGCAGGCTAGCTACCAGCTAACATAGCAAACAGATATGATAAGCCTAACTGACATGATGGTTGTCAGGGACGGGGGTCATATTAGAGTTACTGTATATTAAAAAGGGTAAATTGTGTATTTATTTTCCAGGAATGTATTTTACAAAGTAGTGAGCAACATATCGCTGCACTCTGCTGGACAAACTGTGATTTTTGAAACATTCTGAAATTACCCCGAGCATCTTTTTCTGTATTATGTTCTGTAAAAGTAAAAAGTTTTCATATTGGCACATATCAGATGACATATATGCTGATACAACCAATTATTAATCCTTCATTTTGAGTAATTTTTGTATGAAAAATGTAAAAATTCTCTTACGTCAGCTTCTCAAATGTGAATATATTCTGATTTCTTTGGTCCTCTATGACAGTAAACTGAGTATCTTTGTGTTTTGGACAAAATAAGACATTTGAGGACGTCATCTTCGAGCTTTGGCCAACAGTGCTCAACATTTTTCACCATTTTTTGACATTATTAATTGATTCATCAAGAATATAATCGACGGATTAATCGTGGTGAAACTAATCATCAGTTGCAGCCCTAGATATGATATATCTGTGATAGGCCAATATGGAGATACAGTAGGTTGGGCTCTAGTGTAAACACACAACTGTCCAGTGATACAACACCTTAGCCTTTAGCTATTACTTTGTTGGACAAAACATAGTGTTAGGTGACAAAAATACACATCTAGCATGGCCCCTGGCTACCCAGAGGTGAAGACTAGAAATCCAAAATGAAATAGCATGTAGTTCCTCCTGAACATCACCTATTTCACTATGAAATCACTGGATACAGGGAGGACCAGAGATTTTGTGGCAGGAGAACTCAGCTGTCTTGGTCAGCAGCACTGGAAGATTTATTGCTTCAATGAACTATATTTACCATCAACATTGACTGGACATCCACATGAAAAGTGGCCAAATTTTCCCTTTAAAAATTGACTGGACACTTGAGATAATCTCCATCAATGTTGCACAAATAGAGACGTGCAGCCACTCTGTCAGGGAATCCTCATCTCTCTCATAAAAATCCAGTCCTGCTGACAGCCCTGTTAAAACATCAATGCTCTCAAACAGCCTCCTCCCCTCCCTCGGGTTTCTCTGACCAAACCTCCGAAGCTTCCTCAGCAACAACACTTAGGTCACACGCAGCCACAGAATTCCAAAACAAGTTCATGTGGTCAAGTCTCCAGGTGACCATTGCACTGAAGGATGCTGGGAGTGCATTCCTGGGATAGCTACCAGAGGAAGTGGTGAGAGTGCGTGCATCCTGAAAGGAGTGAATCACCAAACTGTGCACTATTGATCCATCACTAATAAGCTTTCCAATTGCAGTGCTAAATAAAAAGAAGGATGAGTTACCACAGTGAGCAGGATAAACACCAGCTACGCTTTGGGGAAAACATAATACTACCTTTTTTCTTCCCCTTTTCCTTTTTTGTTTTTAAACTTAAAAAAAAATGTATTTTGCTTTTGAAGGAGACTTGCATTTTGGATCTTTTATTGAGACTATTTCACCCATGCAATGAGCCCTTTACTAGAAGAATGAGCACAAAATAACAAACCTTGCAACAGAAGATTCACTCTATTGTCTTCACATCTAAAACAACTTTGTATCAAAAATGACATAACTGACAAAATTACACTTAATGACAACAATCATAAACTTTCATAAAGACTTCAAGTTCCCAACAGTCTTATGCACACCCCTTTAAATACCATTTTCACACACAGTTGAAAGGTAACCCCAACTGTGATGTGATAGCCAAGATTCTAGAGGTCCAACCACCCTGCTCGAAGTTTATTTGGTTCAGCAACTCTCTCAAAAGCCATAAATGTGCACTGTAAAAACAAAAAAGTTGAGAAAACTCAAAATTTCAAGGCAACAGTCTGCAATACATTTTAAATTCTGAGCTCAAGATCTTAAGTTTTGAAAAAGTTTCACCAACTACTGATCTTTTGTTGAGACAATTTGCTTTTCTTCTTCAGATAAACTTAAAGCTTTGTGTTAATATTTTCAATTTAAATATTTTTTAAATCAGGTTCTCAGCTCACTGTGAACAATTTTGGAAAATTTTCTTTTTAGTTTCTAAAACTAAAAGATTCAAGATTATTTAAAGTAAACTAAATTATCTCGACTGGATCAGCAAAACTTTTTAAAGTTTGTCTCAAGACCTAAGAGTCTGGGTTGGGCTCAAAACTCAGAAATCTTTTGCAGCGTGTTGCCTTGAAATTTTAAGTCGTCACTATTTGTTTTTTTTACAGTGCTTCTAGTGACTATCAAAGCTCCACCAGTCCCAGTCTTTTCAGTGCAGACAGTAGCTGCCTGTATCTGTATCCTACGTTTGCCCCAACACACAGCCCACTCCTCTGTAGAACTGTTAACATATGCCAGCTTTGATTGGTGGACTTAGACTTTACGGGCTACATAGCTTCAAAGTGCTCGTTGGATTGCTGCACTTCCTGAAACGACACTTTTAATGTTTTTTTAAGTGAGAAAGTAGACCTGTCACTTTTTATGTGAACAACTGAATGCAACACCGTGAGTGGGAGGACTGAAAGTGCCATGTATGAATCATCACATTGACACTACAAAGACAGGCAGTTCTTGGACAGGGTCAGACAACACATAGTACAACCTAGTTTGTTTGAAGCATACTGAGGCCTTAAAGTGATACTTTATGAAACTGGGTTTTTGAAGTGTATGTTTGTATGAGGTACTTAACCACTCAGTATTACCTCAGCACAACCCCAGTTTATAGAAGTAGCAGGAGTACCATTGTAGGAAGCTAAGCAATGTGCCTCTGTGGACAAGGTCAGCAGTATTTTAGAGACTTAAAACAATGCCCACCTAAAAAACCTAAAGCCTCAAGGGGCTTTACAATCTTACCTTGCCATTTGATGGCCTTTTTCTACAGGAAAACACCGTTATATGGTCCAAAACAAATATTGCTTTCTCCAAAGCCACCAGACTCCTTTGGCAAAAACAGTCATTTTAAGTCACAGAGCATGGGGGTTAGTCTATTTGTATTATTGTGTGAATTCGGTGCTTTAAGGGTATGGTAAGGGTATGGTGCTCTGGCATGTCACCAAGCCGTGTTTCAGGTCCACCCAAAAAATCCTGAACACATAAATTGTGAATAACAGTTTAATGTTATAACCCCACAATTCAGTACTATGTAGTCGTTTCACATGTTTTCAGCAACTATTTTCTAACATGTATAATGAGTTTAGAAAACAAACTCCCTTTTTCCTTTACACAGTCTTTAAAGGGTTCAGTCAGATTCACTGAAGTCACACAATTTCTTAAAAAAGTTACATTTTAATTCATTTTTCTGATGGTTTCCCGTCAGAAAAGTCTGTCCGGCAGCAAGGTAAAGTGGTGAAAATATTCTAAATATAGCTGACAATTAAACGGATATTGATTTTTTAGGTGGGTAAAATACATTTAGCTGCTGACCCTGTCCACAGCAGTACATTGTTTAGCTTCCTACACTGGTACTCCTGCTGCTTCTCCAAACTGAAGGCGTGTCAACCACCATCTACTGTAGGTAACACACTCACTATGGATAAGTACCTCATACAAACACACTTCAAAAAACCTGAACTATCACTTTAAGCTTTGACAAAATGTCTGCAAACTTGATTTATTTCATATTTTGTCTCCTAAATCCATTTCTAATAAAAATTCAGCTGTTGTTGTCACAATACAGACTACAATCTGTCATCTGATCAAACCTCCGCACGCCAAAACAAGTCAGTTCAGGGCTTTTCTCCTCACCGCATGATTTATAGCTACACAGCAGCAGGTAACCTGAGAAGACCTCTCTCCACATGGGAGGTGGGACTGAGACTCGGGGTTGGGTGGGCTCCCTGATGCTTTAATGACATTATAACAGGAAGCAGGGCTGGATGTGGAGAGAAATGAGCCTTGTTTTCTTTGCTTTAGCCTCTAACCCCTTTAAACAGAAAGGTTTGAGCTCTGACTCCCCCCTCTACACCTCTGAGGGTCCACATTAAAGATCAGTCTGTGAGGTGGAGTGGGGGGGGGGGGTGGCAGAACGGCCTGTGGAATGGTCAGGACTTTAAGACGTGTTAATCTTCAGGTAATTTTACACAATAACACACACACAGACTTGCACAGTCTGTAAACTGAAAGATTATTGCGAATAATGCTCAACACTGTTTCTCAAAAGACAAAAGATGTTTGTCATTTTGGTTTGAAAAGTGACTTAAATGATAAATCCTATGTAAAAACAGATTCTGATTAACTTTCTGGACTGATCATTTAAAGGACCAGTGTGTAGGATTTAGTGGCATCTAGCAGCAAACCTGCAATTTGCAAACACCTTGTTTTCACCCTCCCCTTCCAAGTGCGTAGCCTCAAAACTCGCTCAAAGACAAAGAGGCAAAGACTGTATCAAGAGCCAGTGTTTAGTTTGTCCGTTCTGGGCTACTGTAGAAACATTGCAGTTAAGGGCGGCCTTCATGAGAGAGGACCTGCACCCTCTGTACACATAAAGGGCTCATTCTAAGATAAGAAAAACAACATTTCTTATTTTCAGCAGTGGAAGAATACTGAAAATCTGTACTCAAGTACAAGTACTATTAGATAAGTACTAAAAAAAAATACTTAATTACAAGTGAAAGTGGTGTTAAAAATACTTAAGTAAAAGTAGTAGAAGTAAAAGTATTCTTCTCAAAAACTACTCAGAGTATTAGTTACTTTGAACCATTTATGTTAAATGAATTATCAATAGTAGACATTCATTCAAAGGGGTTTTGATTTCTCCAAAAAAAAAAAAAAAGTCTAAATTATTCACAAATGTAGCAACCTGGGATTGATGTAAAAGCAGAAATATGTCATCCAGGTGCGCTCTGAAACAAGAACAAGCAAGCTCTCCCTCTTTCATTCAAACAAAACGCCGTAATGGCGACATCAGGAGAAAGACCAAATTAAATCTCAAGATGTTATTATAAATTAGAAAAAGAGAAATAATTCCAGGTAGGCTTTTAATGTTGGATTGTTTTTATCGTGGTGAAAAATACCACATAATTAATGTACATATGTACTGCCCCTGAAGCCAGAGAGAAATCTCAGTTATTTAACAGACTTGGAGAACTCCTTACAGTTGGCTTCAATCTAATTTTATGCAGTGATTTTAATACAGTTACATCAGAAAATGACAACAGCTGTCCTTTTTGTTTTTGGTTACATTTCTTTGCTGAAGTTTTTACAGGTGTTTCTATAGGCTTTGTGGAGCAGAGTGCTTCTACACGCAAGTCAGTGCATCATTAGGAGGTTTCAGAGTTACAAGCTTCTGTAAATGCATCATGAAAACAATACAGCAATGTATTGATACTAGAAAATGTACTTTGTTATTTGCACTTTTGAATACTTGAGTATTTTTAAAAACATGTACTTTAGTACTTTAACTCTAGAAAAATTTTGACTGAGCAATTGTCATTTGTAGTTGAGTAATATTTGACCAGGAGCATCTATACTTTGACTGAAGTACTGGGGCAGAGTACTTTGTCCACCACTGCAAATGATTACACAGTTACTGCCAGTTCTAGACTGTCAATTAATTAGCAACTATTACATTTTTAATCTGTTAAACTCTTAACGGTGATTCATTGCTTAGTGATTAATCATTAATACACCTCCTCCCAACTCCATATGTCCTGGTTTTCATTGGCCTGTTTGCAATCAGATCACTTTATTGGCTGGAAAAATGCAGAAGCGAGGTTTGGATATTAATTCAAATTGTACTCAGTGCTCAGTTATGATTTTAAAAGTAGGCTAATTAAGTAGTTTATATGGTGTAATGCATACTCGTAAAAGTACAAGTATCCCCAACAAATACTTTTGAGTATTTTCAATTAGTTACTTCCTCCCCTGATGTCCACGTGTTTGTACACTAATGAAAACACACTGATTAATATTATATTCCATTTCTGCCATATTCTGCAAGTAGATGCCCATAAATCTTACAGACTGGACCTTTAAGCTTTGTTGGTTTTCATAAATAAAAAAAAAGGTTTTTACACATGTTTAATATGTGATTTTTACATTAGACTTTTACCTGGTGGACGAAGACGTCGAGCGGCGGGTCCAGATGAACTCCGTCCCTGCTGTTCATGGAGAGGAAGCCAAAGCCCATCCGCACGTTGAACCACTTACAGACCCCGCTGCCCCGGGACAGAGCCGCGGCCTCCTCCTCCTCACCCTGCGCCGCACAGCCTCCTGGACCACAGACACACACAGACAGACACAGACACAGACATAGTGTGATGAAGTTCTGTCAGAGGACCTGATGAAGAGCAGCACGTCAGCAGAGTGAAACCCAGAAGCACCAAGTTCTCCCGCGTGTGTCTGACGCGTTATTGCGTAACGGCCACGAGAACAAAAATACAGTAATAGCAGGACCTGTAATGAATCAGAGATGATACGTCGAAGGCTTAAGGGATACAGCTATGTTTGTCTCATTATCAATTAATCTGCACAGTATTTAGCCAACAAACAATTCATTAAGCCTCTAAAATCAGCCAATATTTTAAAAACCTGCCCATAACAGTTTCAAAAGCCCAAGATGACATATTTATATAGTTTGTTTTGTTAAACCAACAATCCAAAATATAAAGATATTCACTTTACCTTCATATAAAGCTTTAAAGATAAATATTCATATTTGAGAAGCTGAAACAAGTCGACTTTCTGCGTTTTGCTCAAAAATGTTTAACTTCTTTTACTGTCTTAAAGGTCACGTTATTTCCCTGCAACTGGTAAAACGTGATAAACATGACCGGTACTGAGATAATTAATGAGGTAAATTAATGACCATTTTTTTAAAAAATGACTAAAAATATAATTAAACAACCTTGTCAGACATAAAGATTCAATTCAGTATTTTGTTCACTATTTATGATTTAATACAATATTTTCTTACTTTGACTAATTTACATAGATTGATTAATATCTTATAAATGTACACATTCTCATATTAGTCTATAATGAGGCTGCAAATGAAGTACATTTATTTATTTTTATTTATTTTATTTAAAAAAAAAAAAAAAGACTTCTACATACGTGCATGTCTTAACACTTCCACTACCAGAAGGGATCATATTATTATTATCATCATTAGATTGTAATATTGACATAGAAAATACATATACGTATTTTCATTCAATTATCTGCACACTTAAAGTGCTTTTTAAAACCAACCAAATAACACGAAAGCCAGCCTTTAATTTTATACCTGGGTGAAAATTCGGGTGTTTTTACCCGCTGAAAACTCCTTAAACTGATGGATTGATATATTATGGATATATTCCTACATTTTTCTACAATGACAGAGCAAATTAAGCAAATTTCCTAAATTAAAAGAAAAAATATATAGGCTATACGTCATGTCTTGGCAGACCCACTACCAGCAGACCTTCAAAATAAAATGTCAACATTAAAATCAACATTAAAATCGACAGACAGCTGAATCTTTATGTCAGTCGATCTTTAAAAAGCTTTTATCTCTTACTCCAAAGATTTTCTAACAACACTTGAAGTTGGATGTGTCAGTAAATTGCTGTGTTCTACCTGTGAAACTGTGATTGGAAGCAGAGCCCATCCTGCCGCTCTGTGCTGGCTGCTTCTCTCCGGCTTTAATAAAGTGCAAAGAGCCTGTCACACCTCCATCACCTCCACATCAACAAAGACATGCCTTCACCCAAACACCAAAAGACTTCTCTGAGTAGAAAACCACCCAGCTCTTCAGAATGGACAGAGAAAGACAATGCAAGAGGAAGAAAAGAAAGTCATCCTCTTTGTCTCCTTTCTATTCAACCTCCTTCCCTCTTGCAGAGCATCTGCACAGCAGCTCCTCACCTTCTGCCATGGTGGAGGTCTCCACAGACAGCCTCCTGCAGAAACAGCTCCGGCCTTCAAAATATCAGACGAAATGAGTTAAATGCATCCTGGACATCCGTGCACCTTTACTCCGTGTGTGTGAGTGTGTAATCCAGAAGGAGTCAGAATGTCTTCTCTCTGCTCTCTGCTCTCTGCTCTGTTCTTGTACAATCTGCAGAACCTCATTGACCCTCCTACCTCTATACAAACCCCCACCACACTGACCACACTGACCACACACACACACACACACACACACACACACACACACACACACCATACACGCACCATCACCACCTTTTCGGTCAAGTCCATCACGTGACTTCCAATCACAGATAAATCACACATGTCCAATAAGATAGAGAGCCA
Organism: Lutjanus argentimaculatus; assembly: GCA_034769285.1. Lineage (NCBI taxonomy): Eukaryota > Metazoa > Chordata > Actinopteri > Lutjaniformes > Lutjanidae > Lutjanus > Lutjanus argentimaculatus. The sequence continues at coordinate 1,159,171 of JAWZSL010000008.1, read as the reverse complement.
AAACAACTGACTAAATGACCAATCAGAGGTTTGGAACACCCAAGCGCCCAGAAGGAGATCACCCCGCCCACTGCCACCCTCCACACACACACACACCACACACACACACACACACACACACACACACACACACAACACACACACATAAACACACACACAATAAAAGCCCATCTGCAAGGCATTTTGCAGCTACACTTCAAATGAAAGATGGTCTCTCCATTTTTATAAAGCTAATCCACATTCATCTGCTATTTTCAAATTATGTGTCAGTATAAACAGAACTAGACACATAGAATCCACTGAAAAACATATTATGCAGTGAAAGCTGAACATTCTCACAATGAATATTTAAAAAAATATTTATTTAATATTTGTTTTGACAGATTTTAGAGTAGATCCTTCTGATACCCACCTGAGAGCTACTTTGGACTCAAAGTGTACTTTAAAATTGTGATGGTGATGATGATGATGATGGTGGTGGTGGTGGTGGTGGTGGTGGTGGTGAAGTGCCATATTTAAAAAAAAAAAGATATGATAAAATGCCACAATACTGAGGAACCCAAAGAAATAGGAACCTTAAATGAAATTCATTGCAAGCATAAAAGAAAAGTAATAAAATAATAATAATAATAATAATAATAATAATAATAACTAGAACTGCAAGCAGTTATGAACGGGGGCCAAGCCCCCCACGCGACTCGGCCCCCGCGCGTCGCGGAGCCCATGTAACGCAAACGGCTCCGTTTCGTCACCGGGAGGCACACCGCCAAAATCTGCTATCGAATGCTGGGTCGAACAAGGCTGCCCTCTCTCTCCGTTACTCTTATTGTAATGGGAAGAGCATTGTGAAAGGCTCAATATGTTTGTTGTAAGAAGTCACGCCCAGTTTGACCAAACATCACTAAACTTTACGGCTGGCCTCGGGAGGGACTCCACATGGCGCTCGCCGAATTTCGTGCGAATCTGAGCAATTTTCGTGTTGCTTGATTTTTTCTCAGTTTATAGCGCCCCCTGTTGACCAATTTGCACCAAATTTGGCACAGAGCCTCTGGTTGACCTCGGAAACAAGTGATTTGAGTTTCATGTCGATAACTTTTATTTTGACAAAAATATGCAACAGTATGTGATTTTTAGCTAGCAGAAATAATTGCTTATTTATAAGTACCGCGTTTTTTGGAGTAGCAAAATTCTTTTGATAACTTTTGATCAGGCAAGTCTGGAGACTGTCTGTGCTAAGTTTCGTGCAGATGGAGCGTAAACCCTAGGAGGAGTTCGAAAAAGTAGGTTTTTGACGTGTAGCGACTTACAAAGAGCAATATGCTGTGGGAGTGGGCGTGGCCTATGTCAGAAGATGCGGATCTATTCTGGGAACAGGTGGATATAAAGTTTATGAAGATGTGATTAAAAATGTGGAAGTTACAGGCCAAAACGCGTTTGCGTCCGTTACGGCGCCACCTAGTGGAGTAGATGCACAATTTTTGGTCTGGGTGGTCTGTGTCCTATTCTATATATACCCTGTAAATTTCACAGTCCTCAGCATAGTACTTGGGCTGAAATAAAGGTTTGTTGTTTATCTCATAATAAGCCACGCCCACTTTGATCACTTAGGGTTACCTTCAAGATATGGCCTCAGGAGTGACCCAGGATCATGCCCACCAAATTTGGTAAAAATTGGTGCTGCCGTTTAAGAGATATAACGTTGCCATATTTGCAGCGCCCCCTAGAGGCCAACATTAGCAAAATTTGGCTCATAACCCCACAGTTACATGACAACCCAGGATCTCAGACTTGGTGTCGTTAGCATTTATTTTGACTGAGTTATGCAACTCTTTGTGTTTTTATAGCTAGCTAGAAAATTTTATTCGTTAATAATTTGCGCGTATTTTGACCGAACAAAATTCTTTTGATAACTTTAGATCAGGTCCAGGTGACGAACGTACGTGCCAATTTTCACACTGAGCGGACCAAACCCCAAGGAGGAGTTCGAAAAAGTAGGTTTTCGAGTTTTTGCGATTTCCTGAAAAAAAATTCTAGGCGGAAATGGGCGTGGCTTAGCCCAGGTGATTCAGGGCAAATCAGGGAATCTGGGGATATGAGGTTTTTGAATGTGCGACATACGGTGTGGGAGTTATAGGCCAAAAGGTGTTTCCCTTGGTTATAGCGCCCCCTGCTGGTAGACATAAGTCAATTTTTGCGTCTGAGGTCCCTGCAGGGGTCTGGACCAACCCTCCAAATTGCACCGCCCTCCCTTGCACGGTTTAGCCTGCAGCAACACTTTTACCCGTGGAAGAATAAAAATAGAGAAAAAAAAAAAAAAAAAAAAACTATAAAAATCCGAACAAAAACAATAGGGTTCCCAGCACCGCTGGTCCTGGGAAACGCGTATGCTTGCATACGCGTTCCCCAGGCCCCGCGGGCTTGGCCCCCTAATAATCTTTCAAGGTAAAAGAAAGAAAGAAAGAAAGAAAGAAAGAAAGAAAGAAAGAAGAAGAAAGAAAACAAAAGAAGGACAGAACATGGACCTGAGCCATCACTAGACTGAATCCCTTCATTTTTTTACCTCAGTGTTCTGTTAATTTAATAATGAATACCTATCAGGTCCCCTGGAGTGATAGTATAAATACACTGTATAGCTTACTTGAATGAAAAATATGAATTTTAATAATGATAAGGTAAATAATGTATTTTAATGAGATTTTAAGGGCAAAATTCATGGATTGTGATATGGTATTTTCAATTAATTATCTGCACAGTTTAATAACATGAAAGTCATCCCTGAATGTACTGTATAAGGTGAAAATGTGGGTAAATTAGGAAGTGTTTTTATGTTTTCTATTGAAAACCCCTGTGAAAATAGCCCATTAAAAACCACTTAATAAGTTATGATTCATTGATTTATTCTTTAATTAACGACAAACGTGGACCTTAATAGGACATTTAAGAATTTTTTAAAGGACATATTAGAGGTATTTGTAATGTCATGAAGTCCATTAAAAAACCCAATTAACTTTTCAGTAAATTTACTTCAAATCTGGAAGAAAATTCCTCAATACTGAATATGAATCACTGTACATCTTAAAACTGTATGTAATGTAAGTTGTTTTTTTTACATCATCCACTTAATCATTTAATAACTCCTTAAACTGATAATATAGAAGAAGAAGAAGAAGAAAAAGAAGAAGAAGAAGAAGAAGAAGGCATATCTTATAAATCCCTTGGTGAAGGTACTTCTTTTGACTCTGTTGTTATTTTACACACAAATGCCAGGAATACACACAAATTATAACCACTTTCCTTAATTGATCATTGGTAACATCAGTAATCAATTAATTAATACAACATTATTTTTTTTTTAAAACATAAAAATATTATTTATGCCAAACAATACTGGGAGTGTTTTTTCCTCCTCAATCAAAGCTTTATTTCCATACAACATATTACATATTCTATGACAGTATTACATAATCTATGAAACATGAAAAACCATGAAGTCCCACATTATTGGATTATTGGATGTGCATAATCCATTATATTTCAGATCTTTACTTGATAGTAGATCAATAAAATTTTACTTGATCAACCAAATTCTTAATCAATCATTATCATGAATTAATCATTATCATCCCTGATACATGCATATAGTCAGACACCCTGAGCAGTTTGGGGTTTGGTGCCTTGCTCAAGAGCACATCGGCAGTGCCCAGGAGGTGAACTGGTACCTCTCCAGCTACCAGTCCACACTCCGTAGTGACGGGACTTGAACTGGCTACTGCTGCCCAAAAATAAAGGAAAAAATATATGTAAAAATTAATGGGTACATTTAGAGGAAAGTCATGCACCAATTACAGCCAAAATGGGTATTTAAGGGCTAATTAAGTTAATGAGATTTTAAAGGTTTTAGTTTGGGTCTTTTGAGAAGCTTCTATAAAGAAGCCTAATAACACTTCAAAGTGAAATATTTCAAATGAATGTACATCATGTACCACTTAAAATTTAGTGGTTTAGTTTTTATAACACAAATGACGGGATCTCTACCACACCAGAAACCTTGCATGAAGGCGTTTGATATGTTTTCACTGCTGAAATCAATTAATATAATAAATTGTACAGTTGTTTTAGTGATTAAAATTCTCTTCTGTCTGTCACAATATAGAGTAACAAACTACCACTGTATGATGAAATAAAGTATAAGGCATACCTTTGGTCATCAAGCTGTCCTCTTAAGAGGAAAACGCTGCTCCTGAATGTTCTCTGTTTGAACAGTGTGCGTGAACATCAGTGGCTGTATTTATGTTCTCCATGATCATTATACAAACTACATGTAATTTAGACACCAGATGGCATCTCCCCCTTCCTTATTTTCTTTCAGGATGAATCATGTGTGTTGCAGATGAAGTTAAGCTTCTTGTATTGTCTCTGCTGAGGTGATTCACATCCACCTGTTACAGTTTCTAAGGGGACATACGGTGGCCTGTTGGAGCCATTCGCTCACTCTCATTAATAGGTGATTAGTTGCTTCCAAGCTGCTGCAGAGGACCACAAACCTGCTCTCATCACTGCTGAGTCAGAGAACTTCCTGTAATGACACACAAATGCATATTCATTCACACAAACACACAAACACACATACGCAGGCATTACATATGTACAGAGACAATGAGCTAAAGCCTGCAGTGTTTCTGACTTCTTATGAACAAGTGCAGCTGAACCCTGAAACAGCCCTTAAACATGTGGGGTCCAGCATTTTAGTCCCCACAAAGACAGTTGGACACCACATATAGAGTACACACACACACACACACACACACACACACAACACACACTAGTGCAAAAACTGGAGACATTAAAGAGGACCTATTATGCTCATTCCCAGCTCTATATTTCCATTTTGTGGTTCCACTGGAGTACCATTACATGATTCACAGTTCAAAAATACCTTTATTTATCTTGTACTGGCCCTTTATGCAGCCCTTCTATTTCCCCTCTATCTCAAACAAGCCATTTTAGCTCCTCTCACTGATTTTGGTGAAACTGGATCATATTTTATGGAGGAAATATTTTCTGGTCTTCCCTGTGACATCCTCCATCTGCTCTGCCTCAACTGTCGGTGATTCACGCTACAGAGTTTTCTAATTTCCAGACAGGTTTTGCATGTTATTAGCAGCTACTTTAGCTGCTAGCTGGCTAGTTAGTCCAGAGATTGGTCTGGCTATGCTACACTACAGCACCAAGTGCTTCTGAGCATGGAAAACAGTGATATGAGACACCAAATTTTATTAATTTACTCTTTATCATGAAAAACGATAGAGGCTGGTGGAGCAGAGTGTTTCTGGGGACTGATTACTAGACACAAGCACATGAATTAAAAATGTTATTCACTAATTTTGGTGAAACCGGATCATATTTTATGCATAAAATGTTTTCTGTTTTTCTCTATGATGTCCTCCAGTTTCTCTGCCTCAATTTTCTGTGAATTTCCTGATGGACAAAGGTTGACTTGTGGTGAGCTATTAGCTACTTTGGCCACTTTTGCTAGTTAGCTTACTTAGCCTACATGCAACTGCAGGAGTGCAGCTCTAGCTAGGTGTAGTGGTTAGCTACATTAGCATTGACTAAAGATGCCTTTTCATCAGAACCTCTGTAAATCACAGAGAGTTGAACAGCAGCATCATCCTGAGCAGAGTGCTCAAGCGAAGACAGTCCAAGTTGGTGGGTGTGCGCTGTGCTGTGCCTGGAGCAGATAACCAAATAAAGAAACGACGGGCCAATATGGTCATGTCAAGTGTCAAAAGTAGAAAAAAACATTGAAATATTTCATTTAGGGCAGTCTGATATCTGAGCGATTTTGCACAAGGATTACTTCTACCTATGTTTACTTCATTATTTGACACTTTGGACATGTTTAAAATGAACATCCAACATTTTAACATTATATATACATGTCAGAAAGTAAAGGAAATTATAACAGATTCCATTTAATAGCCCTATGGTACTGGGAGGTATGGCTTGCCTAAACAGACTACCAAAATTAAATCACTAATAGCTCCACAACCATAGGTCTATATTTATAATCTTCCCAGTGTCAGTAACATTTTGCATGAGTGTGCTTGCACTCTACTTTGTAGGGACCAAAATGCTGCCTCACAAATTTAAAGGGCTGTTTGAGGGCTAAGACTTCTTGGGTTAGGGTTAGAATAGGGTTTAGGTTAAGGTTAGTCACCTAGTTGTCATGGGTAGGTTAGTGTAAGAGGCTAGGGAAAGCATTATGTCACTGATGGGTCCCAACAAAAGTCTATATGTGTGTGTGAGAGAGAGAGTTTTTTACTGATGAAAACCAAACAGCCACCTCCATTCATGCGTTTAATAGTCCATCCAGAGGCCCTCTGAAAGTCACCATGGAAATGGAAAGGCCCACCGGCTGCTGCACAACAAAACAGGCCACCCTGAGGTGACCCAGGTCACCCAGAGGGGCTTGTGGGAACAAAGCCTTGGCACGCGCTCATTCAGCAGCCATCACTGAATCAAAACACAACACACACACACACACACACACACACACACACAGTTATGTCACTAAGAGATTAGGTTCTTAAATACTGGAATGTGTGTCTAGATTGCACATATTTAGCTTTTGCAGTATTAATGTTGTGTATGTGATGATGAATGCTTTAAAACACACTTTGCGAATGACTGTTTGGACCCTTGTGTATCGCAGAGGGGGGAAAATAAGCAGCGGTCCCATGGGACGCCTGTCAGCTCACCTTTCACCTCTCCTCCAGAGGGAAATAAATCAATAACCCTGATCAATAACAAATCTATAATGTGCTGCCATGTTGTGACAGATATCCCTCCCACAACAAGCCTCTAGGTAGGAAAGCCTGCTGCAGGCTACTTCAGGGCCAAGCAGGCAACAAGGACATGCTGAAGCCTTCTTTAGCAAATAAGGTACCTGCCTGTTACAGGAATATGACAAGATGTTTTGGGGGGTTGTTATTTTGAATAGCAAGAGAAACAGAAAACAAGCTAATTTTCATTTCCATTAAAGTTTAAAGCTACAGCGTGTGTGATTTTTATGACATCTTTTGAATGACTGATAGCATAAAATTAAACTATTCAGATGAAAACTTGTGCGGTCTGTGTGTTGCTTTCAGTCCATCTCACTGTCCCCTGGTCCACTGGTGTGGGAACATGCAGTTATCTATCACAGGGTGACTCCTAACACTGTCACCAGGTGGCGCTAATTTGAAAACCGGTTCTAATCTTACACATAGTGACTTTTAGTAAAATGTTGCAAGTCGGAAATTGATAACTCAGAGTGGGAATTCCCGACATCTGAAATCTTTTTGAAGGAATATCTGTTTGTTTGTTTGTTGTTGTTTTTTTGCCTTTATTGAGAGGACAGCTAGAGATTTGACAGGAAACGGGGCAGAGAGAGAGGGAATGACACACAGCAAGGGGCCGAAGGTGGGAGTCGAACCAGCGGCCACTGCAGAGGACTAACAGCCTCCATACATGGGTCGGACGCTCTACCAACTGAGCTAAACGTCCCCCGGAATATCTGTTTTTAATCTGTCTAAAGCTGGTGGGGAGCATATTCCAAGCTGATGTTTGTGTGACAAGTCTGAATTTCACAAGCATCTACAGTGCCTGATTAGGACGCTTAAAAAGAGGAAAGAGGAGCAGGATGGTACCACATGCTTGCAGAGAGACTTCTTTCAGGCACAAGCCAACTGAACAGAAAAGGGAATGACAACTAAAAAGTTGTTACAGCAGAACAAAAAACACTGCACATGGTCCAAAAAAATGAAAAGGTAAATCTGCTTGCTGCATTGCCACATTGCTGTGATGTCAGGTTTGTGAACTCGGCCTAGTTTTTGACTTGGAAGTCCGACTGTAATGACAGTTCCATTGCACTTTCCCATGTTGGAGGTCATTTTTTCCAAGTTCTGAGTACAGTGGAATGCAGCCTTAGGTTGGTGTTATTCTAGGTTTTTCTCATTGTCAAAAAATCCCATGAAAAGACCAAAACCAACTATGATTAATGATTTTTTAACAAATAACACTCAAACAGGATGAAACAGTGCATTTGTACGGGACTATTTTCAGCAGTGGATTAATCCACATTTGCTGCTCAGCTGGTGACCTGTGCTCCAATGCTGCTGCTGCAGCTCGCTGAAGTTAAATGACATGCATGTAAATGCTACCATTATCAGATCATTTTATTCTTTCCTTGACAAATGGGTCCCAACAGGTAAAGGTCAATGGTTTCATCTCCAAGGTCAAAGATTGTAGTACATGTAGTGCACGAGCTCTCCCATCATTTTTACACTGTACACTAATGCATGCAGACGCAGTCACACTGACCTACATCATCAAATTTTAAGATGACACAATTACGTTAAACCGTCTGCATGTTTAATACAAGGAGATGGCTTCTTGTAAGGCTTGGTGTTTCTGGTTTCATAAACATTTTCTTTTTTTTTCTTACAAAATTGACTCAAAGTTGATTTAATGCAGCTTTTTAAGGAGGGTGAATACTTTTCAGACTTCATATAGACACTGTGCAGGGGGAATAAGAAAGCCAAAAGAATCCATTCTTAGTGTTTGATACTGTTGATATGGTTAACAGAAGCATTTGGTGACAGGGCTGTGCATGAAATGACAAGAACGAGAGTTTGATGTTGAAATAATGACCTGCTGTTGGGATTTGCTGCCTAATTAGCACTAATACAATTAACTACAGGTGTATAGAAATTGTTGAAAGGAAGAGACAAACAGCAGACAATGCTCTGCTCATGTATAAACTCATTAGTGGCTTACACACACAAAGGGTGGAGCGTTGTAAGCAACAGAAGAGTGTTTCAGCACCAGGGACAGCTCAACTAACAAAGCAAAGGCTTCCTTTTGTGATGAGTCTGATATCTCATGTCTAACGCTAAAGTATTTATGGTACAAATCATTCATGCTTTAGGAAGATATCATTGTTGATAAAGGCCCAAAGCTTTTGAAAGATTAGGCATGAAGTTGATTATTGATCCATGACCAATTAGCAGATCTATGGAATATCTTGGAATAACCCACAAGATTCAATCAGTGAGTCCATCTCATATTTATTAAAAAGATGCAACAGTAATTGCATATACTGCAGGTACAGTGCTTATATGAAATGCATATTTATTAAAACATGGAGGAATGATTAACTGGAAAAGAAAGAAAATTGCTTAGCATCATGTAGTGACAATCACCATTACAGTATAGTTGAATGACACTATGTTATCAGATATCATTGGGGTTTACATGTCTGCCAAGCAATGTGATAATGAATGATGACTTAGTACTTTGTCTGTCAGGATATCAAAAAATAAAAAATAAAAACATCTGTCTCCACTGCAGCGAATAACAGGTTTTATTTGAAGATGGAAACCCTCACATAGTACACTAAATATAGTGCATTAAACAGTCTATTACTTTCACAATAATTTATTTGCTTAAGAAGCTCAATTGTTTCTAAAAATGCTCTTAAAGGCACAGTTCACCCCCAAATCCATGTATAATATACTGTACATCACAATGCATATTTTTCCCCCTGGCCTGTAGTGCTATACTGTTTTGGTGTGAGTTGCAGAGTTTTGGAGATATCGACTGGAGAGATGTCTGCCTTCTCTCCAGTATAATGGGACTAAATAGCACTCGACTCATGGTGCTCAAAGCGGCAAAACTAACTACTTTCATTTCTACTAGAAGGAAAGTAGTTCCTGCCTGAAACTGCTCACAACAAGGTCTGTGGATTATCTTGAGTAACCGGGTCATGATTTCTGGAAAGAGACTCATTTTGAATTTTTCAAATGTATTTTCTGATGCTTTGAGAACCACAAGCCAAGCGCCATCTAGTTCTATTGTACTGGAGAGAAGGCAGACATCTCTACAGCTGATATAAAACTCTGCAACTCACAGCAAAACTATCTAAATGGACAAATTGCACTATAGGTCAGGGAAAAAAATGTATTTTTGATTTAGGGGTGGGGAAGGCAAAAACATTTATGTCAAAGTGAGATGGACTCACTCTCCTCAGTGTAAATTTATTCTATTTCAAATACAGAGACACCCTCTATGGGTGACATATGGACATGCAGTCCATGCAGAGATGGTAATCTGCTCTCAGAGACTGCTGGGAGATAATGGTCAGTTTTGTGCTCAGGGACTAACAGCTAGACCCACCAGCCTGTAAGTAAGGAATGCACTATTTTATGCTTCCCACTAGATGTCACCTCAAGCATGTATTCTCTGAGACCATCAACACCACAATAAAGGCAATAATACTGGACTGATTCATACATACTCCAAAAAAAAAAGATGTATGCATCATGTACAATAAATACAGCAGAAAATGCTGATCCTAGATCACCAGACGAAGAGCACTTTCACATAAAACCAGCTTCTATTCATGTTTTTATGGTGTTAATGACTGTGCAGAGCCAGAGCAGAAACTCAGACACATTAGGGATTCAGCTCTTACTGAAGCCATCCAAGCTAAAAATGTATCATGCGTTTTATGCTAAAAATATTTCTTTGTGGGCTGTTGTTCGAGGGCCTCTATTCTGTTCCACTGGCTAAAAACTCATTCTAATAGTCATGTTTTGTTCTGTATTTACTCTACCTACATGATTCAATACAGGTTAGTTTGAACTGAGCTGTTACTGTAAGCAGATTTATAGTGTAGAAGATGTGTTCAAACAAACACCTTGTTTCTCATTGCCAGAATTAAAGCTCTGTTTTACAGCATCAACAGAAATTGAGCTTCAGTATTAATAGAGACTGTTGACACAATGGTGTCCATAATCCTTTTGACAGTTCATGTGTTTCTTTGTGATATGACAGAGAGGTACATGATGTGTTAATGAAACATGAGCCTAAAAGAAGAAAATAGTTTAGAGTCCTTCAGCTTAAAGGAAATAGTTGCAGTTAACTCAGTAGCATCTGTGAGACTAAAAGCATTACATTTTCACAAAAAAAACAAGCCTATATGAGGGGTGATTAGTGCCACAGTGACAACACGGTTAACAAAAAAGAGCTGGAAACTAAATGATTTTACTGTATTGTGATTAGGGCTGCACATTACGGTTAGAAAGCAGTATTGTGGTTATTTTGACTGAAATTGTGATTGTGATATGTTGGGTTTTGTAGCAAACAAAAATGTTTTCTTTCATCTGGAGAACAACATTTTAAGACCAGGACATCTGTGCAGCACTACAGTACTTCATTATAATACTGTTTGCTTACATATATATCCTTTTTCAAAAAATTGTGATTTGGCTCTGGCACTGTGATTTTGATGTTGACATTTCATGGATTGAGAATGGTGCAAAATGGTGAAATAGTGGACAGAGCTTCCAGGTCTGAAAGGTGAAGGCAGTGCAGAAGTGCCTTAAACCTGCATTCTTTCTAATGGGCAGCAGGAGGCGCCTCCACTGGTTGCAAAAAAAAAAGAAGTCTTACTGTATGTGCTGTTATGGTGAAATGACCCTACTTTTCACTTATTTATGACCTCAGCAAACAGTTTTTTACTGAGTTTATGGCCACAGTCTCTATAGTTTTAAGTCTACTTCTACACAGCATGATGTTCATTGTGTAAATTATGGTTCTACTTACAGTAAAATTAATTCATTCGTTCATGCACCACACAGGATTGACAAAACTCAGATCCAACTGTCAAATTGGACAATACTGATCAAATATGGATCAAGATTCTATTACTACAGTGCTTATTTCTTACCTAAAATGTCTTTCGAAACATGTTTTAGTGACTGTTGAGCTGTAATTCAAGAAAAATTGGGACCAAACGGCCACCATTGTGTGTCTCTTTTCCAACAGAACCTCCCGAAACTCAGCTCATACCGTCAAACTAGGCTGTGTTGATCAAATATTGATCATTATTATTGTCTATTTACAATGTCTTCAGGAACATTTTTAGTAACATTCTAGTTGTAATATGAGAAATATTGTGATCAGGTAGGTAACCATTATTTCCTGCTGAGTCGATGAGCCAAAACCAAGCATCACCCAAGTCACAGTATGTCATACATCAGCTACACACTCTTGTTGGTACTGTGTATGCTCTGGTTGCAAAAAACCAAGATGGAAACTCTATAATGCCAAACTCGAGGCTTGAAGATGGTCGTCGAAAAAATCAACTGGTGATGTCACACTTGGTTTACACTTGCTCAAAACACCTACTGTTTTAAGTAAACCTGACTCTTGCGAGGCCAATGCTGACATAGAGTCAAGCTTTTCAGACTAATCTACATCAAAAAATGTATATTTTAAAAAATGTTAACGCCCTCTGATCAGAATTGGGTGGCCGGACCCACCTGTCATGAGTGGGAGCTATTTTCAAATATGTGCTCCTCAAGATGCATCATTAATGTGAGTTTACTCTATGTTTTCACAAACCCTCTCTTTTGTTTCCAATTTTGGAGCTACAGACGCACCATCGGACTGTATTTTTTCCCTCGATAATGATATCATGATGAACAGCAGGGCTACGGCTCTATACTGACACTCCCCTATAGACACACCAGAGAGCCTCACAGCCTCTCTGAGCTCCTAGCGGTAGCTTAGCCAGCTACAGCACAGGTAACCTACCATACAGAAACTTTCACACCACAAGCCAAGTGTCATCTAGTTCTATTATAGAGAGACAATGTCACACCCCTTTCAGTGTGTCTAATGCAGCCTCATTTTGGGAAAAAAAAATTAGAATGGTAGTTTATGGCGAGAGACATAATTTTTTGTTCTTGTTTGAATTGTACCTTGAGTTGCAGTTTGTCATTGGTTTGTTGTAGTTTTGTCTAGTGTAGTTCAGCACCAACATTGCTCTCCTTTGTAACATAATCTTACCTCAAGTATTTTATCCCGTGACTCCTGGTCCTTTTATAGCCAGGAAGAGAAAGAACAAACAAGACCCACTGTTGTGTGACAACATCCCTAAACAAAAACACACTCATAGCTTGAGTGGCTAATGTTAGCTGTTGAAAGGGAGAAAGGACATCACAATGTGACCATTAGGTGAGTTGTCTTCCTAATTACATATCGTCACAGTTTGATACTTCAATAGTTTTACAATGAACAGCACCTTTCTTTCTTTCTTTCTCTTTCTTTCTTTAATTATTTGTCTCTTGCCATTGGCTACAGTACATACTTTTTCCGAAGTTAGGTGCCATGGTGGTCCACTGGAAGGGGCGTGACTTTGCCTCTCTATATTGTAGAGAGGGCAGAAATCTCTAAGGCCGATATCTACAAAACTCTGCAGCTCACACCAAAACTGTCAGGGAGCATAAATAGCACTACAGGTAAAAGGAAAAATACATATTTTTGAATTTGTGGTCAACCATCTCTTTAATCCCAACAGTTAGGCTCAAGCTCCACCTCCTGCTTCTCTTGTGGCATTAATCACCCCTCATACATCTCTCCTGTTGGAGATAATCCCTCCTCCCTGCTGCTCGCATCACAGAAACAAATGTTCCTTTCTCCCATCAAGCACGAACATTCAGTTAAAACAGTGTTTATCTCACGCAGGGCTTCTGCATCTAGTTACTGAGTAGAAGATAAAGGTTTCCTAGAAACAGATGCGATCTGTTGTAATAACGATGGGATGACAGCAGCTGCAACAGCTCGATGGAGGAATGAGACGAACAGTGTGACCAAACCATCGGATGGAAGGTAACCAGACCTGCTTTATTCGAGCTGTGATCAGACTGACTGTTTTCTGAAGAGACATGAGGGATATGCGGAGTAATTTTCACTTTTCTGGCGAAGAGGAAGAGATGGAGGAATAATAAAGCCGACGTGATGATCATGGCTGTGCGCAGGCGAACAAGAGGCGATGTAGTGAAGCGTTATAGTGCAGGATCCCCTCAGGTCGAGTTAATGGAAGTGAAATGAGACTGTTTTGGTTATCGTGCATTTAACTGGCTCCATTATGCACCAACTGCTGCAGTGACTCTCTTCTTTTTTACCTGCCAATACACGCCGTGTCCCTCCCGCGCTGCTGCCTGCTGGACCGGCTCTCGCTCTGCAGCACCGCGGACAGCGACCATGACTCGGCTCCGCAGGAAAGCTCTCGTGGCTCTGTTCCTCTTCACCCTCTTCATCTTCGGGGCCATGATGGGGCTCAGGACGCTCAAGCCCAGTGACGGCTTCTCCGACCTGGCCCCCGGCATGGACTTCATCGGGGAGAGGTCCGACAGGAGGCGACTGGACGTGAAAGATGTGGCGGTGTCACCGGGCCAGTTCCACATGGGCAGCAGCGACACCAAGGTGGTGTTCACCAGATCCGACCGAGATTACAGCATCTTCTATGATGTCCACATCTTCTACTACCTGTGGTACGGCTCCCCCAGCATGGACAACAAGTACATCCACTGGGATCACGTGTTGGTGCCACACTGGGACCCCAAGATCGCAGCCAGTCATGCCCAAGGAAGGCACACACCTCCAGAAGACATTGCCTCCAGTTTTTACCCCGAGCTGGGACCCTACAGTTCCAGGGACCCAAAGGTGCTGGAGTCACACATGGCCCAGATAGAAGCAGCTGCAGCAGGTAACAGTTCTTGCAACACTGGCTCCACATATTTCCCTTCTTGTGGTTTAGTGTTGACACTCCTCCAGGACCATAGCCTGTCCCCCCAACTTCCCCACCCCACACATCAAAAATCGTGTCTGAATTGTTTTCATTGTTCGAATTTTTCATATTTAATTTATTCAGTTCACTTTTAGAATATATGTTTGTACAATGATCAGTAAAACCTGTTCCTCTCTACATTGCCACTGATCAAGAAATACAGAATCCTTCATTTTTTGGCCCAAAGGTGTAGTCAAGTCATTGCAAAATATTGGAAACAGCCTATAAAGTAGCCAGCATGTCTTCACTTTTTAAGTTGTGGAATGTAAACACCCACCATGCTAAAACTACAAATTCCCACAATAATAAACTACAGATGGCTATCAACACCCATGATCTAAGTTAGTTGTCTGAGAATATAGGCTATAGCTATCTCAGAACCCATCAGCAATTGTCTAAAAATGACCCAGAAAGTATCCAAGTAATGGACATCCGGGCCAAGACTTCCTCTTCAGGGCAGCAGTCATTTACAGTTTGATTAACTTAAGACACAAGCTAATCTCAAAACCTAACCTCAGTTAATTTCTATAAACAGATATCTGCATATGAGTGCAGAAACATTTTTTTTTTAAACTAACAAAAGCTTACTTATTATCGATCATAGATGATTGGCTCCTTGATTGCATTTCGCTCTCCACACGGACTGTTTACATCCATGCAACCAAGGCCCGCTCAAACATGATAGGTCATTACAACTCAGACTACAGACTACTGGCTCAAAGATGGTTGATTTTTTAAGCCTCATTCTCAGGTCATCAAATACCTACATTTTAGGTATGTGATTGGCCAAAGTCTCCTGTGATGGGCTAGAGTTTCCAAACCCAGATAACAGAGTCTAGTTTTCTCTCAGACTACTTGATTTACAGGACGCTTAAAGGGTATTATGGAACTGTTGTCCAGTGACGACAATGATGTACATCAGTAGCATAGTTATCTTTATATAAAAGACAAAAAGACAAAATAGCGAGATTCAGAAAATACTGTATAATGTTTGGGTGAATCTCAGGTTTTTCATACAGTTAGGCCCAGAAATATTTGGACAGTGACACAGTTTTCATGATTTGGGCTCTGCATGCCACCACATTGGATTTGGAAATGAAACAACTGAGATGCAATTGAAGTGCAGACTTTCAGGTTTAATTCAAGGGGTTGAACAAAAATATCCTATGAAACGTTTAGGAATTGCAACCATTTTTCTACAAAGTCTCCTCATTTCAGGGGCTCAAAAGTAATTGGACAACTTAACATTACCATAAATAAAATGTTCATTTCTAATACTTTGTTGAGAATCCTTTGCAGTCAATGACTGCCTGAAGTCTGGAACCCATGGACATCACCAAAAATGCTGGGTTTCCTCCTTTGTGATGCTTTGCCAGGCATTTACTGCGGCTGTCTTCAGTTGTTGCTTGTTTGTGGGTCTTTCTGCCTTAATTTTTGTCTTAAACAAGTGAAAAGCATGCTCGATGGGGTTGAGATCTGGTGATTGACTCGGCCGTTGCAGAATATTCCACTTCTTTGCCTTAAAAAACTCTTGGGTTGCTTTCGTAGTATGTTTTGGGTCATTGTCCATCTGTACTGTGAAGCGCTGTCCAATCAACTTTGTTGCATTTGGCTGAATCTGAGCTGAAAGTATATCCCTATACACTTCAGAATTCATCCGGCTGCTTCTGTCTTCTGTCACATCATCAATAAACACTAGTGACCCAGTGCCACTGGAAGCCATGCATGCCCATGCCATCACACTGCCTCCACCATGTTTTACAGAAGATGTGGTGTGCTTTGGATCATGAGCCGTTCCAAGCCTTCTCCATACTTTCTTCTTCCCATCAGTCTGGTACAGGTTGATCTTAGTTTCATCTGTCCAAAGAATGCTGTTCCAGAACTGGGCTGGCTTCTTTAGATGTTTTTTGGCAAAGTCTAATCTGGCCTTTCTATTTTTGAGGCTGATTAATGGTTTGCACCTTCTGGTGAACCCTCTGTATTTGCTCTCATGAAGTCTTCTCTTTATGGTAGACTTTGATACTGATACACCTACTTCCTGGAGAATGTTCTTCACTTGGGTGGATGTTGTGAAGGGGTTTTTCTTCACCATGGAAAGGATCCTGTGGTCATCCACCACTGTTGTCTTCCGTGGACGTCCAGGCCTTTTTGAGTTCCCGAGCTCACCAGTGCGCTCTTTTTTTCTCAGAATGTACCAAACTGTTGATTTGGCCACTCCTAACATTTCAGCTATCTCTCTGATGGATTTCTTCTTTGTTTTCAGCCTAAGGATGGTCTGTTTCACTTCTATTGAGAGCTTCTTTGACCGCGTGTTGTGGGTTCACAGCAACAGCGTCCAAATGCAAATGCCACACCTGGAATCAACTCCAGACCTTTTACCTGCTTAATTGATGACAGATTAACAAGGGAATAGCCCATGCAGCCCATGAGATAGCTTTTGAGTTAATTGTCCAATTACTTTTGGTCCCTTGAAAAAGAGGCGGTTACATATTTAAGAGCTGTAATGCCTAATCCCTTCCTCCAATTTGGATGTGAATACCCTCAAATTAAAGCTGAGAGTCTGCACTTTAAGTCCATATTGATTATATAACTGTATCTTGAATATGTTTTGGTAAACAGCTAAAATAACAAAACTTGTGTCAGTGTCCAAATATATATGGACCTGACTGTATATATGTTTTTAAGATATGAATAAGGATAATCAACTGAAGGTCAAAATTGACTTTTTGATACTACATCCAAGTTGACACTTCCTGCATATATGTAAATCCTCCAACAATGCAGTACTTTAACCTCCCACATTCCTGCTGTGGTGTTTTAGGGGTGCTGGTGTTGTCCTGGTATCCTCCCGGGGTGGCAGATGACCACGGGGAGCCCACCGAGGACCTGGTTCCTGCTGTCATGGACGCAGCCCACAGGCACAGCATCAAGGTAACTGGTGAGACAACCGGTATGTTTTTCCTTTCTGATGATTTACTGAATGAATGACTTGCCCATAACAGTGCAATGTTAAAGCTGAGAGTAGCATATCTTCATCTTTATGCATTCACACTGCATCTGAAAATGTTCCCCATTTGATTTCTTTGAGCCGCTGTGAAAATCAGAAAGCTGCACGGATTTGATCCATGTCAGCTCTGATCTGGACGACATAAATGTGTGGCACAAGAATCGCATTTTGAGAGATGCAGCCGACATGTCAGTTGCAGGATGTATGCTTCATTTGAGCTCTATGGCCTCAGGAGAATGCTGAAATCATCATTTATGAATGTTGACTTGACGAAAAGCAAGTCTTATCTCCATTGTTATACTTTTGGCAGCACAGAAAATTGGCCAGAGTTGAGCTGCAGTAGTATTTTTTGGAAATGACAACCTACTCAAACCTAATTATGCTGAGATAAATATATGATGTGAGCTTTTTTGTCAGTTTTGTCTTTTTGACATGAGTCAGTTCACATTGGTGTCAGATTGGGGTTACACTCTTGACTAGATACAGTGAGTCATTCATAAGGAATATAAAAGTCTGCAATGTGGAAAGCTAAGGAAAGCTATTCTATAACGCACTTATTGCCAAACATTTATATTTTACCAGCGTATTCAATGACCATGTGTGTTATAACACACTAATGCAGCAACACAGACTCTGTTTTGGAGACATAAGAGGCTCTTTGTTTCTTCAAAAGTCAGCACAATTATGGTACTGGCCAACAGTGCAAAGCATTTGCCAAAGTTGAGCTCACAGTAAGAGATTAGCACAGATCTATTTTGATGGAAACTTTGTTCTTAAATGCTGGCCTGCAGACCTCTGCTCCTTTGCTAGAGATGTAAACACTAGGGTTGGGTACCAAAATCTGGTGCCAACATGGCACCAGTTCCCATTCGACTAAAACGCACCAGACCAAATCACAACACAGACTATGGTGCCTCATTTCAGTGCCACACACCTGAGCTGTCTATTGAAATAGTTTCCCTAGTTATTATTACTGCAACACTCACTCTACATGGCTCTGGCAGCAGGTAGCCTTCCTCCAGATAGTATCCAGGGTTAACACAGTTAAGTGAAGTTAATCTGCATTCCACTCGAAAATATTCCAACACCAGGTCAGGATGTCCAACAAATATTTAAAGACAATTGTTTATAAACAGGAAAAGCATCTGGCGACACATGGGACACAACTGAAGTCATGACATCATGGGACACTTGTAAGCTGGGAGTTGGGTCAGAGAGCATAGATATGAAATGTTAGATGTGACGTATCATAATGACTATTATTAGTACTGTAATTGTTGCGTAGTGTTACATGAATTTGTTGTGTAAATTTGTTATGTTTTTAGTATTTATTTATATGTATAAATTTAAGTACACTTGAAGCTGTTAACATATTTTTATGTTTATGTATCGACCGTATTTTGTATTTTGTGCTTCCTTTTGAAAAAAGCATCGGCTCCAGCACCATTTAGGCATCGGTGCTGTAGCATTTTAGCACCCGTATTGGAAAAAATCCAAGTGATACTCAACCCTAGTAAACAGCAACACTCCCCCAGTACTCCAAGCTACCAGTCCAAGTCAGGTAACAGGACCGTTAGCTGTACAGCTAAAGCCGGTATTATACTTTCCACAACCTCAAGTGCACAAGGGTCCCCTACAGTCCCTGTAATGTAGATTTTTTCACCAAAACGTGTATGTATAGTCTCCGTGTGGACATTCGCATATCCCCACCGCATGGACTTGCAGCCTACTGATGCCTATTGCATATATATGGAACACATCCCCTATGCAGACTCCAGAAAGCATCAGTGGTGTTGGCATCTATTTGGGAGAATAATCCAGCCCGAACTGAGCTAACCAGCTAACAACAAGTCAAGCTATCTGTTCATCAAGGGAACTCCACAAATCACAGGGTTGAGGCAGAGCAGCCAGAGGACATCAGAGAGAAAACCAGAAAACAATCAGTGACATATTTGGTGGTGTGACTCAGCGCTGTAAAGCATTATATACTTCTTGTGTGTAATCCAAGTTACATTTTGCAAGAACAGGTGTTCGGAGCACAGAGTGGGAATGAATAAGGCACCGCTCAGTGTAGCGTCAAAATGATTTTAAAGCTGTTATTATAAGGTAGGGTAGTTACGTAATGTTGTTTTAGGACTGCATTTTCTCTATTTGACAAAAAGTGTGTCATGCCCTTTATTCAAAATGCAGCATGTCTTGCAGCTGAATTGCATTCTGGTCCACTGAGGGTCCTGACAGTGAAGTAATTGGTACCTACCCAGTGGGTCCGAGCTGCATCTTCAATCCCGAGTGCTCTGACCTCAAAACCTGACATTTATGTGGACGTTGCAGAGAGATGAAAATCTTTCAGACGCTTCTCTAGCTGGAGCCAATAGCTGTTTTTAAATATGAAAAGATGAAGTGCTTTAGGGTAGATTTTCTTTTTCACTGCACCACTCCATCTAACAGAGTCAATATCGACTTCAGCACTGAGGGGGTCAGATATCATAAAGCCATAAGATGCTGAAGGTGCTTGAGACAGCAGTGGCAAAACAAGCCGAGCGCAGACTGTAGATTCAGCATTAAGAGGACAGAAGAGCTTTCCCTCAGTCTACTTTCCTGCTCCTTATATGGAAGTCTTAGACTGAGAACTGGGTCTCTCTGTGTGTCTCAGTCAGACTTACACAACAGTGTGTATCACACAGCTGACCCGAGGGCTAATGCTTCAGTGTTTCAGAGCACCAGAGCTGCCGCTGACAAAATACAGGCTGAAGTCTGTGTTTGTGAGCAGTCGTGTGTCTGTGTGTGTGTCTGTGTGGGCATTTCCTTTGCAAATGTCATATATGTGTCTCTTGCATGTTATTTTATTTGGTGCCACCAGTTGAGACCATCACATCTGACAGACAAGAGGACACAGGCTGATCCATAACCCCCTCCAGTGATCCGTCCTCACTAATTAACTATAGATTGACCCTGTTTGCTCAGTGAAATGTTGATGTCAGGATGCTAGCTGCCCTGTCTAATGACAAAATCGCTCATTTTGACAACAATCCTCTCCAGCCTGGTCTCACTATCAGCTTGTCAAATACAGCAGCTTGGTCAGTGCTCCTACGCTTCAAACTGTGATGATGCAGGTATCCTTCTAGTGTCATTTCTGGAGGTGCCTTATGTTTTGATGTGCCATGTGACATCAAGGTTTAAAAATTCTGTGTATGGAGGAAGTGGGGTGGATGGACGGGTCAAACAAACACAGGAGTGTCCCACGTGAAACCACCTGTTAATGCTGACTTTTTAAAAACTTGACTTAAAGTGACAGTTTACCCCCATAGTGCTATTTATCTATCTAGAGTTGCAGAGTTTTAGAGATACCGGGCCATAAAAGTCTTCCTAAACAGCACTACAGGCCAGGGGGAAAATATGTATTTTTGATTTTGGGGTGACCTCTTCCGGTTCCTAAGTAATTTATGTAACATACGTGCATTATTTTACACACGTTAACTTAAGGAACTAACATATTTATTTTAACTCAAACCATGATCTTTTCTTAAACCTAAAGTAGCCTTTATTTTGAAAGTGTACAGGGACGTCATTTTTATGTACATAACGTATGTTAAAAAAAAGAAGCTAAAAGTAGCTGTAGCTGTCATTAGCTAGTTAGCTTGATTAGCTATCTAGCAGTCCTGTTAGCTGACTTGAGTTTGCCCAGAAGGCACAGATCCAGTTTTGCAAACCCGTCCCTGCCCACACCAATGAAGCTGAGAACCAGAACTAACCGATTACCCACAATTAAAGTCAAATCCGCACCCAACCCATGAATATAAAACATACGCAGTCACTGACTTGTCACTGACTTGTGTTCTCAACTGGCGCAGCTCCTGTGCTCCTGCAGCTGTCAATGTGTTTCCACGGTGACGACGAGCCTCACTTCCAGCTATCAAAAGCTAAAACTTTTTGATACTTTTTACAAGCAGCAAAGTCACTGACAACATTATTCTTACGGTCTTTGAATGCACCAAAATCCTTCAAAACATACGACTTGACCTTCGACATTGTATTGTCCACAATTTTGGTGTCCTCTGCTGGCTAATTTTGCCTAAATGCCATCAGCTTTAGCTGTCAGCTAGTCTTCACCACTGTCACAGTGATGTCCCATTGTCTGGCAGGATGTGCAGTCAACGGTTGTAGGTGTAATAGACTTAAACAATAAAATCCTGCCAACTGACTAGGCATGATATTACTGTGTTAGCAGATATAAATCTTAAAAATACACAATCACATGCACAATCATTTTAATTTCTGATCTCGGCAAGGGAAAAAACATATTGTTGAATTTTATGTGTCATATTCTTGTTCTCACTTGCTGCCCGCTCACAAAAAGTTCATTTTTACCTGTGCCCACACCTGTGAATTTATATAAATATAATTTTTACCCATTTTACAACTTTATTGCTGGAAAACCACTGGGTACCAACACAAAAAAGGTTGGATTGAGTGGGAAAATACAGGCTAGTTTCATTTCTAAAGCTTGGAAAATTAGTCAAACTCGACTAAATAATACACACATACAAAGGAAATAAGTTTATTTGATGTTTACAGGCATTGTCCGTTACGGTTTTATGTAAATGGACCCAAATGCAGGACACAGACATTGAGGCAAGGTTAGACAACAGGATTTGTTTCTTTACTACAGGGGTTGAATGGGGTGGATGAATGGCTGAAGCACAGGAAGGTAGCAGGCAGGCAGGCTGATGAGGTCCTGAAGCACAAGGAAAAGCCACTGTTAGCCACTGGCACAGTCCACAGAAAAAACAAACACAAAAATCCAGCCATGACTGGTTGTAAAGTAGGGACTTTGTAGCAGTGGTGGTGAGTGATGCCGGACAGGTGAGCTGATCACTGATGATGAGCAGGTGTGGAGCAGAGCTGGGAGCCAGGAGAGGGAGGAGGGAAGACCACACCCAAAACCAAAAACATTTCTGTTAGAAGTTAGGCATGAGGTCTCTTATATGTTTAATCTTGAGGTTAAGGCAAAAATTAGATTAATAAACAACCTTTTAGTTGTGACTAGACAACCCAAATAACCAAACAACAGAGGACTTTTATTGTGAATAATTCAAGGAAACAGGGTGTTTAGCCCAGAGACGTACATGAATGGATTATCCACCGTACAGCCGCTCAACTCGCGCCTCCTCAAGCTGGTCCTCAGTTAAAAGACACACCTTCAAGTGGGCAGCCCTGTTGTAATGGAAATGCAAACTGCTGTCCTGCTGAGCTGACGGGCCGAGTCAAACCGAGTGGAGCCAGGCCAGCTCTGTGTGTGGAAAAGAGCTATCTGTGTAATGCAGGATGTGAAGCACCACCCCTGAGCGGAGTCCTCTGTCCAGATTGAAAGCACGGAGCACCACGGGAGTGCTGGTGTTCACAACGCCATCACGGGAGATTGGACCACTGGGAGGAGGAGGAGGTCTTCAGGTCCAGGAGGACTGCTATAAACACTGCTTTACTAAACACTTAAAACACTGTAATGGAACCAGGTTCAGGGGCCTCCCAGTGAGCACGGCTAAACTGGGACAGAACAACTCATTTTAGCTAATTTTTGAACTAAAATTATTATTGCACCTTTAACATATTCATATACTTTTTGTGTTAGGAATTATATCAATACTATAAATATTGTCTGCAATGCAGATGAACACTGTCTCCTGGTTTGAAAATATAAATTCATACCAAAGATCTAGAGGTACTCTGACCAAATGCTGTGTTCATGTTATATTGAATTTACCATAATCACCCGTTTATGATGCCACACGTGCACATGTCACACAACAACCATGATAACCCCACTTCAGCTGAATATGGCTGATTTTTAAAGTGTGCAGGAGGGCAGTGCATGATAACTCTTCAGAGCATGTAGCTGTAATTACAAACTGACATATTATAATGAGAACATTTGCCCCATTATGATAACATGCTGTACACTTTCTGGTCATAATGAAAAAATGTTCCTGTCAAAACAAAGAGTTCAGATTATTTTGTCTTTAACCTGTCCACAGATAAACTGATGTAGCCAACATTGGACTTTGTGCCTGTGTTCCTCCCGCAGATTTCTTTGGTATAAATCATCACAAATTAGATGGAAGGTAAATGTGGATGTGTTATGTGCAGTTAACTCAGACCACAGTGCAGGGTTTCTAATGATTTCAGGTTATTCTGGGTACACTGTGAGATTTTCTCTCATAATTACATTTTGCATCTGCACTCTTGAATGTATCATCTCAGTTTACATAATTGGCTGATTTAATGTAGCGTACAGCAACATGATGATATAACATTGCTTCAGGATAGTGTTTGTCACCAACTGAAGAGAAGCCAGACATGGGCAGGAAGTGTTCAGGAGGTTTGTTGTGGCAGGGCCTACAGTACGTACCTGAGCCTTAATGTAAACATGAGAGTGTGTTGGCATCACACAGTGTGAGGGGATGTGAGCAAACAAAGCATTCTTCATCCGCATCTATCCATCCATCCATCCATCCATCCATCCGTGGTTTATTCAGCCAAACAGGAACAGATTGAGCGGCGTCTTACCTCACTGGCCTTTCATGATTTCCAACCGGTCGAGACGGCTGACGAGCCCCGAGCCTGGGCGCCAAACACCGCCACGTTACCATGGAAACTGTTTAGGAAGACCTTGCAGCCTCTTTTGAAAGATGGAGTGGGCGTCGAGCGCTCGGTGTTGTGGCTTGACAGCTCTGTCAATGCCTTACTGTTTGCCGCTTAGCTGCAGTAGACCTTTTTTCTCCCTTTGTGACTGAAGCAAACAAGCACAGCGCAGACTTTCCTGGATAACAGCAGGTATCCATCACTCCTGCATAAGAACATAACACGGTGTTCTCTGTGAAATCACTTGCACCCCCAGTTTGGGTGATTTAATTTAGTTTTTCTTCAAAATGTCAGCTGCATATGAATACAATCCCTCTGGACCACATAAATCTAAAAAAGATCATGAGCTGATACTCTGTGAAGTTTTCATTATTACACCTATTCTTGAGAATTGGGACAAATTAATAATTAATGAAATGTTTTGCTTTGCTTTAATTGAGAACAATTTAAAAATGTCTTAAATGTCTTCAAAATCTAAAACTTACAATACCTACTGATAACATAGGTATAAACCTGTGATATTAAAATCATTTTTGTTATAAATAATTTTTATGAAAATGTTGTCCCTATTAAGTTTCGGATTTCTGTCACTTCTGTCAGATTTTTCCAAAAACATGATTTAAACAGGCTCAAAAGGGATTAGCTATACCTTAAGAACTCCTGGCTCACTTCCTGGTTTTAAAAAGGCAGGAACACTGCTCAGCCACTGGTATTTTGTGCACACCGTAAGCGAAGCAAATATTCGCCTCGTGTTACTCATGCAAGTTTGAACGCCAGATCATTTTGGGAACATTTGCAGCTATTCGCGCTAGTGTATTTATTCGCCCCAGACAGGTAGCCGCAAGCTAATGAGCAACAGGCTAGCAGCCAGTTAGCACCAGCTGGCAGGCACCAGCTGTCTCTGTGTGCATTTGTGTGTCAGCCTCTGACAGCACTCACCAGATTCTTACTGGTATGTCCCTCCTGTCTCTCATATTTATCCCCTCCTCTCTGTATGTGTCTTTAAAATACATTGCTTCTCCGGTAAGTAGTCAAAATTGGCAAAGACACTAATTAGCACACAATAAACAGTTGAGCGAGGTTGGCTCCTCCGTGCGTCGCTGCTGCAGACAGGTTGAGAAGCAAGAGTGAAGACAAATTCACTTTTTCATACCAAAGGTTTAAAAAATAAACTCTGAGCTCTCCTCTCGACGGTAGACGGGTCCATGACCCTTCCTGGGTCACTGCTGCAGACAGGTTGAGGAGTGGGAGTGAAGATAAACCCATTTTTTAATCCCAAATTTGAATTTGAAACTCTGATCTCAGCTGCATCAGAGCAAAATCAGTGAGACTGTTTCTTCCTCCAGAAACTGTCTGTCCCTGGCTCTCTCCCCCAAAGCTCCCTGGTTCTCAGCAGCTGTCTGTCAGCTGTGTGCCGCAGCTCTGCTCTGGTCATCTCTACACAACAATAAGTTAAGGTCCCGTGACAGACGCCAATTTTTTTTTTTGCTTAAGTTGAATATTTTCAACTCATGTGTATGTGCAAATTTCAAATGTTTGTGCTCTCACAAAAATGTATTCACTTTCTATGTGAACACACCAGTAGGTTTTCTATTTTTAGACAAATTCATTAAATAAAAAATGTAACATGAGGAAGTTTATGTCTGCATTTAATAAAAAATGTAATCACTAGGAGGTTGGCCCGTCACAAGGTTTAATAGCCAAGAATTTGATATTTTAAAATATATTTTCCAGCATAACTAAAGAGTAAAAATCCAAAACCCCTCCAAATATGGGTTTGTCCCAATTCTCAAGTATTTGTGATTACTTAGAAGAAGCTAAAAAAAGAATTTCTGAGACACTTGGCTGAGTTGAGTAGATGTCATCCTGGGTCACCTGATTGTGCTGACAGATGAGATGACAATACGGGACAAGCCTGTGGGGATGGTGAGCATCTGCTGCTTCCCTCGTTCCCTCCTCCTCCACACTCTCAGCTCCATTTTTTAAGAAATCCTTAGTATCCTGTGGGCTAAACTTAGGTTCTGTCTCCTTCTATCTTTATACCAGAGGAACAGGACGCTGTTTGCCTGCCTGCTTTCTTTTTGATGACTGATGGCTTGTGGAGCAAGGTGTCTCTCTGATGGAAGATTATTTATATATATATACACACACACACACACGAGTGCCCACATTAGAATCAAAGCACATTCACTCATTCTGTATCGAAAAGAAAGAAAAGGCACAGACAAAAAGAAATGCACTGAAATTACAGAATTGAAATTACTTTTAATATGTTTAATAATGCCCCACATGCAAAATATTATGCCTTTTACCAAACTTAAAGAGACTTTTTGACCACTAGTGGTTCTGTAAAGCAGTGTTTTAATGAGTGAGTCCCTTTATTGTTTATATCTCATGTTCCACCCATAGACTGTATAAAACATGGACATCGCCCATGGATTTCTGTTGAGCCATTTTGAAAGCCAAAATAAAGAACGCCACCTCCCCCTCCCCTCATCCTCCCTAATGGTCAGTTACGAACGTACCTTTAACGACTCTCTCAGTCTAAATCAGCCCAGCAGTTCACTTCAGCTCACCTCAGTTCCAACAACCCAACACAGAAGAAAAAAATACCATACCTGTCACCGTCCTCTGGCTCCGGTGGCCTAGACTGAGCGTCCATGTTTCAGGTTGTTTTCAGGTTGTAGTCATGTTTGGCACCAAGACGGCAGAGCAGACACGCCCCCAGTGTTTCAGAGCAGAGAAAACTGTTAATGTCTTCATGATTTTGAGACCTAATTTTATATATTTAGCAATTTTTTAATAATTCAAATTTGGCTGCGTGGTTAATTACATGTTTATGCCGTGTTACAACCAAAGAACACACTTCTGTTGTTGCTTTACACAATCCTTAAGTGCAACCTGACACTTCAAATGTGTATATATATATACATGTGACTTGATCAATCCAAAAGTGGGTGTGGCATAAGGAGTACAACACAATACAGAGCTCTGGTGAGTTATCAAGCTGTAGATGACTGTTTGCTACCCACACCTCCCACACTTTGTTAGATCAGGAGAAAGAGAATAAGGGAGAAATTAATAAATTCAGCATAATCTCACTCCTGCTGCTCTGCCAGCTACTACAACACAAAATGTAATTTTATGTGATGAGCAAGGTTAGCTTGTGGATTGGATGAAGTTTGTGAATGCCTCTGAGCATGTGTTAGCACTTAAAGCAATGTGTTTTGATAGATTTCAAGTCACATAAAGCTATAAATCTGTGTGAGCTAAGGCTATTAAATGTATATCAAACTGTCAATCATTGAGAGACACAACTGCTTGCTTAACCCTAATCCTTACCTCAACCCTAACCTAAACCTAACCTCGCCATAACCCTAACCCTGACAAAGGCTTCACCCTAACATTTTCACAAGTCTTATGTTTGGTCCCCATAAGGAAGGTGAGTCCCCACAATGTGACTATGTAAACAGACTGAGGTCCCCACAACATGAGTAATACCCGTCCACACACATCCATAATGCCTTTGTAGGTGCTAGGGAACAATTATCTTTACAAAAGAACAGTACCAGCTGCTATCTATCTTGTTCCCCATTCTTTATTTATTGGACATGGACATAACTGACAACATTTCAACCATTAATGACCATTAAAGTTGCCAGTCATATGTCTTCTTCAGGACTATCTATGGTTGAAAAGTTGTAATATCCATGTAGAACGAAAGAAGAATCAAGATGAGACTGAAGTGTGCTCTTTCACTTTTTCAAGGGCTAGCTACCATGATGTTTTATGCATAATTCGTCAGAGTTGTTCTAGACAGTTTAAAATGCTAATTTTTATAGAACTTCTTCAGATTGTCACTCTGTGTTTCAGAGTTGTAGTACCGCAGTCTGTCTGCGGGCTATTTTTTTTTTTTACACTTGGTCTTGTCCCTGTTTCCATTGAGACTTGTCTTGATGGTTACATGACTTTTTTCTGGCACATTACTTTGAAAGACACATTTTCTTCCCAATCTGGCCTGATTTGTCTCATACTGTGGCGTTCACCATGCAAACCATAGGGCGAGAGGGCTCTAACAGGAAGCTGAATAAATGCTATAAGTCATTTCCTATTGTCTATTAAAAGTAAGGCTTTAAATAAGTATGTGGACGATTATACATGAATATTTTTTACATGTTCTCTGATGGGGAACAAATTATTAGGAGTACGTGATGCACACAAAAAGAAGTTCAAATGTCAGAGTGTTTGTGCTGCTAAAGCAGAGAGGAGAAGAAAAGTAGTCTGATGAGGTCTTTCAGACCAACATGTTGTAATTATAATCCTTGGAGCTAATTAACGGTGTGGATTAATTTTGTAAAGGAAATAGTTGTTATTCTGAGCTGCAGGGATAGAATAAGAGTTAGGAATCCTGTTGGGAATGAAAGAATCTTTTAATTAAAAATAACTGAAATGCAGCTTCACTTGTGATTGTTTGTTGTGGTAAACTATTCCTCCATTTGTTAAAAGCTCTTTTTTAAAGAGTAGAGCTGGAACTGCAAATTATTCAACTGATGTATAATAATATCTATTGCTCTTTGATACTGGTCACTTTATTATAAAGTCAGCATACTTTTGTCTCCGTCAGGATCCTGTAGGATTTTTTTTTTTTTCCAGTGGGCTGATTGGTCAGTATAGGCAGGCTGTTGACAGGTTTTGACCCTCTGAAGTTAACCTGGTAATAATCTCTATAAACAGATATCAGGATATGCAGAATCTGTAGGCAAGGGGCAAGATTTTGGTATCGAAAGTGGTTTCCTTTTGTGGTCCAAGTAGTATTGACCAATCACATTTCAGGCTTTGGTTGCATGCAAGTAAACAGGTGACCATGCACCATTATAGTTATTTTTATAGTTATCTTTCTTGGTGTGGGTGGCCCTTAAAAGTGAGCCAGCTTTGTGATACAGGAAAACCTGAGTCCCCAAGTCCAAAATATGATATAGTACACATCCTTTACAGCTTACTGTAAATATAGAGGCTACATGTAGCCTATATACATTCCAAACTCAGCTTCTCATTTAAACCTTTTTTCCCCTCTGACTGACATTTTACTTGCTTGGATTGGTCCTTAAAATGAGCATGATGCTGTCACAATGTCCAGCAGTTTGATATTTGAGTAGTCACACAAAACCACTGTGGAACAATAAGTACCGCCAGAGTGGACACACTGTGTCAACACTGCGCTTCACAGAAAGCACAGCCAAATAATTAGCGAGGTCCACAGACTTCAAATTAAAATGTTGCCTGTCCATCACAACAAACAATACACTGGAATAATGAACAACTGAGTGCTCACTTTCACTGCATAACCCCACTGTTTTTCAGGTGTGTGTGGATTTATGTCTCTTTGTTAACTTCCATGCTCACATGTGTTTTGCACAGGTGGCCTTTCACATACAGCCATACAAGGGACGGACGGACCAGAGCATGCATGACAACATCAAATACATTATTGACAAGTAAGTTCCACTTGCCTCTGTGCTGGATTTGTTTCCTTTCGATGAGCATCAGGTCGAGCTCTGCTCTCCATATCAGTGGCTGCTGCTGACGTTAGAAGTCTAGAGATCTGTTGAGACATGGAGTCTGATAAGGGAAGATGAGGAAGGTGCTTGTTAAATATAGATGTCTCCCCTGTGATCCTGCTGTAATAGATCAGAAGGTTCCTTCTGCTCTGACTTTAACCAGTCTAATGTGTGTCAAAGGCAACCTGACTCTTTGTCTTTCTCATAAAATTTGATGATATTCAGCTTTTTCCATAACTAAAGCAACGTATAAAATATGTTAGCTTTAAGAGATAGACACAGAGAAAGGCTGGGAGGCTAATCAAATAGTGTTTCATCTGATAAGACATTCAGTAGTAGTCTGATAAAAAAAAAATCAGCCCATGATCTCACACTGTGACTAGGAACATGAATAAAGAGGCGCAGTGATGCCATGTTTATAATGATACAAGACTGGAGTCAAATCAAAGCCCAGCCTAGAGTGTGTTGAGTTAAATGCGTTTTCTGGACTAAATTTCTGCCAATATTTTTGGAAACCCACTGTGCCGACCATCTGTATAAAATGAAACAAAAAGTGGACAGAAAGAAAAAGAGCTGATGATTTCAGTAAAGCATGAATACTTTCTGAATGTGAAATCTTAGCTCTGTTAAAGGTCCTTTGTGTGACATTTAAGCATCTTTCAGTTTGAAACTTTAGATTAGTTACAATCAAGCAAACGAGACCACTGACTAGATGATCAGTAGCCTAGGCCTGTAGCCTGGCTAACATACTCACTCCTTGTCATACTAATCACTACCATGTAGCTTGTTACTCTCATTTAAAACGGTAATGTGGCCAGAGCCTGCAGCCTTTTACTGCACTTAATATCCCTCTAGCCAGACTGCACAGACCATTGTCAAGTAGGGTAGCAGAGAAACAAGAGGACAGACCTAAATACAGACTTCTGGAGGCAGGGCTGGTGCAGTGCAGAAGATTTGTTCACAAAGTCAGTATACAAAAGACTTACAGGTTGGTCAGGCAGACACAGGTCTAAACCACATCAATTCCAAAGAAGGAAAACAAATTTGACAGGGTGCAGGACAAAAACCAAAGTCCACTGGAAAGAACACTGAGAGACACTAGGAAGACGCTGGGGCATTTGACACAAAAGACAAAGACAAACTGGCAAAGAAAGATGGGAAAGGCACAGACTAAATACACAAGGAGGCTGATCAGGGATAGGTGAAACTAATCAGTAATCAAAAAAGGTGGGGAAAATACAAAGACAGGAAGTAAAGCAACAGAAAACAAGAGGAAAAGCAAGAACTTGAAAATAAAACAGGTAGGAACTAAGCTAAAACTTAAAACCATGACACCTTAGCCATGCACTAATCAATATTTTTATATTAACAATGATTTAAGTAACACTATCTAATCTGAAAGGTGGTGCTTGTAGTGGCAAACCCACAGACAATTATCCCCCGACTCTGCGGGGCCCTCCAATTCTACCTAGCATTTAAGCAACTTTGTGATGTGGTCAGTTAACAACGTGCAGATGTTACTCTGTTTGGTTGATAATGAAAGGATTTCAAATGAAAGGCTATCCTCTCTTGCTCCTGTGTCACAGTTAAAGATGACGTCCCAGCAGTTTCACATGGCATTGCTATGACAATCAGCTAAGAATCCTACCTACATTGAGGGGGAACCTGCTGCAGTGGAAAACAAAATTGGGAAAAGTACCTGCAAAAGCATGTCAGGTCGAGTTTAGACAAGCTGTACTGTGCACTGCAGTGCATACACAGCTATAGTACCTTCTTCTTCGTGCATATAGTAACAGCTTTTTTCCCTCTGTCCTGTTTTTCTCAGGTATGGAAAACATGGCGCCTTCTACAGATTCAGGTCCAGCACAGGGCGAGTCCTGCCTCTGTTTTATGTGTATGACTCCTACCTGACACCACCTGAGTCCTGGGCCGAGCTTCTGACACCTAAAGGCTCCCACAGCATCAGAGGCACCCCTTACGATGGTGTCTTTGTTGCCCTCATTGTTGAAGAGCGCCACAAACATGACATCCAAGCTAGCGGGTTTGATGGTATCTACACCTACTTTGCCTCTAACGGCTTCTCCTTTGGCTCATCTCACCAGAACTGGAAAGCCATCAAGACCTTCTGCGATGCAAACAATCTGCTATTTATTCCCAGTGTTGGTCCAGGGTACGTGGACACAGCTGTCCGGCCATGGAACAACCACAACACCAGAAACCGGGTTAATGGACGTTACTACGAGACATCCTTACAGGCAGCTTTGTCTGTCAGACCAGAAATCGTCACCATTACTTCCTTTAACCAGTGGCATGAAGGCACACAGATAGAGAAGGCTGTACCCAAGAAAACAGTGACCCGTTTGTACCTAGATTACCAACCCAACCAACCAGACCACTACTTAGAGCTTACGCGCCAGTGGGCCGAGAACTTCAACAAGGAGAAGGACAAGTGGCTGATGTGAACAAGTCTTTATTTCCCTGGTAGATGCCCCAAGCATGACCAGGAACAACATTATGTCAGCTCTGTTAAAAGAAAACCCCTTTATGTTCATCCAACTACCCTTTTTTCCTCCAGCTCTGAGCACTTCTGATCAGCTTTTCCCTAAATGTTCACTCTACCCTTACTGTTTTTAATCACTAACATTTTTTGTACAGGTTAATATGTCACTGATATGTTGAAGCTACAAGGTCACAATGATGGACAGCTAATCATTGATTCCTGATAACAACTCTGTTCAGTATCTGTCTGAAAGTGCGGCTATGTACAGCGACTCTGCTCTGTAGGGTTTTTTTCTCATTTTCTTATGATGAAAGACTTTTTCCTGTATTTCTTTGAAGACAAATTAAAATTTGTGTCTGTTTACTGTAGATGACTCAGTGGTGTCACTGCATCAGAAATCTAACTTCCAAGAAAAGTTAGAAATGATCAAAGACGTCTATGCAAAGCCTGGAGACGTTGGAATGTGGTACTCCAGTGAGTGCCTTCAGAGTCTAGTTTGGAAGCTGTATTTATTTGTTGATGGTGAAATCAGTGTGTGCAGACTAAAAAATATATAAGTCAGAAGTAGAAGCTGGTGAAAGCTGCTCCAGCTTGTCTAAATTATGCTTGCATTAGTGTTAGGGTTAGATTCCTTTGTTATGTTTTTGTATTTGGTTCATTTTAGTCCACACTGTGCAATTAAAAGCCATTCAGGGCTTAAAAACAAAAATCACACAGACTCTCAAGTTTACTGAACAGAGTTTCGATAGCAGTCCAAAGAATAAAAAGCAGATAAAATCTGTACAAAAACCTCAATTGTAGAGTTAAAGTATCATTCTGGATAATTAGAACTTGGGTTTTGTTTTCATACTTTGGGCCATCATTGCGATTAGTTATGGTAACCTTGTACTCACGAAGATCTGCAACAACACTACAGCAATTAGTAATTGGCTGAGTCAATTGCCAGTTGTCTACCTCCGAAGAATGAGTGAGAGCTGCTGGCCAGCCACACACTCTAATTCAGTGACACAGTACACTGAGCCGGAGGACAAGTGAGAGGAGAACAGCATGTAGAGCCAGACTATTTTCAGATCAAACTTGGTGAATTAAGACTTTATTTCTACACAACCGGAGTTGGAGCAATGAAATGACTAACCTAACAGATTTTATTTTGTTTTTCTGTCAAGTTTGAATCAAGTCAGTTTTACAATGAGTTAACAAGCCAATTAAGTTTGTCTTAGTTCAGCGAAAGAGATAAATTTGGATTCAAAAAGTGTATGTTTGTGTTTCTCTGTTTAATGGGGAAAAGAATAATTCTTTTCTTGAAACCTTGCCAAGAAAAGTGAGAAATGATCAAAGAGATCTAAGCACAGCCTAGTGTTCTAGGAATGTGGTACTCCAGTCAGTGCCTTCAGACAGAGTCTGGTTTTGAAGACGCATTTACTTGTTAATGGTGAATCAGTGTGTGCAGAATACAAAACATAAGTCAGAAGCAGAAGCTGGTGGAAGCTGCTCCAGTTTTGGGGTAAGGTTATGTTCCTTTGTTGCGTTTTTGTATTTGGTTCATTTTAGTCCAGACCATGCAATTGTAAGCCATTCAGGGCTTCAAAACAAAGATAGCACAGACTCTCAAGTTTTACTAGACAGAGTTTTGATAGCAGGCCAAAGAATAAAAAGCAGATATAATCTGTACAAAAACTTCAATTGTAAGTTAAAGTATAATTGGGTCTTGTTTTCATAGTTTGGGCCATCATTGCTATTACAGTAGTTATGGTAACCTTGTACAAACTAAGCTAATCTGCAACAACGCTACAGCAATTAGTAATTGGCTGGGTCCATTGCCAATTGTCTACCTCCGAAGAATGAGTGAGAGTAACTTAGTTTACTTATACAGTAACATAAAGTATATTTCTGGATCTTTATGACTTGGGTCCTGTTTTCATAGTTTGGCCAGATGAAGTAAGCTACTTTATTTGGAGATAAAACCAAAAGTCAGTATGCAAAAAATGTTCCTTATTGGCTAAAATTGTACAAACAGTGACTGAAAATATTATTCATTATTACTTGGTTTCATGGTTTTGGCCATCATTGCTATTAGTTATGGTAACATTTTGCTCTCCAAAGCTTAGATCTGGGAACACAGCAACATTGCTACAACAAAGTCCAATGGAGTAACAGTCAGATGATCTAACAGCTTGTAAATGATCCAGTAGTTTAGCCAGATGAACTAAACCACTATATCTGGGGGTAAGACCAAATATTAGTATGTGCAAAATGTCCATAATAATTCCTTATTGTTTTAGTAAGTTGGTAAAAGAGAGAAACTTGTATGTTGTGTACTGCATAATGTAATTCTTCGCTTGCACACATCAAGCTGAAACTCAGACACACACTCACAAGGTTGTTGGGTTGATGGTGGCTGGTTGGAAAATTTTAACATATTTTCCCAATTAAGTATGACAGGTCAAATTTGGAAGTCAACTTATAAAGTCTAATGGAGAGACTGGGTACAAATATGACAGCGTGCCTCTGCTTAAATAAATTTAACCATTTTTCTTTTCCCCACCTGACTCATTGGTTTCTGTAATTTAGAAATGGTGATGTTCATGTTAAGTAAACACAACCTCACAAAGTACCTGAATGTCAACTTCTATTCTTTTCATTGCTTGGTTTTGTTAGACAGGCTGTCCAAGCAATCTTGTCACTAATATAAGCTTCATGCTTCCAGTAGTTAATTTGCATTATGTTCACAGTGCTGTGTTAGCAAGAAATAAATGGGCCGAGATCTTTGGGCATTCATGCAAGTATTTCAATGAACTGAACTAAAAGAGAAGGAAAGGTTCAAGAGTTCATATAAACTGCTCCAAGCCAAACATGCTTGGTGGTAACACTCCGCTAACATCTAGACATTTCAAACAGTTCTAATCAGAATGTATCTCACTGAACTTACTAGATTCAGTGTGCAGATCTAACTTTAGGTGGATGACGAGGGGCGACTTGCTCCCATGTAATTTACCAGTGAAGGCTGAGTCAGTGCCCCCATGCACTGCCAGGCAGTTGGAAGTGGAACACATACAAGGCATAGTGAACCAACCAGTGTCCAAGCAGCCTGGCTTTAGCCCTCATGTGAATGAGAAATCACTGGAGCAAAGCTGATCCCTCAGGACACTAATGCCACGCTTTAATGGCTCTGCCCACATAAAGCCTGTGCCCATGAAAATGACATGCTAGTACCTGGCTGCTGGCAGCCCATTTACAAGAAATGTCAGGCCATGGAGAAGCTAATCATTGCTAACCTACAGTCTGGGATTTGAAATGTAGGAACAAAGCATTCCTCTCAGAATTCTTCATTCCTGCCCGAATGTCAAGTTTGGACTAATCTTTCCGGCTACTCTTCGCATTACGCTGCCCAACGGTCATAGTCAACGGTTTGAAGACCCGGTGTCGGCATCAGACTTTATTAAGAAAAACATAAAGAAAGCGGTTAGCCCTGATGCTATTTAGTGAGCCTGCTAGCGGACTGGCCAGCCTATTCAGATGATGTTACTGTGCAGGTTTAAAATGACTGCACTGTTTACTCACTATGGACATCTAACTCAGGACTGATGTTACATTCCCAGCCCACCATCGGCATCCAGTTGAGTATTACTTGCTTATTATAGTATTGTACTTCATTATAGTATTTTTTTATTATTATTACTATCTTTTAGATCCACTATATAATGCCTTAACTGGAATAAGCTGTTTGCACATGTTATGTTTTAAAGACAAAATTTGTTTCAGGGATGCTTTTGCACTCTGGGGGTCTTTTGGTCTGGGGAAGTCAAGTTGTCAAGTGTCTTTTGATATAATCTGGAGGTACATATTTTCATTGCTAGATTTGCACTCTTTATTCAGCTGATTTATTCTTACAAGTGCCTTTTTCTAATCCACTTTTCAAGCGTTTTGAATGGTTTACAGGGCGATTCTAATATATTAAGTGTTATTTCATATTTTGCCTAGTTTAAAGTATTTCCTAAAATAAGCTCTTTCATTGTTTACATGCCATGCCACATTTCTTTGAGTTTGCCTAAGTAGCTGTTGGTAAGTCAGGTTTGGTGTTGCTTTTAGGCAAGAGCATTTGTTGTATGTGGGAGGGTTGCGCGTGTCCCGTTTGGGGGGATGCTTCTGCCTATGTGGGAGGGGGGTGGGATGAGTGTTTGGGTTTGTTGTTTTTAGTGTTCTCGTTTTGTGTGTATTTTTTCACCAGCCATATGTTTATTTTGCACGACTCTGCAGACCACCACCTGCGTTTTTTGTACAGCTTTTTCACTTTCTTGTCATAACTCAGTCCAATACATCATCTACAGCTAATGGGAGTGATATAATATTTGCAAGTCTCAATTGTAAAGGGCTTAATAATCCCATTAAACGTAGCAGGGTGCTTCACTATCTCCATCGCCTGGGGGCACAGATTATTTATTTACAAGAAACTCACCTTAAAACTACAGATCATTCTAAACTGAAGTATAGATGGGTAGGCCAGGTCTTCCACTCTTCATTTAATAGTAAGTCTAGAGGTGCAGCTATTATATTGCATAAATCTGTTCCTTTTATACATTCTAACACAATATCTGATCCTGACGGCAGATATGTCATTGTCACGGGCCGTGTTCATACTACTCGTTTAGTTCTAGCTAATGTCTATGCCCCTAATTGGGACGACGATACCTTCTTTAAACGTCTTTTCTCAATGTTACCCGACATGTCCTCTCATTATTTGATATTAGGAGGAGACTTTAATTGCTGGCTGGACCCACAGCTTGATCGCTCAGCCCCCACAGTTTCTCGACCCACCAGGTCTGCTAAAGTAATACAATCTTTTATGAAAGAGTCCGCCGTCTCTGACGCTTGGCGCTACTTCAACCCTTTGAAAAGAGAGTATTCCTTTTTCTCTAGCGTTCATCACACATATACACGTATCGATTACTTTCTGGTTGATAATAGGTTGCTTCCATCTGTATCTACTTGTAAATACAATGCTATTGTTTTATCTGATCATGCGTCAGTTTCCATGACTATCAATTTCAAAAGTGTTATTAACGAACGAGCACGGTGGCGTCTGAACTCGCGCTTGCTTTCAAATGAGGATTTTGTAGGCTTTGTTTCGCAACAGATTGACCTTTTTGTGAGTCTCAATAAGACTCCGGATGTATCCGCGTCACTTCTTTGGGAGACATTAAAAGCTTACATTAGAGGAGAAATTATTTCATACACCAGCTATGAAAATAAGCTTAGGAAGGATAAGCTATCTAAGCTGGAACGACAAATATCTCAACTTGATATCAGGTATGCTGCCTCCCCATCCCCCGAGATATATAAAGAACGACTGTTACTGCAGGCAGAATATGATGTTCTCACAACACACCGTTCCACTGAACTCCTACTTCAGACAAGATCTATGTTTTTTGAACATGGTGATAAGGCCAGCAAACTTCTGGCACACCAATTGCGTCAGGCTTCATCCTCCCGTCAAATTCCCCAGATTCAAACAGGTTCAGGTATTACAACTGACCCCTTGGAAATTAATAAGGTGTTTAAGAGTTTTTACATGTCTCTTTATTCATCTGATCATAACAATATCCCTCCCAATTTTGATAGTTTTTTTGATGGATTAGATATTCCCTCCATTGATCATGCTGTAGCTGAGAAATTGGAAGAACCAATTACCATCGCTGAATTAAATGCTGCAATTACATCCCTACAAAGTGGGAAATGCCCAGGTCCGGATGGTTATCCGTCTGAGTTCTATAGGAAATTTTGGCATAAGTTGGCTCCCCTATTACTTGACATGTTCAACGAATCATTTCACTCTGGTTGCCTCCCTCAAAGTCTTACTCAGGCATCTATCTCTGTCCTTTTGAAAAAAGGCAAGGATCCTTTAACCTGTACCTCCTATCGGCCTATAAGTTTGCTTAATGTGGATCTTAAAATATTGTCTAAACTACTAGCTTTACGTCTGGAATCTGTTCTCCCATCTATTATCTCTCCAGATCAAACTGGATTTATCCGGAATAGACACTCCTTCTCCAACCTTAGATGTCTTTTTAATGTCATTTACAACCCCTCCACCCCTAACACTCACGAAGCTCTGATATCTTTAGATGCAGAAAAAGCGTTTGATAGGGTGGAGTGGGATTACCTATTTTATACCTTAGAGAAGTTTGGCTTTAAGAAGACTTTTATAAATTGGATTAGGTTGCTTTACTCATCTCCTCAGGCTTCAATCTGTACAAATAACACTCATTCGGACTACTTTCGCCTCTATCGCTCCACTAGACAGGGTTGCCCTCTGAGCCCCTTACTTTTTGCTTTAGCTATCGAGCCCCTGTCTGTGGCACTACGTTCTAACCCTCTTATTACTGGTATTCGCAGGTATGGCACAGAACTGAAGGTTTCTCTTTATGCGGATGACTTGCTTTTATACATTTCCAACCTGTCTGTTTCTGTGCCTGCCGCCCTAGCCACTCTTGAGTCATTCGGCCAGATATCAGGTTATAAATTGAATTTAAATAAAAGTGAAATATTTCACATAAACACAGCTGAGACGAATTATCCACCACACAATTCACCCTTTAAGATTGTCAAGCATAGCTTTACATATCTCGGGGTCCAAGTTACACATAAATATGCAGATCTTTATAATACTAATTTTGTCTCCCTTTTGACCCGTGTTCAGGAAGACTGCGAAAGGTGGTCTGTGCTTAATTTGTCACTAGCTGCACGAATTAATTCTGTGAAAATGAATATCCTCCCACGGTTCTCCTATCTTTTTCAATGCGTACCAGTTTTTCTCCCTCTAAGCTTTTTTCACAAGTTAGATAGTCTGATTTTGGAGTACATCTGGAACAAGAAGGTGCCCAGGCTGCGCAAATTATATTTGCAAAGACCTAGGCTGCTGGGTGGAATGGCCTTGCCGAATTTCAGGTTTTATTACTGGTCTGCTAATATTAGGATTTTAAAGTATTGGCTGGAAGTTGAGACCTTTGATCCTCCTCCTCCATGGTTGGCCTTAGAGGCCAACTCCACCTTTCCTGTCTCATTGAAAGCTCTAGTACATGCACCCATTCACTCCTCTATTTCTCCTTATACTAAGAACCTGGTGGTTAGGAACTCATGTAAGATTTGGGGTCAATTTAAGCGACACTTTGGCCTCCAGTCCTTATCGGTTTATGCTCCATTAGCTGCAAACCATGTTTTTCCTCCATCTCTAGTGGACAAGGCCTTTTTGGTCTGGTCAAATTTAGGGATCAGGAACCTCAAAGACCTGTATATCAACAACGTTTTTGCATCATTCCAGCAGCTTTCCGATTCTTTTTCACTCCCTAAACAACAGTTTTTTAGGTATTTACAGGTCCGCAGTTTTATCCGTAGTTCATTTCCTGAGTTTCCCAACCTACCCAGTGGTACTTCTCTAGATATTTTTTTCAAACCTACTACATCCTTAAAAGGTACAATTTCACTTATATACAACCAAATTCACTCACTGCGCCCGCAATCACTTGACTTTATAAAGGCCCTTTGGGCCGAGGATCTGGGGATGGAGATAGGGGACGAACTTTGGACTGAGATACTAAGCAGGGTACATAAATCCTCGATTTGCGCGAAACATGGCCTTATTCAATGTAAGCTCATACACCGTATCTACTATACTAAGGCTCGATTAGCAAAAATTTATGAGAATATTTCCCCAGCTTGCGATAGATGTCAGCACTCCCCAGCAAATCTTATTCACTCTCTTTGGCTCTGTCCCTCCTTATGTAAATATTGGACAGATATTTTTGCTACCCTATCAGAAGTTATTGGGAAGCAAATTGAACCTGATGCTCTTTGCGCTTTATTCGGTGTGTCTCCTTTGCTATCTTCTCTCCATAAGCCTCAAAAGGCTATTATAGCCTTTACAACACTATTAGCCAGACGTTTAATATTGATCACCTGGAAATCAACCAGACCTCCCTCTCATACTCGCTGGATAAGGGACATCCTATATTTCATTAGACTGGAAAAGATTCGGCATTCAGCTATGGGTGTATCCAATAAATTTAATGACACTTGGGGTCCTTTTTTTCGATATGTTAAAAGGATTAAGTTCCCCCATAGCGACTTAGATACTTGATAGTGAGGGTTATGTAACTGATGTCAGGTTGGTTTGGTACTGCAGGTCTTAACATGTACATTGCCTTAATGACTGGTATTTTTTTTTGTTTGTTTGTTTGTTTTGTTTGTTTGTTTTTGCTTGTTTTTTTGTTTTCTTCTTTCCCTTGTTGTTGGGATATTTCTAGTTGTTGACTCTTCAACTTTATTTAAAAGATGTTGTTGTACAACAATTATAACTGACCGATTACTTGTACACCTGTACAACATGCTCCTATATTTCACTATGGTCTGCTGAAAAACCCAATAAACAAAGTTTAAAAAAAAAAAAAAAAAAAAAAAGAATTCTTCCTCAGAAAAGCTCCTTAAGAGAGTTTAGAGCCCTGCAAGAGACCCTGAAACCCAGCATGACAAAATACTACTACCACCACTGCCACCACTGATAGTTTGTACCTCAATAACAACTGCTCTAGTGGCCCTAAATAAAAAAAAGTGTCAATTAAAGTGTGTCATAGCCTACGTCTATGGCTTGGCGCCTTTTCCTACAAATTTTGTCTACATTTTTTTCAGTTTTGCATCTTCCTCACAAATCCAA
Organism: Lutjanus argentimaculatus; assembly: GCA_034769285.1. Lineage (NCBI taxonomy): Eukaryota > Metazoa > Chordata > Actinopteri > Lutjaniformes > Lutjanidae > Lutjanus > Lutjanus argentimaculatus. The sequence goes on along the minus strand of JAWZSL010000008.1, from coordinate 1,118,080 downwards.
AAAAGAGAAAAGACTCACAGGAAAACAGAGAATTAGTTGCAGCTCCAGACAGGTTTCTGCAGCTTTTTTGGGGGCCAAAAATGGCTCTTTTGAGAGTAAAGGTTGCTGACCCCTGATCTAGCACCAACACCACATCAAATTTTGAATTTGTCCAATACTTGCAATACCTGCAAAGACATTCCCATCATCTTCAGCTGTAATTTGCGCTTGGTGCGAAGATGGTGAACATGATAAGCATCAGCATGTTCACATTAGCATTTAGCTCAAAGCACTGTTGTGCCTAAGTACAGCCTAACAGACACAGTTGTGTTACCTATTTTTTGATATTCAGGAGTGACCTGCTGAAAATAGTCACAAATGAAAAGTTAACAGAATTATGCAATGGTCATGTTAGTGTCTATCATTTTTCCAATCTACTTTAGATGAAACCACGCTCACTTCCACATGCTGAAAGCCTTGAAGACTGCATTCTATCAACACCCACTGAACATAGGGTTAGGAAATAGCATGCTAGCTGGCTAATTTGTTTAATCATTTGTGGTCTGATAAACAGTAAATTCAAATTCAAATCAACTACCCCATATTTCTGTGCTACACGTGATACTGCTTGAGTCAAACTGTTTGCTCATAGTCCCACAGAATTTTATGCTTGCCATTACTCAACACCAGGTGCCCACTGAAAATACAGTTAGTGTCTGTCAGTTTACGTTTTGGAGATCACAAATGAGACAAAAATTAGCTAGCTGGCGTGGTTTCGTCTAAAGCAGGTTGGAAAAACAATAGAAGCGAGCGGGACAGAAAATTATATGAGGTAGGCCACAAAAATTCCCTCCTCCTGTGGACCCTGAATTAAAATGATTTTATCAAAGCTATTGTTTTCGGCAGCCTGGTGGCTCAGATGTTGGAGTGTTAGCACTTTTTGCTGGGACTGTGAAGCCTCTGCAGCGTGGGTTCAACTCCTGCCTTTGGATGCATGTCATCCCCCCACTCTCTCTTCCTCTTTCCTGTGATCACCTCAGCTGTCCTATCAAATAAAAGCATAAAAGCCATCAAAATATTTTAAAAAGCTATTGTTTTCAAGGTCAAAAATGAATTTTGGTGGTCAAGCTGATCAATTTTCCAGCTACAGCAGTAACACAGGTAAAACACAACTGACTGTGTTGGGCCACATAGTGGAGAAATTCTGCTCATGTCTTCAGCAGATTCACCGTCTGTCAGACAAACTCTGAACACGCTAGCAGTGACAGGCAAGGAGTGGTCTTACTATTAGAAAGTAATGTAGAAGCAAAATAATTACTTTTCTCGCTGCATAATGTGCAAGGTAATGACATCCCAAGTTATGAATAATGCATTATTTTGTCAGTAACCTCCCTAACACTGCAGCTGGAACTGATCCCTTTTTACCCTCCTAACAGGAGGACCTTTGGATTCAGTGAGGGGAAGCAATGATTATCTCTGTCAGACATCGGTCCAATCAGAGCAAGAAATCTCAATGAATACTTGGATGCTAACATTTTTATGCCCCCCTGGTTCTTACCTCTGGCGCCACCCTCAGGCCAAGATGCCATATTTGCACACACAAAAACATGAAATCTAATAGGCAGATTGTTGTTGATAAAAATTTTGTGCTTCCCATGGATGCCAGCATAAGTTATGATGTTAAACTTAAGACAAGATAGTGATAGATCGGTCCAACTGTTGTAGCTTAGATGGTGTAATTATATTGTTTGATTAGATAATGATGCAAAAAATGTCAACATCTACCAAATACTGAGAATATTAATGCATACAGTAGATTGGTCCAAAAATAAAATGAGGGTAGATTGAATGAGTGTTTTTTGTGTTTGTGGAAGCCTTTAACCATTTTGACTTCAGCTCAAAATTATGTCAGAAACCATCTTACTGTGAAAGACACAAAGAAAACACACAAAAAGGAAACAAAGGTCATTAGTAGTTGTTCTTTAAAAAACGGTATTCTAACTATATCTATCTATAATCTTTGATTCTCTGATTGGTACTGAAAGGAGATGTATGAGGTTCTTACTTTTATGATCACATTTACAGACAAAACATGCTGACAATAGTCTATTGAAGTCTGGCAAATATGTATGAGAAAGAGTTCGACACAGGTTTTTTATATGGTACCATATGTTTCAGCTAGTAAGACATCAGGTAAGGACTTTCCAGCACCAGTGAAACATCTGCTACAATACAGATCATTAATTAATCAGAGGAATCCTTGGTACCTCCTTATATTCCGAGCTTTGTGAGACACAGGCCTAGATATCAATGTCTGATATTTTTATAGCAATCATTACAGTATTTCATGCAAAACATTTAAAATGATCAATGTTTTTAATGCATTTTAGCAATGTGTCTGTCAGAACAGACATGTTTCTTTATTGGCCAATCACGGACACAATGAATCAATACATTGATAATCAAATCCTGTTGTTCTCATAAAACCACAGTCAGAAGAGACGTAAGAGACTTAAGTGCAGTCTGATGTAGGGAAATGGTGCTCTGCTGCACAGTGACGTTACCGTTGTCTTTCGCAGCTGAAAGCTCATGGAAGTATTTCACTGCAGGACGAAAGAATGTGGATAATAAGGAAAAAAAAAATCAATAAGTGTTTCCGCCCGGTTTCGAACCGGGGACCTTTCGCGTGTGAGGCGAACGTGATAACCGCTACACTACGGAAACGGACATGACTTCCCGGTCACGTGACCGGTAATAGAGTTTTTCTCACGTGGATACGAGCTGGAAAAGTATTTAGAATAACTATCTTTTGCACTAAATTGCACTTCAAACTGTACATATAATGTAGGAAGTGTTTTTGATGTAACGTCAACAGTTTATTAACAGGTTATTAACTGTTTAACGTGAAATCACCTCCTCACTTTTATCCAAAAGCGGGAAACAGCGCCACCAAAATCCCGTTTGTGGCCAAAAATATATTACATCCGTAGTGATAAGAACTACCATTGAGAATGAATGGGAAAAGTTAAGGGACTTAATCTCTACTGTTCCGCGCGTAGAACTCTATATCATTTAACAAGAATAAGCAAATACTGACTTTATGTGAACATTTAATGTACCTAACACACAATTAAAGATATTGTTTAATGTGATGGAGGAGGATGAGGAGCTGGAAAGAGGCATTAAATCTGTCTCCTAGTTTAATAAACAGAGAAACGTGGTGCTGTCACATTCTCACACTCACCTCAGGAATTAACACGTCAGCAATGATGGCAAGTGTTTCCTTTTTTGTAGTGTTTTAGCATTTCTGTTGCTAAGCATGTACAATCCATCCTGTGTGTTTCATCTAGCAAATCACTGAGTGGCGTTTTTTTTGTCTTTTGCACACTAGTGTCCTGGTTAAAATAGGGTTTATGCATTATCCTGATTATGTTTTGCACATATAAACAGCTTACCCTAGTTTCAGAAACCTGGATATGCTAACTGGAGCACTCCAATATAAACCAGGATAGTGCTGCATGCAACATACAGGTCAACTTCATTGTCACGTATATGATTATACATAACTTACAGTGAGATGCAGTCTTTGCGTTTAACCCATTTAGGGAGCAGTAGACAGCCGCTGTGCAGCACCTGGGGACCAAGGGGCACTGACATACCTGTTTTTGATGATGGGAGAAACCGGAGCACCCTGAGGAAAGCAATGCAGTCACGGGGAGAACGTGCGAACTCCACACTGAAAGGCCGTGTTCAAACCGGGATTTGAACTCTCGACCTTCTTGTTGAGACGAGACAGCACTCACCACTGAGAACCTGTATTAAAATAATTAGGTACGTTGTCGTCACATAAGGTAAAGGTCAACTATTGTCACATTATACAGTGAGATTTACATATGCAATGTTATTTGCAAAAATTAATCAAGTTGACGGGGTAAAACATTAAATATTTTGTCATAAAAGTTTAGCAAATTATCACATTGTGTGTTATGTTTTACATAACATTTTTTTAAATTCAGATAATATGATAAAAATAGAAAACAAAATGAGAAAATACGAAGAAGCTATGCAGAAAAGAGTGTTTATTTTCAATATATGGTAAATTAAATGGAAATGGATGACTGCATTAATTAAAGCACTTGTACTCAAAGCCCTCTCACAACTACAGTCACGTGCACTCATTCACACACACACACACTCACATTGATGGAACAGTAATCCGGGTTCATTGTCTTGCCGCAGGACACTTCGGCATGTGGACTGGAGAGGCTGGGGATCGAACCGCCGATCTTCCGATTAGTGGACGACCTGCTCCACCTCCTGAATATGACATTCAGATACAGAGCTAAGAATCTGAAAAACAAGGCAATAATAAAGAAGCCCATTCACTAACAGAATTTAGTGTGTTTATATGTAATGAATGACTTTTCATACATTTATGAAGATCTTCCCTTTTTTGCATTTTGTTTTTCAAAATAAGAGTATGAGCCTGCAGAACACTCTTGAATACAAGAGCCCCATCTGCTGGAGTTCATCAGCCCTGTGAAAACACTGTAAATCCTCAAGCCTGTCAGTGCACTTGCATGCTGGGAGAAGGCACAGCATCTAAAGTAATTACAGTTAGCTCCACCTTTACCAGATGTAATATTTAGCTTCAAAGAAGTCATTAAAGTTGTTATACTCGAAAAAAGTTGGTTTTATGTACATCAGCTCCTATTGATAAAAAAAAAGTATACATTTAAATGGACCAAAAAACACAGTTATAGTTGAGTATAAAAAAGTGTCAGACTAATACCTCGTCTCCTGTAATGGCCGTAGTGAAGTCACAGTTGAGTAAGTAAAGACCTGCAAGAAAACATCTTTTGGAAAACCTGTTATCAGTAAAGCTGTTTACACCTCTCATATAACCAGCACTATAATGACAGCGTGGCATCAGGCCCTCTGATGAGCTCATTACTACACACTGTTGACAGAGGTGTTAAAACATGAGTTATAACTAGAAGATGAACCCACAAGTTTCATCCTGCTGTTGAGAAAATTCAGTGTTCGACGCACAGACATTATCAAAACACAGCTCCAACCACAATCAGTAGTTTACACTGGTGACTGGGGCTGTTGGGATACAATGGACCTATTTAGATGATCTATAGTACATAGTCTAAAGTGCATTTAACAGTGCAAAATCTGGGCTCAAAGTAAGGTGCAAAGGAATTATATTTTGTTTCTTAATCATAGTGTGTTTTGGGCATAACATTAATGAAACCAATCAGTGTCATGCATTCTCTTTTAGAGCTGGTGCGCCTGCCTGTGGCACATTTGCTGTCAAAACGATGGATTCCGCAAGTGCAGGTACAGCGGTTAAAGGGATAGTTAACCCAAAAATGAAAATCCAGTCATTATCTAGTTACCCGCATGTGGATTGAAGGTCAGGTTTAGTTTTTTTTAGTCCACAAAACACTGCTGGAGTTTCATGGGAAAACAGCATTGCAGAATCTCCCAAAAAATGAAAGTGAATGGTGACCGGGTTTCAAATGTTAAAAAAAACATGAAATGCCTCCAGACTACTGGTCTGGTGTGATCCAAGTTTTCAAATTTGAGTGAACTATCCCTTTAACCCGTGGGTTGGGTCAGGCGGCCGGGTCATAAAAATCTTGTACTGTCATTAGGTCAGAATTTCAGTTTGTCCCATACTTAGGTTTATGACAGGATAACTGAAAAACTAATAACATTTCCATTAGTCTCAGCTGCAAAAGTTAGCATGCTAACATGCTAACTAACATCATGTCTGCTAATCATCTACATGTTAAAATGCAGACGTGAGCATTTAGCTTAAAGCACTGCTTTGCAATACAGCATCACTAAGCCACTAGCATTGTTGTAAACACCTAGTCTTATTAAAGGTGCAATATGTAAGAATTGGTTCCCTTTCAAATTCATACTCCAAACAAATAGAGGGCAGCATATCACCAGAGTAACCGCTAAATGCCGCTAACTAGGGCTGCCCTTAGTTCACTGCGGTCCTATTGTTAGATGACTGTGCCCCAAAATGGGAGTTCAGAACACCGCCAGAAGAAGGAGGTTTACTGACCTTAGGTGTGGAGGGGTGCTAGAATGGGCACCAGAACCAGAGCTGGGTAAGAGGACAACAGAATCCGGCTCAGCAGCCTCACATGACTGAGACCGAACACAGCTTCTGAGTCCGACGGAGGCCAGTTGACGACAGGGAGTACAGTACTGAGTTGATTTGCAGCAGGTGCATCCAGGACTCTGACTCCGGGGACAATGTAGACGTGGTGGGTTCAGGAGAGTTGTGAAGTGGGACAGGAGTGAGCGGGAGGTCGGGCATCAGTCAGTGCCCACCTCCTGAGGCCTTGAGTGGGAGTTAAGCGGGGCCAGCCCCAGGGTGCCAGGAGCCAAACGTGCCAAGAGGACCACCACAGTGTTATTGGACTGAAAGTAAACTGGACTCACTATCGCCTCCTAAAATATAAAGTGGTATTACGAGACAGGACAGGCTTAGGATGGCTAGGTAGCATGCTAACTTCAGTAGATATCTCTGCAACACAATAAATAGTCTGTAAACTGTAAATTCTTCACATTTTGTTGACAATTCACTTAATTTTTACATTTTTTTAACTAAAATTCTTACATGTTGCTTGTTTAACAACGGACTCGATCCTGCACATTCTGTCGTTATATTTAGATTTACAGATTGAATTTTGGGTGAATCTGAGCAGAGCTCCTCATTTTCATTTCAGCTCCCCCTGTTGACATTAATCAGGTGACACAGCTCCGTAGGAATAATCCATAACACATCATCAGTTCCTCTGTAGCATGAAAATCATGTCATCTAATTTAATTTATGCAGTGACTGCTTACAAGTAATGCAGTCATTATTGTTGAATACAGCGAGCAGAAAAATGAGTCATCTCCTAAGGTTCAGAAGTCCACCTCTTCCTGATACAAAATTAGAATTGAAACCAATCAGTCATGCCACTCCAGACTAATCTGAAACCAGCTAAATTACACAATCAAGGATTTTGTTTTTTTCACCTGTAAACAAATTAAAAATGAACCCGAGCAATGAGGGGGCTGTGGGAGCAGCTAATGAGTTTGTTACTTCATCTGCGAGCTCAATGTATTGTGATTGTGATGTTGTGAACAGTAATGATGAGTGAAATATGAAGGTGTTTGCAATATTTCTTGTAATAATAAATCCCCAGAACAGGCTATCCATTTCAGATGATCTGTCTGAAAGCTCTTTTAACATTTGTCACTTGATTTGAATGAAAAACCCTTTCAAAATGATTTCACACACTCATCCTGTGCTTACACACATATTACTGAATATTATGTATCCTTACATAAACATAACAGTATAGTGATCTGCCCATGTATAGTTCAGCAGTAATAGTTTTGAAAGCCACAAGTAACTTCTCAAGTCTTTGCAATCAAGTCCCAAGTCAACACAAGCAAGTCCTGAGTCAAGGTTGACAAGTCCCAAGTCTTAAACTGTGAGTTTCGAGTCCTAAAATAGTCAAATGTAACTCTTAGTAACTATTAGTATTAGTCTCAGCTTATGAAGTTTTATTACAAGATTCAGAACAAAGACCACGCCTCCGACAGATTTATTTCCGCACAAGTACTAAGCACACCTCATCCGTTTCCTCACCCTTTGATCCTGTTTCCACTTCCCTCCCTCCCCGACCCCGTCTTTTTTTTTCTTCTCTTCTCTCTTCGCTTGAATACAAGAACCACAGGAGCTCTGAACAACAGAAGACTGCAAGAGACCGTACTGCCACCCAGAGTCTCAACCCCGCCTGGTTCCACCCCGTCCTCCAGCCAACAGCCGACTCCACCACACCAATCCGTCCTTCCAAACCTTAAACCCTACATCCCCTCCCACATTTCCTCCCATCCCATATATCCCTCATCCAACACCCTCATTCCTCTGCCTTCGTCCTGCATCTCACATCCCTTTACCATCATCCCTCCATCCATCCCTTAAACCCTAACCCCTTCCCTCCTTTTCTCCATCCTGCATCCCCCCTCCAGACCTCTATCTAATCATCCAAGCTCTCCTCCATCCTCAATAACCAATAAACTGTTCAAATGCATATCTATGTTGGTGTGGTCTTTGTTAGTTAAAGCGTTCTCTGTGCAACTTCTCGTCGTCGTTTGCAATTTTTTGGTAAGTTTCGACCTGCAGGTTTTACATACTGCAATTTGTTTATTCTTGACCACCTTGTAGTTTTTGTATACCAACTAAATTGTCTTTGGTGTCACTTTTTTCAGCTGGAGTTCAGTAAAATAACTTAAGTTCTTCATGGCTCTCTCCTGCAAACTTGATTGGATGCTCTCTGGTCCAAGTCCAAGTCCAAGTCAAGTTACAAGTCTTGTTTGATTATGTCGAGTCTAAAGTCATCAAATCTGTGACTTAATTCTGACTTGGGTCCAGTCATCTGACTCGAGTCTACGACTCAAGAAAAATAAGAAGAAGAAGAAAAATGCTTATTATTAGATTATTGGTATTGAAAATAGTTATTAGCTGCCCTAATACTCCTTTAAAGACACATTAACACAGCATATGTGGACATCAAAGTTTACTTTAATTGAAGGTAACATCTGTTCATGGCCTACAGAAGATTATTGCATTTAGCTGAAAAAACAGACACTGAATTAATGAAATAATTTTTCATGTAAAAAAACAATTCTGGCTGTTTTTCAGATTTAATGAGATAATTTTTCATCTAAAAAATTAATTTGATTCTATTTTTCTGAATTAACGAGATTGTTTTTCAACTAAAAATAATAATAATTCTGCTGTTTTTCTGAATTAACTGTATAAATTTTCATGTACATTTAATATGAAAAATAATAATAAATCTAGCCATTTAATACATGAAAAATTATCTGATAAGTTCAGAAAAACAGAACTGAATTTGTTTTTCAACATGAAAAATAAACAAAAAACCAGAACAAAATATTTTTTTCAAGTGAATGCAAAGTGGTCTTAAACTACACTTAAAAGACGTCAGTTTATGGTATCTTCTTAAGTATTTTATCTTCTTATGTAACATAAACCTTCTATTAGCCGTTTTAAAAGTGACATGATAAATATTCAGGGCACATCCTGCTGTGAAAAGGGTTATTACCCATTAGGTATCTGCTCTGCATATGCTCCAATAAATCACTGACTATCAAGTCATTCCACTTTAGTCTTAATGAGCTCACAGCGCTGCGTGCGTCCTGGGAAAACCACAAAATGTTTACACCTATTTAACACCTTTATCTTGTTTCATTTTCACATAACCGCTTTACATTCTCGGCACCAGACCTGTGATGTCTGTGATAAAGTTCCCCACAGGAACAGTTCAGTTTATTTAATCTTATCTGAGTCAGTTATTCAGTGTTCTCATAACATTCTACCACAAACAACATGTTGGTGTGTAAAATAGTCTGGATGTATGCCAAGAAAAAGGTGGGGAGGTTTTTTTTGAGGTTTTGCTCACCGAGACAAGTGTCTTCTAGATTCTGAGTAAAAATAAAATTAAGATTTGTTGATTTTATTATTATTATTTATCATCTTTGCCAGCAGAAAACCTTGTGTAATGCTGTATTTTTGTTGCACTTTATGTAGCCATTTGACAACAAGGCTGTATGGCAGCAGCAGGTTTGCTCATTAAAGCTATCCATGTTTTCATTTATTACTCAACTGTTTAATGCCACCATAAAATCACAGTAGTAAACTGGCCTACATAAAGAGAGTTAAAATATGCTTACGAGTCAACTGCAGCAATAAATCAAAGCGCGCGCGCGCACACACACACACAAAATGCGTGTAGAGGAGAGACTCAGCAGCAGAGCAGAACACTCACACTGAACAAACAGGAGATGAACACAAACAGCACAGTGACAAAAGTACTCAGTTTATTATAATGATCAATGGTTGCCACATTACAAAGTTATCAAAGGGAGGAATGGAGGGCGGGGCACAGCCTGTAAAACAACATTACTACCAACAAATAAAAAGAAACGTGGGTGATAAAAAATATAGCTCATCTTAAAGGACGCTCATTAGATGTTACACCTTTCTTCCATTTCTTTAGTGTGACTCGGTCACGTTCTCCTCAGTCTACAGGAGGCCTTGTCTCTTCAGATCCTCGTAGGTCTTTTTGTTGACCACATTTCCGCTCGAGTCCTCGTACTCTTCCTGAAATGCACACAAGGCCTACAATGAGCACTTTATTTGAAGGGGTGTCGTAAGACTGACGTGACAGCATTATAACCATTGATTGTTTATGACTGTTTTCATTTGGTCAGTTATGTCACTTCTAATGCAAAGTTGACATTATTTGAGATGTCTTTGTAATAACGACTTGACAGAAATGTCAGACAGCTTTACATTAACCAAGACAACAATGTCTTCTTTATGACATCTTGACATTAGCCAAAACAACATAACCTGTCATATACATGCCACAGCAGGCCTAATTATCTAACTATTTAGCTTTATGTATAAGCAGTACATTAAACTGTCATATGTGGCTGGTTTTGACATTGGCTATCACCATTATGACTGTCATGAATTTTTTTCCTTGGACACTGCATGTTGTCTTGGTTAATGCAATGTTGTTATAACAAAGACATTTGTCTTGGTTAATGTCAAGTTGTCATAAAGAAGACATTGTTGTCTTGGTTGTCAAAATATCTGCAGATTATACTCTTCCTGAAAAACAGAATGAGCCATTAGTCATACAATGAGCACTTTATTTGAAGGAGTGTTCATAAGGCTAACATGACACTGTCATAATCATGACATGACACCTGTCGTAATCATCTTTATGAATATCTGAATATGTCTGTGGTCAAGTGTAATTTGGTCTGTCTTTTTATTGTCAGGTTGACATTGTTTAAGCTGTTTTTGTTAAGACAACTTGACATTAATCAAGACAGCGATGTCTATGTTATGACAACTTGACATTCTGTTGTCTTGGTTAATGTCAAGTTGTCATAACAAAGACAATGTTGTTTTATTAATGTCAAGTTGTCATAACAAAGACAATGACAATGGTTTATGTCTATGTCATGTCTATGTTATGACTATGTCAATGTCTATATTATGACAACTTGACATTCTGTTGTCTTGGCTAATGTCAAGTTGTCATAACAAAGACACTGTTGTTTTATTAATGTCAAGTTGTCATATCAAAGATAACGACAGGTTATCTTGTCTTGGTTAATGTTAAACTGTCATAATAAGGACATTGTCATCTTATCAAAGTCAAGCTGTCATAACAGACATTGACAGGTTATCCCGTCTAAGTTATGTCAACTTTTCATAACAAAGACATCTCAAACAATGTCAACTTTGCATTAGAAATTACATAACTGACCAAATGACACTTAATGGCATCAGTCATAAACATTCATAAAGACTCCTTCATGTTCAAGACAGATGTCATGTCACGATTATGACAGTGTCATTTCTGTCTTATGAACACCCCTTCAAATGATGTGTTACTGCATGGGCATTATAAACACAAAGCGTCTTTGGCTGATCTGTTGTCCTGATTCCATTGGTGCAGACTCACCTCTGTGTCTGGCTGCCACCGCTCTGACGCCTTCTGGGACTTCAGCTTCGCCCACACTGTTGTAACAAACGGACACAAAACACGCATTGAGACCAAGTTCCAAAAATTCTTCAAAGAAAAAGAGATGTTCATAACAAGACAAAGGCTCTTACAAGAGACGGCGTCTTCAATCTGTGTGACGTTGGCAAAGTGAGCGGTGTTGGGGATTCCGAGACAGCGCATGCCGTGAGCATGCCTCCATTCCTTTAAAAAAAAAAAAAAAAAAAGCATGTAATACAGTTCAGCTGCAGACGTACACACTTAATGTCACAAGAAATGTACTGTGTTGATGTATTTTGTTGATTTTGACAAGCTGACAGCAGACAATCTGTTAGGAGACCTGAGGATGTTTACTGAATTTACTGAATGTAATGAAAATGACAACATACTGCAAAGTGCCTCTGGAAGGCTTTGGGTCCCCTGTAAGTGTAGTTCCCACAGATCTCACAGTTGTAGTTGATGTTCAGCCCGTGGAGTTTATAGAGCCAGTACGGGATTGGCTGGAGGGAAGAAAACAGCAGTCAGCAAACACAGGATCCGGTTCAGACAAGGAAATAAACCATACACAGAGAATACAAAGAGGACAGTGTACGGACAAAATTTTACAGTGCCAATAGGTCATATTTATAGCTGCAGAAGGCAATTGAACATACACAATGTAAAACCTTCTGCCTCTCTCTGCTGCCTCGTATGACTCCGCTAAGCCCCTCCCACTAAATAACACCCAAACATGAGCATGCATTGTGCTGCGCTTGAGAGGAGCATCAAGATGTTTGTAAATGGTTAAGAAACTGTTCAGTTCAATACTGATCCCTTTGTATGAGCTAAATAAGCAAACAAGACCATCAGTAATAAGACAGACTATTTCTATAGTTAGTCTTAACTTGCTACCAGGTTGGATTCTCCTTGAAATCAGATCAAACGAGCTTGTGTTTATATTTTTTCAGGCAAAGTTACAGTGATTAGTATTTTAGCCAGTTAAAAAGAAGGAGGAAAAGATTTTTATTTTGATTATTTCATTTTTGACATTATGTTTTGTGGTTATGGCAGTGGAAACACTGCCAGTTTAGTCTACAGGGGCCTCAAAAATCAAAACAATATGAAAAGTCCTCATAGTAGCTTTTATGGTACACATTGTGATGCCCATGGGTAAAAAAACAAAGTGATGTTTATCATAACCCTCTTCAAAACAAGACAAAGATCATTTGTGTAACATTTAAATGATTGTTTTCAGTTTCTTGGTGTGTATTTTTTCCTGACATACAGTATGGTGCCACCATTTGTTGTGCTGCTGCCATCTTTGGCTCACTGCTTATGAGTTAAAACAAAACAAAATAGTTAGCAATGCATTTTGCACCCTATCTTATACTTGTCATGGAAGCATTTCAAGTGGCATTTCAAGGCAACATTTACATTTTCTGTTATTTAATTATCAAATAAAGTACAACTGATAAATAAAAACCAAACTTTACTCATCTATTAATGTGTTTAATTTTTTTCCAGCTTGTAAAATGACAGAAAAATACATTTTCAGATAATTTTTGCGGTGAGAGATGATGGAGCTGAACCATGTGAGAAAGGCCACAAAAAACAGATTCAACATGACCTCCAGAGAGTCATGTGACAAATTAAAACGCTATTTGTTCCCACAGGGCCCTGTTACCTCGAGACAACACTGTACCATAGAGGGTTAAATATTGTCAGTGACATGTTTTTTTCAACCAATATTATAATTAAATATTACCTACTGCAGCTTTAAGGTAAATTCAACCCAAAACAGAACAATAGACAGATAAAAGCTTAAATATATCTCATAGATATCTGCATCAAAAATCCAGTGATTTGATATTGTACAGAATGACAGATTCAAACCACCAGTTGCAATGTCGGGACTTTTAGCTGCATAATTTTTGAGAACTTTTCTGTATGATAACTGCATAAGTCTTTCAAGCTCTATGCCAATGAAATGCAGTGCAGCTTTCTGTTAGAAACGTGTAGTCTGCAAAGTAAAATGACTGTTTTTGTCAAATGATCCTGGTGGTTTTGAAGAGAACAATTTAATGGCCTTAGCTACCCATCAGAAAACGCTGTCTGTCAGTAAGGTAGAGCGGTGAAAATATAGTGTACACTTTAACTGATATTTTGCTTTTTTTTTTTTTTTAGGTGTCTAAAATTCATGTACCTGCTGACCCTGTCCACAGCAGTACAATGTTTAGCCTCCTACACCAGTACTCCTGCTGCTTCTCCAAACTGAGGGTATGTTGACCGCCATCTACTGTAGGTAATACACTGACTACTACAACCCCATTTCAAAACATCTGAACTATAAAGCCACTGCAAGTCAGCAAAAACAAGATTTTGATTTAGATGAATCATGTGTCCCACATGGTCATGCTTAGACAGCCCATTCAGCCAGATGAGCAGATGACCGCTAATTTTGAGTTTTGGTGGAAGTTCCCACACTCCAACACCAGTCAGGTGACATTTCGACCGTTGTATTTGCGTTAATGTTGTAAGACTACAGGAGTGTCTCCTCACCTTGCCGTCCCAGCCCAGCGGCAGGTTCTTGGGGTTGTAGATGATCTCGTTGTCTTCGTCTTCGCTCTCGCTCTCGCTGAGCTGCTCCTCCTCCTCTTCCTCGCGCTCCTCTCCGGTCCGGGCCTGTTTCCTCTGGACGTTCTCGTGGGTCAGCTGCCTCTGCTCCTGTAACCGCCGACGACATCGACTGTTAAAACCCGCCGTATCTGAGCAAACTTTCACAACGCTATTCTCAAAATGTCGGCGCTGACGCTTCATTTATGATTTCAACAGCAGAATGAAGCTGATGGTAGCGACTCACCCCGAGGGTCTCCACATATTCATAGACTTGAGCCTCCAGGAAGGCAATTTCCTTGTTACGCTCGGTGTCTCTGCAGAAGTGATGGATGGAAATTGTTATGAATTATGTAATGGACACTATCATAAGACACTGTCAGCATTACACTGAATTTTTTAACACCCACTTACTTTTTAGGGCCTTTGGCTTTGGGATTCTTGGCAAACAGTGATGGGTCCAAAGACTCCAGGGATTTACCCTTTGTGCTGAAGAGTCTCTGAGCTCTCTCCTCCAGAGTCCTGTCCAACACACACAGTCAATCAGTCAGTCAGTCATCCTACCTGTGTGTGTGTGAGACATGATCTCTACTTGGTCTAAACTTGTTGTGCACATTCAAGTGCAGAATATCATTTTTTGATAATATTATTAAGATTTATTACAGCTCCATGTCCTTGCTTGTGGTCTGAATGAATACTTTACACATGACACAACAGTCAAATGACCGAGGTGTCTTAAGGACATTGCAATGATTCAACTCTGCATTTTTAATAACCTCAAATTGAAAAAAAACAAGACAACATTTACAATAATTCCATTTTATATGATGTTTTCAATAATTTTCAAGCTGAGTTAATAGGCAAACATGAAAAGCGGTTAATTATGCCAATTTTGTATTCTTGATTTATCAATCGATAGTTGTTTGTCAGAAAGTGGTGAAAAATGGCGATCAGTGTTTCCCAAAGCCCAGATGACATCCTCAAATTTCACTGACAAATAACGTTTTGCCCACAACCCAAAGATATTCAGTTTACTATCATGTAAAGAGTAAAGAAACCCCAAAATATTCATTTTTACAATGCTGGAATCAGATAATTTTGACTTTTTTCTTTAAAAAATACCCAAAATGGGTAATTAATTATCAAAATAGTTGTCAAACAATTTAATTTAATAGTCCGTTGCAGCTCTAGGGCCAATGACAGCTCGGTTACTGGTTGTCATAGTGACCCAGTGTGCTTTTTTCTATTCCAGGTGCACAGCAGTCGGAAATAAACTTTATGGCACTAAAATTTGGTGCCATGAATACAGTTTAAAAAAAGATACTGATATGCAGTCTAAGAAGACCAAAAACCTGAGCTGCCCAAAAGAACTCAGATCAGACTGAGCACTGAACGTTACTTGGCTTATGACTGTGAATTGGGGAAAGTAGTGAAGGGGAAACAATGTCTTCAAGTCTTCACACATAACATCCTGCTCTTAAGCTGGCAAATATACTGAATACTTCAGTAACTAAGACAACTAGAATAAAAAATAATTTAACAAAATAAATAAATAATTTATTTCAACCAAAATGATGCTGAAATATTATTGCCTACTACAGCTTTAATCCAACCCAAACAATGTTAACACAGACAGATAAAAGTGTTTTAAAAATATCTGACAGATACTGCATCAAAGGTCCAGTGATGTGGTACTACATATCAGCTGCCCTGCTGTCTGAATGTTGGCAGCTGCCATTGAAAAACATACATCATTCTTCACACATTTCAAACAGATGTCTGCAATGTTGTTTTCTGCGTGCAAACATGCTCACCCTCCACATTTCAGTCCCAACGCCATGAGGGCAGACTTCAATCTGTCCAGACCCAAGGAAGCCAACTCCTGTGGAGAGGAGGAAGGAAAAAAAAAACCACATTAGCAGAGGTATGAATGAGCAGTCTTAGTATTAATATTAAAAGAGGGAGCACATTATGTTTTACCTCCCAGGAAGAGAAAGCAGAGAGGTCCAGATGAGCCCCAGCGTGTGTCAAAGCACTGCTCGTCTCTTTCTACAATTTAAAAAAGGAAATAAAAACATCAGATGAAATGTAAGACCATAACACTAACCATTATCAAATCACAAATAAAAAAAATAAAGCATGTGAGGAGAACTCACGGGCCAGCCTGGGAATGTCCCCATCTCCCATTTCTTCTCAAAGTCTGACAGCACTTTGCCGTAGAGCTCGTTCTGGTCCAGCAGAGGTTTGACCCGGTCTGTGTAGTCCTGCAGGTACTCCAGCAGCATCTCCAAATACCTGCACACACAGCCATTACATCACATTAATTCAACAGCACAATACATACACATCTACTATCTATTTATCACTCATATGTTGATGATATATTCTCGTTAAAGTTGTATACAGATGTTAGCAGTCAGTTCTGGTGGACCTACTTTTTGTATTCGGCGTTCTTCCTGTCTTTGGGGATGTCAAACAGCTGGTCGAATGAAGACAGGTAGGTGATGTACTCCAGTTTCTGTCGGGGGTCGAGTAAAGCTCACGGTCAAAAAAAAATGCTACTTCAGTTTGAAGGCACAGCATTTAAATTATTCAGACTTTAAAAGGATCGTCACCTCAGCTCCCTTCAGGTTGATGTACTTCAGGTAGCAGTCGTGGAGGTCGAGGTAGCGGCCGTATCCTTCCTCGTCGGTGAACTCCACCAGGTCTGTGGAAGATACAGATTTCACAGATCTCAGACCTGACTCACAGAACCACTAGTTTACTTTTAAGACCAGTAGTTTTCAACTACTGAATGAACAGGCTGTACCGGAGGAGGAGGTGTAGTGACGAGGGTGATGAATCTGTTTAGCATGATGAATTTTTATATTAAAGGTGCTATAACTGACATTTTTATAACAGATCTTTTAAATCACTTCTTAAAACTCATTTTCAGACTTGCTTTTATGTGATGTCATCTGTTTAATATATTTTAATCTTAATTCTTTTTTTGTGCTTATTTTTATTGACATTATGTGATGTTGTCTTATTTCATTGTTTTTATTTGTTTATATTGACAAGACAACATCATGTAATGTCTCTGCATTCTCCTCCCTGTACTTTCATTTCTTCTCATTGTCATGTTTTTCTTGTTTTCCTGTTCTTATCTCTTTTACTGTTGTCTTGTTTGTACTATGTTTTAGTGTCTTTTGCTTGTGTCTCAGTTTTACTTTGATTTTCTTCTGTTTGGCCTTATTGTGTTGGTCTAAGGTTATTTTGCCTCCTGGGTATCCTGCTCTTTTGCATTGTCTGTCAAAGTACTTTGTAAACTCAGTTTCAAAAGATGCTATATAAAAAAAAGTTGTATTATCATTATTATTATTAATAATAATAAATGACCGTGTGAAAAAATAAGTGCCAGTGTGAAAGGGTTGCTGTCCGACTGCAACATTACTCTTTTGCTTCACTCTCACGGCATCATTTTTAGCTGCAGCGGGCAGCTGTTTTCTTAGAAAACACTCCAAAGAGCCACTGTACACAACCTGCTCAGCACCAGCAGACTGACACAGTTAAAGACCAGCTGATGAACACAGTGGAACATTTAGCAGCTAAAGAGTCAGTCAGTCTCTTCTCTCTGGACTTTGTGGAAACTAAAACAAGAACTAATAGAGGGTGAATATTGACTTTCATCAGGTGGATACAAACACGACTCCAAATGAATCATACTGTTGCTCCCTAACTGCTAGATGTGCAAAAACACAACTGCAACTGCAAACAAGTTCATCACATCAAGTTAAGATGTGCTGATGTGTCAGTGTTGTGTTTACAATGACAAAAAAGTTAGTTATTGCAAGTTTAAAGAGATTTTAGAGTTGTAGCAGTGAACCATTTCACAGTATTTTTGTTCAAACTTATCATCCACTCAACAAATTAGCATTGTGTTTTTGGATGGAGAATGAAGCAAATGACCACGAACAGTTTACCAGCATTTGACTGGTGCTTATTTTGTACCCTGTATGAAAATCGACAGTTATCAAACATATCTTCCAAAAAAATTTAATTCTATCATATTTGTGCTATTAAAAAAATATAAAACATAATATTTTGAGACATTAAAATAAAGTGTTCAACTAAAAAAACCTTCAGTTTTCATTCCTATAAGAGTTGTTATAACTGATAATAATTGTGTAATACCTTATACCATGAAAACATATTTCTGAGACAGTTACCGTACTGTGAACGGTACAGTTGCAAACCTAATAATTATAAAATATTATTTATGAGGATCCTACACATTGGGTTATTAAAAATTGTGATCAACATATGTAGTGATTGTGCCACCTAAACTATAGATTTAAATTGCAGACTCAAATTTGACATTGTTTTTGTTTTATGCTCTCATTTAAGCTCATTTGTGGTGAAAATGAAATGGAAATGGCCTTTTGCATCGTCACATACATAACAAATTTTGCAAAAGAGCTCTTGGAGAACTGTGTTGTTAAAACTGGTTTTAATTTCACCAGAGAAACAATACGAAATCTCAATTTTATCATACCTCCTATGCACTCAGAAGAAAAATGTATATTTTATTATATGATTTGATGATATATTGTCACGTTATACTTTCATACAGGCTTCATAGGAGGGTTTATTAGAAACACCAGGTAAGTTGGGCATTTGTCCACTATTATCAGTGATACAGAAAATTTACTGCAGCTAATTAACTGCTCTGAATTTCTTCAAAGCTATCCCGGCTGTAATTGCTTTAGTGTAGACAGCTGTATTCTTAACACTTTCACTGCTGGATGGAAAAATCTTGGTTATAAAAGAGCCAGCTGATAAACACTTTTGTTAAGACCAGTTATAAAGAGGTTACAGTGCAAGGTTTTCGTGAAGACAGCCATGGCAAAGACGGATTGCCTGGGACAATCTACTGTCTTGAAATGGAAAATATAATAAATGTTTGAGCTGCATTTAGACGTACTCTGAGCCTCCTCGCTGGGGTTGTCTCTGGCCTTCATCAGCTCCTCAAACTCTGCAGACATGGGAATGGAAATCTACAAGAAACACATGACCGCATCGGTGTTATTTATCCGTTTCAAATGTTTTACATAGTCAAATTTAACCATTGACAAGTGACAGGCAAACTACCTCATTTGGGTGCTTTCTGTGAAACTCCTTTATCTGTTTCAGTCTGTTGTAGAACTCTGCAAACTCGTTCGGTCCTGAGATGGCAGCAAGTTCATCCCTCCTCATTCTGTCAGATAGAGAGAGAGTGAGCGACTATTCTGCATGCAATGAACACAAAAAAATAACTTAAATTATTTTTAGTAAGTTTCCTGTTTCCAAGTTGACAAAAAGAAAGTGTGAGGAAATCATTCTGAAAGCAGTGTTTAACAACTCAAAGTACAACAATCCCTCAACAACACCTGTAATAAGGCCCCTTCTACCACATTTGGATAAACTCGAGCAGGTTAGTCACATAGAAGAAACGTACCCGTCTTTGTCTTCGTAGGAGTCTCTGAGATTTGCGCTCACTTCCATATACCTCTGTAAGAAGATGAACAGACTGTCAGACTGGATTTGTTTTCACGTTGAACATTAAAACGCAGCTGTAGAACTAAGTCACTGAACTCAGACCTGCGTTCTTCTTTTTTACATGGAGAGACTGTGTCAGTTAACTACTTTCTGACTACTGTTCTTCAAACTCAAAAATTTAAGAATGTTTACGTGCAAAGTTTGACTCAAGAGAACTTCTGAACTGTCAGGATATTCTGTTAAATGTAGTACATAGCAAAGTGATTTACCTGTTTACAATTAAAGTTTTTATAGGTGGTTAACAATGGGCTCTGTTATAGTGGTCATATAAGTTGAGTTAAGGAGTTCGCCAATCAGATATGTGATTCTGCATCAACGTAGTGACATAATCAGGAGTTTGCAACCAAAACAAAATTATAGCCTGTTGATTTTCCAGCTTCAGCTGGACAATAAAATTCTAAGGTTATGTTGTTACATTGACATACAGTCTATGGTTGCAAAGTCTCTCTCTTGCATTGAGTTGTGTGCGAATATTAGGTTAACATTATTTTTTATATATTGGGGAGATACGGAGGAGGGAGGCAGAGATCGGTAGCGAGTCATAAAAAAATAACAAACACACCCAGTATTTTGAGAGCAGACATCTGGGCACATTATGGATTTTATGAACTTACTGGGAAGCATGACCTGGACAAGATGCATGCGGTGTGTAAAATCTGCCTCACAAAAATAAAACTTCAGCAGCATTAATACAATGAATTTGAGGAACCATATGAACCATTTTCTCCCTGAGCTACAGTCTGCAACCAGAAAAAAAACTGAGGTCCATCTCTGAAAGCGGGAAGAAAAATAACTTTTTTTTTAAAAAAAAAACGGAAAAATGCACGAGAAAACAGCATTATAATGAAATACTGTAGTGATGCAGAGATGTCCTGACCTTTGTTGGGTACAGACCCCCCAAAATATCACATTACTATGGTTTTAATAGTTTTTTTTTTCCCAATAAAAACAAAACTTGCAATACAAAAATTATTCCATTCCCACTTATTGTATCACATATCACAATTTCAGTAAAAATCATTGCAATATGACTTTACTACCATATCATGCACCCCTATAAAAGAGATCTATTTCAGTCATTGTATTAACTGATGATGCCGAATGCTCCAGCAGACCCCACCAACAGGTTTAACACTGTAAGTAAAGTGTAAGCAGGCATATTCATGACATTATAGTGGAATGTGCATTTAAATGATAGATTTTAAGTGGAAGTTCTTTGCCACACTCTCTCTCTCTCTCTTCTCCTCCTCTCGAGAGAGAGAGAGAGAGTGCCCCTGGCAGAGATATGTAGCTACGTTATTTATCTCTAGTTTTTAACGTAATTATTGTAAGTAACAACTGATTTTCCACTTAGGAATGAAATAAATCGAGCTAGCATGTTAAATACAGCTCAAGCAAAAGCTACCTGAGTAAACTATAACTATTTATCCTGCCGGTGCTGCTCGTTTAGAACAAATCAAAAGTGTTTCTTACATCCAACATGGCCCTTGTTCGATGGTCAGAGTTAATCTGTTCCCGCAGCTATCAGGAAAAGAAACAAGATACATTAGGAAACACAAGTTAACTTGCAGACATTCCCATTGGTTAGCATAACGCTAATGCTAACATAAAGCGAACAGCTTACCGTAGACTTCTTGTGTAGCATTTCTTTTGTTTTGGCGTCCATTAGCCTCTCTTTCTCTTCGTGATAGCGCCGCTGCTGCTCTAAAATAGTCTCCATGGTTTATAAATTTGGCTTGTGTTTAATTAAGATAGGACACGGCTGCTAACTGGTTAGCATACACGCTAAAGCCCCGCCGTATCGGCTACGTTTGTTTTCAATGGCGCATGTTGAACGGAGGGCGTCCGTCACTGTAACTAGAGGTAGAGAAACATGGAGGGATTTCAAAGGTTCCGCAGTGGTGACATGGTCGGCACAAACCATTGACATTAGTCATTAAAATGTCAATTAACCTGAGTAAAATATCAATTGTTTGGTTTATACTTGCCATGTGATACAAATAGTCAAAGAATTACGCAAGTTGGAGGAAATACGCAATTTAGATATTTATGTATGGTCACTTGAAATGTTTAGGGCTCTAAACTACTGTTCATTTCAACTGTATTCATAGTGCATTCATGTGGGGTTGTAATAATGGGAAAAATGATATCCCAACCGGGAAAAAATGAATGTGAATGCCCTCAAATCGCAACAACTCGGAAATTTTGTTACACGAGTTTCCGAGTTATCTCCGAGTTCCATACATGCAGAAATATGGTGAA
The DNA here is from genome assembly GCA_034769285.1 of Lutjanus argentimaculatus. NCBI lineage: Eukaryota > Metazoa > Chordata > Actinopteri > Lutjaniformes > Lutjanidae > Lutjanus > Lutjanus argentimaculatus. The sequence continues at coordinate 1,096,040 of JAWZSL010000008.1, read as the reverse complement.
CGAGATTAAATGTTTGATTGATAACTTTTTATTAATTCAAGTGTTGTATAACATTTTGGTCATGTGTAATTTGTGATATAGTATTTAGTTGTAACCGTTGCTGTCCACATAGAGTGACCTAAATTAATTAGGAATGTTATTTGGTAGCTTTAACCCTGATAACAAGTCCCTACTCCACAATAGTATTATATTAGTAGCATCCATGTTGTTTCCAACTGACTACGCAAAAGCACCTGAACACACCAGAGTTGGAATAACGACTGCCCATCTCGAAAACTGGGACTGCGCGAGGAGCACGTGAACAATTAGCCCCAGTGTCTTGGATGGTGATGGGGGTAGCGGTGAACCTCGGCCTCCCTACAGGAGCAGGTCACCAAAACACAGCATGAACAGCTCCATTGCTGTAATCTGGCTCTCTGTATTTGAGTATCTGGCCTGCAATTCGTTATTATAGGAAATCGTTTCCGTTCTGTTGCACACTTTTCAAAACAAGATGGGTTGGCAGCTCTCTTTAGCACTCCTTTGTAGTCTCCACTATCATCAGAGCAGAGCTGCCATAACGCTTCACAGAGCTCACGGTTTGCGCGCGACACTCACGTGGGAGCGCGCACGCGAGGCGGTCTGATTTGTCAAGCTGCGGCAACAAAAGAAAACACGGAACTGACGAGTCTCTGTTTAAACATAAAAGACTTAATAGATGTTTGATGGAAAAGTCAGTAAGCCACTGATATATGCATGGTAATGTGTTATTTTGTGGAAATACGATTAAATGAATTAAAATGAAACAGCAAAGACTAAACAAAAACTACCAACAGCAGATAAAGTATAAACAGTCATCCAGACAAGTGATCAAGCTACACACATTGAATTAGACGGTTTACAAGCGCCAAAATCAGCCAAAATGTCCGGTTGTTGCATGTACAGTTGTCAGAATCAATATTCCACTGGTTGACTCAAGATGTACAGGATTATGACAGGATTATGACAGGATTACGACTATTTAGAGCAATCGGCGGCATTGATGGCTGCAAGCTATTAGACATGTTGACTGCACTGAGGGCGCCATCAAAAATGCTCATGTTTGCGGAACCCATTGACAAGCTGTTGTGGTCCGCCATACTTCATTGCCAAAATTCACATGCATCTTGTTCACCGTTTACAAACTGTGAAAGGGTCTATTGAGTGAGCCTGCTGGGCAAACACCCAGGGGCCCAAAGGGTCCAGGGCCCCTCTGCACATCACTTGCAAATGTATGGCCTAACAACTACAAAGAGACACAAACCGACTACAATGCCAATGAATGAGGAGATGCAAAATGACCACAACGAGACTCCAAATGACTACATAGAGATGCACAACTACAAAGAGACACAAAACAACTACAAAGAGACACATAATAACCATGAGGACTTGTAAATTGACCACAAAAGAAACTCATGATGACTACAAAAAGATGTACAACTACAAAGAGGCAGATAATGACCGTGAGAAGGTGCAAAATAACTACAAAGAGACAAATGACTACACAAAGACACAAACCAAAGAGACAACAAAAATGAGGAGAAGCCAAATGACCACTACAACAGGGGCACAACAAGCAGAAAGAGACACAAAATAACAGCAGAGGTGCAATAATACCACAAAGAAACCAAAACAACCATAAAGAAAAAAAAAGACCAACACAAAAATTACCACAAAAAGACACAAAATACCTCAAAATGACCACAAATCACCACAAAAAGACATAAAACTGCAGAAAGATACATAAATACTATGAAGAGATGTAAAGTGACTACGAAAAAATGCAATCATGTAGAAAAGATGATGGGGCCTTTTACATATGTGTGCCCAGGGGCCCATTGTCTCAATCTGGTTGTCAATGTCATTGGTTGCCAGTATACCAGTAACCATGACTTTAACTTTTGCTGGCAACTATTATTTGCTGAAGTACAACAAAAATAATAAATTTTATTTCCTTTTAACTGTTTGCTTAATTTTCTTAATGAAATGAAGGAAAAAGGAATTAAGGAGAAACAAACAAAAAAAATTTGCCCACAAAGAAAAGAGAGAAAGAAAAGCGAGAACGTGCTCATTTAGGCTTTTATTTTGGCAGCTGACGCCGGAAGCGGTGCGTGTAATTACGGCCACGCGTTGACGGTCTCGGTTTGGCACATTCTCCAGCAGCAGTCAGTCAAAGCAACGGTCGGAAAGCAGTGGACAACCAGACAGCCAGTGTTACGGAATACGGACTATACAGTGGACATTCTAACACGTTTCACCTGCCGCCGCGCGTCCAGCCTGCTCATACAGGTGAGTCGGCGATATTCTTTTCTAAATATTCAACTCCACGAATTGAATAAAGGTTTATTACGTTATCTTCTGGAGGGAGGGGGCGGTGGTGGTGCTGGTGGTGGGAGAGGGGGGGCATCCATTCTGTCTTTTGTGCTGGAGCAGATTTGGCAGTGGTCAGCGCCAGCTCGGGTAGGCTCGATATCTAGCTAAAGTGTGTTATTGAGCTCCATCCCATTCTTCCACATCAAGATGTCTCACACCGAGGCTGTCTTGCTTTAACCCCTCGCAGATAGCCTGTAAGCCGGGGCACCTGGCGGCGAGTGCCCGGTACTTGCCTTTTCTGCGTGGTGCTGAATGAAGAGAACGGCTCGCCGAACTCCGTTCAAAATATCAATCATTTTAAATTACTCCTCTTTAACCGCGTGTATATACTTTACGGGGATGCCATTTAAAGACCCTTTAAGGTCGTTAACAGCTGCTCTTTCATTCGGCGTACATTGATTGCACCAAACTACACTTCTAAGATCAATAAAATTGAAACTTCTATGATGGCTCTCCAGGTTGTCCCACAGCCTTCACCACTGGAACACATGAGTCAACGAGCAGTGCAGACCAAATACACGAGTTCAAATGTTGCTTTTAAGAGCTGGTGTTGTTTACCATAACAAACTTAAAGTCAGAAAAAGGTTACAGTGTTTTAACAACTCTAAACACAATTAGCACAACATCCGTTTGCTGTGGACCATACCACACACACAATTAGTGTTGTTTTCACAGAATCTGCAGTCATTTACCAGGCTTCTAAAATGCTTACATTTCCTTCGCATACGAGCTCGTCACGCCAAAACGACGGATCTTATTTGCACACACCATATCAGGAATGAAAAACAATTTGATATTGTTTAAAATTTCTATATTCAACATCAACAGCTCAAAAGCCATACAGCTGTTAAGCATCTATGAATGAACAAATCATTGCAACACTGAGAAGTAGCTGATTTATGGAAGTTGTTTAAAATAGACCATCCACAGCTGATTGCAATCTCAATTGGAGACATAACCAGCTGTTGAAGTTATTTTAATTACACTGACATATGTAGTAAAAAGGGGACTTTTTGGATCCATTTTGTTCAATGGACAGAACAACACATGGGGAACAGGAGAAAAAAATATTGTCTGGGAAAGGGAGAGGAGTAGGTGGAGGAAAATGATAAGTGCCCCCCCTTTTTTTTACTGTATTTGTTTATTTCTACACATTTGGAACCAAAGGTCATGTATGTTGGATTAAATTAAGCCTTTTGCTGCAGTAGTTCTGTCACTTGCTGTTTTTTCCAGCCTGGCATCACCAGACTAATTCCTGCCAGAGCAAATGAAAACATGAGCTCAGTAGATTTGTCTGCAGGCTGAATTTTTTTTTTTCTACTGTACATTCTATTGCAGTAAGTAAAGATGACTGATTCACCTTTTAGATAATGTGTACCAAAAATGCACACATTTGGCACTCAACCAAAACATAGAGCTGTGGTTTAGAGCAAAAAGAAAGTGAATATTGTTTATTCTATGCAGGTAGGACTGACACGTGAAGTGTAAAGCAGTTTTTCTGATGGCATCAACTATTACTATCTCGAAAGTCATTCTGCTATGAATGAATGTTCCTCTTGGATAGAAAATGTGCTTGTTTTTGAAAGAGTGATTTATATTGAGCCGGATTTGTCATTGAGTTTTGACAGTGTAAGTGTATGTAGTGGACTTTTTTTGCATATTAAAATGTAGAGTTGATGTTTAATGAGCAAAATATGGCTTTGAGCAGAAAATTAAAGGGATAGTTTGGATTATTTGAAGTGGGATTGTATGAGGTACTTATCAATAGTCAGTGTGTTACCTACAGTAGATGCTGGTCGATATGCCCCCGGTTTGGAGACGCAGTGTGGAAGCTAAGCAATGTACTGCTGTGGACAGGGTCAGCAACAAAACATATTTTAGCCATTTAAAAAAGGTCTCCCTAAATAAATAAATATCAGTTTAAGTGTATGCTATTTAGAGCATTTTCTGTGCTTCACTTTGCTGTCAGAGAGTCTTTTCTGATGGGAAGCTGCTGTTATATAAGACTAATATAACATGCTCTCCAAACTAACCAAACTCCATAGGAAAAATGAGTAATTTTACCCTGCAGAACACGGGAGTCGCTGATTTACTGCTGCCTCAATTCGTTAGTTAGTTAGTTTGTATTATTCTGTGACTCCAGTGAATCCTAACTAACCTTTTAAAACACCAAAGACACACAATAACACGAACAAACTAACATATCAAGGCAGCAGTAGATCAGCAGCTCCTGTGTTCCGTGAGGCAAAATTACTGATTTTCGTCCATGGAGTTTGGTCTGGAGAGAGTGATTTTTGGCATATATGTTGTCTGTTTCCTGTCAGAAAAGGCTGTCTCATGGCAAAGTAAAGCAGTGAAAATATTCTAAATATAGCGTACACTTAAAATGACAAAAAAATTTTTTGATGTACCTTTTTTCTGTGTCAAAGTGTTTAAAATACCTTTTGTTACTGACCGTGTCCACTGCAATTTATTGCTTAGCTTCCATGCTGGTGCCTGTGTCTGCTTCTTCTACCTGTAATGTAAAATACAAATTTACAACTTGTTTGTGAAATTTGACATGTTAAACACACACACACACACACACCCAGGGAAGGGCATGTATTGGGACTGTGGCTTCTCTCTGGGGTGTGATTTTCTGTTGGCCTGCTCAATAACACACAATTTGGAAAGCCTCACCTCGGCTGATAGTTATGGTCGAGGTGTTTTGACAGTTTTACACCTGAAGGGGGGAAAAAAAAAAGTTTGTCCAATCTCTTGTGGCAAGAGAAGCACATAGATTTACTGCTCTGTCTGCAACTTTTACTCTGTTTGTCCTCACCTGACAACTGGGAACATGTTGTTTCCCACACGTGATAATAACAGCTTACCCTGAGAGGATTCCATTCAGCAGAGCGTGTAACATGTTATAACCTTTGAAATGATGCCTCTGTGTCACCCTAACCCGTATAATCCCGCAATTATCTCCCATATCAGCTCACCACCAAATGCAGTTAATTGCATCAGATAGCCCATGTGCAGTGGCTGTTTGTCAAATGTCAGAAGCCGAGTCAGCTCGCCAAAGCCGTTGTCATGTTTATTGAACAATCTGTCCTTACTTCTGTCCAATTTGATATTCATTTCAGCTCAACAGCATGCAGCTGGGAAAAAAAAAATGCCCTCGCACTCGTTCATCTGTGTCATACATTTTTCATAGCGGAGCAGGGAATGTAAATAGAGGCATTCACCTTGAGCTTCACACACACAGACACACACACACACACAGCCACGCAGTGATGGAGGAATTGGATTTAGTGAACATGACCTTGTAGGTGTCTTTTATTATTGAGACTGGAGGCTTGTGACCGGCAGACGTTCAACTTGGCTGATTCTGAGGATGAGTGGTGACAGATCTGAGGTCTGTGTTTAACTTGTCATTCCTGTGGGTGTGAATATATGTAGGGAGATGCAGAACAACCCTTATAGAAGAGGAATGGCTTTAGTGGGGTTGCAGTTAACGTTATCTGTCTCTTTACAAGTTTACTTAAGCTTACAGTTCTTGACTAATTGATTAAAAGAGAAATCTGTAATATATGTACTGTAATAAATCATAAAATGACCATGATGTCATGAGAGATCTAGGAAACATGTGAAGTTGAAATACTCGCTTCTCTCAATGCTGCAGCCGTGGTTCTTTGAAATTTCTATTCTAGGCTGGCATAACTGTTTTTGCTCGCCTGTTTTCATGTTAACTAGAGCTCAAATTAATGCAGAATGTTTGCTGAATGTATAAGTGTTTGTTTATGAGTTGTACAAAATCATTAATAAACTTTTAGAAGGTGTAGATGTTAATAATGGTTAAATTGAGCAAAATGTTAATGGAGTCTGGCAGACAGTCAGTCAGGCAGGCAGTTGCTGTACTCTAGGGCTGGGTATTTTTTTTAAAAAAATTAGGATACCAGTACCAATACCAGTACCATTAAAGTGATACCAATACCAATAGAGTACTTCAAGTAGGAAAAGGATTGAATGCAGGTAGTGTTTGACTGTGGACTTTCAATACTACTTGGTACGGGGTTGTTTCAATGTATTGAGCACGGATACCCAGCCCAATTGAACTGCAGCTCCAGGGTGTGTATTTTCAGAGCGGTGGGCTTTTGTTTTCAGGATAACGGCTCAGCTTTACATTGACAGACAACTGACAGTTATAAACAGCTGATCAACTTACACTGGGGGACTCGTCGCTTGTCAGAGTCAGAATATAATGTTGCACTCATCTTGCGCTCCTGCTAAGTGTGGGTGCAGCCTGCAGGCAAACTGCCTGAGCTTCACGTCTGTGATTATGTCTGTCGATTCAGTTCACTATCATAGAAGACAGAAAAATACTCATATTTGTGAAGCTGGAAACCAATGAAAATTTGACACTTTTGCCTTAAAAGTTATTTAAAGGGACATTTCACCCTAAAAGCAAAAATACATGTTTTCCCCTGGCCTGTTGTGCCATTTATCCACCTATATATTTTTGGTGCAAGTTGCAGAGTTTTGGAGATATCAGCCAAAAATCATGACCCAGTTATTCAAAATTGTCTATAGACCTTGTTGTGAGCAGTGTCATGCAGGAACTACTTCCTTTCTATTAGAAAGGAAGTAGTTCCTGCAGATTTTACTGCAGAAAGAAAGTAGTTTTCTACATGAAACTGCTCACAACAAGGCCTGTGGATTATATTGGGTCATGATTTCAGGAAAGAGATACTGGTTTTGAATTTCTCAACTATATTTGTTTGGTGCTTTGAACACCACAGGATTTGTGCCATGTAGTTACATAATATTGGAGAGAAGGCAGACAGGTCTATGGCCGATATCTCCAAAATTCTGCAGCTCACACCAAAACTATCTAGATGGATAAACAGCACTACAGGCCAGAGGAAAAATACGTACTTTTGATCTTGGATGAACTGTCCCTTTGAATTTAATAAGAGTAGAGTTATAATCAAGGTAATGTTGGTTTTGTTAAAAATAGTGCTATTTTTGAATAAAAGGAAGTGAAAGAACTCCCGCAGACGAGGCCTTCATCGGGTTAATGAACAAGCATCACCACAGTCTCGTACATAGACGCTGAGTGAATCATCCAACTAAAGGACACCTTATAATTCAGGTAATTAGTTGAAAGGACACATATTTTCTTTAAAAAAATAACTATGTTTTTTGAAGATAATAATTTTATTTAACCTTTAAAATACTGACATGAACACAATCGCTCCCCTGAAAGCAAAAAAACAAAAACTGTAAAAATAACAGTGTGCATAATTTCCAGTTCATTCTAAAGTGTGTCTTTCCAAGTATTCAGTATAAGGGCTCCATAGACGAGTGAGTTCCTTTGTTCTCATTCTTGTACAATGTATGTCTGTGTTCTTCCAGAACAATGCATTTATCCTCGCGGCCTGCAGAGTCTTTACCCGTTACATGGCTTAAACATTCAACAACCTACTTCCAGAACCACTGTAGCCTGAGGCAACGTCTTAATGTACCTCTATTCATTTAACACAGCGCTTGATGCTTCCATCCTGTCACATGTGAGAATTCGCTGCTTTTCTCTATGTTCTCATGTTTGATAGGCTAAACAATGAATCAACAGATCCAAAAAAAGCAGCATTTTAATTCATAATAAAGATAAGCTTTAGTTGCAGCTTTAAATTTAATTAATGTTTTTTATTCATTTATTAAAAAAACTCAGCACTCTAAAGAATGATGGCGTTATTAGTAGATATGGGCATGATAATCAGGCATGCAAGTCTGATTAAACATTTGATGAATTCCTGTCTAACCAGATATCTACACACAGTAACTGAATCTGTCGTAGCCCTGAATATGAGACTAAGCTTGAAATTAATGTTGAAATAGTTTAAGTGAAAAATAAATTCTTTGACAACAATTCTGATCTTCTAATTCATATTTTTTGGGGCATTTTCTGGGTTCATTTTAGAGCAGACAGTAGAGAGGTGACAGGAAATTACACTAAATAAAGGTCCCCCCTTGTGTCAAGGCAGAAATATTGTGGTTCTTAGTTAGTTCCTCAATCCCACCACATGTATTAAGACTTTTATTAAGCAAAAATGTCCAAAATTCACTGCTTCCAGTCCCTCAAATGTAAGGATTTGTTACTTTTCTTATTGCAAACTGAACATCTTTGGGTTTGGGACTGTTGGTCATGACAAACAAGGCATTTCAGTTACAAAACCATTCATAAATTAAGCATAAAAAGTTCTCTGACTTTCTATAGACCCAACAACTAGTCAGTTAATCAAGAAAATAATCGACCGATTAATCAACAATGAAAATAATCATTAGTTGCAGCCCTAAACTCAAGGTCCACTTATTAGTTTTTTTTGGGCCTTTCAACCATCCTCATCTGCAGATTGAGTTTGCTCAGTTTTCTACAAGCTGTTATTTCGTAATTTCATCAGGGCTGACCTGAATGTTTCTACCGTTGGTATTCATCGTCCAAACCAGTATTCCAGTGCTGTGTGGTTTTTTTTGTTTGTTTTTTTGTGTTTTTGTTTTGAAGAGTGGAAGAAGATGTTGCATCATCTGCACTGAAAAAAAAATGAGAAATAAGAAATGGAGCTCCTCTGTGGTGTTTAATTAGTCTCACAATCCATGCACATAAACACATGCACGTGAACTTTAAGTATTTGTCTTAAAAGTTATTCATCAGTTCAATTGGAAGAATGTTAAACCAGTTAACCTATAATGAAATTCAAATCGGCAGCACTGGTATCAGTGGTTGATTAGACCTACAGATGAAAGATCCAGCAATAAAGATGCAGAACACCTTTTAGATGGGTGTGTCTTTGTGTACTAAGAGTATACGCATTAACACCATATGTGTGTCCTCGCAGTGTCAGCATGTCCAGTGAGGTGCAGCCGAGGCCGGACGACAGCCCCAACACCAGTGGGGGAAGCTCGGACGCCGAGCAGAGGGAGGCGGCTCCGCCGGAGCAGCCGGGCCCCGAACAGCGGGATCAGGCCCAGCCCAAGAAGAAGGAGGCCAAAATCTCCAGCAAGACCGCTGCCAAGCTCTCCACCAGCGCCAAGAGGTAGATCTGCTGCACTGAGTCTCTTTTACTTTGTGTCCTCTGTTGGATGTGTTCCCACGCTGAGCTGGTACCTAGACTGTTCAGCTGTTCAAGCGGTCTTTTATCACTTACTGATCTTAATGATGTATGTCTCCATCTTTGGTGCTCTGTGCTGGTTTTCCTAGAGATCATCTGTCAAACAAAGCTGTGCCATAAATGTTGTCATTTTCAGTGGACGAGGCTCAGTGATTAAACTATTTGTTGATTGATTGTTAGGTGATCAACAGAAAATTAGCAGTTCATTTCTGATAAATTGTTTAAGACCTTTCTCAGGCCAAAATAGCAAACATTTTCTGTAAGGATGAGAAATGTGAGGGCAGAGTTGGTACCCTGTCATTGTTTTGCAAGTTTTGCAACTCTCAAGTCTTCACACTCAAGTCCCAAGTCTTAAACATTGAGTTTCAAGTCCTAAACAGGTCATAATGCGCTCTTCACTGAGTGTATTGCCATTTTAGCAACCGAGACTTGACCTAAATTTGTGACTCAAGTCTGCCTGCACACCCCTGTGTGAGAGTGTGTTGCTTTCCCCTGTGTCAGTGTAAACTGAATATTTTTTGTGTTTTGGACTGTTAGTCGGCAAAAACAAGACCTTGGGGTCTGTGAAATTATAATGGGGATGTTTCCTTATTACATTTAATCAATTATTTGAAAAAATAATGGCGACATTAATCAATAATGAAAATAGCCATTAGTTATTGTGCTAATGAGGTTTGATTTTTCTGTTGCTGACATTATTTTCTTTGTCCACTCAGCCATTGACTTGTTTATAGTTCTCCTCTCCCAAACAAGCTGGTGGACATAAAAGCATCACATCCTCTGTATTCAAGGCAACTTCCTGAGAAGGTCCCACCAGACACCTATGCCACTAAATCATGACAAAGAACTGTTCTTTCCTTGTTTATCGAGCATCTTGTTGTCGTATCTTCGCACTGGTTACAACTGCAGCAGCACTGTGTCCTCTTTGAGCCAAAGCAACACTGAAAGTAAAGGTTTTAATGTTATAATTATGCTAAAATGAGCTTCATTATGTGTTGATAGCTGTTAGGAACACAGTTGTGTTCACACATGTTGCTGTTGGGTTTTCACCACCAACTTATACTCACCCGATCGCATCTTAAAGGCTGCTACTGCTGCTGATGATGATGATGGTATTCACCGTTGGGAATAAACACAGAATTGAGCGGGAAAGAGGCTGCAAACCAATGCCAGACTTTTTCATTTTAAACGCGCCCCTGGTGTTTTCTTGTTGTCCAGTTCCCTGATACAACACAGCACCGATTCAGTTTATAACCAGTTCATGGCAGGTTGGCATTGGGTATCATGGGGTGATGGCACGGAACAACAGCAGTTGTTATCTGATTGGTGAATAAGCCTGCCAAGCAGCACAGCCAGTCCGGATGGTGTGTTGATGCTGATACCAGAGCTGTTGAGAGAGACGTTGTTGTTCTCCACACTCTGCCACTTATTGACAGCTGCGGTGCCAATAATCATGTTTCTATCAACATATTGTTATGTGGATTTTGAAGTATTGCATTAGAAAATTTGGATGGAAAACGCACAATTTGAAAAAACGTCAGTTTCACAGAAAGGTTGATCTGCTCGTTTGAGGCAGTTTTTGCCTTTTTCGAAAAAAGAGTTAGGATGGAAACACCTTTTCCAAATGAGTTGCAATTTAACAAACATTCAACTGACATGACTGATTAGTTGCCTCCGCAATGAGAAAAGAAGAAGCTGTTTCCACTGTTAGCGTCAATTGTTCCATGAAAGAGTACAACTGGCCCAATTGAAAAGAATTCCTGAATATCTCTCTCCATTTTTCCCTTGTAGATGGCCAAGAAAATTGGTTTTGTCAATTCTTTTTCTTCATCTTCTTTTACTTCCTTCTTCTTGTTGTTCTACAACTGCTTTTGTTTCCTGTTCTACTTCTTCAACTCCGTTTATTAACATAGCCTAAACTGCCAACTTCTTGGATTTCCTTTTTTGTTTTTTTGCGGCACTAAAAACAAAGGATATAATTAGGGCTGCACAGTTGATAACAATGTTAGCGAAATTGCAATGTGGCTAAGTGAAAAATCCGATTCGCTCCACGAACCAGGACCAAATCACAGTTTTTCGAAGAAAGAAAATTGTGCGAGAAAACAGCATTATAATGAAATACTGTAGTGCTGCATAGTGCTCTGGCCTAAAAATCTTGTTCCTCAGATGAAAGAAAACATGTTTGTTTGGCACTGACCTCAACAAATATAACATAATCATGATTTTAATAGTTATTAGTTGTTGTTTTTTTTTCCAGTAGAAATGAAAATTGTAATGCAAAAAATGATCATTCCCTCTAATCCAATCAAAATTTAAGTGAAAATAACAGTATGGCTTTTTTAAACCATATTGTGCAGCCCTAGGCATAATTCACCTTGTCTTAATATTAAATCATTCATGGAGTGTACAATGATCAAGGACAAAGAGAGAGCAGGCCATGCACAAGCAAAAAACTATTACAGGTGCTGGATCAAAAAAGAAATTTGAAGGCAAAAAAAATCAGACAAACTGATTGCACTGAAATAAGATCATTGTTAGATCAAAATGTTGCTCCGATAAAATTGCTGGGAGCTATCAGTACAGCGTATTGTAATCAAACCTGAAAGAGTGGGTGGAACAACTAAAGGAGCAAGGTCACCTGTAATTTAAAGTGATATTCCACTCTTAGATAATCATCCACTCAATATGTACTCACCCCTATGCCGATGTGAGGATGGGTGAAGATCTTCAGTTCACTAAACAATCCTGGAGTTTCAGCAGAAAACAGGGTTGCAGCTAATGGCAGTGAATGGAGATCAAATGTAAATGTAAAAAAAAAGAACACAAAACAAACACAAAATGTTTCCATCCTGCTTGTGCGGTGTAAACCAAGTGTCTGTGAGCCGCGACATAAAAATTTAACCTCGCGATATTTTCACACGTGCATCCATTAAGAGATATACAAAGTCTCGCGAGATCGACACCATGTTTACATCCTACCTGCTACCTGCTACAGTTGACATTTCGGCTAAAAACATGGTGTAAATCGCGTCTTTTGTGGTTAAATTTTAATGTCGCGGCTCACGGACACTTGGATTACACCACACAAGCAGGATGGAGACATTTTGTGTTTGTTTTGTGTTCTTCTTTTTTACATTTACGTTTGATCTCCATTCACTGCCATTGTACTGGATTTGGCTGCAACCCTGTTTTCTGCTGAAACTCCAGGATTGTTTTGTGAACTGAAGATCTTCACCCATCCTCACATCAGCATAGGGGTGAGTACATATTGAGTGGATGATTATCTAAGAGTGGAATATCGCTTTAAGTGCCCACCTTAAACACCATAGAGTGTATTTTCAGACAGTCTCTCCTGGAAGACATTCATAGTGTTCCATGTGAAAAGAGACAGATAGTTGTGTAAAGAATGAAAAAAGAAGAGCTAGGGAGAGGAATTGAAACCCTGGCTCCTTTCTTCGCACAGCTGGGTAATCACGACGTGAAGTGGGTGTGAATGACCGATAGTCGGTTTTGGAAAGTTACAGAAACAGTTGGACACAGACGCCCTTAATCCGATGTTCGAAAGGTGTAGGAGGGGGATGTTTTCAGATGCTGTTTGGCCATCCGACATGCACTGTGGTTGAATCATACTGGCATCTTAAGGGTCATAGTGTATATGGGAGAAAAACAAGCACCCTCCTCATACTGCCATCTCAGGAAAAATATTACTTGTGCAGGATTGTTTCAATGGCACAAAACTAAATCTAAACCCCCCATTGGCCAGCATATAGCCTGTAGTCTGGTAACTGCTATCTTTCTGGGTCATAACTCCCTGGGATCTATAGGACTACTTTAATGAAAGCTTCTGTAAATATTCTGTCCTGGGGAAGAAATCCCACGGCACAGAGGAAGTGATACTATGTATGCCTCTGACTTCAGCCACAGCAGACTGTTAGAAATAAATACAGCCATGACTTCTTATCACCAGAGATGGCTACAACATAAAAAATAAGGACCTCGAGGGTTACCACTTTATAGGAAGGCTGACAGGCACAGAGTTATTTAGTTGCGTTTCAGTGCTACTTCCTGTAATAAATCACCAGCAGCTCTGCACACAAGCCACAGCCAGTGTTTTCCATCATAAAAACTCTGCTCAGATGATATTGACTGATTTGCATTTGTCGAGGCATGCAGAATGTAATAGTTTAGGGCTCTCAGTGTCTCATGGGATTATCAAATGCAACGAGCTGTGGAACATTTAGAGAAAGCAAGTGTTTGGTTAAAGACGAGCGCGAGGAACTAGCAGTGTAACCAGTGCTTTTCCCCGCGGATTTTCCCGGCCTTGTTCATTGCACCACTCTCCCTAACAGGTCCCCAGTTTCAGCCGTCAAAATGTGCCACCTCAGGAAATACTGCAGATAAAATTACACAGCACGCACTCGAGCTGAGAATCATTCCATAACCGTGGAGATTGTATTACAGGCTCCTTTGCAAATATATGTCTTTTTTTTTTTTCCCTCCTTCCCCAAGCGAGTCATGTGCAGTCATTTCCCCACTGAGGAGAGTTTAAAGGAAAATTCCCCCTTGGATACTCTCACTGTGTTATGTATCATCAACCAATGATGTACACTCCATCCCTGGAGTTCTTTTATGATGAATTGTTGTAATGGATGTCTTTGTACCTACATTCCTTTTGTTGGCCTCGTATTTAATTCTTCAGTCAGGTCTACAGATTTGTTTTACATTTCTCAGAGTACTGACAGGAGAAAGAAGCAGCCATTTGTACTACTTTTGTTTTTTTTATTTTGTACACAGTACAAGATATATCATACCTGTTAACCCTCAGGTTTTTCATGAAATAATCCCATATTTCACCCCTTTCTCCCACTGGCCTCCTATGTAAATATTTTCTCGTAAAACTCATATATTTTTAACCTTTCTAAAAGAAAAAGGCATAGCCCGCTGGGCCAATCTGATGTATTTGCTACGCCGCCCTCCTTAAAACAGGTAGCTGTATCTAGATCATTAGCTGTAACAGCTAGTGATGAGAAGTCATTCAATCAAATGACTCCCACCAATAAAAGAAGAAAAAATGACGACAACGAAGAAAGCCGCGAAGGAGATGATGATGACAAAGAAGAACACGGAAGAGGACAAAAAAGAAGAAGAAGAGTACAATGACAAAAAACAGTGAAGAAGGAAAAAAAGGACAAAAAAGATGATGAAGAAGAAGATGAAGAAGAATACAGAGACAAAGAAGAAGACACCAGGGATGAAGACAGCAGTGATAACGCAGAAGAAAATGGCAAAGAAGACCATTAAGAAGAAGAAGACGGTGAAGAAGACGGTGAAGAAGATGAAGATAAAGAAGACAGTGACGAAGAATACAATGAAGAAGAAGTGGACAATGAACATGGTGAAGAAGATGATGAAGACGCTGATGGATACGATGACGGAGAACAGTACGACGACGAAGAAGAATATGACGAAGAAGACAGAGGAGATGATGGTGAAGAAGAGGAAGACAACCAAGAAGAAGGCAGTGAAAAAGAAGACAGCATCGACAAAGGAAAATAATGAAGAAAAAGACAATGGCAAAGAAGATGATAAAGAAGAATACACTTCTGAGGAGGATGGCAGTGAAAATATTGACGATGACAAATAAGATGATGAAGAAGATGGTGGCTAAGAAGACAACAAAAAGACAACAAAGGGAAGAAGAGGATGAAGAAGGTGAAGAAGAAGACCAAGAAGAAAAAGAAGAAGACGATGATGCCAAAGAAGATGGCAAAGAAGACTATGCAGAGGAAGACAGAAAAGAAGAAAACAATGAAAAAGACAACGAAGAAAAAGAAGAGGAGGATGCAAGGATGGATGAACGTGACAGGGATGAAGAACGTGCCCGAAAAGGCCAAAAGTCTGTGCAAGTTCAATTTCATCAGATGGTGGGAGGGTTACCTGTACTTAATGAAAAGAAATGTCATAGTCATGCTTTTTGTAAAATATGCCTAAGTGAAAAGCGATGTGAGGCAGCATGACACATCTGCCAACCATAAGCGCATTCAAGTCACTTAAACTTAATATAGGAGCTAGTTAATGCAGTCCTTTTTGGACTGATATTTTACAGCGTTTGCCTTGTGGCGACTTTAGGATTCACGGTGTGTGCCCTCATTTAAATGCAAGTTGTCAGGGTGGTGGCACGGTGCAGGGTGAGGAGCTGGAAATCCCAGTGGTTGACAGGTATGAGATATACAGATAGTTCCATCATCACATCTGGCAAGAACCATAAACATTGCCCAAGATCACTTAATCACTGGATCACTGATCTTATTTTTCATTGTTGTTAAGTCATCCATGAACAATTTGCATTGCCTTGCTTTCAGTTTTACACTCAAGTACATGAACATTGACTGCGAAGGAATATCTCTCCCTAATAACTCTGACAGATGTGTAGACAGAAGGACAGTCCCAAACCACATGCTTGCAATGGCGAGACAATCTGGACTGGATGGTAACTTCAGTAGTCCATCTCAAAATGGGGAACCAGTCGATTCTGTAGAGAAATTTGACCAGAATTATTTAGTGATTTGGAAAATCTAACTAGTTTTACATTTGAAACTAGCCTTGATAATTACACTTGACAAAAATAAGATGGTGCTTTCCTCAAAGATAAATGTTAATGAAACCTGTCATCATCCATAATCCATTAATCTCTCTTCCATTCTGCAGATGCATGCTGTAGATTTTCTCTCCAGTGTACAATAAAATAGCATTTTAACACAAAGAACACCTCTCAAGCATCAGAGGAGATGTAGTGTAATATAAGTGAGCCTCACGTTGCTTTGCAGTGTGGCTGTTGCACATCCATTCATTGCCACGTCGATGCTGAGACAATATATCATGTCAACATCGACTGCTTGTCTTTCTTCCCCCTCTCTCTTGAAATAGCAAATAATTTTTATGTCCCAGCTAACAAACAGCTGAGTGAACAGACGCCACAATCAATGAGCGCAGTCAGTTATTTAGCTTTTTTGATTTTATGGCATCTTTGAACATTTTAGAGGTATAGCAGGGGAACATGTGAAAACAAGGTACAAGTCCTTCACCATCACTGCTGGCTATTGTAAAGTACAGTACATTGAGGAAGGCCTTCAGTCATGGTGATGATCCTGTAGAGCCGTTAAACATGTTAAAAATACAGTCATCAAGTGCCACAAGCCCCTGCTCCATGAGATAAATTATACTTTGATAAATCTCCCTCAAATATTCATGTTTTTAACACATTCCGAGTGGCACGCAGACAACAGAGGAGCCACTAAAGACATAGCTAAAACAGAGCCAAGACATCTAAATCTAAATGATGTAATTCTTCTAATTATAATGCAAGAAATCATGGAGTTTGATGATTCAAATCCAAGCTAGCAAGTAATTCCTGCTGGGTTTAATTAGCTCCTCCACACAGCACTTTCACATCCAGACTGTGGAGGTCGGACAGAAGCAATATGTTAATGTTATTTTTTCCAAAGCCTGTGTCATAACTAATTTGAGACTAGTGCTTTGAGACTGAATAAATTCCACATTCACACAGACTACCTTCATCTGTCGGAGAGGGCTACTGCTGCCTGTGATTAAGCCAAACATCTCTGCCTCCACTGTCAGTTGTAAATGTGTTTAGTTGAACTCCGCCACCACAGCAATGTCGGCAGCGCTTAAGAGTGCAACACATAAATCAGCTGCCGGATTCGTCTATACTAAGTATTTCTGGAATATAATGGAATGTGGAATATTCCAAAGAGGGAAATTCAGGGAATAGAAGAAGCACATGTCTCACATATTCAATGCTTTTTGTTGTTTTTTTCAGCTAAACTGCAACAGACCAGTATGGAATATTCAACCATCTAAAAACAGCATATTAACAAACCAAGAAGAAAATAAATATTTTAGGTCATGGAGGCACTTTGGAGGCACACAGTCTACGGATCACTGTGGAAGAAGCATGGATTAATCACCACAATGACAATGGTGAAAATGGTTAGAAATGTATCTCAGTTGCTCCATCAAGAGCGTCTAAAGTCTAGCCTGGAAGCCAGATGAATCTCCAGAGTTTGTGTTTTCACTTGCTCTGGCAGATACGTCTGGCAGCCCTTCCATTCAGGCAGAATTTCACCAGGCTTGCATCTGGTCGGGCCAGTCACAACCATTCATTCAGTCTAGGGCGGGTTAATCCAGTCAGCAGGTCTGTCCAGTGTAATGCCTCCGGGCGGGTTAACACCAGCCTTGTTTAGTCCAGTTGAACCAAACCCTGTAGCACTTACCCGCTTGGTGCGGTTTGTTTGGGCTGGTGTGGAAGCCAAACTCAAACTCAAACTCAAACTCTTTGTGCGGATCAAACACTCACTTTCTTGTCTGCCTCAAAGTGGTGCAGAACTCAATAATAAGGCTGGCCCACTTGCCCAGGGCAGATAAAATACCATGTTGGGTTAGTAAACCTGGCAACTCATTTGCCTGACTGGAAGAGTGGTTAAAAAAAGAGCTGAAGTATTAAAATATTTTGATAATCAATAATCCTTAAAGTATTTTATTTTGATCCTTAAAGTATTCTCTATGTGTGAACCCGCCTGCAGGCTCACAAAACTCAGATCAAACTGACAAATTAGGCAGTGTTGATGTGAATCAAGATTCTGTTACTGTAATGCCCATTTACGCATTTTAGTGTGCGGTTTAGCTGTAATATAAGAAAGAAGACATTTTTATGCCCTGCTTGAAAACGGACCAAG
This sequence comes from Lutjanus argentimaculatus, assembly GCA_034769285.1. Lineage (NCBI taxonomy): Eukaryota > Metazoa > Chordata > Actinopteri > Lutjaniformes > Lutjanidae > Lutjanus > Lutjanus argentimaculatus. The sequence continues at coordinate 1,077,739 of JAWZSL010000008.1, read as the reverse complement.
CACTGCACTATGTAACATGTTTTGTCACTTTAATTTTGTGGGTCAATCCAGTTGTGTCCAGATGCTTTTTGTTCTGCATGCACTGATAAAGCCCCTTGGAAATCGAAAACAAACAGTGATTCCAGGCATCCAAAGGTCTGTAAATGAAGCAGAGGTGGCGCTCTCTGCGTGGATGGAATAACGGCATTCGTAGCTGACCGAGTGATTGTAAAGTAACACCTGGATACAGGGTCTTTGTAGGCAAATCACCAGCAGAGTTATGTAATGAATACTTAACCAGGGAGAAATTTGACCTCTCCACAGTCTATTCATTAAACCCTTTTTCATGTGCCCGCTGTGGAAATGCTCCCAGCAGCCTTCTGAAAGGGTGAGGGGCTGAGACAGGAGGATAAGACCACAATCAGTAGCAAAAATTAATTAACCCAGATACATCAGATATGATTCCTTTATCCGACATGCCCTTTTGACATCAATATCAATTCATGCTCGTGTGTGTTTTTTTTAAAAAAAAGGCAAATATTCAGCAGTGCGTCTCTGTGTTGATCTTGCGTGACAGGACTTATTCCTGCATCCACTCACAGCGCTCAGGAGCTCATTAGAAAATCAATGAGGTATTCAGTTTGTACACTTACAGATTGATTTCACAGGCAGGATTTATATAACTGTCTGTGTTTTCTGTTTGTGTGCGTGTTTCAGAGTATGATTATAACACAGATCTTCCTCTCGTTTCAGAATCCAGAAAGAGCTAGCAGAGATAACCTTGGACCCACCGCCAAATTGCAGGTAGGAGCCTGTTGATTGTGTGTTTTTAAAAGGCCTATTTGCTCTGACACCTGAGGCACTTTTGTGTGCGTGTGCGAGTGTGTCTGAGCTGTGTGAATGGATTGTGCCGGCTCAGTGAGTCACATGAATAGCATAGGTAAGCTATTGTGGCCTGTTTGCACCTCTGTTTGCACAGTCTGAAGCACAATGAATGGACCTTGTAAGCAGTCTGAGGCATGAATCAAACAGAATAATAATAATAGAATAGATAAATATCTGTACGATTGACCCGATTGGCTGTGTTTACCATTAGGATCACTGTAGCAACAGAGCCGTGCTCGCTCACACTCCCTAAGGGTGGGAAAGGCGTTCTGCTGTGGCTCGACTGGTTTGCATGGTTTATTTTCCTCCCCGAGTCGGAGCGTGGTGAAAGACGGAGGTGCCGCACGCTCCTGCCAATCAAGATCTGAGTAAGAGCTTTCATTGTGTGCAGCGTTTTCGATGAGTCAGCATTTGTTATTCTTCTCCAAGTGGTGACTTTTGGGAGCAGTGTCAGCAGGCAAAGGGAGGTGGAGGTGTGACCGTGCAGCTTCTAACTGTGAGCAGCTCAGGCAGCAAGTCACTGACGTCCAGGCATTTCCTGTAGGGCTGAGAAAGCAGGGAAACTCACTGATGCATGCAGGCTGAGAAATGTTGGCCACAGCTGGGTTTGGTCACTCCAAATATTTTTTACCCGACCAAAAAAAGTAGGAATGCACCAATCCAGTGTTTTCTCTCCCACTACCAATTTCAGGACATCAACTCACGGCTCTTTTTGCCAAATTAGAATCTATAAACCTCACTGTGTGAAATGTATTTGGATCACTCTTATGTGAGTGAACATGAGCATGTAACTTCAATTAGCAGTGAGTGCTCAGAAGTTCACACAAGTGTAATGAAAGAAACACAAAAGTTCAAAAAATGAAAAAGATCTGCAGGTCCGACCAGTGCAGTGAAAGTTAAAAAGCCTTTGTATAGATGGTTATTTCATAGTGAAATTCAGAACACACAGGTAATGCTTGCACATGTTAAAACAGAGCGGGGTCACAACCCACACGCAGCAGCACAAACAGCCTTCTTCACCCTGAATAAAGGCTTTTTCACTTATAGCCAGAGCGCCTTGTATCTTGAAGTTTTGCGTAAATTTTACGTTAATTGTTCAAGACGGTTTATAGGATTGTCAACCTCAGTTGTAAGGTTGTCAAAAGTTTTGAAACTTTGATACTTTTTCAAAGCCACATGTTTAAAATTATGAAAAAAAATCAGTTAATTATAGTATTGAAGGTACCAAAGCTATGAAAAAAAATTGATCTAAGCTATAAAAAAAAATCTAAGTGCTCTTTTAAAACCTTGGTTCACTTCTGTCTTAGTTGTTCTGCCTGAAATTTCTGCTCGCAGCAGCAAAACTAGACAGTGTTCAGTGACTTTTTCTAAACCAGCACTATCTGCAGGGTGTTAATTGCTGCTGTGGCATCAAAAGAGGTATTGATTTTTTTTTATATACTACTATTGTATTGAAGTTAAAAAGTGTCATTGTGACTTTACTCAGTTATATTTGTACCACATTCTCCTGACCAAAGGGCAGATTCACCATCATGTTCAACTTGTATAATATTGTAACGTGCACATCTTTTGCTGTAAGGTTACTGATGTTGCACAAAGACCTTACAAAGTGCTCTGACGTGCCGTGATGAACAACGATCTGAATATATGATGCACTCGTTGTCCTCTGTGCGTCCACAGAAAGCTGAGACTACGGCTAAGGCCACATTTAAATTCACTGCACACGTCTGCAGCTCTTCATCACTTCACCTGTGCATTTTCTTTGTTTCACTCACAAACCAAAACTCGGCTGAACTAACATTACATAGTTCCTCTGCAGGGCTTTAATCAGGGATGATGCATTCCAGCAGTTTCTCTCCCAGTGTTATGACATCTAAAGTAAAAACTGAATTCCTATCTGGTATATTGATAAGTACAGTAATAATATGTACCAGGACTGTGCTGCTAAAAAATTGAGTCAGTGGTCCAGAATGAATGCAACTTAGTGGAAATGCTTGTTTTTTAAAGTGATGCTTATGAGCAAACAATATTTAATGTGGATCAGTCACATCTGGCCATCACCCAATGTGCTTAATTAGGGCATGATTAATCTCTCTAAACAGACATTTACATGTGAATTTAGAATCTGTAGGTAAGGGACAACATTTTGGTATCAGAAGCGTTCTGGTTTCTGTTTGTAGTCTAAGTAGTATTGACCAATCACCTTTCAATGAGCTTTGTTGCCTGCAGGTAAATAGTGGAGAGAAAGGATGTTAATGATCAGTCATTTGTTGATTAATCAGCGTTAAGAATTTAACCAATTAAATATGTATTAACCCATAATGTCTGTTTTGTGTGCCATTTCTCCAAAGCTCACAGGTTTTCTCACAATTTAGTGTGATCCGCACTGTTATTCAACAAATGGTGCCACCAAACTAAACAGTTTCAAATGGTGTGCAATTCCTGCGATTTCTAGACTGAGGACAGGCAGACAAGAGCAGCTGTCTTATCAAATATTAATGATTCATTGATTAATTGGTCATTAAGGTGTTCAACTATCGGTTAAGAAAAATACCCAAAATTGCAACCCAGCTTTATCCTAATCAGGCCATCAGAATATTTTCTGATTTGGTGATTGTTGACTGTGATTAACGGCTTCAAATGGCTTTTAATATGCACAGTATTTTTTTTTGGACAGTGTTTAACATTATAAATTAATAAATTCTGCTCAATTTTAACTACTTTCTGGCTGTTTTCTTAGTGTTTGACGAGTCATCTAGTCTAAATTAAATTTTTTAACTTTTCGCCAGGAACATCCCTATTGGGTACACATCTCTGTAGTCTTAAGGGTACTGACTGAATTATGTTGGTACTACCGATTACCGACTGATGGTAAATCAATCTGTGTCAGATTTTGCTACCTGATACCCAAGACTAAACTGACCCAATAGCAACTGGACATGAGCCTGAACCAGTACTAAAGGACAATTTACATCATCAGTGTTTTTTTCTCTTTTGGCACTCATGCAGGTTGCTGGCCTTCCAGTGCCACAGCCATCTCTGGCCTCACGTTAGCCTTTATACAAATGATTCCAAAACACCACGGCTATTGGAGTAGTCCTTCTGTTGCCACAAGGTGTTGAAATCAGTATCATGAAAGATCATCTCTTGCTTACAGCAATACTATTTTTCCGAACAATAATTCCAGCTGGACAGTGTGAAATGGATGCGGGGATGATTGCAACAATTCAAAGCTTCATTCTTGGGAAGACTGAGAGAACAAACCTCTCAAGAGAACAGCTGCACCCATTGTTGGCATAGATTACAAACTCTGTAGATGTTTTTCTCCCCTATTGTAATTTTTTTGACAAATGTTACACAGCTCACTGTGTTAACTCATCAAAAGGATGTAACATTTTGAAAGGTGTTAAAAAGCCATTTCCCTCAGAAAAGTTAGTATCTACAGGCAGCTACATCTCACCTGTCACAACAGAACAATTCTTCAGCCACGCTTCTTGTGGTGTAAATGCACAGCCAGTGTCTTTTAGGCGCTGAGGAATGTCAGAAAATAACCTGTTAATATGAAGGAACTATCTATCACAGTCGGAGAAGATCTCCCTGGCACGTCGTAGTCTGTTTGTCGGCTCCCTGATCTCAAAGACAAGGCTAATCTGGCTGAAGCAAGCCATTATGCTTCCTGACAAAGGGCCAAACAGCAGAGGGGGAAAAAGAAATTTCATGGGCAGACGTTTGTATAGCAAATGGCATTTTTGTGCAAAGGGAGGCTTCCTTGAAGAATGTCCGCGCTGAAAGGAGCCCTCGTGACGAATGGATCGAGCTCGGCTGCAGTCAGGAGTCCTCAGCCATAAGTGAAAAATTAGGCTCAGGCTGCTCGGGCGTATTTCAGCGTCAAGGCAGGAGATACGAGCCGGCGGAGGCGCGGCACTACTTGAAATGTAGATTTCTGTATTCATATGCCCCTTGGGGTATTTGCCTCACTCTAACAGCTCCCGATTCCCCCACAAGGCTGTCATATCCCCGGTGTTTGATTCAGCCTACACGTTTTCTTTCTTTTTTTTTTTTTTTTACCACAACAATCCCGATTCAGCCTGCTCTTTTGTGCGATAAGAGAAGCACAATCGCACATTGTGAACATTAAAACCCATTCCCTTAAACCGTACTGTACCTCAGCACACACAGTGTCTCTTTGAACAAAAGGCTCCACGTCTCCCCGGCCCCTTTCTTCACCTACTAATTGATCTGACAGTGTTAAATAGGCTGCGTTCGCTGAAAGACATCAGATGTGAGGGGTTATGAACGGACGCTGTGATGCAGCTCATTACCCCACAGGCTTCAGCTCTTTTTTTTTTCCCCCCGCCAGAATAAAAGCACAGCTCATGATCACAGCCGCTCCTACAAACATCCTCTCTGGCTCATTTTCTGCATTCCCTTCCTCAATAGGAGGAATGGTACTGTAATCCCTCTTGGGAATGAAAAAAAAAAACACCTTTAACTTTTTATAAGACAGCACGCCTTGTTTTAGACATCATTTGGCTGGATTTTAAAAGGACTTAGCGGATTTTTTCAGAGCCATGTGAGGAAATATTTTTCATCATTCTTTTTAATCATCTTTGTCACCCTGCCAGAGAGTAATTAATTGAATGTGACAAGCGCTCTGGAAGGGTATGTAAATAGCCCCCACACCAGACACATTATATTAGCCCGGTGCTTGGTCGGCCTTCCTGGCTCTGTGTGTTATGTGTGTGTTTTCCATAATTACCATATCCTTTCATGATAGTCCTGGCAGCGTTTTGATAAGAATCCCCCATCGGCTGAGGGGCAACAATGTGTGGATTCCAAGGGGGAATTGGCCACGCTCTCTCGCTCTCCCTCACTATCACTCGTGCTCTCTCTCTCACTCTCTCTTTCCTTCTTAATCCCTGTAAGACTCTGTGTGTTCCAGAGGAATAACTTCCCAGTGAATATCAGCGAAGATCTCTCAGCGAAATGAAAGCAATAAGGCAGAAGAAAGTGTCGCAGCAGAATGGCTTGAATGAATGAGAGAAATGTAAATCCATCCATGACTATCAGGTTGTAGATATGATTGACTCAAACACAACGCGGCTTTCATTGTCTGCCGCGAAACGCCGGTTCACTTTCTCAAAGGGAGATGATGGCAGACGCTGAGCTCAGCTTTACTGTACTGATCTCCATCCAGCTGTCAAAACAGGCAAATAAACCATCATGTGAAGTGTTTGTCCTGTCAGGTTGATGCAAATGAACCTTCTTTGTTCACTTCTTAAAATTACATTTAAGTGATCAGCACTGAGCAAGAGTATTGTTCTTAATGATCATCATACTATTATCCAGAGTTTAAAAAAAAACAATGAGATACACTGAGCATTATTACACCATAGGGTGAGACCAATGTGTTCAGCTTTTGAGGAGGTTCTGACAGTTCAACAAAACCAGTATGGAGTGCAGTAGAATGACATGTTAAAATTTCCCAACCAGCTATCATCAGTCCAACAACCAGTGATTGCTGACGTATTCACACAGGTGTGTGTATGTGTGTGCTGGAGTTTCAGCTTGGAGATCCGTGTGAGTTGGCTACGTAAGATATGCTACGTATGTTTGCTATATCCAATAAATAAGCTGACAGAATGTCAAGAAAGGAAATATTCTCACACATATTTTCATTATTAAAAACAAAAATACAACCGTGCACCTTAGGGCTGGGTTAAATAAATCAATTAATCAATTTGAATCAATCTTCCTTTGCCTGGTCTAACACAGATTCATAAAATCACAAAATCGATCTTTTAATATATGTCTTTCCTTGTGCAGATGTGTGGTACAGCCTGCAGTTTTAACCCTGTTAGTCTAGCGAGTTGTCGTAGCACAAGATCTTGTGGCACAAGATTTCACTAATTTTAGTATGTTGGTCAGGTCATATTTAATGAAAAGTACATGATTAATGTAACTTTGGGGTCAGTTCATAATGTAAATATTAATATTTTTAATTGTGCACGAGGTTAGAAGGTTCCTTGTAGAATTTACAGCATTATTTCTCTAAATATATCTTTCATATCCATGCAAAATTGATATTGCAAATGAAATATCCCCAACCAAACTGATATTGAGTTGAATCGTGAATCAAATTGGAACGGGACCTTTTGAATCAAATCGATTTGGGAAATCTGAATCAATAACCAGCCCTAGTACACCTTCTGAATTCAAGTTTGTCTCTTACCGAACTAAGACTAGCTTAATTGCCTTGCTCACACATTGTAAAACACACTTCAAACTCGAAAGAAACAAAATAACACTGAACCTCACCAAAATTGTCTTGGTTTGTCTTTCCGCTGTTCCAAAAACCACCAACTCTGGTTTGGTCGAAATAGGTCCTTAATTCACCAAGTTAGATGTGAAAATGTTCTGATTCAACAGGTTGTTTTTCTGTTAGTTGTTCTTCGGCTCAGTGGGTGTGCACCATGCAGCTGAGTGAAGTTTGATGCTGAGCTGTGGCTCTCACTCATTCCTTGGAGGCAGACCATTAAATTAGCAAATTAAAATGACCATAGATTCTCACTTTTGAGAAGTTACAACTATCATGTAGGTAATATTTTTTGTTTGAAAAATGACTTAACAAGGCTCAATCAGCATGCACACTCTCCTTAGTGGTGGTGCTGGGAACAGATCCCCAGTCAGATTCAACATAAAAAATCAACACTCACTCACTTGAAGAGCTTCAAATGAGTGCGGGAGCAAGTGTTGATTTTTTATGTTGAAAAATGACTTAAACAATGAATTTATCATCAAAATCTGACTAATCACTTAATAAGCTAATTTATAAAATGACACAAGAAAGACCACCTCTTCCAACATCGTGAATAGATACATTTGTACGAAATAAACCTTTGGGTGCGACGATGGTGTGGACAGTCATCTATTAACTAAATTGCTGAAGACACAAGTTGAGTCAGAATCAAGGTGGCTTACCACTGTTTCCTGGGGAAAACCTTGCAGTGCATGCACGGTGCAGTAAGGGCTACCAGGAAAGCTTTGCCGCAGCACCCCCTCACAGGGGAATCCACCATTGTGTGCAAGAAATGTAGCACCAACCAGTGATATCAGCGATGTACCTGCAACATGAAGAAACAACATGCAAGTCCAGTGTCAGTCAGCATGACGTGTAAAGTGATGCAAGAAAAGAGATAAGTTTAGTATGGTTGCATCCATTACATGAACTTTTAAAAGGTGGGTTATATACCATGTGTAGTGATTAATTTGCACGGTCCCCTCACTTAAATAAACTAAACTAAATAACGCTCCAGTGAGCAGTGATGATCAGGAAACTATGGTAGCCCAAAAACAGGGTTTGTCCTGTTATGTTGAATCCTTTTTTGCTGAGGATGATTATCAGAAGCATATAATATGCAAACTGTTTCATGATTACAAGACATTAGTGTTCTCATGATCCTTGAATTTCAAAATTTCAATACAATACCTTGAAAAATATTGATATTCGATACGTTTTTCGATACCGTGGGGAAAAATTAACTCCCATTGAGTGCGCGTGTGTTGCTGTGGTCCAGAATGTTTGGACCTGTTTTTTAAGTCTTTCCTGCAATGATTATTTTCATTATCAATTAATCTATCATCTTCTTGATTGATCGATTAGTTGTTTGGTCCATAAAATAGTGAAACCATGTCAATCAGTGTTGCCCAAAGCCCTGATGTCAGAAACCAGAAAATATTCACATGTAAGGGTCTAGAATCAGAGAGAAGACAGGGAATTTTTCCAAGTAATCGTATTGATATTTATTGATATTTTTGACAGTGCAAGACATCATAAAAATCAGGTACATTTACGTCACTGATATTTTGTGTCACCATATTTTAGCTGAACCCCTTTGTATGGGAAAAAAAAACCCCAATTCATTTTTGTCAGCTGGACAGTGGAAAGTAGTTTGACTCCGTGTCAACGTTTCTGCATTCTTCTTTTTTAAAACCTTAACAGACAACTTTAGTTTCAGTAAAAGGCAGAGAAGATGTTTTATGGGTGTTCCTGGCAGTGACTCTCTTCCATCTCTCATAACTCTGTTATGTTTTGTGAGGATCATCAGTCTCTCAGCAGCTGTTACAGCTCTGAGAACTGTACTACATCAAAGTCCTCAATAGGAGTCCTATATCAGTATCATCACATACTTCCAGTCTGTTCAAGTGTCTAATGCTGCCACGAGACAAAATGTAAAGACATCAGTAAAACGGACAATATGAATTACTTTCCTCCTCGCTTTGCCCTCTGTAGTCTCTCAGTGACTGACAGAGGCAAAATTAGTGGAGGATGTTATTGACTCCTGAGCTGTGCTGCCTGTCAGCTCCTTTCCAGCCATAATAAACTAATAGAGATGGAGCTTCTACTACAGAGCTGATAAATCCAAAAGCCAACAAAGTGTACATGTCAGAATCAGTGGAAACGCACTCTATCCACAGGCTGAGAGGCGTCTTCTACAAACACAGCTTTCAAGATTATTTTTGAAGCGGCGACCTGGTGGATTAAGTGGCATTGTTAGCCACCAGTGAGAAAAGACTAAAATCAACTATTTGGAATCGCACTTCTTACCAAGTTTGTTTCAATGGGCTGAGAATGGTGAACATTATTTTCCTCACAAAGGTTTGAAAAGGCGTCGAGAAAACCTAAAAATATTCAAAGCACTATCATTTATAACAAGGCAACACAGTAAATCCTGTCTTTTGAGTAGTTCAAAAATGTGTTATTTTTTGCTTGAAAAATTACTTAAACAAATAATTTATCATCAGCAGACTGTGAGGTGTCTTCTACCAACACAGCTTTCAAGATTATTTTTAAAGCCTGAACCTTGTGGATTAAGTGGCATTGTCAGCCACCAGTGACAAACGCCTTGAACCAGCTAATCAATCTGGAATCACTTCTAACTGAAGTTGTTCCTTGTTTTCCTCATAAAGGTTTGAATAGCTGTTGAGATGCAGAACTCTTGTTAACGCAATACTCTATTCAGACAGTAATATTTTTAAGTAACTTATTACTGTCAAAAAACAATAATGAGTAATATGTAATACATTACTTTTTAAAGTAACTTGCCCAGCAGTGTTCATAACTGAACTATAGAGATGGTCTGATACCATTTTTTTATTCGTGATACAGATTCTGATACCTGAACTTTACATACTGGGTATACTGAATACAGATCCGATACCAGTATTTAAAAAAATATATATATCATTATTATTATTATTTAACAGTTGTATGCTAACAGTGTATGGATGATTAAAAGCCATTCTTCTGTGTGTTAACTGTAAGTGAAGACATTCATACATCAACATCCTTGTACACACAGACTTACTGTTTAGAAATTGCATTCTTACAACACATCTGCCTCATAATGGCAGACACGCCATCATGTTCAACTTGTCTAACACAGACAGCAGTATGATTACTGGTGTTGTGAACAGATACGGCCTTACAAACAGCGTCGAGCTGCTCTGAGCAGCTGTGATCAGAGTGGATGCTGCTCTCACCATCCTCCATGAGTCCACAGCACAGCTGAGACAAGACACAGTGTTCACTTTCATTACATGCTTCTGCAGTTCTGCATCTCTATTTGTTTTCCACTTGAACCAGACATGGTCTGCTAAATGTACAATGTAAATTTTCTTTCTTTCTTTCTTTCTTTCTTTCTTTTCTTTTCTTATCTTTCTTTCTTTCTTTCTTTCTTTCTTCTTCTTCTTCTTTCTTTTCTTTCTTCTTTCTTCTTTTCTTCTTTCTTCTCTCTTCTTCTTCTTCTCTCTTCTCCTTCTCCTTCTCCTTCTTCTTCTCCTTCTTCCTTAAACCCTACCTTTTTGGGAAGTTTTCTTCCCAATTATTCACCCAGTATAAAACTAGAAGAGTTCACTCAGTAGAGTGCAGATCTCTGCCACGAAACCCGAAAAGAATATTTGGATGAAACCTCTTTGTAATTACCAATATTTTGATTAGTCACTGTAATTTAATTACACATTTTTTTGCAGCTGTCACAGATGACAATTCTAATTACGTTTCTTTACATTTATTTTGTAATGTAATCATATTTAACTAGTTCCATGTAAGTAGTTGCTCTCCCGTACTGCTAATATCAGACATTTCTGTGAAAATTCATCCTTGAGTCCAAATGGACATTTTTTACCAAAAGTTGAAGAACTTCCATCAAGGTGTTCTTGAGAAGAATGGGATGACCTGAAAACAGAAGGTTTAAGTTTTTTCAAAATTCTGAATCACAGAAGTCCTTGAGCATAGCATAACAAGCAAGCGATCACGTGATCCCCTCCATTATCCATAATTAATTGTCTTGGCAATTGATACATACCCATTAAAACATGTTCTGATAAATATTAACTGTCGTCATATGGTTTGACTCTTTTAACAATCATATTTCAGTGTTCATGTTGTTGCTCATCTTCATTGCCATTGCCAGACAGACCTAATAACAGTGGTGTTGCCACTGTTTGGAGGAGAGGATCAATGCCTTCCTAACTAGGGCTGCACAATTAATTGCACTATTATCAAAATCGCAATATGGTCATGGGCAGTATTCAAATCGCAGAACCAAATTGCAGTCAAAATAATCACAATATGACTTTTTTACCATATTGTGGCAGGCCTGATCCTTATTTTTAAGATTATTTTGGGGGCTTTTTTGCCTTTATTTGATAGGTGACAGCTGAAGATGTGACAGGAAAGGGGGTAGAGAGAATGGGGATGACACACAGCAAATGGGAGTTGAACCGGCGGACACTACAGAGGGCAGATAGCCGCAGTATATGGAGTGCACACTCTACCAACTGGGCTATGGGGACGCCCCATGCAGGCCTAATCATAATGTACGATTCCTAACTTCCTGATTCCTAAATTCTTTAGGAATTAATTGATTATTGTCAATTTTGATGATTGATTAATACGTTTGAGTTATTTTTTTAAAGAAAAAAGTCAAAATTCTCTGATTTCAGTTTCTTAAATGTGAATATTTTCTGCTTTCTTTACTTCTTTAGATCAGTAAACTGAATGTCTTTGGGTTGTGGACACAACATGACGTTTGAGGATGTCATCTTAGGCTTTGGGAAACAGTGATCAATATTTTTCACTATTTTCAGACATTTTATCAAACAAAACTATTAATTGAGAAAATAATCGATGTATTAGTTGTAGCTGTAGATGGTTTTGTAATAGCTAAATTCCTATAGATAAGGTTTTTTCCTACGTGCAGTTAGGAGCATTGTTTGTTGTTTCTATCATACCAAAAATCCCAAATATCCTAAACTGAGCTACGACAGGATTCCAGACTTGAGAAGTTTGTGTAACAGGCGTCAGGTCTGCAGCCCAGCCCTGCAGCATCCAGCCAGCTCCTGTAGCTGTGGTCTTGTCAGATAAATGGGAGGAGGTCCAGTTTGTTATCAGGAAACGTCCCGCCGTGAAACAGCCGGCTATAGTGGGCACACCAGCTGTTCAGCCAGCAACTCGCTGCTCAGACTAAAAGCTGCATTAGTGCATACACAAACACACTGAGAGGAGGGACCATGCTGTCACCACGGTGACTAAAATCTGAATACACTGATTACTTCTGTTAACTAAAGGCTCTATAAGAAACCAGTATGTGTTAGGTACTTTGCATCATGCTGCGCTCTTTTTGCTGATGAGTGTGTGTGTTTTTGGTTCATAGGGAGTAGTGCTGAGGCTGTGGTTTACTGGTGAGAAATACCACAATTGTAGCTACCACGGACGCTCACTGCTTATGGGGGTGGATTACAATAACAATAAGCTGTTTTATGACAACAGCGATGAATCAAGGGTGCCGTATCACTCTACTTTGTTGACACTCATCTCATGTCAGACTTAAAATAGCTGAAATATTTCCACAACAGTGCCGTCTTAGCAGAGGTGTCTTCTTCATTTCAGCTCAAGGTTACAGCTCCGGAGACATCTTCTTCGCCGTTATTGTCAAGGACACAACCTGCTCATCATCCTCCCTTGCATGTGTAATATCAGAGAGCAGTCAGGCTGTTGGTGCTGTGTACTCTGACACCACACAGTCGACTTGGTGTGTGTCCCTCGATGGCTGCTGTCAGCCTGTCACACACAGACACCAAATATTGGATTATTGACTGATCCTGGGATAATTTAGTAATTTCATTACTTAGTCTTCACTGATGCACTTCCACAAGTTATGGCCAAAAGTATGTGGACAAGAGTGCACTATTATTTTTTATGGTTTGGTCTAGGCCCTTATTTCCAACTAAAGGAAACCTTAATGCTGTAGACTATCATTTGTGTCAACAGTTTGTGTTTGTCTTTCCTGTTTCAACATGATAATACCCCTGTGCACACAGCCAGCTCCTTAAAAAAAACAATGGTATTCCCAGTGTATCAAACTGTGTAGTTTTACTTTTTTAGCAACTGTGTGTCCTTTTCCAATCTTGGAATTCCATAAGCTGTTTTGTTATTGCTTTCATTTTTTTTAGGAAGGCCTTTTAACACTGGAACTCCAGATGAAAAATAGCCTTGTGTATTTATTAATTTGCACTGTCCCCTCTCTTAAATAAACTAAACGAAATAACACTCCAGTGAGCAGTGAAGGTGAGGAAACTAATGTTCTAGGGCTGCCAAAAACAGGGTCTTTCATATTGTGTTGAATCCTTTTTTGTTTAGGATGATTATCAAGACATCACAACAAAAATTAAGTCACTGATATTTTGTGTCACTATATTTTTTGTTTATTTAGTTTATTTGTTTATTTAAAAGGATCCCATTAGCTGACGCCAAGATGACAGCTAGCTTCCTGGGGTTCCAGACATACATACAAAAACACAATCATTCAATTCAATTACTCACAATCTCAATTATAAGAAAAAAAAAACAAAAAAACAACAACAACACTGAAAGTACCTATTAAAATAAAAACAATAAAATAAGGAAAAGCAACATACCCTTCATGTATCACATGACAAAACCTCGCTCAAACAAATAATCAAGATGATATTATGGTGTTGAGAACAAATACATTCTTAGACTCTTTTTAAAACCATTTTTTCCCGTAATTTCATGAACCACAACTGGAAGATTGTTCCGAAACACAGTTGACCTATAGAATACAGTCCTCTTCATAGAGTCAGACTTAGGTAGGGGTAAAGTAATCTGTCCACTATTCGCCCCTCTAGTGTAATATGAATGCGTCTTTGAGCAGTAAATTATATTATCATAAAGAAATTTAGGAGTCTGAGTGTTAATAATTCTATGAAAGTATATTAATGTATTAGCAGATAGTCTATGCTTGACCATCAGCCAAGCAAGACGTTCATGCATTTCTGCAACACTAGTTCTTGATCTTGTTCATATTTAAGCTAAACCTCTTTTGTACATAAAAAAAATCAAATTAATTTTTTATTTTTGTCCAGAAGTCACAAAAGAACATCACTGGCCTCAGCCTTTCCTATCTTCCTAAATAACAGTTTTACATTTCGAAGCAGAAAACATTGCTCTTTTCAGTGTATTTTCTGTCTATTGGTACTGTCTTTTATCTGAGAAATGCAAATGTTTTCACAATTTAGAAAGGGAAGAACTGACTAAGCTGAAAAAATGAGGAATGTGATGTTAATCAGCACAGGTCACTCTGCATTTTGATGTAGTGTAGTTAATTAATCAAATAAAACAGCTTTGTTTAAGATTTGTTTGAGCAGACTTAGTTTTTTTTTCCAGGCAAAAGCTTCCTGCTGTGATGATAGTTGATGATGATGATGATAGAAATTCTCAGTTTATGATGATAAAATATTAAATATCTGCTATAGAGCAGCCTGATGACCTCAGGGTCAGAACACTTACCATAAACCACATTTACCATCTACTCCCATATATACATACTGTCTCAAGAGTCAGCATCAGCTTAACCCAGCTGAGACCACACAGTCATCTCGGCTCGACTGTGGACAGTCTCTTCTGCTCATGCTGCATCCTTTCCATTTATGAGCTTATATATATATACCACACATATATATATTATATATATAGCTATTTTGACCATGGCGCTCCGATAGGTGTGAGATGGCTGGCCAGCGCTCCTAACAACATTATCAAGTAATCTGGCTGAGCCCCTCCATTAGTAACACAGTGTTTCTGCACTGATGGTCACGTCATGCGCACAGCAGACAAAGTGGCCGTGATATACACCCACCACAGCACTGATCAAGCTACACACACTCAGACACATGTTTGCATGAAGTTGGTATCAGCGACAGATTCCAAGAACGGGATAAAGAGAAGACAGACAATCTACAACGAGACAGAGCAGCTGACAATGTCGCAGCACAGACGTAAACTTTGTAGCTCTTCATGCTAATGTTAGCCAGCAGCAGACTGCTGTTCACAGAGGGACAGTTAAAATCTCACCTCCCGTTCTGTCTGAAGAATAAACAACCTGTGTCTCGGGGCGGGCGTTTAACTCAGTTGGTAGAGGCGTCCGACCCATGTATGGAGGCTGTTAGTCCTCTGCAGTGGCCGCTGGTTCGACTCCCGCCTTCGGCCCTTTGCTGCGTGTCATCCCCTCTCTCTCTGCCCTGTTTCCTGTCTACTCTCTGGCTGCCCTATCCAATAAAGGCAGAAATGCCAAAAAAAAAAAAAAAAAAAAAAAACAAACAAAAAAAAAAAACAAACCTGTGTCTCCTCAGACATTTTTTCGACCCAGATTCATTTAACTTCTGCGGCTGTTTTTCTCATGGCAAAGTTTTACTGCAGCAAACTGTTGCACCGCGTCTGTCTCCTGTTTGTTTACATCTGCTTCCACAGGAGATCACGTGAAATCGGGCCTCACGAAATCCGGCGAGATTCTCGCGAAGATCACGTTCTCCCTGTTCATAATCTTAATATTAAACTATAGTAAGGCCTGGCTGTAACCTGGATGACTTTAGAGAAAATGTAAAATAGTACTGAATGAATAATTAATGAATATTGAATGAATATTTGATAGTCAGTGTTTTATTATGAACATCTAATTTAATTTTTACAAGAAAAGTTGCAAAAATGTTTGTGAATGCTGTCAATTATAGTTCTTAGAAAGACTGAAACTCGGAATCGGTCAAAATCGGAATCGGCAGGCCAGACCCTTAAAAAAATTGGAAATCGGAATCGGCCAAGAAAATTGAAATCGGTGCATCTCTAATAACATGAGATTACAAAGTAACAAAGAAAGAAAGTCCAAGAAAAAACTCTGAGATTTCAGTCACAAATTTATTAGAAATAAGAACCTTTTGTAAGAAATTTGCGAGTATAAATTTGGATGTTTTCTGAGATTAAAGTGGTAAATTTACAAGAAAAATCTCAGAGATTATATTGTCAGAAGCCCTTTTTTGATGGAATGGCCCTAATACACCATTGTATAGTTAGATGTTAGCCTATTGAATTTGAACATTGGAACTCAGTCGATACTGCCCCACTCTGTTTAATATTCTCAGTAAAGAGCTACCAAGAAACCATGCAGTGATGTCTAACCACCAAATTTAACACGTCATAGCTGTGCTAGTTTCAGTTCTGCTGTTTTCCCACTAAAGCCAATATAAAATCTTTAACTGGTGCCATGCACATCTCATGTAGTTCCTTTGGTAATGCATCACAAAGTTCTTGAAATTTGGGCTTGAGTAAACACAGCCCTTACGCTGGCCACTGAGAATGCCACTGGAACGCTTAAAGTAAGACTATCTGGACAGATCTACACACAAGCACACACAAGTGGGCCATTCATTTCAATGACTCTATCAGGGATTATGTGGGTGTACGTCTAATGGAACATTTACTGCATTACAGGGCTGCTTAGGGCCACTTTGTTCTCTTGTAAAAGATTTGAACAAGCTGTAGATATCCTGATCTGTCAAATCACTCCAGATTTGTGCAGTGATGCCTGCTACATTGGGAGGAATCCTGGGGGATTTGGACAAAAAAAAAAAAGAAAACAGTTTTGGAAAGTCATTGTCTTTTAAGCTCACAGATTGTTTGAGGAAGAGAAATGAATAGAATGGTAAGTTGAGCTGAGAGTGACAGAGAGAGACGTACCCATCTGCTTCAGAGAGGAAACAGAGGAGGGACCGTAAAGATTTCTGCAGCCCCCTGCAGGGAGATGGCACTATAGAAATACTAATTATTCACCATCTCGTCAGCCAGTGCCGCTCTCCCACTGGCTCACTGTGAAACCCTTTTTGATTTACACACTGTGTGCAGCTCTGACTTGCTTTACACCAGGAATAAAGGTGATTATGCTTGCCTGTCTTTCTCCTTTATATTTTTATGTATATTGTATTTAGTCTCAAAGGGAACATACAGTGAATGTATTTGGCCAAATTGATTTTCCCCTATTTTTAGTTTTCCTTTTCCCTTATTTTTCAGTTCAAAGTTACATTCAGCTGAATGTGGAATGGTCCATATATCTGTGCAGTGATACTTCAGATTAGAATTTTTACATATCACACACTATATAATTTAATCTGTCAACACCAGCTGACACAGATTGGAGCAGACCTGGTCCAACTTAACCCCTCCAGTCGTCACATCATCACAAGCAGCTCGATAGTCCTTAATGTGTGTGATTATCAAACTATCTCAGTGCCTGACCTGCAGTCTTCTCTTGTTTTAATGTTCCCAAGGTTTTCTTTTTTCATAACGTCAACGCTGCAAAGTGAGTGTGAATGTGTTTGATGAATCACGTGCAGGGCTGAAATCCTGATTCATCTCATCTTGTGATCAGTGGAGTTAGTTGATGATGGTGGCCTCACTCATTAAATATGTGGTCTCTGTTGTGTGATGGAGGACCCCGTTTTCTCGTTTTCCCTAAAGCTTAATTAGACTGATAGGGCTGCAACTAACGATTATTTTCATAGATGATTAATCGGTTTATTTTCTTCATTAATTGATTAATAGTTGTTTGTTTTAAAATGTCAGAAAATGCTGAAAAATGTCAGAATGTTTCCGAAAGCCTAAGATGACATCCTCAAATGCCTTGTTTTACTCACAACCCAAATATATTCACTTTACTGTCAAAGAGGAGTAAAGAAACCAGAAAAAATATTCACATTAAGAAGCTGAAATCAGAGAATTTTGACTTTTTTCTTACTCAAACAAATTAATCGATTATCAAAATAGTTGGTGATTAATTGAATAATTGATTAATAATCAATTAATTGTTGCAGCTCTAAAGACTAATGTTATATTTCATCAGAATGTCACTTCCCCTGTTAGTGGAGGTGCTTTTTATTTCAGGCATGGCAGGATACCTTGATTTTATCTGTAAATCTCTGTAAGAATCAGACTGATGTTTTCAGTTTCAAAGAAAAGCTTTAAAAGTTCTATATGTAACTTTTTAAAAACCCTTGTTATTAATATTGCTATGTTTTATTTGGATCATTGGCTTCATGACATACTGTCTTGCTGGGTGTAAATCTACTCATCAGCTAACGCCACAAAGCAACCAATGCCAGACCCACACTGTGCAGTAAATTCCACATCCAGTAGGTCTACCCCAGCTAGCTTATGTTGCAGTTAGCTAGTTGGCCACCCCTGCCTTGCATTGCTCTTGGGGAGTAGTGAGCAATTGTTAGCTATATACTTAGACCTTTGCTGTGATTTATTATTTGCTAAAATCAACACTGTTTGTCTTAATACATAAGTTACTGTCATGGATCACATATGTGGTGAACTAATTTGGCAAAGCTAGCCAACTAACATATCCACTTACATAGTATTTTGCTAGCGATAACTTTTTTGATCAAGCAAGCTAAGGTTAGCCAGTTAGCTGCAACCCAGCCACACTGCATGGATTTTGCACCAGCCACCCGGCAACACCAGGCGGCAAAATGGCAAGCCAGCCAGTGCTAAAGTTAGCAAGCAAAGGGCAGCCAGCTGCAACGTCAGGCCAGAGTCTGGATGAATTAGCTGATATTATCAGTTCAAGACAGTATTTTGCTACATTAGCTAGCTGGCAATTCATCCATGATAGCAGGCAAGCTGTTGTTAGCTAAAATTAGCCAGCTAAAAACCACCCAAATATCACAATATATTTCACATGCTTGGCAGCAATGTTCGCTTTGACTTTGGACTTAAGTGTTGAAATGTGTTCTGATGGATGCTGGCTATTTGTTGATTTTAGCAGACTCCATTTCTAAGCTATTGTTAGTTATTGTTGTACACTGTTGCTGCTGTATAGGGCAGAGGAAGAGAAGGCACTTGCAGGCGCATATAAACTTCACATCTTTTTCCTGGAATATTTGGTGTGATGCCTCCACATAGAAAGCAGTCCACAGGCTGTTGAAGGCAACCGAGAAAATATGGGAAGGTCTCATTTTTTAAGTTGCGTTAGAATCTGTTTACACATTGGCAATAGAAAATGATTAAAGGAGCAATATGGAGGAATTGCACATACAAAAGTACAGCAGTCCAAATACTGTAGTGAGTTGGAGCCATAGATGGTATATGAAGTAGGCTGTAATCCTATTTAATATAAAATCTAGGGTTGAAGAGTTGTTTCCCCCGTCCTCCTCCTCCCCAGACTCAGGGGGCAACACCAAGTCCTCCACTGTAAGTTTATCAGCTGTTTATAACTGTCAATTGTTAAGACTTCTGAAAATACACACTCCTGACTTTGAGTTCGGTGGCTGCCTGTCTCACTGCCTGCCAAACTCCATTGACATTTTGCTCAATTTAACAGTTATTAACATCTACGCCCTCTACAAGATTATTAATAATTTCTCATGACTCATATACAGACTCATTCAGCAGAAATTTCACATTAATTCGAACTAATGTGTAACAGAACATACAAAGCAGTCATTCCAGTCAGGAATAGTGAGGGGGACACCGTGGCTGCAGCACAGATGTCAGAGAAAAGTTTCGTGGTCATTTTATGATTTGTTTAAGTAAATATTTACAGATTTTCAATTGCTCCAGATTCTTACATATTGCATTTTTAAGATTAAGCTATATTGTGACATTTTGCCCTTATAGAGGATGATGAGATGCAATAAATGTCTTTGGCTGGAATCGAACTGAGTATGTTGCAGTTATCTGGTACGTGCCTTAACCACTAGTCCACCAGTCCGACCATAATTTCATGGGCTGTTGAGACTGGATCTGATATCTTTAATGGCGTAAACGTCTCTTATTCTGATCATGTCCGACTGCAGTAAAAAATCCCATCTATTTTTGAAGAAGTGTTTTCATCTTGCAGACACATTTCATACAGTCACTGCACTGACAGTCACAGCGGGAGAAGGCTGGGCTTTGTGTAAAGGACCCATACGTGACCTAAGCAGCTGGTCTGGAGTATTACTGCAGTGTTTTTGGGAGTCTGTGATCAAACACAAAGGAGGGTGCCCTTGTGCTGTCTGTGCACAGAAGGACGGGGAGTATTCTTCTGTGGAAGGTCATCAAACACCCATTGTTTTTTGTCGCCCGTATTTAAATCTCGCCGTGTGACCTGCTTGAATAATCCTTTGATGTGACATTTCATACAAAAGCGCATTTATGTGTGCGTACAGAGAGGCTGTAACTGATTCTACACCACCGTCTCCTCCTTGCCTGTTTCTGCTCCTCCATCCTCCTTCATTTCCTCCCTTCTTGTCTGCAGTTTGCTACAGCTGACTAAGCCTGTCTCTGCAGTGGTGTGTGTGCGTGTATGTGTGTGTGTATGTGTGTGAGTGTGAATGAGGTCATCATCAGTGTGCGTGTATCAGCTATGCACATCGTGTCTCCGTGTTGGATGAATGATTAGCCTCTCATTAGATATGCTGTCCTGTTCTGTAGAGGAAGGACTGCAGTATCGTCCTCCAGCGCCGCTCCGTCTCTCACAGGCAGCTACGTATTCTTTCTGTCCACACACACACACACACACACACACACACACACACACACACACACACACACACACACACACACATACACACAAACACTACTGCACTCACACACATAAATGTACCACTTCCTCTCCAGCGCTTAAAGAGGAAACTTCATTCATGTCGGATACACAGAAACACACTTTCGCTTCCTGAGCATTACCCATTAGGACTAGACTGATACATCCAGCAGTAATTGGCCTTTTATGAAAGGGTAGTCATGTCGTCCACCTCTGATATGACGGCTTCTCCCTGAGTGCCGCTACATACCCACAGTCTGAAACTGAACTGAGTCATTCATATAATTGATAAGTTCTGTTTCTTTGATATCAAGTCTCATTTAAAGTGTAAAAAGCTTTTCTAGCCTCATCAATTTGGGTTTGGGTTGACAGCTGTAGTCATGGTTCGTACGGGTGCTAGAAATCCTTGAAAACACTTGAATTTTAGTGTAGCGATTTCAAGGTTTGGAAAGTGTTTTTTTTTTTATTATATAAAGAGCTTGAAACTGCTTGAAAATGCAATTGCATTACTTTCATGTTAAATCGCTAGCTGACTGAAAAGTTCTTCAGGTCTTAGATGAAGAAATAAAATAAGTTGATTATTGGCTCAACCAGGATGACAAATTAACTTATAGACAGGTGACACATTTGAATGAGACTTAGTTTTGTTTTCCTCTGTTTTGTCACTCTTTTGTAGAATGCTGTCATGACATGTAATTTTGATTATTTTTAAGACAGTAACATCTCATCTCATCAAGTTGTAATCATGAAGTGAAATAATCGTTGAAGTGTAGCTGCAATGATTGATTGAATAATTGATTATTAAGTTAATCACCAACTATGTTGATAATCGAGTAACTGCTTGAGTAATTTTTGAAGGAAAAAAGTTCTCTAAATTCTAGCTTCTTAAATGTGGATATTTTCTGGTTCCTTTCTGGTTTCTGACGTCATCTTGGGCTTTGGGAAACACTGATGCATTTTTCACCGTTTTAGGGACCAAACAGCTAATCAGTTAATTAAGAAAATGACTGACAGATTAACTGATAATGAAAACAATTGCTACAGTGATCCAACATAGAGCACATATGACAGGATTAACCAATTAATTGAGGAAATAATCACCAGATTAATCAACAATGACAATAATCATTAGTTGCAGCCCTATTTGCGTATATTAATAGAGTGTTTCCCAACCCTGGTCCTCAGTGACCCCTGCCCTGCATGTTTTAGATGTTTCTCTGCTCCAACACACCTGATTCAAATGATCAGCTCGTCATCAAGCCTCTGCAGAAGCCTGATAACGAGCTGATCATTTGAATCAGATGTGTTGGAGCAGGGAAACATGCAGGGCAGGGGTCCCTGAGGACCAGGGTTGGGAAATACTGTGTAAATATGTAATTTACCACAGCTGTAAGGTGCTGGAAAAGCTTTTAAATGCCCTTGAAAATTCTTGAAAAGTGCTTGAATTTGACTTTGGAAAAGGTGCAGGAACCATATATAGTCTCAATAATAGAAATAATACATTTCATACTTAGTAGGACCTTTTGAAGTTTCCTGGTGTGGAAATGTTCATTTAAAAATGATGATTTGTGGCACAAAAATGATCCAGATGTAAAGTATGCATCCACATCAGCCTTTAGAAAACCACGCAGTATGAACAATAATTCATCCATGACAGAAAATTTTAGTGTAGAGTCCAAACAAATGTTCAGGAATGTCAAAATGTTATGAAAATTTTAAGTTCATTGACACAGACACTGTTCAAGCACAAGATCTGATTTTTGAGTTCACTGTACTAAATTTATATAGCTGATAAAGGGTCAATATATATGGGCTTAATATTTTTATGTTCATATGATGTTGATTCAACTTATATCTTAAGCTTACTGAACATGTTTTCTCAATTTCAGCTGAATTAATATCAAGTTTATTTGACTTGAAAAAGTTTATTTGTTTCGAATCATTACAAAATCGCCTCAACTTGTCTTTTCAAATTTTAAGGCAGCCTGGACACAATTTACAGTGTTCACAATAATGAAAGCACTGCAACCATGATTAAGGCTGGTATTTAATTCAGTCCTTACCCCCTTACACTTAAAATTTAATAAAGTCACTGGGAGCAGTTTGACTTATTGTCTTTGTGCCAATACTTGAACAAAGTGTCTCTAACTGAAGGAACTGCAGCTCAGAGTTCTTGTTGTGACATGAAGAACTCACTCTTTGTTAAAAAAAAAAAAAAAAAAAAGTAACAGGAAATCAAATTGGTGGTAGTGTTAGAAGGTACAACTGAACTTTGGTTGGTAAAACTTATTATCTGAAACTTATTAGACATATTTTCTCAAGTTAAGTTAACCTAACCTGGTTTTACAAAACTCAAATTAGTCTAACTGTTCAACTTAAGGTCAGTTAACTTACACTTTTAAGCAGTTCACATTATTTCCTGTGCACATTAAAAGTTTTGTGTCCAAGCTGTTTATGATAAATTTTAAGCTGACTGAGCAAATTGGTGAGTGTTGCTGTCATGCTCTGTATGTTAGTGTCTAAATGGTGTTTGTATATCTCATTTCATTCTGGACAGTATTACACAGTGGCTCTCTGCAACTCACTGGCGGTCTGTGTTACATATTTACTTTTCTAAGGAGAGTTGAAAGATTGTCCACAAAACCAAACAAACCAAAACCAACATTGTGTTAGTCTGTGTCTTGATATTTTCTGACTCGTCTGTGGCATTCAGTTCCTACTGAAGATGTAAGGGCTTTACAAATATGTAGTTTCATTTTAAAAAAAAGGCTCAGCAATTTCAGCCGCTCACTGCAGTTTCTGATCAAACAAAGAGGAGGAAATGGTGCATTTGTTGGGGACTATTTTCAGCCTCAGATTAATCCACATTTGGTGCTCTAGTGAGTATTTGGGGCAGGCGGTGTATGTGGGATTGAGTCAAAATAAACCACACACTACACAAATAAACTTCATGGTAATGAGGGATGTACAAAGGTAAAGACTTCAGACAGTAAAAGAACTGCTGTGCGGCAGGATGAATTGAAGGATCATTACTTATAGAAATGCATCCTTGTATTTAAAATAATTCCACCACAGCTAAAGTACATATATCTACTTTGACAGCATAGAAAAAATATGCTCATTATAACTTCAGATCTCTCCTAGTAGTCATCATGTTTAGATCTTCTTATCAAAAATGTTGTACCACTTTCACTTTTATTCAACTGTTCCACACAACAGCAATGGTTTGCAGACAATTGTCAGTGGAACAAATATATATTTATATTTATTTAACAAAACACATATAATATAGAGAACAGGAGTAAACAGAACAGTGGAGTCAAACCTGGGAGTTGTTGTGACAGACCAGCAAGCATGTTAGCGATTAGCCCAAGTACCTACTAGACCTGAGTACAGCAGCTGTCCTCACCAGAAAAAACAACCTTGCAGGTCCTTGTGCAAGCAGCTTAATTACAACCCATATTTACCTTTACTGTGAGGCTGTGACCTCTAGTGACCGTAGTAATTATGACAGGAGCAAAGGAGGAAGTCACGTGGTATAAAGAGTGACAAAGTCCGTGTAAGGAGGTGGTCAGTGTGGCTGGATGGGTCATAGCATCCAGTGTTGACCAAAAGTTCACGTTGACTTACGTAAAGTACCTAACCTACGTCATGTAACTTTACTTAACTTACTGAAGTACGTTACCTTAACCCAAACAGACCCAGACTTTCACTGCTCTGTTGTGGTGAAACCAAAAGTCAACATATTTCGCTTACATCATGTATGTAACGTAACTTAAATTGTGTCCGTAACTTATAACATACTTATTTTAACCCAAACACACCCAGATTTTCACATTTTCATGTGGTGTTTCTCATGTGCTTCTCAAAAAAACAAAAACCCCAGATTCAGTCAAGCTGGGTATATGACAGAACCAGTCCCATTAATTGAGAGGGTGGCGCTATACATCATCATTAGCGGTGAATCCCAGCCCACAGGAGAAGCCAGATGAAGCTAGTTGCAGTGATTAGCCACCAAAACAGAGGGGTGGCATCAGGTGCAGCTACTTAAGGGTAGGGGTGGAGTTTGGGGCTGTGGGGTGTGTGGAGGGTCGGGGACTATTTGAATATACATGAACCTTGAATACTAAATGATGGCAAGGTGTAAAGCTTTATGTAAGCCATTTTAACAAGATATTTGAACTTATTTTGCAAAAAAAGAACATATCAGACACAGTTTATTACTGCTTGTGGAGCATTTTATGTAAATCTAACCAAGTAGTTTTCGTGCCTAAACATAAGCGAATTGTGACTGTTTCACAGTGTTAACCAGATGACAATGAAGGTACGATACATAAAGGTCTCTACAACAGTCATATATGTCATTTTGGGAGTCACTGGCAAATGACCTATTCCACTGTTTAAGTGTGAGGACGTGCTGGAGTATAATCACTAAATCACCAAGAATGTGTGCTGTATACTAGATAAACATAAATCAGGATGCTGCTGCAGAACAGACAACCAGCCTGTGTAAACACAGATGAAAAATTGAGATTTCTCACATCCTCCGGAGCCTCTGCACTCGTCCCGTCCCCACCTGAGCCTCCGTGCTGCGAACATAATTGAGAAAAGCAAGTTAATGTGAGTAATTGAACATCAGCTCCTCTGATCTGCAGAGGAGCGGCTGACTCGTGTGTGTGTGTGCGTGCACGTGTGTGTATGTGTGGGGCTGGTTAGTAGCCAGAGTCCCCTGTCATCACAGAGATAAAGCAGACAGCTGACACAGTCCTGGGCGTCTCTTTATCCGCCTGTGTTGTTACAGCTTAACTCAACCAACCAGTTGTGAGCGGGGGGGGGAGATAAGGTGAGCTGCGCTTCACTGACACCAGTCATCATGCATCCCCGAGGCTCATCCTCACACAGAAATGCGTGGCCTCAGGAAAGCCTGCCAGATAGATGGTGTTGTTGACTTAATGTTCTCTCTTTCCAGGTTTCATTGG
Source organism: Lutjanus argentimaculatus (assembly GCA_034769285.1). Lineage (NCBI taxonomy): Eukaryota > Metazoa > Chordata > Actinopteri > Lutjaniformes > Lutjanidae > Lutjanus > Lutjanus argentimaculatus. The sequence goes on along the minus strand of JAWZSL010000008.1, from coordinate 1,051,956 downwards.
CATTTTGTTGTCCAGAACTTTGTGTCAGTATCTGTCTTGATCATGTTATCCGCTTTAGATAGTGATTCTCTTTATTAACTAAATTAGAAGGTCTCAAGCCACTTTTATCTAATATGCCTGCCAGTTTTGGGTCTGTTTCATTTATGTTTAAGTTGAAAGATAGTTCAGTGCAGTCACTGTAGCATATATGACATTGTCTAGCTTACATGTGTTGTGTCGAATATGCAATCAGCCTTCTTAGACAAGTCTTAGTGGGTTTACATACGTATGACCCATAGATTAATGAATAATAAGCACCCTTATTCCATAGATTCTTGCTAAAGGATCCGATGACACTTGTTGCCGCAGATACCAACACATCCTTTGTCTGAATGGAGATGATTTATAGATGTATCATGTGACTAATACACTGCTTTTATAGTTGGAAGAAGTCAAGTCAAAATTAAATTATATGTGGCAATATTTACATGATTCCATATCTAGTCATATTTAATTAATTTGCAAGGAGACCCAGGCTGTAGAGCAGACGTGACAAGCCAATTAATTCTTTTCTACCTCCAAATAATTCTTCTGTTGGTCACAATTTCCATCAATAAAAAAACAGCAACTTCAGTGTTTCAGATAACTTTATTGACGTTAACGGTTTTGAAAATCATACCTTTGGGATTTCTAAATACCCTGTTATGTAGCCTAAAAGGTAGGGCAGAGTGTATTCTTGTTTTTCTGTGAAGCAGCAGTACAACCATACACTCACTGTGTTAAACTGGTACCCCTCTACACCTGTGCTTCTGCACCTGTGAAAATGACCTGATGCTAGCATTCTGCTGATTGATGATCATATCAACTATTGATGATCAAAGACACAACAGGCCCTTTTTCACAGCAGCCATTTTAACATGAAATAGTAGTGTAAACACAGGTGTTACTAATGATACTCATTATGGTTCCATTCAGGTCAGACAGAGTCATGGTGCTGCTATTGTGCATGTTAGCATTTTTAAGACTATTTATCTGTTTATTTGGTTATTTATTTATTTACTGGGCGGCGGAGCAAATAGGCCTTCATGATATGGGAGCGTATTTATTTTCGAGGAAGTGGACAGTAAAGAAGTTACAGGGAGACAGTCATTTCTAAGATTATTTTTTCCCTAAAGGGAAATGAAAAGATGCAGCAACAACCCTAGGAAATACCAACTCTACCTGAAAGTTTCTGCAAAATGTATTTAAATAGTTAGAAGTAGAAAGGGCCTTAAAGTTTTTTTTCTTTCATTCATTCTTTGTCTGCCCATTATCCTCGAATGGGGCTGGAGCCTATCCCAGCTGACTGGGCGAGAGGCGGGGTAGCCCCTGTGTGAGTCATCGCAGGGTTGACACTCAAAGACAGACTATTCACAGTCACATTCACACCTACGGGAAATTTAGAGTCACAAAACGGACCATGGGAGGAAGCTGGAGTACCCAGAGAGAAACCACGCGGACACGGGGAGAACACGTAAACTCCGCACGGCAAGGCCCTGCCCCAACCACAAACTCGAACTCAGAACCATCTTGCTTTGAGGTGACGGTGCTAAGCACTGTACCACCGTGCTGCTTGGCCTTAAATTGCATTTATGAATTAATATAAGTTAAAAAAAAATCCTTATCAGCCTGCTGTGGTAATCCACTAGTAACTTCCTAAATATCTGTCTGACATGTACATTTAGTTTAATTAACCATTGGAGATATGTGTAGTGTATGTAGTGACTTTTCCTCCTGACAAACGTTCTGTGTTCTGCCCTGTGAGGAACGTTAACACAATGGAAAGTTCTCAGTTCTGATTATGAAATATTAAACAGGTAGATAAATTAACGCTGAGCTGTTAGTTGTGTTGTGAAATTTATCATTAAACCAAACCTTTCTGAGACTGTTGTGTACGGAAGTTACACTTCCTGTTTCTCACAACTTTCAGAGGCTGATGTTGGATTTTTTTTTTTTAATTATTAAATTGGTTTATCCTGTTTAATCCAACTGAGAACACACCTGTTATCTACAGGCTGGTCAGTCTCCGCTGCTCTCACTGCATCCAGCACATTTCCATTCTATACATGCATATGACAGCACAGCTGTATCCCTGACAGAGTGACAGCTGAGTTGTGGTTGTGCCATGATTCCCCTCAGGGAAATTTTCCCATCCCCACTTCCCACTGGTGACTGATGTTTCCAGTGCGTAGAACTCTCCTAACATCCACTTTATACTTTCTTTTCTTTTAACATCATTAACTATTCATTTTGTTATTTCATTCTATGTGTTTTAATTGAGAAATATGTGTAGATTTTTGTGTGTTTGTGTGTGTGTCCTGCTGAATATACTTTTTAATTGCCCCACTGGGAATAAAAAAAAAAAAAGGCTGATATAAATGGTCCAAGCCTACTCGTCCTCAGTCCTCAGTTTGTACAGCAGACTTTTTGTTGGAAATTTGTTGTCTCCAAGCCCAAGCCAAAGTGACTTACATGATTAATGTTGTGGTTCTTGACACAGAAGACATTATACGGCTGTTTTATAGCTTGAATAATACTATACATGACCTGTAAAACATCTTTAACATGTAAAATCAAGGAGAAGTTGGAGTAGTTCCCTTTTCCTAAGTAATCTGAGGGGCTTTTCACATTCGCACAGCTGAACCATGGCTCGTGTTTTTGTTACCCAGTTAGTTTTAGTTTCACTTTGCAGTTATCCACGAGTAGAGCTGCAATGATTGTCGGGCATTTTTCAAGCAGACTAGTCTAGACTGTACTCCTCATAAAGCCAGTTTTTCATACCAAGAGAAGCCCTTAGGTGACTGTGATAAGAAAAAAACATCATTTTAACAGCAAAAACCTTAAATGGATCCAGGCTCTTATGAAAAAAAGTCAAAACTCTCTGATTCCATCTTCTTTTCTCTGTTTTCTTTACTTCATTATGATTAGAAACAAAATATCTTTGGGTTGTGGGCAAAACAAGACATTTGAAGTTGTCAGCTTGGACGTTGGGAAACACTGATCAATATTTTTCAGCGTTTTTTGACATTTTATAGACCAAACAACTAAATGATTACTCGAGACAATAATCAAAATAATTGCAACGAAAGTAATTATGAGTCACAGCCCTGTCAAAGAGCACTAAAGAACTAAACGTACATGACACACCTACATCCTGTTTTCGATGTTGGTGTTTCATCAGTTCAGTTTGATACCTCTCTGTCTTTTGGTCGGAAAATAGTTGAAAAGTGATGAAATTTTTGAGTTTTTTTCCAACTGACTCTTTGTAAAGTCATCAAATGTCAATTAAAAGTTTATTCTTGTCCTCTCCTGATGTTCTACTGGAGCTCATTTTCTTTTGTTACGCTGTTTTTCCTTTTTCCGGTCTCTACAATAGTCTGCCAGAGCTTCCTGTAATCAGTCCAAAAGTCTGGACCTTTCAAAAAGATGTTTTCACCCTGTAAAAGAACTGAACCGTGGTTGGTCTGTTTGGTGTGGACTGTGGTGCAAGGGAGGGTTCAGACCCATTAATTTTAGTTCGGATCAAACTGGAAAGTCAGAAAGTCTGGACCAAACAAGGTAGGTGTGAAAGGGCACTAAAAGAAATGTTTTACTCTTATTCACACTCTTCTGACAGATCAATTTGGACCCTCTTTCAGAAACTCTGGTTTTAAGTCTGAGAGGTTTGCCAAAACTGAACTGCAGTGTGAAGTGAAAGGGTTAAGAAGTAAGGACTGAAAAGTTAAAAGTAAGACTTTGACTGTTTCTGTTGAATTCAAACTAAATCTTTCTCTAAATTCCTCAGCAGTGGGAAGTTTTTGGACTGTAAGCATGAATCTGTATTCTTTAACTGGTTCAGTGTCTGTTGGTCTGCTCCCATGGAGCTCCCACAGCTCCCACGTGGTCCTCTCTGTTTATTTTCCATTTCTCACAGCCAGCCAATGCTTCTCTAAACTGCAGTGCTGCTGAATCAATAGTGCAGCGGGAGCCAGGCTACACCCACAGGCTCCACTGTAGCATACACTTCACAGCCGCCTTAAAATCAGCCCATAATGTGTTTCAGTCAGCAGACAACGCCGCGGCAGGCGTGGGAATGATGTATTTTTTATCACTCGGGGATTGTGTTCCAAATCACCCCCTCTCTTTGCCTCTCAGGCAGCTCTGATCCCTCTCCGCTGCCTATCTGAAAGCTATCTGTAGCTCTTATCATCAACCACCAAAGAGTATTTTCATTCACTCAGTCGCCTCAGCTGTCCTCGCCATGCACACGTCTGCCCTTGATAAGATTAATTAAACGCTCAGTGTAAAGATAGTTGAGAGTTTCAAGGTAGTTGTACCGCGCCGCGCCAGCTGTAGGTCACCTGCACGCCAGATGCAGCACTATGGAGCCTGTGGGAGCCATTCACACAACCGGCCTTCCCATTTTGATACCAGTCACTGCACTGGCAACGCCCCGAGCTACCGTTAATCAAAGAGCGCGTTTCATATGAGACCACAAGGGGAAGTGGCAGATTCCCCATACCTTTCCTGATCATCCTCCATGCAGTAAATCTCTGGTTAATTGTCTCCATGCATGCCTCAGTTGGTTTTCCAGCTGATGTGGCTGCGCTCGCTGTTGAATTCTTAATGTGCCCTTTTGTGGTCCGCTTTCAACAGCTATCACCTTCAAGCCTCGGTTCTTAATGGGGGGTGTCTCCCCTTTTATTTCCATGGCAGTTCAGCAGGGAAAAACTGCATTAATGCTGTTTTAAGGTGAGCTAATGGATCAGTGTAAATCATCTCTGGGTGGATCTTTCGTTCCTTTTTCCAGAGTCTCCACCACGCCGCGCGGACATGCAACCCTCTTCCTGCAGAGGTGAGGGGGTTAGCTCCCGCCCGGGGGCTCGTGTGGGTAAACAGTGAAATCTTGGCACGGGGACAAACAGTTCCAATGCAGAGCAAGGCTACGGTGAGATTCCATTACTGTTTTGGCAGCGAGCTCCGCGCAGACAGCCAGACTGAGCGAGCCCCCGGCCTCAGCAGCCGCCACACACACCGAGCTTCCTGCCAGGGCTTTGATTTCATTCAGGTGACGAATCCCTAGCAGCTGGCACCCCGGGGGGCGGCGAGCAGGGCACCAGAATCCTGTGTCCAAGCCACTTAGATCGAAGACAGTGTTCCTATAAAATACAAAACAAGATGTTGATGTTATGAAAACAGTCTGTCCTCAATTTGACAGAACTTTCATAGTGAGCTCAGAATAGTTTCTTATCACTATTAGCATCATTTCCATCTTATTCTAGGCATAATTTCCAACTGTGTATTAGCAGCCATGTCTACAAAGCAATGAAATGTCTGCACACATTTGTTGATCTGAGTATAATTGCTAATGATTTTTTGATTCACTGTAAGGTCAGGTGAAAACTGGATAATCAACTCATTTCTACCTGACAACACTGTAATGCATGGGATCAATAAGAAAGCATTGAGAAAGATGTTGAGCGCTGATGGACTGTACCATCTTTAATATTTATTTGACATTTATTTATACAGTGTAGGTTGACTGAGCATACATGCTTTTTGATATAAGGCCTTGTGGTGTTGCTAACTCAAGACCTTGAGCTTCAGATCGATTTAATTTGCACACATTTGTGTGGCTGGAATGTATTTGTCATTTATGTATGAGTAAAGGAACACACCATTAACAAATCACTTTTAGAAAAACATTTAAACCCCCTTTAGTCATGCACTTTATTTGTTAAATGTTTGAGCAGATTTCACTTCTCAAGTCGCTCGAGTCAGTTTTTCACTAAAGTCACAGATGCAATGATGTGACACTTGGAACATCTTTCAAGTCTGTATTGAAGACACTAAGTTCACTTACATAGTCAGTGTGTTTTGTTGCACCTACTTAAAATAATTGGAATGCAAATCTCACCTACGCTGTGCTTTTCATTTCTTATCCACAAAAAATGAAATCGCTTTAATAAACTACAAACTCCTGTAAATGAGCCAATTTTTAATTATAGAGATGAATCTTCTTGCATCAGATCCATTAATTAAAATGGGTTTTCATTCATTATAAGAAAAAAAAACTGGAGAACCACTAGGGCTAAATCAAATTTTATCGAAATCGCAATATGGTCAAATCGCAGAATTCCATTTTAATTTCAATATTGTGGTACTGCAGAGGGGTCCTGGTCAACACATCATAATGATTCCTCTAATATTGCAAATTATACAGCGCAACTGCAATATCAAAATAACTGCAGTTAGATATTTCTTCAAAATTGTTCAGCCCTAAAAACCTCAACCTCCAAATAATATTACAAATACCAAACCAATAAGCATTCGAGTTATCAATATCAGGTTCAAAAACCAACTACCATTCTCTACTACCATTCAAGTTTTGAGGTCTGGTCACGCACTTGAACTTAAAACCTGTTATTGACCGTTTGCTTGTCCAATTGTTTGCAGCATTGATTCATTCATTTAACATGCTTTGAAGTGTAAGAAGAAGAAAAAACATGCACGTTGTGGTTGTTGTGGTTGCCTGTCAAAGTTGTGGTTAATGCAACAGCCCTAGTTAATATCTTAAATGAGACTGCACAGTTCATCATAATTTTATGGATATTGCAGTGCAGCTTTCTGCAATTTTCAAATCGCAGGAGTTGCAATATTTGTTAAAGGTCAAATGTCAATGTCAAAAAACTTTAAAATGAATGAATCTTGTGAGGCAGAGATGTCCCATCCAACAAATCAGATTCTACAGACTTAAAAAAAAATCTTCATTTAGTACAGATTCCTGCAAAAAAAAAAAATCACACCATAGTCATTTTAACATGTTTTTCAATAAAATAAGAAAAATATTATTACCTCTAATATCACAAATAATATCGCAATTACATATTTTTTTCCAAAATCATTTCAGCCCTAGTCTGAAAGTATGAATATCCACCAAAAAGCTTTACAGTCAGCTTAATAATCATAAAATTAAATGAGATATAACCTAACATCTTTTTGCTCAATTAACTATGCTTGGGCACTGTCAGACTGTATATTATTTGGAGCACAATTCTGTATTCTATCTCCTAAATGAGAAATTTAATTCGGGTATCCACTGTTGGGAAGCATGGGCGCTCGTCCTTCACACTAACAACTGTCATTAATAAAGGTTCCTGCAGTAGATAAGTATTTCCACATGTGCCTGTGAGAGAACTGGGAGCACCGCTGGTCCTTCTTGCATATTAGATGCCAAATATTGTACCTACATTGTTGCTTTTTTCTGTGTTGTGTTTGAATAGAGCATTTAGGGAGCATTTACATGAGGGAGACTTATGTTTGAAAGCCCAAAAGCTATTACAGACAGATGGAACCAGCAATGTGACAAATTGCATGTTTGAAAATGGCTTTATACTCAGATTTTTGTATCTTTTTAGGAAATTGTCCAGTGAAAAAAATATCTCCATGTTGTTGTTATGCTCTGCGCAGAGCAGATGTTTCTGCGCAGAGCGGGGAGAGAGAGATCAGGAGGACGAAGGACACAGTGAATTATAGATAGACTGAATGTTTCTGGCTGTGAGTGATTGCAGTCTATGCGAGCCCATCTCAATAGAAGAGTGACATGAAATCAATGTTGAGAGTGCAACCTAATCAATGTTGCCATGATGACTGTGGGGAGGGCACTGAGAGATTGTTTTATTTGGTTAGCCGGGAGGTCACCCTGTGTTTCCTCTGATACACCTTCTCCGTCCTCAATGAGCTCAGCGCGCCATCTTTTATGATACTAATGTAATAGTGCCGCAGTTTTGACAGCGCCGTGCTCGCTCACCGGGACTGCTCAACGTGTTTCTTTTTCACTGTAACTTGGCAATTTTCCTCCCTCATTTAATTTTGTCCCCACAGAGAATGTGTTCATTTCTGTGAGAGTGCCCTGCCATCAGCTCTGCATACGATATTGAGAGAACAGCTAACAAGACATTCACTCACAATAGCGAGCTGAGTCGGCAGGTCTCTGTGACCTTGCTGTGTGTGTGTGTGTGTGTGTGTGGTGTGCCTCCTGAGGACTATGTAATGGCAGAGCCAGGTCTTGCAGAGAGTCCAGAGGAAGGTACTCTGATATATTATTGAAACGTTATTTGACTTCATCCCTAGACTTCATCTTGCGTAGATAATAATAGCTACACTTTAGTTGAAGTGGTGCTTATGAGGCATCAGAAGTATATTACAGTGTGTAAAGCAAGTAGGGAGAGCAGCGTGATTAATGAAATCAGAGGACAGTATAAAGCGCAGAAACTGACAAAAGTGGAGACGGGGTCATGGAGGTCAGTTTCAAACCTATAGTTTGACAGTTTTCAGCTCTTCAACTTTTATCAAAAAACCTCTTCAAAGTTTTCATACTGTAATTTCCACACTTCACAGAGAATTTATGCATCAAAGCATTGACCATTTGAAGTGACACAATTTGCTGTTCTTGATTTTTGTCCTTAAAGGAGCAATATGTAGCCATTGCACACGCAAAAATGAGAACAGCAGTTCAAATAGTGAGTCGGAACCATAGAATGTATATTAAATAGGTTGTAATCCTGTTTAATATACGATCTGTGGTTGAAGCGAGTTGTTTCCCCCCGTCCCCTCGTCCCCAGACACAACAGAGTCAGGCAGTCTGCAGGAGCACCACAGGAGCGCACGATGGGCACAACCCTGTAAATTGACAATTACAAGCGAGGACAAGTCCTCCACTGCAAGTTGATCAGCTGTTTATAACTGTCAGTTGTCTGTCAGTGTAAAGTTAGGTTTGCTATCCTGCAAACGAAAGCCCACTCCTCTGAAAATACACACTCTGGATGATGAGTTGGCTGCCTGTCTCTCTGCCTGCCAAACTCCATTAACATTTTCCTCAGTTTAACTTTTATAAACATCTACACCTTCTACAGTACAAGATTATTAATGACTTCTTACAACTCATAAACAGACACTTACTCATTCTGCGAAAAATCCTTCATTAATTTGAACTCTGATTAATGTGAAACAGACAAAGATATTTCGGCCCGGAATGGAAATTTCAATGAGGGACACCGCGGCTGCAGCTTTCATGTCAAGTGATGTGACTGTGTTTCAACTTAGCATGTTTCCTTGATCTCTGATGACACATCGTGGTCATTTTATAATTTATTACAGTAAATATATTACAGATTTCTACTTTAAAAGCAGCAGCAGAACCATTCAATTGTCTTATAAACTTACACTTTAGCTGACAATTAAAATGATGTCATCACTTACCCTTCAACACTTTAAAGGTATAGTTCACCCAAAAATGAAAATTTGGTCAATATCTACTCACCCTTATGCCGTTTGAAGGTCAGGTTTATAGTCCACAAACACTGCTGGAGTTTCACACACAAAAACAGTGTTGCAAAATCTGCCAAATAATGAATGTGAATGGTGACCAGATTTCAAATGTAACAAAATAACAGAATTAAAAATATAAAATGCCTTCATACTGCTCGTCTGGTGTAATCCAAGTGTCCTAAAGCCCCAACACACCAAGCTGACTAAAAAATGTTATTTACGTGATGTTTTTAGCCTGAATCTTCACTGTAGATCCTTAGCTTGGAGCCACGTTCACGTGCACATGCACACTGTCTGAACTGGCTGTTTGTGGTGTGACATTGTGCAAACGGCATGTCGGGACTTTAGGAGACTTGGATTATGCCAGATGAGCAGTATGGAGGCATTTTATGTATTTTTTCCAGTTGCTTTTTACTTTTGAAAACTGGTCACCATTCACTTCCATTGTTTGGCAGATTCTGTAACAGTGTTTTCCTGTGAAACTCAAGCAGTGTTTTGCAGACTAACAAAATAAACCTGACCTTCAATCAGCATGAGGGTGAGTAGATAATGACTAAATTTTCATTTTTGGGTGAACTATCCCTTTAACTGCTTTCATTTGTTATAGAGTTCATCAGCTTTTCTCAGATCTTTATTCTTCAACTGACAGTTCAGTCCAGGGTTTAATGTTAACCTTGGCTCTATGGCCTGTGGCTACAAAAAGTTACCTTTTTGAGTGGCCACCAAATGTTCCCAACTTTATGCAAAAACAAAACAAGACAAATTTAGGGCTGAATGGGAGCAGGAGTTTAAGTGGCTAGAATATGACATCTAAGGATGGAATATATTGTTTTGTGTGCCACCAGTTGTCTTTAACTAGCCGAGAAATGATGCCTTCAGGAAGCACCACATGGGAAAAGTGGACAACACAATGTGTCACAGCTCATGAAGGCTGTGTTAAGTTGATTTAAATTGTCTTTTCTGCATTGGTTTTACATTACTTTGCATTTGGGCCACCAGAAATGTACTTTAGCCACCAAATTTAGGGGTTTGGTAGCCGGTGTGGGCAGTGCTTTAAAATATTACCATCTGTCCCTTTCAGATCTTACATACCAACTGACAATTTAACAGCTTACATATTTGAACTCTCTCCATGCTACTTCAAAGGAAATTTCAACAATTTTTACCACTTATACATCACCTGGCATTTCAGCTGCATTCATCTCTTACTCTTCAAGTGACAGTTCAACTACTTTCAGAGCTTAGACTTCAAATGAAATCTCAAATGCTTTAATAGCTTCCACTTAAACTGACAGTTAAACTGCTTTCATCTTTCACTCTTCAGCTGACTTCTTTCAGTGCTTACATTTCAGCTAACATTTCAACACACACAACACACCTCTGTTTTAACATCTGTTGACTGATGCATCAAGGAAATCTCAACACTCATCTGCTGAATCTCATGTGTGTTACCATCATTACTCCTGCATAATTATATAGATTCCTTACATGGATTGCTTTGGAGATCACTTTCCATGTTCAGCGCATGCATCCAGTGAATTTAATAGTAATTTTGAATTCATGCTAAAATTAGACATCTCTTATCACACATTCCGGTGGCTGGTGCAAGTTGGTCTGCACCAGAGTTCGATTGACAGCTTTCACTTCAAGTGAATCAAGTCAAACTGGCGAATGCACCAGGGTTTATTTGAACCACATCAAACAGGTTAGATGTGAAAGCACTCACAGTGTCAACATTTTGACTGGCTGGCTGTCTGTCCTGCATGCACTGCTTGTCAATCACTATGATATGTTGTCACAGGTAGATTATGTCACCACCTGTCAGAGGCTTCAGCAGCATTTTCAGCAACTTGGCAAAACCAACATTAACTTCCAGGTTCATATTAACATTGAGAACCATAGTGGACTCCCTGGGTGGTCTGTTACAGTCAAGATCATAAATTTTCCCATATGTGTCATATATGTCAGGTTCTTCTAGGTTCTATCAGTAGTACAATACAGTCTCTACTCAAGGTCCTCTTACCCGCTTGTCCTGGCGCTTTCAACTTCATCACATTGTCTCGATCTACAAGTTGAAGTTTGCTCAGTGATCATGGAACTCGCATGTCCAAACTTTTCGTTATTCTGAGCACTTATTGTTCATGAGCAGCTAACAATTATTTTCATTGTTGATTAATCTGATGATTATTTTCTCGATTAATTGATTAGTTGTTGGGTCGATAAAGTCTTGAAAATGGCGAAAAATGTTGATCAGTTTCCAAAGCCCAACATGATGTCCTCAAATGTCCTGTTTGTCCACAACTCAAAGATATTCAGTTTACTGTCATAAAGGAGAAAAAAACAAAAATATTCACAATTACAAAGCTGGAATCAGAGAACTTGACTTTTTTTTCTTAAAAAATTACTCAAATCAATTAATTGATTATCAAAATAGTTGTTGTCTATAGTTGCCTGTAAGGGCAACTTCAAAGAAGTGCAAGAGAATAGCTGTAACAGTGTGATACAGTGTGTATCCTCTAATTTTAGCATTACTTGTGGAGAAATTTGAGGGGAAATTCTCAGGTCAAGAGGTTGATATAGCACCAGCTTCATGTTGAGCCTAAGCTGATGAGATGACAAGGCCCCCCGTGTTCCTGATTTTAATTGGTCACACTGTTTGTTTGCTTTCCCTCTTTGCCTGGAACATGTTGGAATGTTTAAGGGGCACTGCATCATCTATTCACTATCTATTCACTTGAAAATCAGTTTGTTTGTCACAAAGCGTACCAGGCAGCCTGTGAAAACAGTCCTGGCTCTGGAGGGAGTTTTATATCAGTTTTATATTGGATTGGGTTTGACAATATGTTCTAACTAGGGGTGTAAATAAGATAAGATAATCCTTTAGTAGTCCCACAACTGGGAAATTTGCAGTGTTACAGCACCAAAGTGGATCGCCAATTGAATAAACATCAATTAAAAAAAAAAAGAGTAATAAATAAGAGGAGATATAAAAATAGGAACAATATAACAAGAAAATATAAAAATATATGAACAATTTAAACAAGAGGAAATATAAAAGTATATATATAATACAAACAATAAACAGTCTCAACAAATTTACAACATTGCACAAGGAAAATATTGATTTTGCATAGTTATAATGACAGTATACCTGAGTGAGATACTGATATTGCACAGCATTAAATAAAGTGAAAATTAGACCTGAGCAAATGTTTATATTGCACAGTCAGTGTACATCATACAGTGTATCAGCAGTGTATAAATCTTAGGTTTCATCTCGATACAATATTACATCAATTCTTTGGACAATACAATATTTGCCAACATCCCCAATTCTTCAACAGTACTATTTTGATTCAGTTCAATTCAGGGTCTGCAATCAATATCAGACACTTATTTGTGACACATACAGCCATGGATATTTCAAAATAAAGGCATATCTTAAAAACAGGGTATAGATTGATATTTTCACTTTGCATCAATTATTTTGGATTGCTGAACATTGAATGTATCGTTACACACCTAATTTTCACTACAGCTGTTCCAATATAGTTTTTGCCTTCCTGATACCGATTCCGACACCTGCGCTTTGCGTATCAGCTGATACAGAGTACGATCCAATGCCAGTGTCTGTTTCATCGTGACTAAATTGTGTGATATTGGATTGGTGTGTACAGGTGCATACTAGCCAGTACACAATCCAGCATTTTAGGCTGTGACAGAGGCATTTCTGATACTGGTATCAGTATCAGAACAACCTAATTTTAACACAAAGCCTGCTTTACCAACTTGTGGCATTGAGTTTTAAAGGCATGGACATTTACCAGGTAGGGGGACGTAAGAACAGATGCTATTAAAGTGTATTATGTGAAGTTTAGGAGCCCAGCTTTTGTAGAAGTGCAATACTAAATCATTGGGGCACCCCTTCAACGTACCAGATACTGGTAGAGGTTGTACTTTAGGGGCAAAAATATGGTTGAAGGCATGACATTAAACAGAACGTAATTTTTTATTGTTATATGGTGAGAAAAGACTCTTTTTATTGGCCCTATCTGAGTGATCAAACTCACAGTCAAGGCCTGGATTGGATCATACACCAGACAAAGTAGCCAAGGCTTGTCTGAAGACAAAGAACAAGCTGCGTTTGTGTTCAGCGGGTTTCCTGTCACTCCTCGATTTCACCAGATTTATTTAAGCCTCTCACCTCGAGCTTGCGCCGTCTGAACACTTTCAGTGTAAGCATTTATTGCTTGTAGGATGGAGCTTGAAAGGTGGAGGTTGCACTGGAGGCAGCGCTGAGTTAATTCCAAACAGAAGCTTTACCTCTCTGCAGAGCTCGCCATTGTGATGCCACTGCTGCTGGATTTTGTTACCTTTCAACAAGATGAGACGCTGCTGACTGCACACACACAACCCTAGCAGATCTCCATCCTCTCGCCAGTGTGGAATTTTCTGGCCTCAGTTTTTTTTATGAAAGGGATGAAAGAACTTTGACTTAAGACATTTTACAAAAGATGAAAGAGGCTTTTTAGATAAAAGGGTGTTTTTCCGGGAAAGGAACATCACACTGGCACTGATCTGATTTTCTGAGGACCACAACTGAGGCCACGTGGAGTGACCTGAATTCTCTCAGGACTGACTTTCATAACTTGTTACTTGTGATGATTTAATTAAAACCAGGTTCAGTAAAGTTTGCATGTAGCAAACGGTGCTGCAGTATAGCATCAGAAGTCAGAATGTCATGCTTTTTATAAATCAAAGCAGTTCTGCTCCATGAAAAGTGAGAATTCGTTCAGTTCTCTAACACTCCACTCCACTGACTCCCCTGAATCTTTGTAGAGGGTGTCAGATCTTTAAAACTTAGTGTGAGTAGTTCAGAATCCCATAAGACACAGACAGAGTTTCATCTCTTGTTAGAGCCTTTGATTAATGTTACAGCTGAATCATCAATTGATGCCAGTAGCAGAAACTAGACAGAAGTTGTAGTCAAGGTACAGGACCAAAGATGTGCTGATCTGGGAAGTGAATGTGATTAAAGTTTTATTCTTTTCTCGAAACTTGACACACAAGAAATAGGACAGTCCAAGGTGTATCCCAATGAGTAGACGATCCTGCTGGTGATCTATGTGTCATATGCCACTGTGTGATGTGTAAACTCCCTTTACTGTCTTTTAAAGTCTGTTTTTTTTGCTATATCATCAACCTGCATTGCTGGAGAACCCCAGCAGACCCAATGTTTTAGACTTATTTTAGACACTTATCCACCAGCTTTTGGAGAGTGCTAAACTCTATTAAGGCTGCTAACATTATTATCCCTTTAAGCCTGGAGGGGATCATGTAATCGCTTCCATGTGTGCGCGAGTGAGTGTGTGCATGATCACTGGATCTACAAGTTGTCTGGGGCTCATCTCGAATACTACTAGACCAATCAGCCTTTTTTTTTTTTTTTTTTTTGTGAACATTCATGACTGTGTGCTGAAGGACCTCTAGGATTCAGAATTCTTGAAAAACCTTTTTCATGATTTATTTGCCTTTATGTTTTAATGGCAGACATGATGTTTTCAGGTCATCCCATTCTTGTTGACACGATATCTCAAGAATGTCTTGAGGTAATTTCTTCAAACTTGACCCAAATGTTCACTTGGACTCAGAGACAGAGATGAAGTGATTAAATGTTGGTGGTCAGAGGTCACTAAACATTGTGTGACTGTAACGTCATAATGTTCAGCTCTCTATCAGTCCTCTGTCCTCTTCTAAGTGAAGACAGCATGTTTCTCACTGGGAATTATTCACTGGAATCACAGTGAGAACTTCCATTTTGCCAAAAAATACACTTAATACCTTTTATTAAAATTCCCTCAAAGTTACAGGTCAATATAGTGATAAGCTGAGTCTGGACAGACATACAGACAGATGTCTGGACAGACGCAAACTATAACTTGTTGCCTGCATTCAGTTGGCAGAACTTTGCAAATCTCTACTGGTTGCATCTGGCAGTTGTTTTGACATTGCAGTAGGTGTTTCACCATCTGTTGCCTGGTGGGGATCTGCACTCTACTTAGTGACCTCATCTAGCTGAAATAATAGTCCACTTTTCTAGTCTGAATTAAATAGAATGTTTGTATATTGTACAGGACATTTTATCAATATAAACATTTATTGATCTCAAATAGCTATATGCCAACGCACACACACAAATACGTAGATTCACTTTGACAGAGCAGTTTCTTTGCCTTATGTTTCCTTGTGGGATCTGGAATTCATGAGTTCTTCATTTCAGATTAATGCTGTCTTAAACATTTTTCACTCTTAATTTTAAACAGATTTTACCGTTCGCTGTCTTGCCATTTTCATCTGTCATGATGGGTCTAGAACTACAGAGGACCCTCCAGCTCTGCAAGACAATTTTTCAAAATTTTTGAGCATGTTAGGTATTTTTTTTATTATTAGCCGAGAGTAGAGCGATGACTGAACATGAGAGACAAAAGTCCACAACCAGACTTGAACAATAGAGACTGTGATTCATGGTCAGAGCGCCAAATCCCTCTGGGCCAAAGCACATTGCACATCCATTTGATACTCGTGACGGCCAAAATTTCCCTCTTTGCGCTCCATCAGTATGCAGTTCGGTGTGGCAATCCAGACACAGGGTCTGTCATTGAAGAAGCAGTCTGTTTATAGGTTCACATGCCTGTTGCCAAAAATGCATGTGTTGGCTCAGGTGTGATCTCCTTTTCTATATATATCCGTCCAAACACAGCCTCACAAACTATTTAGAAAATAAGCAAGAGAAAGGAAAGGAGAGGCTGAGTGAAAGATGAGGAGAGAGGAGAGAAACCATGTTTAGTGCCTTTGAGACAGGCTAGACTTATTGTCTGGTGGGAGCTTGCAGGATGCTCCTGCCCTTTACTTTCTGACAGTAAATGGACAGCTACTGGACATAATAACAAAGTGAATACCAGGGCTGTAATGATAACTGTATTACTGCAAAACTGCAGTCACGTGATGCCTAGTGCAGGGTTGCGCTCATTACCATCATCACTGCAAATTTTACTTTGAAGGGTCAATCTCATGTTGAGATCAGTGCATTGATCTGTTAATATATCGATGGATCAGTGCTGTAATGCACAAGTCAGGAACACACACACACCTCTGATTGATTCACAAGTTGGGAGCAAGCCTCTGATTGGCCGACAGGCCAATCCAAGGCATCTTGGGATTGCACATGAGTGGCTAACAACATGCAAACAAGAACTGTTTTCAACATGGAAAAATGGATAATTAAGTACAGAGGACATTCAGTGTTGGATTTATCATGGATTTATTTTACCACATTTCTAAGAAGACACGGCACTTCAAGGCTTGATTAAAAATCTCTTGAAAGGGATACGATTGCACAAGAGTTGTAAAGGTACACCGCTAGCGTTAGCCTTTCCTGCTCAGCTTACTTCTTGGCTAACCCTGTCACTGTTTCAGGAGTTTGGAAACAACAGGTGAGACTTTTCTTGGTATTGAGAAGCTGCAGCGTTTATTAACCGACACGCTGTAGCCTGAACTGTACATTTACTGCCACACTGACAACTTAGTGTTAAGTTTCTGCTCTGCTTGTTGCTTGCGTTCCCTCACTTGTACAGGTACTGCCCTATTCCTTAAAGAAGCTACACTAATGACAGTATGCTTCAGTAAAGTCCAATAAAATGTAATTATTGAGGCAGTAAAACCGCTGTCCCACAGTAATGTTGCTTTGTCACCACCGTAAGAAAAAATCCATCCCGTCACAACCCTAGTGAATACATGTCTAAAATATTACAATCCCACCATGTGCAATTTGAATTTGCAGCTTGTTTTTCCACTTCACCCTGACTAGGGAAATTAAATGAATCAGCACATTGTCTGAGGTGCTGTACGAGCTGTCAAAGTTTGATTTACTATTGCCAAATAATATGTTGCAAAGCTGCATTTGTTGCCAAGGATGTTAGCTTCTGCAAAGAAAGCATATCTTCTCCTTCTTGACAGAACAGCTGCATCCACACAAAAATCACAAATTCTGTTTCTTGTAATAAGCTCTTTGTTATGAAGTATTCCCAAACATATCCTCTCCTGGAAAGTGCATCTTTGTGGCTGCCTGATCTCCATCCCCTGATTGGTCAAGATACACCTGGAGCTCTCCAAAATATTATCAGAGAAAGATTAATTTATTAAGTAAAGAAGAATGATTAAATGTTTCTACTTCTAAACCTGAAAAAAGGATCAAATATCCATCACTCTGAGAATATTTGACTAATAAGGACTTATTTTCTTCATTGAGACATCTTAGTGTCTGCATATCAAGATCTCTGTTTCCTTCGAAAGCCTTTTTTGCATCAGCACAATTTATCTGCTGCTTTTTCGGTCCAAGGCCAAGGACACGTGAAAATCTAAAAACTATTCAGATTTCATTTCAGCCTTTTCATCTCTCAATGCAGTGATTCAATGAGATTGGTGTATTCTGTCACTGGGCTGACTAGCCACTCAGAGAAAAAGATTCAGTCCTATTGATCACTGTTTCAGAATTCAAAGTGAACTGACAGACAGCTGGTTTATAAAACAGGATTCACTGTGAACTAAAGGTTATTAGTCTGGATGGAAAGAGATTGTAATCAAATTAGCATTTGGTTTTAGGGCAACACAGTTCAGGTCATGAATTAAGAGAATGTAATTTTATCTTGCATTATTTTATTAAAGGAAAATGCTCAATGATAATGATGATGATGATTCACACAAGTTAATTAGGTGCTGTCACTTTTTGCGTGCACACTTTACAAACCTGATTCATCCACAAATCTAATTATTTTTTCATTCAGAGGTCTTTTATGTGATTTTTTTCCCCCCTTTAAGCTTTGAGCCTTCATCAAGCAAAACACCACCTTTTTGTTGTTTTCTCCCTCTTCTCTATATTCTCATTTCTCTCCCACACTCTCTGTGCTTCTTTTTTTTATTGGCTGTAGTTCAGCACAGCCAGTGGAGGAGGGTTAATGAATTACCGTTTCCGCGCTGTAATGGGAACCATTAATGGCTACAGCAACGGTAAAGGTTATCATAAACACATTTGCCTCCCTTTAGTATCTGAATGTGTGAGAAGATGAGGGAGAAATGACTCATATCCAACCTTATCATTTGCTTAAATTATCACTGTTGATGCAGCAGAATAGGCTGCACAGGAGACATATGCCAACTAGTTACTGAGAAATCATCAGGAAGTCATTCTGCACAGTGATGTCATTTTTACAACAAAGGATTTCTGAGGTTTTATACACAGCCCAAGTATGTTTTCTGTACAAGACTCCTTCCTTTTTCTTAGTCCAACTGAAATGTGCCCATAGGACAAAGTACTGAAAGGTGGCTTTGAATGTCTGGTAAATTGTTTGCTTATTTTTTGATCAGATTATTCCTCCTTTAAATATAAATTCTGTCATTGTTTAGACTTGTTGAAGTTCTTGTTCAGCTGCTTGTGTTTAGTGTAACATTGGAGACATTTGGCTTCATTTGTTTTGTAGAAATACAGTGTTATGTTTCTTAGATACCCCTTTTCCATACACATGTGCTTGACACGTCAGCCCAGCACAGCAGGGATTTGCTAGAGGAGTTTAGTTTGAGTCAATTGACTGTAAAACGGGGAATAAACACCTAAATTTCCTGTAAATTATTCACAATAAAAGTCTCCCAATATTTTGTTATTTAAATGCTTTTATTATGAAGCAGTGAAGTGCAGAAATGTTGCTTTTCATCAGCAGTAACTTAACACGACTCCTGTCCAACTGAAAGAAGAACATGAAGCAATAAAACAAAGCAGATACCTAAAAGTACAAACTGCGATGCAGGAGAGAAACTAGACCTCAAACCACAGAGATTCAGTTGAAAGCTACAAAAGTGCTGAGAGCTGAACACACAGACAGTTTTAAGAACGTCTCTCTCTGTGGTCTGTCTACACACAGACATGAGTTGAGTCTCTGTTTGAGGGGGAGCAGGGGGGTTGTCATGGGTTGGTGGCGCGTGGCGAGTCATCACCGCAACCCACTTGGAGGCGGGTTGGGCACGCTTTGGTCCTACTCTGGAGATGGTCCATCTCAGTACTGCTTGGTGCATTTTAACTGGTAATGGAAATGCAGAAAAACATTGCATTGTATAACTCTGCCAGCCAAAAGTGCCAGTGGAGCATTACTGTATATATATATGTATATGAGTTTGGATAGGTAGGTATATATATGCATACATTCTTTTTCTTTTCTTTTTATTAGTATTGTTAATTTCTTTACTTACTTATTTATTTTTATTTTATCAATTTATTTTGTTTTATTTTCATCATTATTATTGCTATTATTATTGTTGTTTCTGATATGTGCCTTCTTGTTCTATGTCGTTCACGTTTGTAAAGCTAACAAAATGTACAATAAATATATGTTTTAAAAAAAAAAAAAGTGCCAGTGGAAAAGCCCCAAAAGTAAGGCATTGGAAATAAGCATCTTTTGCTTTATAATAAAATCTTGGCTCAAGGTACACTTACTAGCTTTTTCAAAAGCTTTTAGCCACATCTTCTTATTGTAATTATTGAGCAGCTGACCCAACTCCGTCCAACTAATGAATGCATACTTTGAAATAAGGCTGCAACTGATGATTATTTATTGTATATTCATTAGTTGTTTGGTCCCTAAAATGTCAGAAAAATGTAATGAAATCGTGATCACTGTCTCCCAAAGCCCAGGGTGACGTCCTCAAATGTCTTATTTTGTCTGCAACCCAAAGATATTTAGTTTTTTGCTATAGTGAACTAAAGAAACCAGGAAAAATTCACACGTGAGAAACTTAAATCAAAGAATTTGGACATTTTTGCTTAAAAAAATGCTGACGAAAAACATGAGGAGAAAGATGGGGGCATGACGTGCAACAAATAACCCCGGCTGGAACTGAACCGGCAACTTTGTGGTTATGTGGCATGCTCAGCAGTCATTCTGCAACTGACGCACTTCACAGAACACAACTGCAACACAATGCAGTAGTATGAATAAGAATTTGACTAAGCATTCAATGCCAGCTCTCAGCTCTTTATAGCCATTTCTGTCTGTACCCAAATGGTTTAATGCCCACTGATGGATAAATGTGAGCACCAAAAACTATTGATAGCTTCTACACGAAATCTCTGATTGGTCAAGTCCCAATGTGTAAGAGGTTGTGTTTCAGAATGTTTTTTTTTTTCTACAGTAGGTTGTCAATCCCCAGTGTGCACAACTACTAATAATTGATGATCAGCTGTTCTCATTTCACAGTAACAATTCCAATTCAAGGCTGAAAATAGAAAAACTGAATGCACTATTTACGGTACTGAAAAACAGGACTCCATTTTTTCCTGCTCCCATTCCAGCTGATTTATTGGAAGAGGAAAAACCCATCTGTGTGTCTGCTTTCAGAAGAGTGCGGTACAGCAAGGCTCGATACACAAGCAGGCTGAGAGCACAGAGGGAGGGGTTGGACAAAATGACTAGAAGAAAATGAAGACACCGAGCCAGAGAATCCCCCTCCTTCCTCAGAGTCAGCACTAAGGATGCACTTTGTCTTTCCTGTTTACTGTAATAAAAAAATAATGTGTCTGTCATTGACTAAACAATTACTCTGCCAATACTGTGCCTGAGTTTTGGCACCTGCATAGAGTTATACTTTTTTCAATACCTGACTTTGAGAAATGTAAACATGTTTTTCTTTTTAAAAATTGATTTAAAGTCACAGTATGTAACTTCTGCCGCTGGGGCTCTCTGACATCAACACAAGAACAAAAAAACTAGTTTAATGGCATTGTGAAATAGCTTGGGATCATGGGATTTGTTGTTATCATTGTTAAACAACCACCATTGCCAATGAAAATCTACATTTATTCATGTTCACCGACTCCTTTCCTCACTCTGACGTATCCCATGTTTCCCTGGATGCTGTTGACAGTTGATGAAATGAAAGGCACCATTGCTCTGATTTACAGATTTTTCTAGGTTTGAACATTGATGGAAACATTTAGGTTAATGTAAGTACACAACTCTGGGGTGTGCCTATAGCTCAGTTGATAGAGCGCCTGCCTCATGTGCTGAGGTTGTTGGTGCTATGCAGTTGCAGCTGGTTCGATTCCCACCTGTGGCCCATTTGCTGCATGTCTTCCCCTCTCTCTGCCCCCTTTCCTGTCATATCTTCAGCTTTCATTGTCCCAAATAAAGGCAAAAGCCCAAAAAATAATCTTAAAAAAAAAGGAAGTCCACAACTCAACAAAATGTATAACATAGGTCTTGTCATTTTTAGACATTTTAATGATAACGTCAGTGTTGTGTTTTAAGACAAAGAAGACTTTTGTTAAAGTTAAATGATGTCTAAACACTAACAGCCACGCAAGGTTTTGTGCAAGAAAATTGATCAATAGCTCGACAAGATTACAGGTCTGGACATTTGACACTAGCTTTCAGTCCTCAAAAAAGTCTCAATGTTCGATACCCAGCAGTAATCAGGACATCTGAGGAGTGCAGAATGGTGCTTATGCCCACTTCCTAAAGGAAATAGAGTGTGTGTTAAAATTGCCATCCATTTTTAAGCTATTTAAAGCAGGGATGCAGTGTGAAATTCTTGGCCGATACCGATGTTTCAAATAACCGATAGCCTACCCAAGGGGCATCGGTTTCATTTCAACACTGGGGGAGCACATATCAATGTTAATTTTTTATGAAATATGTGCTTTTCCTGCATCGGTTTGTGGTGGAAATGTCTTTACATAAAGGAAAACATCAGAGCTACAATGATTAATTGATTATTAATCAATTGTTAAATTAATTGACAACTATTATGATAATTGAACAATTGGTTTTAGTATTTTTTTTTAAAGAAAAAAGTCAAATTTATCTGATTCCAGCTCCTTAAATGTAATTATGTTTTGGCTTCTTTACTCTTTGCAGCACAGTAAACTGGGCAAAAGAAGACATTTGAGGACATCATCCTGAGCTTTGGGAAACACGTGACTGACATTTTTTAGCATTTTCTGGCAAACAAATATTTATCAGTTAACTGAGAAAATAATCTACCAATTAATTAACTAAGAAAAGTTAGTTGGAGCCCTAGAAAACTCATGTGCCAGATGACCATTCAAACTACTTCATGTTTTTATTGGAGGGGACAAGTTCACGTGCCTAGATGGGGTCCCCTGGAATCTATGCCTGTGCCATTTCCAATGTTTTTTGTGGTTGTTTAGTTTGTTTTTGTTATTATTTATTTCCCTCTTTTGTGTCAGGGAAACAAACAAACAGCCGCTGGGTATGTTAGCTACTGTTCGAGTCCAACTGCAAATTACCAATTACCAACCTGATTTGCAGATAGGCCAATTGCAGTCAACACAGCAAATATGGGCCAGTACCGATGTTCGGCCAGTATTTCGCTGCCTACCTAATCTGAGACAGTGGTTAAGCAATTGACTAGAACTATTCTGGAGGTGTTCTGATACAGCATTTTGAAAGGACACTTGCCAGCCAATCAGAAATATGCATGTTCTGTGGCAAAAAAAGATAATGACCTTCGGTAATGACTTGGCATCTCATCTAATTCTTTACTTTAACCTCTATAAGAATTTACCCAAGTGCCACGCTGTACCAAGTGAGCATTAACCAGACTACATCCTCGGTGAAAGATCCATCAGGATGTCGGTGTGTTCCATAAAGATAAGACATGAGGTAACTGAGTTGGGGATGATGAGCTTTTCCCATGACTGCACCACCAGTGCTCGCCATCAAAGCAAATCATGCACAAAGCCTGAATGGCCTAATTCATTTCCAACTGCTCTATATTGATGCAAATCTCACTTGTTATTTGAGGCGTCATTAGAACAAGCATGCAGGGAGTGTATTAGATCTGATGTCTGCCCATGAGCTGTCACTAACATTTAGGAAATAATCTGCGTCTTGATTCCTTTCATATGATCTCGTTGGCTAATTTAATAGCTTGATGTTTGTTGATTTGTCCCTGGAGGACCTATTTGGGGATTATGAGCCATAACCAAAGATGAATGTGTGGGGCAATTCATTCTTTTATTGGCCTTTATGTTTTATCCGTTGGCCAAACAGTTTTCAGGTGAGTCGAGCAGCGCTGTTGTGTCTGTCTGTACTGCTGTTGTTGTTTCCATGGAAATTCCTCTTGCTGCACAAAATGCGCGCGCGCACACACACACACACATGCACAGAGTCACTGCAGGGATGTAATGTTGCTAGGCAACATGTTCAAGACAATGGGGAGGTGCAATTGGTTTAGTGCTGATTCAAAGGTTAGAGGGTTTTGGAGTTCTACCAGGGTCGACCTTCCTCCAATCGGCCCTTCTGTCGCCTGCTCTTGTAACTTCTGCTCCTGGTGAACTTGGCCATTGTGAATGTATAGCTGCACCACATGAAGAGGGACAAAGGCCTGCGCAAGCCAACACTTAGTCCTTTTAGCTAAAGCAACAAAGGAATCAAAAGAGCTTTTATCTCAAGGGGATTTAAGCATTTCACCTTTTTCCCGAGCCTTTTTACAACCGATCATTCCCAGAGACCTTGAGCCTACCCTTCATTAAAAGAACTGATGTGAGGATGCTGGTTAGTGCTCGCTAATGAGGCTTTGAAATCCTGCTAACCCGCAAGGAACAGCCTCCACTCCGGAGATTTATGGCTTAAAATTACATGCTATAACTGGTTGATGGTTGTCAGTCAATACCTGTGACCTGCTGAGCTTTGCTTAATGAGATTTTGCAGATATTGAGCCTTGAGTGACTGAATAAGTGCTTTGTAGTTGTAATGAAATAAATGCTTCTATTAAGGTGTATTACACTCAGTTAGCCAGAAAACCCTGGACTAAAAGGATCGTCATCCTTAAAACAACCTCTGTTGTACAAAGTTTGGTCAAACCACATCTCAAAGAAAAAGCTGAAATCAATAACTAATTTAGCAATGTTAAGCATAAACGCTGAGGCAAATCAAGTCATCGCCAAAAACTGATTACCGCAGCGTATCATGTTTCAAAAAGCATGTACTGTAGCTGTTCACTGTATAGTCCAGTGCGTTTGCTCAACAGAAGAATGGGACTGGTACGAGGAGCAAGTAAAATCTGACTTTGGGCAAGTAGATTTTTAACACACTTGCCCATCTTGGCATGTGAAAAAAAAAACTCATCAATGTTTAACTCTGTTAACTTGATTTTAACCCAAGCACAACTTTTCCTAACCCTAAACAAGTTGTTTGAGCAAACGCATAAGGTCTAAGACAGTGTTTCTGTGAAGCTTTGCACCAAGAGCTCCTCCCTGACTTGCTGGTTGAAAGGTTGCATTCAGAGTTCCTGCTACTGCAGACCCTACAGACATCCACAAATATTGAGATAAGAAGTTCACTCTTGACTTTGAACACATAATTTGACAAAACAACCCCATCACAAGGTCCAGTAGTAGCTGTTCTCGAGCTTCCTGTCATATCACGGGGCACCCAAGATTTTATCACTGGATCATATCCAAGGTCAAGAGTGATCTTCAGTTTCAATGTTTGAGGCAACGTTGATGAAAGGTCCTTTTATGTCTTCAGAAAAACAGAAATTTGAACATCCTGTGTATACACTGATAAGTAAGTTACCTTGATCTATTCAATGACAACTGGGCAAACTCTAGCTGCTGAGGAAGATTCTGTGATACGGCTATAAAAGGACCTTTGGGAGAGATAGTTTCAAATCAAATGTGATTTTGAAGCCATTGAAGGCCCTTGGAAATGCATTTGAGTCAATGCAGTGCTGTATCATCTGTCGTCAGGTTTTAATCCAGTTAGTTTGTAATCTGGAATGGGAGGGGGGATTAGCCATCCAGGCTGGAATGTAAGTAGACGGTAATGCTGCCAGTCGGGTTTCATCCTCTGCAGTCCTCTCCTCTTTGGTCCTGTCTTCTTTTACTGCAGCAAACAGGAGCTGAGGCTGACAACGTCCTGCTGGCTTGTCCTGTTGAATCTCGTCGTACACGGATATCTATCCGTCTTTATGAATCACCCCTGCCCTGCTTGTCGAAGACTGCTCTGCTATCACAATCTAATCAGTCTATTGTTGGAGCGTAGAGCTGTTTGCCTGCTGGGGGATGCTGAGTGGAGGGACAAGGGCTTCATTTAATCTCACTGGGATTATTGGGTAAAACACAGAGGGGGCTGTCTGGGCAGCAAATCATCATTTTTGAAAAGAATGACTGAATGTCTTTTTTTGCCATATTTTCTACAGTTGAGTTAGAGGTAATCTATTTGTTTATACTGATAAGCACATAGAATAAGATAAAACCATGTGTCAGGTGACTTTAGAGTTCAAACGGACTTGTTCTCACATAGCCAAACACACAAGCAAGATGGGAATATACTCAATAGTTCAAACAAACAACTCCTGACACACATGAGCAATGTCTAAACATCTACAGTCCCTGCTGTCGAGGACTATGACATTTTCTTGACTGGCTTTCTGTATGTCTGCCATATTTCTTTATTTACCTGTTTGTAATAGATTTGTATGTCATGGCCTCTCTTTACACTCCCCAGCGAGTCACTGACATTTGCGCAGTGCCCTTGAGCGTAGAAACATTGCTGAGGTGCTTCTACAATAATAACAGTCTGTTGGTGGATTAGATGTAGAGGTGTCAAACATCTCAAAGACACTGTATGCAAACATAAAGAGAGCTCTGTTTGACTTTTTTTTCACACCCAGAAGAACAAAGGTTCTTTGGAAGGCCTGTTTCAGACACCTGACAATAGAACACCTTGAAGAAACATAGAGACTTTATTTATTTAAATTAAGTTGTAGTAAGAAAAGCAAATAAAAACCTGAATTGTTTGTTACCACAACTAAAGTTTTATTTCATTATGAATATTTTTTGAGCACTACAAAGTCTTCACATAGATTGATTAGAGTTTAGAGGGTGTTGTATATCTTATATTTTAGATCCCTTTTAGATAAATTTGCAATTTTGGCCGGTAGATTTTGAATAAAACTGATTTGACCTGACCTGAAGCACATTTGAAAACTGAAGGTGGATCTTGCTCTTTCATGCGATCATGAAACCCTTCTTGTATGTTTAATACCAGCAGACATGGAGCATTCATTTTGAAATTTGTCTCTGACAGCATGACAAATATGACTTCAAAATTTACTCCTCTTTTAGCTCTGGTTTGTTCTCCACCAACTCCTGAGAAAAAAATATCCAGCTCTTTGACTCCTTAATGCTCCTCTGTGTTCACCAGCTAGTTGCAACTTGTCTTGCTAACATCTCCACTGTTCATTGCTGAGCGTGTACAGTGTACAGTGAAATAAAACCAAAACAGTGAACTGAAAGACGCTAAAACGCTCAAGAAAACTGTTGCGATGATAATTTGCTAATACTAAGTGTAATGTGAAAAGATTGAAAACAGCTGCTCCTGGGTCAGTCATAACATCTTAGGTGAGTCATTACACATCATTCTGTGCAGTTTTCAATCCCACTGAACTTTTTTTCAAAGATACCAAATATAATCCAGAATTTCAGGGAAATGTGCATAAAAAGATGCTAAGACATGTAGAATATTTTCATTTCCATGAATGATGTATCCATAAAACATGGAGTCATGGGCTCTAGGACGGGACAGTGTTGTAGGGAGGTATTGGTTAAGGGAATATATCTACGGGGTGCTCAGATGGGGTCCACAGCTCATATTTGCCCTGGGGTCCTCTAGCAGGTTAATCCGGCCCTGGTATTTCCACCGTCAAGAAACATGGATTGAGTCAGGCACAGTGGATGTCAAATTCCTGTCATGTCAGAAACCTTTTTCCTTTTCATTCATGGATTTTCCTAGTCACTGAATCCAATTAAAAAAACAATATAAAAGCCAAAGCAACAGGCGGGGGTACTTAGTTAGGCTACAAACAAAGGAAACTTGCAGTGAAATTGCAATGGTCTTGAGACTTTATTTTCATAAATGGAAAAAATGGCTGTAAACCAAAAGCTGAAGCAATTTCTTCTCACAATCCACCACCAACCAAAATAATGACAAAGTCATTATAAGACAGGGGGAAAAGGTTTTGCAGATGTATGTTTGTGCAGCCAGCCCCCCAGCTTTAAAACTGTTAGTGTATGTAACCTGACAGAGATGGACAGTCAGGGCTCCTCTGTGTCACTCAGCCTCATTAGCTGAATTGATTAGCTAACGCAATCATTGATACACCCACAGGGGAAAATGATAAATGATGCCACTTTGAGCGCAGAGGTCACAGAGCCACTGCTTATTCAAGAGACTGCTGCTCCAGGCTGAAATCAAGTGGAACTGTTCAAACCACAGCTGTTTCACCGAGGCTGTGACTACTGTGGGTTTGTAAGCTTTGTAGAGCTCCTTATAGCTGATGTTTCAGCTGCTCTCAGGCCAAAGAATTACAAGTTACCAGTATTAGGAATCACTGGTTTGTTGTGCTCAACATGCCTGCGTGACTTTTGGAAACCCTTCTGTGCAGTATCAGTTGGACTGCTGTGTACAGAGCCTCCCAGAATCCAGAATGATAATATTTATGGTGCACAATTTAATGTCTCATGCACACAAGACATGCATCTTGTGGACAAGAGATATTAAGTTGTGCTCACACATTACAGATCTACAGGGCTTTGTCGTTAGAGGTCTTTGAAGAGTGCGACTGATTTTTGGAGCAAAGCGGCTAATGTTCGTGCCAACAATTTGTTCCTCTCCTGGAAGTCATTCTTTTTCATTTTAAGACTTTTGATTTTTACTTTTCCAATATCCTCAAAGACTTGCATTTTGTCATGAAAAAATCCTGGCAACTGGTTGTCTTCTGTGACTCACATTTAACCATCACTACAAAAAAAAGACAAAACATCTTAATTCCACTTACCTTTGTTTTTGGGTCTCTACACATGGATCTCAATACAGCTGGCACAGCAGTGCTTTGAGCTAAATGCTAACATAACCATGCTAACATGCTGATGTTTAGCAGGTATAATATTTCTGTGTTAGCATCAACAAAGTAAAGCTGCAGCTGATGGGAATGTTATTAGTTTTGCAGATATTTAAGTATTGGACAAGTTGAAATGTTGACCTCTTGGTGGCACATCACCAAAGTTATTAGAATTCAACCATTTGGTACCGGGAACGTCTGTACCGAATTTTTGTGCCAATCCATCTGTGCCATATTTCATGACTGTCCATCAAATATGTGAAGACACAAATCCAAAAATGTCAACTTGTGCCGAGTGAGGACAAGTCTGAGGTTCACCAGAGTTTTTATGAATAATTTCCTGGAAAGCTGGAGCGTAAGAACCAAACTTGATTTCAGTCCATATTTGAGTGTGGACCAAAGTGGTGGACTGACTCAGTGGCATTTCCATCCCCAGATCCATGCTGTTACCTGGCTAAAAACATTGTAAGGATTCCATGTTTGCCCAAAATATGACATGTGTTAGGATGAAATGATGATTTAAGCAAGAATAATAATGTGTTCATGCTGTCTCAAGTAAATGCTAGGTTTTGGCAATGTCTATAAAATTGGTATGTGACGATGTCCACGGTGAAACATTGTCATGGCTGATGATATTGTTTGCTGGGTCTTTGTTTCAACACCACATGTCTGTAACTTAGTTGTGTTTAATAAGAATATATGAACAACAGCAACAGCTTCTTTTTATTTTATTTTTATTTTCTCTCTGACATGTCACAAATAGAACTTAGGAAACAACTCTATGGCAACTCTGAGAGGACACACTACCTCAGATACAGAATACTTTAAAATCCAATGGTGGAGGGGCGGACGTTTAGCTCAGTTGGTAGAGCATCCGACCATGTATGGAGGCTGTTAGTCCTCTGCAGTGGCCACTGGTTCGACTCCCGCCTGCAGCCCATTGCTGCGTTTCCCCTCTCTCTCTGCCCCTTTTCCTGTCTACTCTTCAGCTGCAGTATCAAAAATATAGGCAAAAATGGCCAAAAAAATAACTTAAAAAAAAAAAATCCAATGGTGGTCAATGACTGTCAGCCATCAAGACGGACAGTGGCATCATCTGTCAACACAACCCTAGCGTCCATCCACTACGGTTATGCGATTATCAGGAGTTGGAACCTCAAACAGGATGGAAAAAAGACATTTCTGTTAGTTTCATGTATTAATGTGAGGAAGGTTCCATCAGTGTCACGTTCAGCCCAGACAAAACTTAGCAAAATGTATATTTAAACAGAAACAGTGCTGCATTGAACACCCTGTTGTGTATGCAGCTGTGTTTACATACACGTTGCTGCTGATTGGATAATACCTGTGGGCCACCCACCAAACGAGAGAAAACCTATCTTAAAACCCGTTGCGCACTGTTTTGAAGAAATGCGCTGTTCAATCCAGAAGCCGAAGCAAAACGGTGCACAACGTTTTCAGATTGAACGTGTCCCTGATCTGTGTGGCGCGATCAAGGATAACAGCTGATCAGTCTTGTGAGGTAAATGCTCGTCTACATCTGAATTCATTCAGAAGAAATGCTTACGTCATACAAACAACGGCAACTGAAACGAGCGCAAAAAGTTTTTTGTGAAATTGAGGAAGTTTTCTCAAACTTTGCAGTTTCCATCAACCTTTTCAAATGTGATATTTCAAAATGCACACAAATATATGCTGATGGATACATGGCTAATAAAACTGACTTGTATCCATCTGATAACAGGTGGACATGACTAATTGGGCCAGATTAGACTTTTTATCTCTGATGTTATCAACTACTACTACAATTAAACCGATTAAACAACTTTCATGTTGTCAATAACAAATTATTATTAGCCAAAGTGTTCAATCACAGACTGGAGATGAAGATTAGGAGAAAGCACAGCTTGGCCTTTGGAGATGTTAAGCAATCGATGCCCTTTATCCTCCTGTTCCATATGTATAGTCTTCAGTCCTGCTCCGTGGGCCTCTTGTCTGTCTGTCAGCCCAAGGAGAGTCAGACTGATGAGAGGAGTGGAGGATGATGAAGCTGAGTCCACTCCCTCATCAGTTTGTCCTTTAGCTCCTGTGTGTGAGCGCTCTGTTTAAACTGCAAACTCTCTTGTTTGTGCTGCCCTCCTCCTCACTGTAAGTATCACTCTATATGTGAGTGTGTGTGTGTGTGTGTGTCAGTGGAATGTGGCTCCGCTGGTCTCGACATGGCACAGAGATTTTTAAAGAGTGTTTATTATTGTGGCTTCACAGAGCTGGAGTCTGTCCCAGAGGTCTTTTCCCAAAGCAGGACAGAGCCGGAGAGCCTGCTTTCATTTTTTTTTTTGTCCCTCATTTTCTCTTTTCTCTGCTTTTTTGTAGAGCAACGATTGTATTCAGCTGTCAGTGTAATTTCTGAAATTTTGCAAACAAAAGAAGCGAGATTTAAATGCATTTCCATACTGATTAAAATAAAAACAGGCTTTCAAATTTTAAAGGGAAAAACTTCAGTGAAAAAAATGTGCAAAAAAACATGCTGTGTTGAAATAACTGAATAGAAAGTGTTGATTCGTGCAGCACAGCAGTCTTACGGAGCAGCAGGATTTTTCTCTCAGATCATGTTCGATCAATGAGATTCCAGTTTCTTTGTGTTGATCAGTTTATTTCCATTTTGGATGAAGATGAATCTCAATGACTTTGGTGATTGCCTGACTACAGATGACATCTGCTACTTGTGTTGCAGATGGATTGGCACAAAATTTGGTACAAACATTCTTGATTCCCAAAAGTTAAACCTTTGGTCTTTGGTACAGAGCTGTGGTCTTGAAAGCCTCACTTTGATCATTTTGTTTTATTGCATCTCTGCTTTCAATACTAAAATAACAAATATTGTATTGTTTTAAACACATAGTATGAAAAACTTTGTGTGTGTGAGCTCTAAGAAATGTGTTGAATACATTTACTTCTTCTAAAAAAGCTGATTTTTAAAGCGATATTCCACTGCAGAATAATAGTCCACTCAATATGTACTCACCCCTATGCTGATGTGAGGATGGGTGAAGATCTTCAGTTCACTAATCAATCCTGGAGTTTCAGCAGAAAACAGGGCTGCAGCTAATGGCAGTGAATGGAGACTACAGATAAAATGTAAAAAAAAGAACACAAAACAAACACAAAATGTCTCCATCCTGCTCGTGTGGTGTAATCCAAGTGTCCTGTGAGCCCAACATTAAAATTTAACCACAAAAGACAGCATTTACACCATGTTTTTAGCTGAAATGTCAACTTTAGCCTCCCAGGTAGCATGTAAACACAGTGTCGAGGTATTGCGAGACTTAGTAAATCTCTTAATGGATGCACGTGTGAAAATATCGCAAGATTGACGCCATGTTTACATGCTACCTGCTACATGCTACAGTTGACATTTTAGCTAAAAACATGATGTAAATGGCGTCTTTTGTGGTTAAATTTTAATGTTGCAGCTCATGGACACTTGGATTACACCACACGAGCAGGATGGAGACATTTTGTGTTTGTTTTGTGTTCTTGTTTTTTTACATTTTATCCGTGGTCGCCATTCACTGCCATTAGCTGCAACCCTGTTTTCTCCTGAAACTCCAGGATTGTTTTGTGAACTGAAGATCTTCACCCATCCTCACATCGGCATAGGGGTGAGTACATATTGAGTGGACTATTATTCTGCGGTGGAAAATCCAGCATTGTTTATGTCCATGTTGACTAGCTTGCAGTCTTCTTCCCTGCCTTTGTTGAGGTGTATCTTTGCGTGTTAATGCCACCTATAGACCAGTAGAATAGGGAGAAACCATTGGCAAGAGCCACCAGTCACTGTCATACACAAGATTTACAAAACCGGGACCTAATTATAGAAGATATATGGCGCTAGAGTTCAAACCTGAGACAGTTATTGGATGGATTGCTTGAAATTTGGCCATATGTTACCCGGACACAGAATAGCATTGTAATAACTAATAATTCTAATAACTTGTGCTTTACAGTGGTAAAAGCCAAAGAACAATCATATATATAAGTTAGGGATAAAAGGATTACCGGTTTGCACAATAAATATGATGAAAATTCTTGACGTTTAGTATCACCATATCATCTTTTATTTATCATTAAAACCGTGTTTGATCGCTGCACTTTGAGAGCTCACAAAAAGTAGTCCAGCATCAACCAAACTTAGCAACAGTCTCTCAGACAAAGACGCAGCAGCAGCATGGTTTTGTTTTGCATCAGTGACAACATGGACTTTGCAAAGGACATGACGTCATTTCAAATTGTTGAGAGGTTTCAAATAGAAAACTTGGTGAAATAATTTCAGTGTGTGTATCAGTGCTTTTTGAACATGTTCAGCGCATTTTAAAGTGTGTAAGGGAAATTCAGTACAGTTTTTCTTCTAAACACATTATACATTTTAGAAAATAGCAACTGAAAACGTGAAAAGACTGAGAACTATGTTGTACTGAATTGTGGAGTTAGATCGGTAAACTGTGGTTCACAATTTCTGTTTTTTGGGATTTTTTTTTGGCCAGACCTGAAATATGGCTCAGTGTCGTCCAGGAGCCATGGTCCTACAGCAGTGAACCGTGATGTGCAGTTCTCATTAGAACTGTTGAAAATATGGCACGACTGATCCTAAAAAGAAGATAATCCCAGAAAACATGTTTTCTGTCTCTTCAGTGCCAGTTTAAATTAACTTTGAAGCATTCTTTTTTTGTATTTGCAGTTTAAATCACACAAGATAAACCCAAAATTGGCAGTGGATATTCATGCTACCTACACATCGATTCCAAAAGGTTTTTGTGTCCCTATGACCTTTTCTTGAACACCACAGTCACATGAAAATTTCCCTCTGAGAACAACTTTCATTAAAGGTATGTTAAAGATTTTCTAAACATGTTGTACATGTTTGAACATAGCAATCATGAAACTGTTGTTCACGGTTTCCATTTTCAGGACTTTTTGGGCAGACGTACTTTCAGCGACTCTTTCAGCAGTTCACTTCAGCTTCAACATCTCAGCTCAACATCCTGACACAGAAGACAAAACAAATACCATCCTGTTGCAGATAGAGAGTAACAAGTTGATAGGTCACCGTCCTCTGGTTCTGGTGGCTCAAACACGCCTGTACAAGTCCAGTAAACCTGCTAGACGGGGCGTCCATGTTTTGGATCATTTTAAGACCTATATTTTTTGGTTGGGTGCTTAATAACACATTTCTGTGGTGTGACAAACTCATAACACATTTATTATTGCTTTACAAAGTGTTTAATAATACTACAGTAGTAAAGATAACAGTGATCATTTTGTGCATCTTGATTTTAATACTAAATTTTCATACCATTTCATCTCTAGAAACAATGAAACATAGTGAAAACTTTAAGTTGCAGAAACACGATCCCAGTCAACAGAATAAAAAAGACAGGAAGACTTAATTCAGGTGGACACAAATGCTAAAGAACAGGTAGGTAGTTGGTTTTCAGATCACTTTTAAATGAGGCGAGGGAAGGGGCTGATCCAAAAAAAGAGTTGTAGTGTTCCAAACTTTAGGGGCCATGACCTTAAAGGCATGATCACTACTGGGTTTGTAATAGGATTGTGGGATGACTATGAAGCCAGCGTTGGAGGAACAGAGAGATCAAGAGGTAGAGTGGGGGCTGAGGATGTTGGATATGTAGGGGGGCGCCAGGCCATTAAGAGGTTTAAAAACAAACAGGAGGATCTTAAAATTGATTCGGTAGCGAGCTGGAAGCCAGTATGGGGGTGATGTGCATTCTGAAGGAGTTGCGGGCAGGACACGGATAACTGGGTGGTAGTGGAGCAGAGGGAGTTGCAGTAGTCGATCTGAGTCATACATTGTGTTGATCTGCACCAGATGATGTGTGCAGTGCTACATGGGAAAACTGAACCTCTTGAATGAACCAGAGCCGGGAGCATTCACCTGATTCCACATGCCTTTTGAGCATAAATGTATGATTCAGAAAATCAAAGGCTTGTTTTACAAGTTAGAAGGAGAAAGTAAAACTACAGCTGAGAAGTTCTCTGCTTCAAGATGTTTCCTGTCCTAGTTTGGCCTCTTCACGTTTGAACTAGGTACAAAGTATTGAAACTTTTTCAATACCACATGTTTAAAAACAGTACAATTCTAGCATTTGATAGTATTGAAAGTAGGGCTGAACAATTTTGAGAAAATATCTAATTGTGATTAATTTGACTGATTTTGCAGTTGCGATATAATTTGTGATATTAGAGGTAATGCTAATTTTTACATCATTATTCTTATGATTGAAAAACATTTTAAAATGACTATGCTGTGATTTTTTTTATTTTTTTTTTTTTTGCAGGAATTTGTACCAAATTAAGAGTTTTTTAAGTCTCTAGAATCTGATTTGTTCCTCACCACATTCATTCATTTGAAAGTTTTTGCCTTTAACAAATATTGCACCTCTTGCGATTTGAAAATTGCAGAAAGAAATATTGCGATTTTGATAAAATTTCTTTTGATTGTGCAGCCCTAAATTGAAAGTACTGAAACTAAAGAAAAAATTATCTAAGTGCTCACTCAGGACTTTGATTCAGTCTTTATTCTTCTTGCAGTTTAGCAAAACCAGACGGTGTTCAGTGACTTTCTGTACCAGGCTGTTAATGTGGAAAAAAATTATCTTATATTTGTTCTTTTTGCTGTGCTTTTAAAAGAGGTATCATGTATCATTTTTTTATATCGGTATTATATAAAAGTGTAGAATTCTGGTATTGTTACACCCCTACAAGGTACTACAAACTGTACAAACTCTGAAACATGTCAGTATTAAACATTAGTCTTGATTAGACAGAATTTGCAACAAAAAAAGGAGTATGTTTATGATTCATGTAATTGTAACGTAATTTTTAATTGCAAAAGTGTCTCATTATTAATTAATGTCTAATTACCAGGTTTTTATACTGTACATTGCGCTTTTATTGTGAAATTTTGAAGTTGAAATCATGATGTGACTGTTGTGGTGCAGCATCTGACAGTGTATTCGCAGGCAGTAAAACAACCAGGAAAAATATTAATATATGTTTAGGATTAAAACAAAATTCAAGGTCTGCATGTTAATACACTTAAAAAAAAGAATAAATAAAACAAAACATTCTGTCGTAATCAGCAATTTTCAAGAAAGTACACATCATCCCTTAATCATACATTTGAGCTTTTGTGGTATCATCACTAAGTCAGTAATGTGGAATCAGCAGTAGCCTTGAGGTTAGAGAAGGTTAACATTTCAAATCCCCAAACATTTCATCAAATCCCCGAACGGGCTGGAAAAGTGTGTGTGAAGAAAAGTGAATGAGTTCCGCTCTCTGCTCCCTAAACAACTGCTGTGGAGGTGCCCTTGAGTGGGACACTGAGCCCCCGCTGCTGCTGCTGCTGCTGCCGCTGCAGTACAAGGCTGCGATTGTGTTTGCGTGAACGTGTGTGAGTGTGCAGCGGGGAGCACGGAGCTCACTAGACTTTTCCTCGCTAAATAAAGGCTTTAAAAAGGCAACGTGACACATGCGCAACCCTAGGTGACTTTAGTATTCTGCTGTTTCTCTGTGATGTCCTAACAAGCTGTCACAGGAGATTATGGCTACTATCTCAGCCACAACTGACAAACACCCACTCAGTTTAAACATTAGTCACATTCAGCGATTCTGTGCTGAAGCGAGACTGCAGTTTTTCTGTTAGCCGAGCTCTTCCTCGTGGCCCTGGGCAAGGCAACACAGCAGGTTCAAACCTCTGTAGCCACCAGTAAAAGTTCCTGTATTTTATGTTGCCGTGTTTGTGTGTGTGTGTGTGTGTGTGTGTGTGTGTGTGCCCTGCCTGGGTAAAAATAGTTTTCAGGAAGAGCTACAAAAGAGGTGGGAGGGAGGAACGGGTGAAAGATAGTCTGAGATGGTGGGGTCGGTGATCCGAGCTGTGCTATAAAGGTGTTGGATGGCCCAGCAGTCAATAGTGAGAGTAAGATATTATTGAATTTAAAAGCAGCACAATATATATAAATATAAAACCTGTGCTTGAGTTCCTGTAAGATTTTTTCCCCATAAAAATGTGCAGCCATAAGCAGTTAATGTGCATATTCCTCAAAGTATGAAGTGATATAAATTCTTTATAAAGGCTGTAACATCTCTGCAGTCTGAGTATGAGACTATTTAGTCCATCAGCCTGAATTTGTCTTTTGTTTCTGACATATCCGTTTTAACCAATAAATTCATTTCTATCCAATCCTGATTCTGTTTATTAAATTTTTAATTAGTCTGACATTTTGTTGAATAAAGCTGCACAGCAAAGGGAAATTGGGTTTCAGTAATAATACAGAATTGCCAGGACAGCTTGTAGTCCTCAAACACAAAAATAATAAATCCATTATATTCCACAATGGGTTTCTTTTCCAGGTTACTGATGTTTTTGTTCCCAATAAAGCAAATGAAAACCTTTTCATTTTATGTAGAAACTGAAGTCTTTGGTTCAGATTAGTCACACGTGACACACAATTAAACCTGTAAATGTCTCAACTGTCTCTTTTCACGTTGCACAAGGTTCAGTTCTAGAAGATGCTTTGTATTTATATTATTGCTCGTGCAGTACAGCAATTAATGGATTAAAAGAAAATTGATTGCCAACTATTTTGATAATCAATTACTCGTTTCAGTCATTTTTCAAGCAAAAATGTCAAACTTTTGCTGGTTCCAGCTTCTTAAATCTGATGATTTGCTGCTTTTCTTTGTCATTTGATGAAGACTATTTGGGTTACGGGCTGCTGGTTGGACATTTTATAGACTAAACGATCAAGTGTGGAAATATTAAACCGATTAATCAATAATGCAAATAATCATTAGCTGCAGCCCTAATGTGCCGATGAATTAAGGTAAAACCATGTTCATTTGTAAAGAAGTTGATGTAAAAATGAGTGAATCATTCCTTCTGCTAAGTTACATTTCTTAATTTAAGTGTTTTAAATTAATATTTCATAGCCCAATACAGAAATCATCTTGGAAATTGAGCTTTATAACATTTTTCCTAGATAGGTACAGATTAAAATTTGATTACCTAAACCACTCCAGGATTCAGTCTAAAGGCCCAGTCATACTAGAAAGTGGCAAAACAAATTTCATCGGCACATCATGTCTGGCACAGTAGCCAGCTGGAAACACACAAGCACTAGTCAGTCACAATGCATCTCTGAGCTAGCTAGCTTGCTAAATTGGACAATTTGACAACAGCAGGATAAATTCTGACAATTTATTTGTGAGATATATTTGTACTATCGACTCCTGCCTCATAGTTTGTGGACCAGTCTATACTCAAGGGCAGTCAAGGGTACAACGCAGCTAACAAGCCATGATTACTTGTGTGACTGGGCCTTAAGACAGGTGACTTTCATGTATAATATAAATGAGTTTGAACAGTTATCAGCTTTTAAGGCTGATACTGATATCAATTTGTCAAGCTATTGTGTCAATCTAAATGCATCAAACACTAATATTTTTGAAGGAACCTTTATATCTAATTTTAATAATTGTGGCCAATATTAATGCAGGACATTTTATAGATGGAAAACAAGCGTGTCAGTTGTGTCAGGTTCTCAGGGAATTAACGAGCATTTAGCATGCATAACATAGCAAACTGCTTTCAGTTAAGCCAATGATGCATCTACTAAATCTCTGTGTGTGTGATGGGGTGGAGAACAGCTTGCTTCTGGTTATTTAGGAAATATTCACACATTTACATTTTTCTGTAAAACAACCGCCCTCAGTGGTATTAAAACAAATAAATAAGTGCGAGGGACAATCCACTTTTTGTCGTTGACATGGACATTTTATTTTCCGCTGGTCAGTCCCAGGCTGTATTAAGAATTCACCGGTGCAAGGGAGCTAAAGGATACAGAAACTGCCTCGCCTTAATTATGGTGTTCCTCTAGCGGGGTGCTCATAGTGCTCCGGGCTCATTATTAATGGCTTGCAGTGTGGAAATTGACACCGTGGGAAATAGCTGGGTCCATCATCGTCATTCAGCCTTCGTTATGAACAGTGCTCTTTTTCCTCTGGTATGACTTTTGGTAAATTTGAAGCAGATCCAAGATCCTAAAAGAAACCTCCCGAGCTACTGATAATAAAGACAGTCAAGTTGCAGATTTTCAGAGGTGAATCTTGAAGGTCTGTCTCTCCGCCATCATATTAACAGGCCTAGGCAGGTGGTAAAAATACAGATCCTTATCTGCTGGATCCCAAATCTGTCCTCCTGACAGGGCGGGTTGTACCAGGCTGCAGGAGCAGAAAAAAGAGGCGGTGCTGGCAGACGTCTAAACATTTCCAGATGCTGCAGACTGGACTGTGGGAACTCAGCGGAGAGAAAAATCAGTGGTTGGCCAACCTTAAGAGGCCTAGAAGGCGAATTTAAATGTCTACCTTGCAATAGGATTTGACTAATAACAGGGTTATCAAGCCCCACAGTGGTAGTTTGTGGATTGAGTTTACCAACTGTTGCGCTTATGTGCTGATATTCATTCAGATAAACCAGGCTCGTGGAGCAAACTTAACTTTATGGGTTGTCACATAGGCATAATAGAGGAAATTAAAAAAGCAATAATCATTGAAATGAAAACTGTTTTCTTCACTCTTTTGTTCTTGTTTTTAAAAGAGCAGTTAGACCATTATAAAACACTTAAACTCTCCAATGAAACATTTCACAATAATACTCATTATTCATGTAGGAGTGCTACAAAACAGAGATTTATAAAGTGCTTAACAAACAAAATTGGAATGCTGATAGGTAGATGCAGTGTTTGGATAAAACCATAATAAAACAGTAATAGAATAAGTACAACACACAAAACCTGTGTTAAAATAGTCAAGAAAAGGGGGAAGAAAAGGCCAAACTATAGATGTAAGCTTAACATATGAACAAAGTCTAACAGTCTAACATGATATGATTAGCTTAGAGGTGAGCAGGTGAACAGTGCAGCAGGTTCCTGGGAATCAGCATCACCAAGAACCTGCCATCACACATCACCACCCTGTTATAGAAGGCTCAGAAATGGCTGTTTCTTAAGGAAACTTAAGAAGGCATAATTCCTTGTGCCATGTTCTTGTTTACCTCTAAAGAGGGCCAATTGAAAGCACCCTGACTGGAAACATCACAAACTGGCCTGGGATGTGCAGGGCCCAAGATAGCAGGACTCTACAGTGGGTCATTAAAACTTATTTACAACTTTCAATTTGGCAAGGCAGAAAAATACTTTCTTCAAGTTTTCGACAGTTAAGTTATTCTTTAAATATTTATACAACAGTAGTAGAGACGTTTATAAATATCTCAGTTTTGTTGACACTCAGTTAAAAGAGGCTTTGGTTCATCCACATTTTATATCACAATGACAGTCAAATAACTCAGTCTCAAATGTAAATTGTTAGCATTGAAAGAAAAGTAAAGCAGGGTATCATCTGCATAAAATGGGAGAAATTTTTGTAAAAACGATGATTTTACTTAAAGGTAACTTTAGGGCTGTAC
Organism: Lutjanus argentimaculatus; assembly: GCA_034769285.1. NCBI lineage: Eukaryota > Metazoa > Chordata > Actinopteri > Lutjaniformes > Lutjanidae > Lutjanus > Lutjanus argentimaculatus. The sequence continues at coordinate 1,012,112 of JAWZSL010000008.1, read as the reverse complement.
CGAATGTGATTTTTTTTACATTCAAAGCTTCTATTGAGGTTTATGATCTAAGCTTTGAATGTCTGTCATCATATTTTATGATGTCATTACCCTAAAAAAAACTTGAAAAACCCTTGAACAAAATCTTCAATTGAGTGAAAAGGGAGAAATACTTGGTTTAAAACAGAATAAACAGACATGCAAAAAAGCTGCAAAGAATTCAAATATTTATTTAAAATTCAGCATTCAGCATTGTGAATGAAGCTTCAAAGGATTTGGTACAGCCTTAGGTAATTCATAAAAAGAAAACAGTATAGGACCAAGTATGGAGCCTTGAGGCACACCACGAGACACTGAGGATAGTTTACAATTATGACAGAAAACTAAAGCAGTACAAGACAAATCATTTGAGTGCAGAACTACTGACAACCACTGCTTCAGTCTGTCAATTAGTGTATTATGGTCTACAGTGTCCATCTTACAGGTCTCAGTAGTGTGATAATTGGCAGAAGTCAGATTGAATTTTTTTCGAATGCGCTTCGATTGAGTTTTTCCTGTGGGTTGAAGTTTGGCTTATTTAATGAAAGCTTGCAACGTTTGCAGTATTCAGGTTGAGTGCCAGAGTGAATTAAGTTGTTATACTGTAATAATAGAAGATCAATATTGCACTTTAACCAAATCTGACAGTGCTGCTCTACAACCACTGGCATTAAAAAAAAAAATTGTCTGACACACAAACAGATTTCTCCTCTGTGTCACATCAGGCCATCTCCTGATGCCGAGCGGAGCAATTTATTGGACCTCTTGTCCCCCGTCGGCCCCAGCACGCTATCGCTCTCCGGACTATTTTTATCCATCCAGGAGAACATGTCGGCATCCTTTCCCCGGCCCGCTCCCATAATTCCTCTCTGTGTCCAAACACACGCTGACAAGAAATAGGTCTGCAGAGGCCCGGTGCTTTACAACAGGCTGCTGTTTCACATGAACAACTCCACTCACACTCTCATCTTACATTTATGTGCCTCACACACACTCTGGCTCGCTCACTTGCTCGCTCTCCTGCTCCCTCTCTCTGTCTCTCTCTGGCTTTCTCTCTGTGTGTAAATGATGAAAGTAAAAGTAATACAAGAAACCGACAGGGGCATCTGGCCTAATTCCAATAGAAAATGGAATTGGATTAGTGCCTCTCTTCTCGCAGCTGTGTGCATGTGTGTTTTTGTGTGTGAGTGTGTACATGTGTGTGTTGTGTGTGTGTGTGTGTGTGTGTGTGTTTGTGTGTGTGTGTGGCATGAATCAAGGCAACAATGGAGCTCGGCAGCAGCCAGCTGCCCAACGGTGAAGCGCTGATGAACACTGAGGAAACAGAGCTGCTGCTGCTGCTCAACACCTTCCTGTGTGTGTGTGTGTGTGTGTGTGTGTGGTGTGTGTGTGTGTGTGTGTGTGTGTGTGTGTGTGAAGGTTGGTTTGTGTGTGTTTCATGCTTCCCAGACAGATCAGTCACACACATGACATCATGCTCATCATTTCTCCTGGCTTACAGATGCACTCTTTGTTATATACACTGTAGTAATGTAGCATAATCTTCTAATGGATAAGAACTCCAAATGGCAGCTTTGTGCAGCTGATTTAACAGCTGATAATCACTCACTTTATTTATTCACTCCCTTGCTGCTGCAGAGAGAATTGAGTTACACGATTAGAGCGTCTTTTCCTCCCTAAACGCCTGCCGGTAGATTAAATTTCTCCCCTTTTTTCTCCCTTTTGCTCTTTATTTCCATAAATGCAGCGCCGGTCCTAAAGGAGACAACATCTACGAGTGGAGGTCAACCATCCTGGGCCCTCCAGGCTCCGTGTATGAGGGAGGAGTGTTTTTCCTGGACATCGCCTTCACACCAGACTACCCCTTCAAACCACCCAAGGTGAGCAGTGCCCTGCAGCTACGCAGAGCAGCACAGCCCCCCCGCCCAGCTCTGCTCCGCTCCTTCACCCAGAGCTTTGAACAATGTCACCATTGTCCCAGCAGGCTGTCAGCTTTTCATACTGTTGTCCAGCAACAATGACTTGTTTAAGGCCTGTTCACCTACAGCATGTTGACAGAATAACGGGTGACAGCAGCACGGAGAACTAAAGCTGGTCTGAATACAAATGATGGGCCTAATTTTTTTTATATTTTATTTTGAAAATACAGTATAGTGTTAATGGAGCCAGGCATTATTCTATCACTAATTCTTGAGAATTGGGACTAAACTGTATTTTTGAGGGGGGGCTGATTTTTACTCTTCCATTATACTGGAATATAAAATAAAATATATTTTAAAAGATCAGATTCTTGGCTATTACACCTCCCTCTTAATGATTTTTTTTATTATTAAATGTAGAAATAGTAAATGTAGTTTGTCCCAATTCTCAAGAATGGATGATATATTTTTCCTATTGTCAGCAACTTGCGTGGAAAGACCAAAACCAACGATGTGTTAGTTCTCAGAGTTTCCCTGTCTGAAACTCTGAGATCCAATGGTTTCTACAGGAGCTGTTAATTTCATTAACAAAAACTATGATGAAAAGTGTTACTTGACCTTTTTTCCATAACAAAAACGTAAAAGAGTAGAGCAAAATTAAAAGAAAGATCTGAGAGAAAGAAAAGAAATGAAATGTACTTTTGAATGAAATGAAAGGGACAAATGGACAAATGAGCTAATTAGTGTTTTAATGCAGAGTCTTATTTAACGAACTGCATGAATTTGTAGCAGCACACATTATACATGAATGTCCCAGATTAGTAAATCTGTGAATTAAATCTGTCTTAAGAAGTTGATCTAGCTTGCTTGACTTGTTGCAGTATTTTGGTAACATTTCTGCCAGGTCTCAGAAAGAACAAAAGTAACTGATTTATGAACTGCTGAGGAAATTTAAAGTTTGGATTCCCAAACAGAGGAGCACCAGAGGGACACTTTTTTTCACACCTGAGCAGCACTCCACGCAGATTGTTTTGTGACTGATGAACTGATTTATGGATTAAATTCATCCACAGTCCCTCTAAATCCCCATCTGAATCTTCCCCTATAAGTGTTTGCTAAGGAACATCACTTCAGTGTAATAAATGTTTTAGCTGCTTGTCTCCAAACCCAGATGGAGAACAATATTTTAGTGAACAAGACAGTAAATCCAGCTTTAAAAGGATGTCACTGCGCTGAGCACCGAGCACAAACAGTTCTAACAACCAGACTTAGAGAATGACAACAGTTTTTACTGTACAGAATCTTGGTACAAACACAAGGCCTTTTCACTAACCTGCTGATGAAGAACAACACCTGTAATCATATTAATTATACATATCAAAGATGGCTTAGAAGACATTAAACATTCATGATGAAAATGTGACTAAAATGCTTTTGGCTCAGTTGACCAAAATGTGACTAAAGGCATTTTCATGCCTACCTGGTTTGGTCCAGTTTCCCAAACTTTTATTCTGGGGACCCACTTTTTTAAACAACAAACCATTATGACCCAACCTTTTAAGAAATCTTGAGAAGAGTTCATTTCTGCATAGATGAACATTCATGACTTTATTTTTACTATAACCATTTCTGCAGTCATCTCCTCATTACCTTATATTATCTTGAGGCATGTTATTGATGTCATATATGCTTGTTAAATTCTCTATAAATGTGAGTTATGAGTTAACAGGCCATCGCACAGCCCGCGCACAGACCAAAAGAATACGTGATTAATTCCAAAATGGTCCTGTTAAAAATTATCACTTATAATTGTTTCCATTCTTAGAACCTATACCTTTGGTAAATGTCTGTTTTCTAGTATAAGCGTAACATTTTTTCTTTTAATAGCCCAACAGAGTAGACTTATATACTCTCATCCAGACCAAAAGAATAATAATGATTCATTGTTGCAGTTTTTGTACTTTTTTATAAACTGTTAGTGTAGTTAATATCTGAAAATCTAATTTTGACGACTTTAGACCAGAAAAAAACCTTAGGGACCCCCTGTGACTTTTGCCGCCCCCTTAGGGCAGCACTGTATGGTGCGACATATATGTCACACGTGCTATGAGAAAAAATGTCTGTGCTAAGAATTAATTTGCTTGCTAGCATGTGTGCGATAGGCAGATTTGCGAGCCAACCCCATAGCGTTACTTACCGACATAACGTCATATGTTTTGCCGAAGAGCTTGTTTGATTAAAAAAAAATCCTTCTGTGTAAAACATTGCTAGGCTACCAACAACGTTACTCTCGCTATCCTTCCTGGTAATTGTAGTCAACAACCATTCCCCAATAGTGTTACGTCTTGTACATTGAACTACAATTCCCACAATTCTTCAGTCACATCTTCCAGATGCTGTCTGGCTGAGGTAAACAAAACAACACAGCAAGCTAACGTCAAAATGAAGCGATATTTTCAGACGGTCGAAAAAAACTCAGCCAAACGACAGAAAATAAATGAAAGAAATGAAAATGCACCGCCAGCTCTGACAAACGAAAAAGCCCCGGGCAACACGAACGAAGAAACAGACAACGTTAACGTTACTGACATGACTGAAGACACACCGACGGACGCTCCGGATACCAGTATCCCTAACGTAGCTAAGGGGAAAACATATAAATATAGCACTGACTGGGAGAAGGAGTTTCTGTGGCTAAAATATGATGCTACCAAGCAGATGCTCTTTTGTACGTATTGCCAGGCAGCACCGCAGAAAATCAAAAAGGACAATCCTTATGTGCTGGGAAATAAAATACTAAAAAAAGACAACGTCCAGAAACACAGCAGCTCTCATCGTCACATCCAGGCCAGAGATGCCTTTCTCGCCAAGCAAAACCCAGAGCGGCCCGGTACAGTTCGCCATTCCATCGTCACGTGCTACAACTCTCTGGCCCTGTGCTACATAACTGTCAGCCTCTGTAGCACCAGTGCTAGGTGCTGAAAAAGTTAACGTACAGCCCTGCTTTAGGGGGGCCTGGACCCCAGGTTGGGAACCAGTGTTTTACCCAACTTAATAAATGAGACAAAATAAGTGCATTCAGGCAGAATTAACAAGCTCTCATTTTTTCCTCTCATCAGTAAGACTATACACATTTTAAATGCTTCATGAAAGGTCTACTGCATATTAGAGCTGCAACAATTATCAAATCAATTATTAATTGATTATTAAATTAATCGCCAACTATTTTGATAATTAATCAGCTTGAGTAATTTTTTTTAAGAAAAAAAAGTCAAAATTCTCTGATTTCATCTTCTTAAATGTGAATATTTTCTGTTTTCTTTATTCCCCTCTGACAGTAAATTAAGTATCTTTGAGTTGTGGACGAAGTAAGCCATTTAAGGATGTCATCTTAGGCTTTGAGGGGAAAACTGATTAATCGATTAATCGAGAAAATAATCAACCGATTAATCTGCTATGAAAATAATAGTTGCAGCCCTACTGCATGTATAAATCTTAAATTTGCAGAATTTCCTCCATAGTCTTTTATGTTTTTGGTGACCCAAATAAAATCTCCTGTGACCACTGTGGGTCACGACACAGTCTTTGGGATGACTGGTCCAGACACTTAAAACAGCTGGTCACTGTCGTTTGTTTTTTTTTTTTTTTAAAAAACATGCTACTCAAACAGGAGGAAATAGTGCATTTGCATGGGACTATATTCAGCGGAGGATTAATCCACATTTGGTGCTCTAGTGAGTATTTCTGGCAACAGGGTGGTGTATGTGGGATTGAGTCAAAATAAACTACAGTGTGTGTGTGTTCATGGTAATGAAGGAACATTCACCCAGCGCAACAGTGTGACTCACTGATGTGTTTTTAATAGTTTTTGGACAATAATAGAGCTCTGTTGCACAGAGGAAGAATATATATCAGGCTTTGATACACACACAGTACTTGTCAGTAGGATGCATTCATCACTGGTTTTGGGCTGCACATAAGATTTGTTGACATAAAAAAATATAGAATATCACAGACTCTAAAGTCAATAAAGTCAAAAGTGCTTCATGTTTACATAAACTTTTAAATTCTTTACTTTTAATGGAGGGTGAAAAATTACCCGCCTCGTCTGTTTTTTTGGCACTATCACCTGCTATCCTTTAACTGCTTCTTGTTATTCTTTTGCACGCATCTGATATGCACGCAGCTAGCACTTGGCTTCCTTCCAGCGAGGTTGTGGGTTTGTGGGGATATGTGTGTGTTCTGCTGATGCAAGTGTGTGTCAGTATTTACACAGTAGACAGGCTGACAGCGGTTGCCACCTCCCTTGGTTTGAGTTGTGCTTCTGATTTTGCCCTGGGTTTTGGTTTCAAGTCTAGAAATACTCACTGGCTAACCTCTATCAGCTATCTAGAGACACATGTTGTAAAAAACAAATAGAAGAAAGTAAATAAGAAAATATTTTAGGATATGGAGTGTATAACTTGCTTTGGATTATAGTTGAGAAGTGAAAGAAAGTTGCTGAGGAGACCTGCAGCAATAGTATAGAATGAGATAAGTCATATGCAAAGCCTGCCTTAGGATGAAAAGAGCTGTGGTCACCATAAAAGTTAGGATTCAACCTCTTGGGCCATGAATATTCACAGCAAATTTAATGAAAATCAAGCCATGATTTTTTAAAGATCTTGTACAGCAACAATTAATGTCTGTTCTGAGTTTGTCACACCACAGAAACGTGTCATTAACCACTCAGACAAATTTGAATGCATAAAGAATTGAAAAAATATAAAAATTAGGTCTCAAAATGAGCAGTTCTCTCTGCTCTAAAACACTGGGGACATGTCCGCTCTGCTGTCTCTGTGTCAAACACCACTATGCAGTTTTATTGGACATGTCCAGACATGTTTGAGCCATTGGAGCCAGAAGACGGTGACAGGATGGTATGTTTTTTGTTCTTCTGTGTCAGGTTGTTGGAACTGAAGTGAGCTGAATTGAACTGCTGGGCTGATTTGGACTGAGAGAGTCCCTGTTGGTATGTTCGTAACTGACCGTTATGGAGGGTGAGGGGAGAAGGAGGCGGTGCTTCAGAACACGCAAATCATGAACAACAGTTTGAGAGTCTAATCCCACAATCTAATTCTCAGTTTTTTCACATGTTGTCAGCAACTGTTTTCATGTGTAATGTGTTTAGAAGATCTTGAAGATACCTTTAACCTAAGTTGTTGTGAAACGGAAATTTTCATGTACAAGAAAAGGTCATAGTGACACAAAAATCTTTTGGAATCACTATGCAGGGAGTGTGAATATCCACTGCCAGTTCCAGGGTAATCTTGTGTGTTGTTTTTGGTTCAGCTCCAGGAAGTGATTTAAACTGCAAATACAGAAAACCAATGCTGCTGAAAGTAAATTGAAACTGGCACCAAAGAGACAGCAACCATGTTTTCTGGGATTACCTTCTTTTTAGGATCAGTCGTGCCATATTTTCAGCAGCTCTAATGAGAACTGCACATCACACAAACTGCTGAAAATTGTCTCATGGCTGTTCATTTTTATTTTCTTAACAGGGCACTGAGTTGGATAAGTCGGGATACCAAATCTCTAAACTCTCCTAGTGCTGATCGACCTTTTTGTGCAGTCACCTTACTCGTAATTCTATTTCCTCACATAAATGATCATTTATAGACTATTTAATATGTGTGAAGTTCTTATACAGCTGCTTTGAGCATGCAAAACTTCATTTTGCATGCATGTATAAATTGTGTTTATTTTGGTAAAATACAAGGTGCCTTTTTCTACAGTTAAAAATACATAACTTTTTATATTCCTCAATGTGACATTGAAAGATGTATCAGTTTGCTATTAGCACTGAACCAGGTTCAATATCTGCACTGGGTTTTGAAAACTTTACTAGGGCTTGCTATTTATTTGAAGAGTGCTCTTGCCAATACAATACCAGAGTCACCATCAAAATGACACTTTTCATTTAGAGTGAAAGTTCATTCTTAACCTCAGAAACAATAATTTGACAAAACAGTCTTAACTCAGTGTTTGCTAGATTTTCTGGAGGTCTGTGCTCAGTGATACAGTCATGTGAGATTCTGTTGAAACCTCTGTCAAACAATGCCTTGCTTTTAGGAAAATAAATGTTTTCTACTAAACTAAATTTAACAAAAGAAACCAACCTTTTCAGATGTTAAATCTCTTCTAAACAAAAACAGCCATCTGAGTATTTACCTGACATAAAATACAGTAACGTTTTTGTTTAAATCAGGAACAGCCTGATCAGATAATAAGTAAACTAGATTGCTGATCTGACCAGACAACTTTCAGTACAGAAGTATGAACCCCCAATCAAAAACATTTTGTCATAGAAAATGTAAGCATGGGCTGTGTAAAACCTCAAAAAAACCCGACATATTTCTCAGTTTTGTTTGAAAAAAGACAGGCATCACTCTGTAGCCTTCGCTGTATGAATGACTTTGTGATGATTTCTCAATTACTACTTGGCATATGTCTCCCATGCAGCCTATTATGCTGCATCCACAGTAATAATTTAAGCAAATGATAAGGTTGGATGTGAGTCATTTCTCGCTCATCTTCTCACACATTCAGACACTAAAGGGAGGCAAATGTGTTTATGGGAACACTGACACATTTAAGAAGTTGGGTTTATTTTGTTAAATAGAAAGAAAGAGATAGCAGAAAAAACAGTTAAATTCCTCACTGTAAGGTATAAAGAGGTCTGGTAAATGGACTGTAAATTCAAGTATTCTATTGGCACCAGTATCAAAAGGTTTTTTGATACCCAGACCTGAGTAACAGAATGCACGCTAGAGACTCAGTACAAATGGAAGCTATACGGTAGAGAATTAGGGCAGCCTTTCATTTATTTTGTATTTCAAGAATTAAGTTGAAATGTCAACAAAAAAGTCAAAATGTCGTAAATTTCATTAAAGTTTTGAGAATATGCTCAAATAATAATAATGTCAAATGTCAAGAATAAAGTTGAAGTCTTGGGAATAAAGTTGAATTTGTTGAGAATAAAGTCGAAGTGTCAAGAATAAAGTTGGAATGTCGAGAATAAAGTTTGAAATGTCAACAACCAAGTCTGAAGTGTTGACAATCAAGTCAAAATGGGGGTCATCCAGAATAAAGTTTAAATGTCCGGAATAAACTTATTTTGAGAATAAAGAAAAAAATGTTAAGAATAAAGCCCATAGTGTCTGACTTTAGCCTTAAGAATATGCTCAAAATGTCAAAAATAAAGGTGAAGTCTCGGGAATAAAGTCAAATTTGTTAAAGAATAAAGTTGAAGGGCTAAGAATAAAGTCGAAATGTGGAGAATAAAGCTCCAAATGTCAACAAGTCTGAAATGTCGACAATAAAGCCAAAATGTTAAGAATGAAGTCGAAATGTCAGGAATAAGCTTAAAATTTTGAGAATAAAGAAAAAATGTTGAGAATAAAGTCCATACTGTCTGACTTGAGTATAGAGAATATGCTCAAAATATCAAAAATAAAGTTGAAATGTTGAGAATTAAGTTTAAATGTCGAGACTAAAGTCTGAAGTGTCTGAGTTTATTCTCAATATTTCAGCTCAATTCTCAAAATGCTTATATCACCTTTATTCCTGGTCCTAATACACTTCCGTAGAACTGCAATCACACAGTTTGGAAGCGAAACATTTGACTAACAACTGCTGTGTATTTGACATGTGGCATAATTGGTCATCTCATGCTGAACACAGTACGTATTTTTACAACAAATTAAATTGAGTTTCAGTTTTGCTACAGCCCTGGGTTTTTTTTAATCTGTTGTCTGGTGTGAAACACGACTCCCAAAAAGACACATCGTCCTCCTCAATCCCTCCTGACCAGCTAAAAACTGCCTCCCTCCTGGCAGTCCACGCTGAGGGGGAAACAGAGCTCATCTAAACTCTTGGCCTCCTGCTGCTTTGTTTTTCCAGCCTGGCTGTGAGCTGCGCCATCCAGCAGCTCACCGGCTCACCGCCACCAATCCGACAGCTGCAGCTGCTCACTACGCTGGCTCACTCACTAATGTTAGGATGATAATGCCAGTTAAGGCTGACACTGATACTCTTAGATAGAGGTGGAGGGTGGCAAGGGCATTGCTTCAGCATTCGTATTTTGGTCCAACATCAGTCCCTTCCAGGACCCGTGCAGCAGAGCCGCCCAGTGACAGGCTGAGAGATTAGAGTCCTCTGACTAACATTATCCCCCTCTATCAACTCTAATTTCCTCATGGCTTTGAACTAAATTCCGCAGCACACTTTATCTTCCTCAGCATGATATCACTCTCATTTTCAAACTTGTGAAATAGGCTGTTTAACGTGCCATGAAGCGCATAAAGTCAAGCTTAGACTTACGGATGATCAGCCATTCAGCACATCCCCTCCTTTAAACCAAACCTTTCTCTTCTTTCTCATTTAAAAAATGTCATGATGACTGTCTTCTCATAAAACTATAAATCAGTTCAATTGCTTTTCATTCCTTTTACCCAAAATGACTATTAAATGTGGACAGTAAATGAAGAGAGCTGAGTTAATGATAGAGGAACATGATCCATCACTGCTAAGCCAAATGTGGTCCTTTTACATGTATAGGGAACTTTAGCAGCATGCAAAACTATAAAAAGGCTCTAATATTTAGTTGAATGACCCGAGGGTTGGTTGATGTGATGCTCAAATGAATGATCATGTTGATTCATGTCTGTTAGATGTGTAAATAGCAGGGTTTGTAGTAGGGCTGCCACAATATCAGTTTTCACCACACAATTATCATGACCAAAATAATTCTTGATAACAATATTATTGCAATATCTCAATATCTCTCAATATCACCCTCCCTAACGGTCATAAACGTACATACAGTGACTCTCTCAGTCCAAATCAGCCCAGCAGTTCACTTCAGCTCACTTCAGTTCCAACGATCTGACACAGAAGAAAAAAAAAATACAATCCTGTCACCGTCCTCTGGCTCTGATGGCTCAAACATCCAATAAAGCTGCTAGACGGAGCGTCCATGTTTCAGGTTGTTTTCAGGTCGCAGTGGTGTTTGACACTGAGACGGCAGAGTGGTGTTTCAGAGCAGAGAAAACTGCTAATTTCTTCATGATTTTGTGGCCTAATTTTACACACTTAGCTATTTTTTTACTCATTCAAATTTGGCTTGGTGTTTATGTGGTATGACAAACACAATCTTTTGTATGAACAGCTGGAAAAATGAACAAAGTGCAATATATTGACTTCTCTGGGTATAAAGGAATTCTGTAAACTTTATTTTTAGCGATTACATTTATGGTGACAATTTAGATACCTTAAAAGTGCTTGAATTTAATGATTGAAAAGCTGTACAAACCCTAAAATAGGCAATAGTTTGCTAGCATATTAGTCATAACAACTTGCATACTGTTTATGTCAAATATGATATTTTAGCTTGTTGCAGGGTTCTGAACCCAAGTGGCCAAAAACTGATTAATGCAGCTAGAAATGTTACAATTTTTTGCTCCTGATAACCATTCTGGTACCTGAACTTAGCATATTGGCTAATACTGAGTACCAATCTGGTGCCCAGAATTTTAAAATATATATATTATTATTTTTTAACAGTTGTATACTACTGACCCTGTATGATTGCTGTCATTGTTGTATGGTCCGGCTCTGGTTAAGCCGGATACATGAACAAATACTTAGAGAGAATGAACGCCATAGAACATGACTTCCTGGGGGAAAAGTGCTGGAAAGTAGCAGGGTTTCCTGTCAGGGTGAATAAATTACGTGGTATCCGATGGGTACATAGACAAATGTAATTGCAGATATGATATCATCATTTTAGGCTGTGTTTTCCAATACAGGTATGATATCGTAACAACCCAAAATGCAACTTTAAGGATGGAGATGAGCCAAATTAATATTAAGTCGGGACAATTTAGTGGATATTCATAGTTCTGAAAAGATGACTTTAAAATGACTTTTTCTTATTCCTTGACTTTTGAACGTCACCACCAAGTCATTAAATGTTCTGTAACTGCTCCCCAGAGGAATAAACTTTGTCATCTTGGATGCTCTTTTGTAACTCTTGCCGTTAATTGTCCACTTTTAACAAAATCTATTGAAATGCACTGGCATGGCATTTGCTTTAGATATTCATATTGTGGTATTGGAGTGTGTTCTGTGCTTTAGGAACACAAACGTAAATGTGTTGATCAGAATGAGAGCTGTCGGGATACAAAACGCGGATGTAGAGGTTGTGTTTAGAGGCTCAGGGATGAATCCATAATACAGAGGGGATGTAGGATTAGACCCGTACCTTTTGTTACGCGGAGGCAGCATCATAATCTATTAGCATCAGCCATGATGGGATTACAGGCTGTTAATGAGACCACACAGGCCGGCCAAGGATCTTTTTTCATGACTGCTGGGCTGCCAGCATTAGCATGCCACCGCTAACCCATCTCAGCGGAGGTGTAAGAACAGAAGAGGAGCGACTCAAACATGAGACCTGCCCTCAGCCAATCACCATCAATCACCTCCTCTCTGCCTTTTCATGTCATGTCTCCTGACTGAAGCTTTTTTATGTTATAGAGAGCGTCTTGATCATGGCTTTACCTCAGCGTGGAATGTGAAGGGAGGGAAGGCTGCGCTCGCGCGCGACGAGGGTTGTTTATTTCTCATAAGAAGGAGATGTGAAGGGAGGAATGGAGACTTAATGAGAGGATAAAAGAGGGAGGAAATAAACGAGGGCAGGCTGCAGCCACAAAGCATGCAGAGAAGGGAGATGGAGCGCGAGCATGCCTGGACCGCCTGTCCTGGTCAGCAGTCTCTGTTTTAAAGAAGCAGAGAGGTCAGAGGTCACCTCTTAATGATGCTGCTGGGCTCCTTTTGCTGACAGGAGGCTCTGCCCTCACTTCACTGTTGACTGAGGCAGATCCACTGTCAGTATCACCTTCACTCTGTGTAGACAGACTGAAGACACAGCAGGAGCTGTTTCTCTCTCTGCAGCCTTCTTCAATGATCTTCTTTGACTGTATTGACCTGTGCATTTACTGTAGAACAGCCTTCAGATGGAGTTGAGATAAGGCAGATGTTTATTAATTCATTAGTATATTGGAATCCATTAAAGGCCTGTTTGAACTTTGGAATCAATCCGAATGTGAATGATTTTATTTTTACAGCCAACTGTTAAAATTTGTTCGACATTTTTTTTTGGTTGTGGGTTTGTAAGGTTGCTTCTGTTCTTTTCTGAAACCATGAATCTGTTAGTCAGTGGGCAGAAAATCTATTTTTGATAATGAATTGATTGTTTTAGTCATTTATGAAAGAGCATTTGCTATCCAAATCTGATGACACTCTGTTTTATAAACTGTAAGTTAAAGCTACTACAGGGAGTTTTTAACTGGTTATAAAACATAAGCAAACGAGTACATCAGCGAGAGGACTGGCTGTTTCTTTAAAGATGTTCTTAATGGCTGCCACCAGGTCAGATTCTCCTTGAAATCAGATGAAACAAGCCTGTGTTTACATTTTCTCAGACAAAGTCACAGTGAGTAGTATGTTAGCCAGGTAAAAGCAGAAGCAGGACAAGATTTTTGTTCAGATAATTTTATTTCTGAGGTTATATTTTGTGGTTTTTACGGTGGAGATGCTACCAGTTCCTCGTAGTTGCTTTATAAATATCTTTTTAAAGTGTTGGTCAGACAAAGAAGATATTTGAGGATGTCACCCCGGGCTCTGGAAAATTCAGATTTATGCTATTTTCTGGACCTGCAACAATTAATTGATTATTAATCAACTATTAAATGAATATACAACTTTTTTGATTATCAATTAATTGTTTTGAGTCATTTTTTTATTAAAATGTTGAAATTCTCTGATTTCTTTTTCTCAAATGTGAATATTTTTTGGTTTTCTCTGTGACATTAAACTGAATATCTTTGGGTTGTCCACAGAACAAGACATTTTAGGACTCCTTGGGCTTGGATCAGCATTTTTCACCATTTATCAAGACAGATTAATCGATAACAAAAATAATCATTAGTTGCAATCCTACTATTTTCTGACAGTTTATAATGGGAAAAATGACTATGATTAATGAATATAATCATTAGCTGCATTTCTAACTAGGTTTGTTCCAATACTGATACCAGTATCAGAAATGATGCAAATACAGCCTAAAGTGCTGCTTTGAGAAATGCAAGTATCTGACTCTGTGCACCGATCTGATATTATGTAATTTATCAGCTCTAAAACAGGACCCTGCTACTTCCCAGCAGTGCACTGTATGTTAAGTGATACAACAATGGTAGCAATCATATCACATCCACACAGGTTAGTAATATACAGCTAATAATAGTAGTACTAATAATATATAGTATTTTTTAACCCAACAGTATCGGATGATAAAAATGGTATCAGAACATCTCTATTCTGAACCAAGTACTTAAAGACAAAAAACAGCTCTTAAAATTGGTGTTGCTGACTGGTTTGACCAAAATTAGAATGTAATCACGGCAGCATATCTCTGTATCTTATTAAAAATAGAACATGTGATATATGTAAGTCTGACACATTAATTCTATGATGCTCATAGAGTTCAGTGGCCTCATCTTCTATCAGATTTAAACCTGCAATATGTAATCAATGTTTTTACATGAACAATGGATCACATGGCTTGTAGAAATGTAGAAGGTTTAAAAGGTGAAACCAAAACGATCACAGCTGTCTTTCTGAAGCTTAATATTGATGTAATCGTCCGTCTGTGTGTCTTCAGGTGACGTTCCGTACGAGGATCTACCACTGTAACATCAACAGTCAGGGTGTGATCTGTCTGGACATCCTGAAGGACAACTGGAGTCCTGCCCTCACCATCTCCAAGGTCCTACTGTCCATCTGCTCCCTGCTCACTGACTGCAACCCTGGTGAGAGCTGCAGCACACACACACACACTTCTCCTTGTCATAACTCAATCCAATTCTAGCTGTGACAGGTTGACTGACATGTCCATTCTGTGTAGATAATGTACATAGAAGTGTGTCACTTTGAGGCCTGAGTCGTGCTCTTTGTAGCACAACAGCAGCCGTCGTCTGAGGACAGACAGGCAGGTCTGTGTGATGGAGGAACTGCTGCTATTCAAACAGCATCTGTAACATTGTACCGGTGTCTGTGATTTCAGAGAAGGGCCTCCGCTCTAACCGTTCTGTCCTCTTGAAACATTTTCATACATTTGATATAATGAACATGAATTTTGCTGCCTATTTCATACAGTCTCCCAGTGCCTGAGCAGAGTTTAAAATGACAGGACGTTAAGTTGTGACTCATTTAATTCACTCCTGCATGCAGTTTGTAAACTGTTTGCTGGAACGTTGAAAATTTAAAGATGCTGATGTGTTTTTCCTCTTTTGGACTGTGAAGGGAAACATAAATTACACATTTTTATTCACTGATCTCACATTAAAAGAGTCTCCTTTTTATCAGACATTTGTGTATTCTTTAAAATAGTTGACCTCACAGTAGGCTGAAAAGCAGTGCTTTAAATCTATATGGGTATTAATCTTGGCTGTTAAATGTAATATGATGTCTAAATCAGCTGGGTTGAAATATCAGCACACATTAGCTTATGATATGTCAAAAAACGAGGGCTATAAAATGTCCCAATCAGTACATCTTGGCCACCTTTTTTAATAAAATAAATTTAAGTTTGCTGGCTGAGCTGTAGTGACAGCACTGCAAGTTTTACTGAAATGTTATTTGGTGGTTTGGTGGTGTTTTCACACCTGCACTTTTTAGTCCAGTTAAATTGGGCCCTGGTTCATTTTCTTCTTTGGTGTGATTCAGCAGGTATGAACACAGTAATTGCATTCATGTGCAAACCTCAAAATCTGCAGTGAGACCCTTGAGAGGAGGTGGACCCAAACAAACTCTGGACCAGTGCGTTTGTAGTGGGAATGTGATCAGACCCAATTACCAGGTGTTCTCCACAGGATTAGGCTTAACACCTCGTTGTACATGCTCAATATTAGCTCCCTTTTTCCTGCTCAGTCCTCTAAAGGCAGTGCATCTTTGGTGCAAAGTATGAGGTACAGAGTGCATTCTTCTGGTTTTGTTTTGCCTGGCATATTGCCAACATAATTACCACAGTTATGAGCAAATGCCAACTGTATTGTTAGTCCATGTTAAAAAGCATTGCAATGTTTCTCTCACAGAAATACGCACTAGTCCAGAACGCAGGACGTTCTTGTTGTATTTACTTTTTTGCTCCCGACCCAAACACATCTAACCAATCAGTGGAGTGAACATTCTCACTTGGTTTGTAGTGACGCATTTTGGTTCGTTTGGATTTTTTTCCTTTTCACTTTGTTCTGGAACTGGCCCTGTTCAAGAATCTTGGAACCTTGGAGCCAGCCCAAGTTTTCACACCCATTTTTGTTCCCAAGCAAAACCTCCCATTTGGAACCAACTTTTTGGGGTCAGACACAATTTGTTTTTGGTGGAAGTGCACCGAACGGTTCAAAATGAAGTGCGCAAACAGTGCCAGGTACTTTTTGGTGGAGAGGGCCTCTGTGTGAAAAGAAACTGAACCAAGGGGGAAAGTCTCCAAGTTGACAAAGTCATTAACCACTGACCAGAGCAAACAAGCTACTGGTGTGAAAATGCTCTAAGATAGCCATCGGATAGGTGACACAGGGGCGTGTTCAAACATGACAGCACCATTTAGGTAATTAGGTTAATGCATGTCTACAATTTATGGAGTACCACACAGGTCAATATCTGGTTCAAGAGCACCTGAGTTAAGGACTCAGTGTCATCAGATAGTCAAAAGTGTCTCCAAGTGAGACTTTTTGTGTGTCTTTGTGGTGTTGATGCAGTGAACTGTACAAATGGGAGTTCACACTTTGGGACAGCTTCTTCTCGTGTTTTTGTGGTGTTGCAAACGATGTTGGAAGGAGACTTTCAGATGCTCTTAGCACTGAAGCACACTGGAGCCTTTTCAAAACAATACATAACGCTCTTCTCTCCAGTAACCATTACTGTCTCGGTGTGAATTTGTGGTAGTTGTGGGCGTCAAAAGCGGAAAAAATGTTTGTAGCATTGTCATGCCATTTGCATTCATCTTCTTACAGTAAACAGCGAGCCTGGGTACTCCTGCTCCCTTCATTGCAGTTTAATCAATATTTAACCAGGACTGGCTGGTTAAACGCAATCCCGTAAACAGCTGACACCATTCAAGAAGAAGACGGCAACAATTTTAAAGCTAATTAGATCCATTATGGCCCAGTTTACCAGCAGAGCAAAGAAATGGGAGGAACTGGGAATTCTGTGTGTGTTTTATGGACCAGTAAAACCTGTCGTGCCCCAGTTCGACTGGTCCTCTGCTGACAATACACTTAATGTCTGTTGGTATGAAGTATTGAATTGAGCAAGCAGAGGTGGTTAAAGCAGTTGTCGTAAAAATCTGTCCAATATCACAGCGATGAGGTTCAGAGTGAAAGAAGCAGGAGAGATGTGCCAGGAAAAAGGGACTTAAAAGGACAGAAGAATGACAGGTGATTTCAGATGTGAATAGTGGGGAATGAGATGGCAACAGAAAAGAAAGAGCGAGGGGGTGAGGATGGGAAGCGATAGTGATGATTGTGAAGACCTCTGATGATAGCTTGTGTCCTCTCTGCAGGGATTGCTCTTTGATAAACCTAGCAGCGGAGATTCTCCCTCCGTGGGCGAAAATGAGAATAGCTTTTCCTCTCCTCCTCCTCCTCCTCCTCCTCCTCCTCTTCGACATTTTCTGATGTTGGCGAGATGAAATGAGCTGATTCCTTTAAAGTGTGATACAAAAGAGACTTGATCGACACCCCGTCCCCGCCAAAAAAAAAAAAAAAAAAAAACACACCGTCACCCCCTCCTTGCTGTTACCCACGCACTTTCTATCCCTCTTTCTGCCTCTTGCCTCATCAAAATCAGTCCGCTCGCTACACTTCTCACCACTTGCTTAAGTTTTTTAAACCCAGCCTCAAGTGCAGAATGTGGGCCCTGGATCTGAAATACCCTAAAAATATCCCTCCACCGCCTTCCATCTGAAGATTTTCTTTCCCATGCAGGCGGAGATCATTGACATGTGGCTCATTAAAGCAAAGGAAGAGGATGGAATGACAGTTAATCAAGCCTCCCAGGGCTGCTGGCCCTGCCGTCATGCCACATTGAACCCTGTATCAAGTCCCACAAGCAGATTTCTACCTGGGGCGTCCTGGTGGCTCGCCGGGGCTAAGCCACATGCCATGTCAGAGCGTATCTAGGGCTCAAATCCAGCCCAGGGCCTCTGTCGAATGTCATCCCTTTTTCTCCCTGTCTTTGCCTGTCTCAACCTCTGTGAAACGTCCAAAAAGTAATCTTAAATTTTTAACAAAGCCAGAGGGATTCCTCCTCAGTGATTTCTGCTCCTGCTGCTGTCTGGGCAAGATCATATATCTTGCTGATATGTGCTGATATTCGGCCAGTCTTTTATAATAAAGGTGTCTGCTTTTTTTTCCCTCAGTAGCTTCAGGGGTGTCAGTTTGTCAAACCTGTAATAACACATGCCTCACCCCGCCTTAAAGAAAGGCTTTACTATCTGGATTGATATCAGAATATATGAGATAAAAAACAGTTTATGTCCTCAGCTGGTGCAGCTCCTGTGTGCATTTTGTACAATGACAAAAAACTCAAACCAAATGGGGCTGAAATAATCTTTTCTTATGGTTGCACTGTTGGTCCAACAGTTTTCATGTTTGTCTCATTATCTTCTGGATTTTCCCAATTTAGGCCTGAAAAAACTGTGGTTATCCTGCAGCCATCTGGAAAAAGCCTTTCTGCTTTCCTAAAGTCTTTATAAAGGCCTCAGTATGCTTCAAACAAACTAATTCCTACAATGTGTTGTCCAACCATGTCTGAAGGCGAGAGTGTTTACAGCTGTTCACAGTGCAAAACGCCTCCCATCATCCTCCTCTTGGCTGCATCCCACAGCTTCCGCATTCTCTCTTGAAGATTTCTCTCTTTTGAGTGTCTTTGAGAACTTCACGCGATGAATTGTACAAATGGAGATAACAATGCCTGCTCTCAGTCTTCCTTCACAGGCATTCATGGTGTTGCACTTGGTTATACACGTGAAAAGTGATGAACTAGTTGTGTAAAGAGAGAGATTGTCTGTTTCAGGAAGGTACAAAGACTGTCAAACGCAACCCCTCTCCCTTGATTCCGAGTTTTCCTACACTTTTAGATGATCTGACAATCCTTTGGTTTGAAGCCTCGTAAGGCCTTAAGCTCCCTACTTTCTACTCGAACTTGTTGCATGATCAAGTTTCAAACATATCTTGGTTTCTTGGAGTATTTGCGTCACTTGAACTTTGTCCATCCATCCATCCATCTTCCTCTGCTTATCTGGGGGTCGAGTCACGATGGCAGCAGGCTAAGCAGGCGATTCCAGACGTCTTTCTCCCCAGCAATGCTTTCCAGCTCCTCCTTGGGGATCTTGAGGCGTTCCCAGGCCAGATGATATGTAATCTTTCCAGCCAGTTCTGAGTCTACACTGGGGTCTTCTCCAAGTTGGACGGCCCAGAAAACATCGAGAGGACAGCGCTCAGGAGGCATCCTAATCATATGCCCAAACCACCTCAGCTGGCTCCTTGCAGCATGAAGGGGCTGCAGCTCTACTTCGAGCTCCCTTCAGATGTCTCAGCTCCTCACCGTATCTCTAAGGCTGAGCCCAGACACCTGACGGATTTGGCCTCTTGCATCCGCGATCTCTTTCCTTCAGTCACTACCGAAAGCTCATGACCATAGGTGGGGGTTGGAATGTAGATTGAATGCTAAATCAAAAGCTTACTTTAACTTTAGATACATTTAGGAGATGATTAAGTTGAGAGTGAAAGATTTACCCTCACAAATCAGTTATTGAGTTTAATAATGTGCTTGCCCTCTTTGGATCTCTAGGGAACAAGTTCGGGGCATGTTTTGTCTTTCAGAGGCCTGATATGAGCTGAACCAGCTTATGCACCAGTGTTTTTACTGACAAGGGCAAGCAGATAAAGACTTCTTTAATTTTAGAGGAACTATTTCTTTGAGAAGGTGCCAACCTGCCTAAAACAATTCCATGAGTGTGGGCTTCAAGCAAGCTTTACGGCAGTATTATGATGGTCTAACATCTTGTTCATATGGATTAAAAGCGGCAGGCTCACATTTCTTAAGTCTGAGCCTCTGGGGCTATTTTCATTTACCATTTATTTAGATACTCTGCTTCAACTGGGCAGTTAAATTGTCAGTTTGCCGCTTATTCTGGCACTTGACCAAGCAATCCATTTCCTGAGTGATGTGCTTCCATGCATGTTTTTTTTTTTTTTTTCTTGTTCAAGTCCTGGGAGCTTATTAAAGTTACTGTATATCATGGAGAATTGGGAGGTCATTGATCATGATGATCAGCTTGTTTGAATCTCTTTTATGTTGTCGTGTTGAAGAAAAAAACCAGTGTGCTTCAGCTTTACCAGGAAATCCAAACAAGCGTGATTGGGGGTTTCCAGGTTTTTACTCCTGTGTATCAGAGGACATTAGCATAAGGTTGAACTGTTTCAATTCCCCCATTGTTTAGCACCGAACATCCTGTTGTGCCTCCACTCTCAAACAGGTCACTTTTATGAAGTGTCATCTAGCCATCTCTGTTTTTGTAGTTGCTCCAGATAACCACACTTGAAGACACGAAACCAATTACCAATCAAAATAGGTGCTCTACATGAGACCCATTTAGTATTTTTTGGTCATAATTTTCACTAATATGGGAAATTCAACACAAAGGTATTGATGTAATAAAAAAAAAGCCTTTGCATTTTTGTTGGATTCACAAAAAAGGTGGCAGCCAGTAATACAAATATGGCTGAATTAGATAGGCGGGGAAAACCCTGCATACCAACACAGATACCTCATTATAAACTTCAGATAGGCTGGATACGGCTCCCTCCATGGAGATCATCTCCAGGAATGTTTGAAGCCGCAGTCCCTCTTTCAGCTGATCTGCATCTTTCCAATTTGTTGCTGTCGGTTTTTAGCTGTCCTGCATCCAGTTGTTGAAATTTGTTTGCTGTGTTTGGAGCAAGTTCCTTCAACATTATCATTCAGAAGGCACATTGCTGAATCACAATGAACAGCATCATAAAATCTTTCCCTGGGCTTTCATTTCCTATAATGTTTTTACTTGGGTGCAAGTTTATATTATGTTCTAAAAAGTAACTTTACCTTGCTTGCAGTGCCAACAAAGATCAGAGTGCATAATCGAATATGTTCTGTGTGCAAAATTACAATTGATCATTTTGTTCTTCACAGATTTACGTGCTATATGACATGTTTTCCGGACATCCCATCTAGGGATGTAATATTACCAGAAATTAAGTAAAAATTTTGTAGAAATTTCGATCCACACCCAACCTGGCAACAGATCACACCACCTTTAGACCTTACAGCAAAATTGTCAGGGTATCGCCACATGTGGCACGATCCTGCAAGTGGGAAGAGAGAGCTGTCAGAGCGTCCAGTTTCACCCCCCTGCACAGGAGTGGAAAAATCCAGGCTATTAAATAAACAGGGAAATTGTTCCTAACTGTGTGCTTCTTTAGTCCATAGTTTCAGGATTTTAACTATTTTATCGCGCATTGGGCACCAATCAGTTGAGCTGACAGAGCACACTGTAGGTGGACTAATTCACACAATGTTTCTGTGAGTCATTAATATTTACTCCACCCACTGCTTTGGCAGTTGATCTGCCCATCGGAACCCATGGTATTTTCTCAGCTTGTGGGTTGTGTCAACCCACAACCCGACCCGCGCATCACTATTTCTGTCTGACGAGTTAAAGCAGAACTGTTGCTGTAGCTGCACATGTTGCTATCTTACACATGCAGTTGTTGCTGTCCCATCTAGTTTGCAAGGATTTACCAAAGTCAAACTAAATTGAACTGTATTCTGATTTCTTCCTGAGGTTGTGTTCATCAATATTTATCATTTAGATGCCATTCTGTCCTTCTGTCCGACCGTTGATTATAGTTTAGACTCTGTTTCTGTCAACTTGTGTATGATCACAGCGTCCCCTAAATGTCTGGTCAATTGTGATCTTATTTGAATATATTTTCACAAGTCAAATATATTCACTTTCACTCATGTCACCCACAATACCAACCTTCAGGATGCCGATTCTAAAAGGGGCAATCTTAGTTTTGGCCCTCAAAGCACAAATGGGTTAAACAAGGAAAGAGTAACATAATGCATCATTGACATGATGATTCATTCACAAGCTTTCACCAACAAACAATTCCAACAGGACTTGTGTCTTCGGCTCAAGCTGTCACTTCAGAGTCAGATGCTTCCAGCTTCAGGCTACAATGTCTTGATATGTAAGGCTCCATTCATCCAGAAATATGGGTATAAGCCTGTAAAAACCCCCATCATTGAAACCCTAGCAGGGATTAGTGTGGAGGGGTGTTTGTGCTGCTTGCTCAGCCAAGCTCATCACACTGCTCTGTCAGCAGGCCAGGCCCCGCAGGAGACGGTCTGAAGCCAAGCAGAGAGTGTATGTGAGGCTCGGGGAATTTGTTTCTCTCTCTGTCACCTCACTGAGAAATTGACCAGCGGCACGACGAGTTGAGCATCAGCACAATCGATGGAGGGGCCGGCGGGAATTCATAACGGCGGCTGTTGACCAACTGGACGTGCGCGGCGTATCAACGCACGGGACAGCGCAGCGGCCGCTGGAACCCACCGTGATCACCTCTGATTTACAGCGGCACGCACATTTCACCACGCTGTCGATAAAAGTGTCGGCCGTGCTGTACGTCACACGATACAAGCCTCACCTCAGACCACAGGAACGATAGGCCTCCATTTGTTTGACTTATGGCTTTTCTGTGGTTTTCACTGGTTGTAATAAAATTCCCATGCATGCTGATGAGCCGCGGTGGCCGGCCACAGCTTTCTACACCATTTTAGACTTTGATACACAGTGTCAGGTAATTGGATGTCAAACAGCACCGCATGGCTGTTTGTGTAAACATGCTGTATGTCCTAATAAATAAAATATCACTCTCACAGATGTGGATTTTTGAAGGCTGCTGCTGAGATCACATTTCCCCCTCAGGAAATTTGTTAGTGAAGGTGTGAGGTGTTTACATTATAGTGACAAGATTCAGGATCTCTAAAATAGGGCTGCAACAAACAGTATTTTCATTATCAATTAATCTGCAGCTTATTTCCACATATAATCAGCCTCTTTTGTCCAACCAACAGCCCAAAACCCAAAAACTCTTCACTTACTGTCATACTTGGCAAAGAAAAGCAGCAAATCCTCACATTGAAGAAGCTGGAACCAGCTTCTTTTTTTTTTTTTTTCATTTTTGCTTGAAAAATGAAACGATTCATTGATTAACAAAAGGGATGACAAGTAATTTTCTTTTGATCCATTAATTGACTAATCTTTGAAGATCTACTCTAGATGTATTGGCTGGATTTCCAGTAAATGTCCTGTGGATGTTTTTGGCCATCAGGCAAAAATGTCTTCTTGTCTAAAAAAAAAAAAAAAAATGTTAAAATCTATAGAAATGAGAGTTTACCATGATGTTTTCTGAGTTCACTCAGGCTCCTGAGGACATGAACAGTTCGATTTCTCCAGCACTGGTGCTGTAATGCATTCTAAAGTTGTTATTTCTTGACTCAGACTCAAATCAGCTCAAGTGTAGCCAGTTCATGTGTATAATTTAATGTATCTGAATCTTAATTAGTAATGTGGCCAACCGTCAAGTGGAGCTGAAATTATTGGTTGTTTATCCATCAGTAGACTGACAGAAAATTGACTATATACAGTATTTTATTTGATAGCAAACTCAATATGTTAAAGTTTTGAATGGTTGTTTGGACGCCACCTTTGGCTTTAGCTTTTTTGTGAATGACATTTTTCACTGTATTTGACATTTTATAGTCTAAACAGTTGAGAAAATGATTGGCAGATCAGTCTGTGATGAAAATAATCAATAGTTGCTGCCCTGCTGTTAACTGCTGATAGCCTAAATTCTGATACACATGGTTTTGGCAACAGTCAAAAGTTAAGGCAAATATACTTTTAACAACCTCCTACCATATACATTTCATAATGATACTATTCAGATCTAAAATGTTTTTCTCAGGCTTTTATTGAAAAAGTGAAAGATTATCAAACAAACTTTAGACTGAATTTAGACAGAATTTCATGTGCACTTTAAAGTATCACATTAGGAAATGTTGATGAAAACGGCAAAATTGCTTAAAAAACTTCCTCAATTTTGCAAAAAAAGCTTTTACGCTGACTTGAGGTGGTTTCAACCTTTGAAAAAGAGTTAATATGAGTAATGGGAGGTGGAAATTTTTCCAAATAAGTTGTTTTTCACCGCGCTCCTTAATTATGTCATCTTGTTGCAGCCTCTTCTTCTGTGATGGTATAATGGTTTTCTGACTGGAGAACTGACCCCACCTACTGCTTATCTCAGTGAACCACCTCTAAATAATCACATGATAGTAAATGGAAACAAGCATTCATTTGCATTTCATACCCGTGTAGATTGAATATATTTTGTTTTTTTCCACTGCTGTTTAGACAAAATAAGTGTGCTGAAGACCTCTCAACTGGTTTCAGTAATTAAAATCAGATGTGTACACTGAGCCAGATATTTTTTTCTGGTGGAGGAGCTGGTGGAGACCAAAACAGAGCTCAAAGGAGAGTGAATATTGAACTTCAATTCAAACACGCTGTCAAATAAATGCTAATGTTGCTCCGTACATTACAAGCAATTATTTGCTCAGATATTAACCATAACAACTTTATAAGGTGTCAAAGATGTGTTTACTCTCTCTTACTTGCTTGTCTGTTGGTCCTCTTGTGTTTATTTGGGTGTATGAGGGGGGAGGGAAGGGTTGAGGGATATGCAGAAACTCAGTGTACTTTATTATTACATATTTGTTTGTTCTGTTTGGAAATGAAAAGATGTTGAAAAATAAGTTGTTTACAGCTAGTTACACAGTGTTATCGCTGCTTTAAAGTTGATTTAATTAATAATTTCCAGTGAAAATTATTAGTTTCATTCATATTAAAGATAAGGAGAGCAATTCCTCCAAAAAAAAAAAAAAAATCAAACAAATTGCAGAAAATCTGTTGTAGCCACCATATTAGAGGTACTGTAGATGACACTGATTGGTTCAGATCTAATTTGAAACAAAAAGTTAAACACTGCAGTAAATAATGAAGAAATACTCCTATTAAAGCATATGTTTGTTGTGTTGTGTGTCACTGAGTTTTGTTCCTCTTGTGTTGCAGCCGACCCTCTGGTTGGAAGCATCGCCACACAGTACCTGACCAACAGAGCCGAGCACGACAGGATAGCCAAACAGTGGACCAAACGCTACGCCACATAGAGCAGCACGACTCCCCCGGGACCCCTCACCCTACCCTAACACACACACCACACACACACACACACACACACACACACACACACACACACAACACACACTTCCCCTCCTCCGAAATCTATGGAAGCACACCCGCTCCTGTCATCCACCCTGCCCCCACCCCTGAGAAACGAACTGTTATTTGTTCCATGCTGACTTGAAAAGCTTCTTTTTTATACAAAGAGTCTATTGGGATTGTATTTTCCAATACACTGAATGTTGATATGGTCATGAAAAGCTTTAATACTGTTATTGTTCTTGTCGATGTTGTTCTTATTGTTATTGCATTGTTTATAACATTGTGGCCACCCTTGTCATCTTCTCGATCTAAAAGCGTGCGTGTGTATTCTTCCCGTTTCATGTGATGGTTTCATGTAAAAATGATCATACCGAGTGAGTGCAGTTAGGTCGTTTTCTTTCAGTGGTTTGACAGCTCATGGTCAATATTAGTGCATGGCATCAGGATCTGTGTTCATGCAGTGGACATGTAGTCATGGTATTATTTCAGGCATGGAGTGAGCCCATCACCATGTATGACGTTAGTGGTAGTTTGCTGTACATTTAATGCCTTGTGAGAATACATACTCATTGAATACTCAATTAAACACTGGCTGTAATGTGACAAACTCTGTCTCGGTCTCCTGCTTTAATATGACTGTGTGATTACAGTGCATGAACACGCAGGCTCATCGCTCTGACCACTTCCTGTTAGAAATGAGTCTTCACAGGCTCACCACAGAGAGTCGAGTGATTAGATAATGAAAGCTTCAATGTAAATGTGACATTTTATTAGATTTTCTGGTAACTTAAATTAGGGCTAATTATTCATACAGTACAGGATTCATAGAAAGTCTTGAAAGTTTCAAAAAATGCTTAATTTTCTGCATATGAAATACCCTTGAATTTGAATATATTTCCTGAAAAATGCTTGGTTCTCAACATAATCATGTGAATCATCTGCACAGTCATTCATGTAAACCAAAAATCTTTTCATAGTATAGTTTAGTTTAAAGGAAACTTTTACCCCAAAATTTAATATGCATATCTTTCCCCTGGCCTGTAGTGCTATTTATATATTTACATTAAGATTTTTTTGATGTGAGTTGCAGAGTTTTGAAGATATCATCTGTAGAGATGTCTGGCATCTCTCCAATATAATGGGACTAAATGGTACTCGGCTTGTGGTGCCCAAACGCACCAAAGAAAAAAAAAACATTTTAACAAAATTCAAAACCAGTGTCTCCGAAAATTATTACCCAGTTACTCAAGATAATTTACAGACCTTGTTGTGAGCAGTTTCATGTAGGAACTACTTTCTTTCTGCATTACAATCTACCAGAACTACTTTTTTTCTGCTAAAAAGGCAGACATCTCTACAGCTGATATCTACAAAATTTTGCAACTCATACCAAAAAAAAAAATAGATAAGTAAATGACACTGCAGGCAAAATATGTATTTTTGATTTTGTTGTGAACTGTCCATGAACTTTTATCACTGGATGCCCTTGCGTTTTCGTGCTACTAGTGAAGTGCCCATTCAAAATGTGCCTGTTCAGAACCTTCTCTCAAGGCCACGTCTAGATGTTAAAACTAAAACTGCACATTTTACAAACTAATTATGTTTTACAAAATGACAATGTGGTCAAGTTAAGGGACAAAAACACACAAGGTTAGGGTGTGGGAAAGATCATAGTTTGGGTTAAAATGAAGATCTTTCTGGGTCTGGGGTTTCCATGTGGACACATACCCTTCTCTCAGTATCATCAATAGTGCCAGCTAGCCAGTTAGCCCAAGTTATAGCTGGTTCCCAGGGTCTTACAAAGGATAGGCAAACATTATTCATTGAAAGTAGCCAGCTAACAGTAGCTTAATAACTTTCTGTACATGGCTCTGGATATAACATGGTCACCACTGTCATTTAAAATCCATTTGCATAGGTCTAAAACTGGTTGAGGAACTGCTGTGTCTAGAATGGCCCTCTGAAATTTTCTTCCACACCACTCACACTCAACAAATCACTTCCTTTGGTTCTCAGCAATACATGTGTCATGTTGATCGGATAAGTAGTTGTTGAGAAAATCAAAAGATGGACAGACAGAGAGAGATTCCTTCCATCTTAGTTCGACAGGCCCCTGTCTTGGCACCCCCACCGTCCCAACACAGTGGTCTCCTGTAAATGAATGAGGAGGTTGCGTTTTGTCAAGCTGTGCTCTTGTCTCTCTGAACGTGGCTTCAGGCTTTAAACCAGCAGGAGTTTATCTGCATGGCACGCGCTCCACAAGACGATAAGAATCCTGTTCTGATGTTCTTATATGGGTATTAGGCCGTAAAATGTGTAAAAAAAGACATGATTTCCCACAGTACCAGCCTGTAGACACAGAACAAGATGGCTCCATTTATTCATTTTGCCTGAGCCAAACTCTGGAACTGCTCTCAGCACGACACAAAAGACACCTCTGTGTGTTTTCTGCTCTCAAGTGGTCTGGTTTTGATGCTCCAGTGCTCACTGGAGACACTTTCTTAGCCAGGGTTCAGACAAACACATTTGTCTCCATTTTCCTGTGGTCTTTACAATCCACAAGATGTTTTTTTTTAATCACAGGATCACCAATTCAGCAATCATATACTTTGTGTCAGTGTCCCTGCCACATTCAGAGTCACTAAGGTCACTCATTTTGCCCTTTTTGACACTTAGTTGAAGCCCAACTGATCCTGGATCCACTGGTTCTGCTGCAGTCATGTGATGTTTGACTTCTTGGACTGATGAATTACCTTTTAGAAAGAACCCAAAAAACCCATAATTACTCTTCTTCTGCAATTCACATTACCTGTGGTGTACCGCAAGGCTCAATTTAAGGTCCAATTTTATTCTGTCTTTATATGCTTCTACTTGGCCAAATCATCCATCGTCACAATGTCCCATTTCATTGCTACACAGACAACACACATCTATATCTTCCTCTGAGACCTGATGACCCCTCAAGTCAAATTGCTTTGTTGTTTGTATCAGTGATGGATTTGAAGATGGAGCAGAGAGGAAGCAGGTGGGCCCACACACTTTACCTTTATCCTGGCAGCCAAATGCTTCATATATGCATGGCAACCAAGCCCTGGAAGCCCTAGACAAGCGTTTGCCAAGTTTCCCAGCATTGTGTTGCTGTGACACTGTAAACTTTTAAAACCTGTCTAGGTCTGGCCCAAAGCTAGCAGACCTGGTCTATCTATACAAGCCAGTTTACAGCTTTAAATCCTCAGGTGCGGCCTGTCTGGTTGTTCCAAAGTTTCAACTCAAATCCAGCAGATCAACAATTGGCGTTACATTGAAAAAAAATTAAAGAATAGGGGTCCTTTCAGTGTGCCTCCCACAGAGTGGACAAACCCGACATACAGCTATCTTACTGAATCTTCAGGTAACATATTTCAGACATATTTCAGACACTTTTTATTTTGTTAAGACACTTTATTTTACTGTTTTGGTACTGTTGAACCAAAGTCCATTCTAAAAACAGCTGTTTTACAGTAGGATCATATTTTATTACAGTAAAAACTTTAGTTCCACTATCACTAAGACTCTTCTGATTCACTTGGATATACAGAGACAATCGGCACACGTCATTTACTCAGTAACATCATTAACTGACTTGTGATCAAGTGTTTGCCACTGACACACATAATAACTGGCTGCTTTGACAGTGCTTTTTTTCACCCAAACGGGGCCGTGGTCGTGTCACCTGACTGCTCTCGTCCATCGTTCTCATCTCTTTTATCGTTCTTCTTTGTCTCTGCTGTATTTTTGTCTTTGCTTTTTGTTTCAATTACACCTTAATTGTACCTTAAGTCAAAAGTTTTTTTTTCACATATACTGAAAAATAATTTTGTGTTTCTTCACGATCAATAGAATAGTGGTGGTTTTAGGAATATTTCAGCTATGCATATTTGGTTGTCAAATGTCCATCAGCTTTCATATTCTGCTGTTTATTGACACTGATAATTTGATAATAACAATGTGTCAGCGTTAATAAAGGCAAAACAGAAAGCAGACCAAATGATGAACTATTTTATCAATCGGCTCCTTCAAATCTGTAAAAAAAACTAACAAAATGAGGATTTAAAATGAAACTAATAGTACCCTGTGATGCTGTGATGTTGCCTCTTCTCTTCAGCCTCTGCTACACATGTTGATACAGCCACTTGGCCTCAGCTGAAACAGTAAGAACTGAGGTAAGACTTTACATTAAGTCATTAAGTGTGTTGTGAAGCATCCTATAGGACCATCAGATCAGCAGACATAATTCTGGCTTTAATTAACAAGGTAATCACCAGAACACTGTATTCAGTCTTAAGTCAAAGTGTATTTAACCCCACATCTACAGTTTTATTATATTCTCCTGTAATTTAACACCATCCTCCTGCACTCTGAATGTGTTTATAATGAAATCGGAGTGCCCTGAGAGAACAACTATCCTGATTGGTAGCTCATAACTTCACTTCAAAAAGCACATTTCCTCAGTCAGTGCTACATTTCAAACACCACTTAATTGCCCCCCAGCCCCCTCCCCCACCGCTTTAATGCGTTACAGGTTTTCATGAAAGCACCGTGGAAGTTAAAGCAGCACCTGGACTGTTAACTGAGGACATGAAAGCCTGAGCGAGAGCCCCCACCGTCCTTCTGCTGTCATCGATGGACAGCATGGGGGGTCATCTTCAGAATGATCCTTGATTTTGATGCATCTATGTATGAGTATGATTTAAGCAGAAAACCATGAATATGTACTTATTTATTTAACCTTACTTTGACACGGAAATTATCTTATCTCTAAGCCAATTTGAGACTTGACTTAAGTGATTTTCCTGCTGGTTATGTCGGGTTAATGCAGCTTGGGACGCATATTTGCACAAGCCTGTGGTGGACTTTGGATTATCTTGAACAATGTGACAGGAATTATCAATTTAAGATGGGAGGATTAATTGCAACACACTCCCAGGCGACATCTTTGACTGTTCAGTCCACTAAATAATTTGTGTTGCCTGGATTCAGTCTCCTCCACCATCAATGTGATCTTGTCTTTTTAAGAAACTTAATTTTCTCTTTTGGTCCATGGCTTTGTCTGACTAAATCCTCATCTGTGCTGCTTTATATGACAGTAAATCACTGTCATCAGTGTAAGTCAGGTGCCGTCATTTTTAAGTTAAGTTGAGATTTATAGATCACAGGTGTGATTTACACATTTTACTCTCAGAACCTGCATAAGAAAGTTGTTTTATGCTCAGTATCTTTTATGAATCCAACTTCAGCACACTGTCAGAAATGATCTCAAGTCTAAATTCAAGTACAAATCTAAGAACGTTTTTGTAAATGGGGCCCCATTCTTAGAGGCCTTCTCATAATATCTCAAGAATTCACTGTCTCGTGAGCTTTGTGGACATTTCTTACCTGAAACTATCATCAGCAATAGCTAATGCACGAACAATTTCGTATTGTCTTAAATTTCTATTACTTTTAGTCGTACAAAGGGCTCGTACTAACATGCTACATCAGATTCAGCAAATACTCTGTATCTGTATGGGACCAATAATACCATATAAGGCTGCGCTTCCTGTCCAATATGTCAGGAAGTGTTCATTCATGAAAATGTCATCAGAGAGTAAAAAGAAGAACTTAAGTTCGGAGTTTGACGTCCTGTTTTCAAAGATCTTTAAAGGAAAATCTGTCATTTTAACAGAGTCAGCAGTGGAATTAAAAGATCTGCTAAAGCAAAGAAACGGGAAAAGAGAGTGCTGTTACCGCTCTGTTACTTGAGGGTCGGACTGTCACTGAAATAAAGAGGAGACGTCTCGATATGAAAATGGCTTCAAAGGAAAAAAAAGTCTCGCTACATCAAGGCGATCGATGACTTTAACGGGTGCAGTCAAACAGCATAATGTCAACATGATAATGAAGTGTAATTTATTTTTCAGACTCATAATGTCTTCAAACTAATAAAATCAGTTTGGATAACAGCACAATGATTCTATGACAGGTCTGGACCTCGTACATTGTGTTTGTATCTGAAAGAAAATTCAAAATACGAGAACACTGGTGAATGAAGCAAGTTCTCCTAAATCACTCGAACACACCACTTCAAGTGGTTCTTGCATGAGGTCCGATGCACTAACCAAATTTTATTGTAAATAAATCTGATATCTAACCTGAAAATCTTCAGTCTATATAAGGATACTGTGTGTAGGAATTACTATCCTGTTGGTTGGTGGAGGGTAAAGGGGTGGGGTTGGTTGGTGAGGGGTAGTTGTATTAGGCAAACCTGTTGTACTGTCTGGGACTGTCTGTTGCAATAAACAAGGGATAGAAAAAATTCCACACTCTCTGATATGATATTATGTCATGTCTTGTGAGCACAAGATAATATTCTTGCGCAAACAAGATATCAGATATCTTGTGAGCACCTGTTTGCACAAGCGATCATCTTGTATGAACAAGATATTAGTTAATATTAGATTATATCTTGCATGTGCAAGTTCAGACAAGTTATTATCTTGTATGAGCAAGATTTTGCTTGTGTTAAAAACCTTTTATTTTTGACAGGACTTGTCATGACATTCCTTTGATCCTGCCCTGTAAATTTCTACTTTAATTAGTAAGTCCTACATTACCCAGAATACCTTTTGATAAACCAAAGAGAAGGAGAATGAACATGTTGTAAGAACTACCTGGTTAGCTAGAACACTGTAAGAAAGTTTTGCCAACCTATAATTATCAGTTGAGATAATTTACTTTTCCTCTTTTATAAACTTAAATATTTGAGTTTTAGAAACTAAAAAAAGTATTTAAAATATTAAAATATCAACGATTATTCACTTCTACAGCAATGAGTTAACTGAATAATCTTTAAAATGATTGGGGGTTTCTAAAACTCAAAGTTTCAAGTTTATCTTAAGAAGAACATCTCAACAAAGATTAGTAGCTGATAAAACTTTTTCAAAACTTTTTCAAGTTGTAGTTGGGCTCAAAACTCAAAAATGTATTGAAGTAAACTGCCTTGAAATGTTGAGTTTTCTCAACTTTTTTTGCTTTTACAGTGTAGGTGAATTTTGTAAATCAATGATAATGATAAGACTCGTCGCTGGCCTCTTCACAGCAGCCATACCCGCCTCGTTCTGAGCAGGAGATGACACTTCGCTGTGGTTTGAGTCTCTGACTGCGTTGCAAAACCAAAGTGGAGCAACAGTGGCAGAGTTAATTATGGTTGACACATCGGGAGGGGGAGGGGGACTCCTCATCCCTCCCTTCCTCCTTCACACGCTGCGGGAGGAAGAGTCTGACAGAAAAGGAGAAGTCGCTGATGCATGGATAGTAATGTAACATTTGCAATGAGAAGTAAGTGATCAATAGGAGTGAAAAGGCCACAGTTGGCCTGTGAATAAAAATGTTCATGGTCTGCATAATCATGTATATTATTATGCAGGTCTAATGTGCTGGAGTGGAGACAGTCTTTGTTTGCAGTTAGGACAGACATGCTCTCATTCCTGCAGCCAAAATGCCAAACTGGTTATTATGTCAAACAACACAGACAGTTAGTCCAAACTGCAGGTGGCTGAACACTCATTATTCATATTTGCTTTCACCATTTTTTGTGTTCTTGTATTTGGTTTTGCATATATGTTTAGACAGGATCAAACCCAGGAACTTAGAAATATTGAAGCCAGGAACACAAGTTCCCCTGACATACTCCATAAAATCCTTACCACACACAAAAAAAGGAAATAATTCTCCTTTTGAAATAAATATATAAAATGTTCATATGTCATTTATTGATTGGTTTCAAATATTCTTTCCAACATGAAAGTCTAAATGAAGATGCAGTCAGCATCTTTCGACCACCAGCAAGATCAGCAGGATGCACCACCGCAGACCACCCCGAGAGGAGTGGAGGAGAGCGGATAAGAACCATGCCAACCCAACTTGGACTTAAAGTCCCCATGAAACATCCCCAAAAAATAAACTTTGAGTTTCGAGTCCTAAACAAGTCATAATGTGACAGTGAGTTTCCGGCCTCACTGATACATCAACTAAGCATTAGCCCACTAGCCTCGACTTACCATTTTGTAAATTCAAATGTCCAGCAAAGCTGGAAGTTGTTGCGGCCCTGTCAGTAATTTTCAACCTAAACATTTTCCACAATGTGATTTTTTATTATTTTATTTTTTTTAGACCACCTCATAGTTTTTGTACGCAAACAAAATTATCTTTGGTTTCATTTTTTCCAACTGGAGCTCAGTAATGTAACATCTTTGTGGTTCTTCATGGTTCTCTGCTGTACCTTGATTGAATACTTGAATGGTGTCCAAGTCAAGTTGCCGGTTGCCAAGTTGTCTTCATTGATTTTGTCAAGTCGAGTCTGAAATTATCAAATTTGTGACTGAAGTCTGACTTGTGTCCAAGTCTTATGAGTCAATTCACACCTCTGGTAAAGACTGCAACTGCAAAGGCAACTGCCCCTCAAGGGGACCACATCCGTGGCATGGTGTTTATCAAAATGTATTAATTTGCTGAATTATGAATTAAAGTCTGTGGGTTTGTTTTTGTTTTTTTATCTAAACACATTTTACATGTTAGAAAATAGTTGCTGAAAACACGTGAAAAGACAGAGAACTATGTAGTACTGAATTGTGGAGTCATGCCAGTAAACTGTTGTTCACCATCTCTGTGTTCAGGAGCCATGGTCCCCCAACACTATATAAGCCCCATGAACCAAAACACAAATGACACCGCCTCCCCCTCCCCTCATTCTCCCTAAAAGTCAGTTACAAACGTACCTTCAGCAACTCCCTCAGTCCAAATCAGCCCAGCAGTTCACTTCAGCTCATTTCAGTTCCAACAACCTGACACGGAAGAAGAAAAATACCATCCTGTCACCGTCCTCTGGCTCTGGTGGCTCAAACATGTCTGGACATGTCCAATAAAGCTGCTAGATGTAGTGTCCATGTTTCAGGTTGGTTTCAGGTCATAGTGGTGTTGACATTGAGACAAGTGGAGTGGACACGTCCCCAGCATTTCAGAGCAGAGAAAACTGCTCATTCTTCCATGATTTTGAGACCTACTCTTATGTGACAAACTGAGAACACACATTTATTGTTGCTTTACAAGATCTTTCATGCTGTAAAACACATTATAACAGCCTGAAGCTGACACCTGCGTTATTACATAATACTGGGGCCTCATCCTCCAGAGGACTTCAGGGCAGCTTAGAGGAAAATTGTGAATTTTACTAATTTATTTCTGTTGTTGGCTTAAAAGTATCACATTTAAATATAGGTTACTGAGTCTAAAAAAAAGTTAAATCAGCCTATAATACAGCTGACATGAAAAGGTTTTAATAGGAGAATCAAAACTTCCTCAAGGTTGCTAACATTCCTAGAAAAAAAACCCCCACTGAGAAGTGACCTCAGTGCTCTCAATGGCAGCTCCAGCTCTGGCATCAAGTTTCCATAATTGCACAATTATGATCTAGAAACATACGTCACCAGCTATGGAGAGGTGACAAATGATTAGAAAGATTACAAATTCACTTAATGTTTTTTCCAAATGAAGAAATGAAAATGAAATACAGCTAGTCCTACTTTTCCTGTCGGTCATCTAGAAACTTCTCTCTGGAGAGGCTGGATTTGAGTCAGAAAAGCTTCATACGATGAAATTTCAATAAAAGTCCCACTTTATAACTCTGTGCTCCTTTCATGACAACCATTCTGTTTTAACCTGAAACACATTTCACATGTCAGGCCGTTTTATAAAGCGCTACAATAGCCTTTTAAAACTGTCACTCAACTCTTGGTCACCTTCTTTTAGTGCTGGGTTGTAAACTCAGGCTAACAGCTAACAATAGCCTGGTTTTATCACTTCCTGGCAATGAGTTGGCTCATTAACAAGCTACACAAGGTTATGCATTATTTTTATTTTCACATCAAAACCCTTAAATATCTTACAGAAATTATTCAGTGTATTTCATGCACAGTTTTCCTGAGATGGGATTGTAAATGTTTTTTACCATGAGCAAAACGATGAAAAGCTTTTTAAACATGTCTTCTTTTAAAGAGTCCTTTCTGAATATACAAGAATGGCAGAGGTGGGAGTAAGGGCTGGATTTTACTCCCAAACAGATGTGTTCACACATATGCACAGTAGATTGACGTCAAATTGGTGATACACGGATGTCCACACAGAGCCTACACGTACACCTTCTGATGATGAAATTTATGGGCCAGCTTAAGTCACACATGAGCAAGTCACAATCAAGTCTGACATGTTAAACCTTCAAGTCTCAAGCAAGTCCCAAGTTACAATCAAGCAAGTCAAGTCTACTCCCTGCTATAAGTCAAGAAAGTTAAGTCAAGTTATTGCTGAGTTATTAAATCAAACACAGTTGTGTTAGCTAGTAACAGGCCTACATAGATTAACGAGTAACATTACATTAACGATGTCTTCTCAATATAATGTGATTCAAAGCCAATTCTAATACAGCAACTTAAAATTTACTTTCTAGCTAACACTTCACCAGCAAATTACTTAGCTAAAAAGACACATTCATGCACTTTTCTTTGTGAGTTTTGTGGACCAGCCAGTTTGCAACTCAAGTCTCACTCAAGTCAAATCCTGTGACTCAAGTCCCCCACCTCTGGAGAAGAAAACCATCAATTTTCAATAATTAACACTAACAAATACCGTGTTTATCACATGCTGCAGAGGTTTGAAGCCAAGCCTAACATAGCTTAAACTTAACATAAGCTAACAAGGGACCAGACAATAAGTTAGCTAAAAAGACACGTTCACTAATGGATGAAGCTGGATGTTATGGTGGACGTGTCACTGATTTTTGAGCTGCATATCACGGCTGTCTTATTACTACCGTGTCATAAATACATAATCCTTGAATCCAAATTCAATGCAAGTCTGAATTGAGTCAAGTCACTTGAAGTCTCCACCGCTGGAGAATGGAGAAGCTAACCATCAATTTTCAACAATTACAATGAACAAGTACAGTCTTTAACGCACGCTTGTGGTTCGAGGCCAAGTCTAGCTAACGTTTTACCAGCCAATAATTTAGCCATAGAGACAAACTTACGTACGCGTTATCATTGAAATCATAAACCCTGGAACCAAATTTTATTATTTTAGTTCTAGCCCCATTCATGACAGCTGATTTGTGTGTTGCCAGTCTGCTGCTCCCCAGTAGGTTGCCAGGTTTGGGCATGAGAAGTCAACGCAAAATGTAACTTCTCTTAATATCGAGAAAAATGTTAACATTTAATTTAAAAAATGTCAAGTCCTTTTGAGTCGTCTGTCTCAACGAGTCAAGTCAAGTCTTAAGTCATAAATACCAAGTCAAAGTCAAGTTGAGTCTTTTCCTGTTTTCAAGCAAGTCTCAGTCCTCAAATTTATGACTCCAGTCTGACTTGAATGAAGTCATGTGACTCAAGTCCTCCCACCTCTAGAGAATGGAGAAGCTAACCATCAATTTTCAACAACTGACATGAACAAGTACAGCAGGCTATTTAACACATGCTGCAGGTATGATAGACAGATTGTTAAGTAAAAGGTAGTTAAGAAGGAGATCAAGTCTTCACTGTACTTGAGAAAGGTCTCAGTAAGTTAATGGCTTTCTTTTCTAATCCTGGTTTGGAACAACTGCTCCTGTCTTCTGCATGTTTCCATTCAATCAAAGTGAGCTCTTTTGTTGTATTCTCTACACTCTGTTATGACAGCTTCATCTCTGTTTGACTTCACTCTGTGACACTGACGCTGTGTTAAACATTAAAATGATGAATCTCGATGACAATGTCAGGACGTCTGTCTGCTGCTGGACCAACACTTCCGGCGAGAAGAGGCACGCGTCCAGCGGCAGCGTCAAGTTCGTCATTCTTCACGAGAATGCCGGAAAGCAAACGACCGAGCCATGAAAAATAAAAGCGCCAAACCTCAGCGAACTGTTGAA
The DNA here is from genome assembly GCA_034769285.1 of Lutjanus argentimaculatus. Classification (NCBI taxonomy): domain Eukaryota; kingdom Metazoa; phylum Chordata; class Actinopteri; order Lutjaniformes; family Lutjanidae; genus Lutjanus; species Lutjanus argentimaculatus. Next base: position 974,710 of record JAWZSL010000008.1, on the reverse strand, counting down.
GCGGACATTTACCCCTCATTTGACAGCAGCTTGGACATGGGTTTTCAGTGTCAATCACATGATTTGAGACCGAATTATTGATTTTAGAATTTTTAAATGTAAAACATCTCCCAACTTAAAATTTTTTCAAAAGTTTCAAGCAATATTTTTAAGAAATATGCTCAATCACAGTCACTAAATATAAATAATAAATACATAAGTAATAATAATAATAATAATAATAATAATAATAATAAGGGATGACAGTTATTGGATATTGATTTAAAAAATCACTCTCAATATATTTTATTACTTTCAATAACATTGACAATTTAACATTCAGTTTGTGTTCATTCTTTTTTTTTTTTTTTTACGTAATTTATCTTAATTTTAGTATTATTCTATCGGGCACTGTTTTTCATTCCTTATACGCTTTATATTTATTACTCTTATTGTTTTTATTCGTATGTTGCTGTAATTCTTGAGCAGTCTCTGGCTCAAGAATTTCTTTAGGGATTAATTCTGTCTTAATGTGAAGTTCAAGAAGGATCCTACAGATTTTCTGCACATATTCTCGCAAGTTTTCCCTTCACATTTATTCATTATCTGTTTATTTATTTATTATGTCTTAATACAATTTGTTGTTACTATTAATGTATAGGCCTATATTGTATTAAGTACATTTTATTCTTGTTTTTCATTAATTTTGTGTGTAGTGAATGTTCCGTTCTTAAAGGTTATGTATTAGGCTGTTTTGTGCATTTGCTGCTCTGACACTCACGTGTTCGTTTATGTATCAGTAAAGTTAATCTAATCTCGTCTTATCTTATTAATATCGCCATCTCAATTTGTCCATGCTTTTATTTTTAAGATAATGACCGGAAGTGTATTTCTTCTTCGTTGTAAGCGGTTTGACACTGGTGCGTCCAGGCGGCGGAGGCACACACACATAGGCTGTGCACACACACAAAGAAAGGTATCAAATACTCTATATTTGTATTGCAGCGCATCATATTGTGGCAGTTTGTGTAATGTGTGTATTCTAGAGGCTGTCGGGACTACAAACGTGTCCGTGTTACCGACAGAGGACAGTTTAGGAGTCGGTCCATCCTGTGACTGAGCTGAGATCAGCTGCATGTCGACGGATACAGCTTTAAAAACGCGAGGAAAACCTTTAAGCGGACGGCGTGTTGCGTTTGTTTTGAACGTCGCATTCGGCGTTATAACGCGTTAGAAACGGTCTGACAGCGCTGTGGCAGCAGGCACACTCGTGTAGGTGAAAGTTTGATTCGCCTGTGAATTGTTGAGGTGTAGTGTCGGGGGCTCCCTGCCGACTGCGACATCGCCCCGTCGATGTATTTCTGCTTTTCCACTCCGACCTGTCCGCCTCCATCGAGATCGCAGGTCCTGCGTGTCGTGTGCGGCTCCGTGGTGTCGGGCAGAACGAGGCCTTCAGCCGAACTATTTCACCAAATCATTTCCTTTGTCGCAGCCCGACGGGGCTAAAAATAACGCCCGACTGCAAACATTAGCCGAGGTCAGGATTCAGCGTTATGAAAGCCGATAAGTTCCTCAATAACCTCCACGCTGAGGCGATTTAAACTGATGGATCCAGTTAACCCGGGTCAACGTTTAGTCCAGGCCTGCTGGTTAAAACGGCGGAAGCGTTTATGGAGTCAGGATTCATAGTTGCAATCTATAGCCTCGATGTGCACCGCATACATGTGATGAAAACGGCATGCAAGACCCCTTTAAAAAAAAATCCTTAAATTTAAAGTTTACGCGCTTATCAGCGCCAGTTTCCACTTAAGAAACCATGTTGTGCGATTGTAAAGGAATTGCATGGATCCTCTGTTAAATTCGGCACACAGGTGTACCACCAGCCAGCTGCACATTTCAATGAAAAGATAGTGTGAGTCAGTGTTATTAAAGTATTAGAGTATTGGATGCATGCCGAATCTTGGAGTGCAACCTGAATGTTTTATTTAAGACTAAAGACTTGCACGACCTGTCTTCATTTGCCCTTTAAAAGGCACTGCAGTTAAATGTTAGATTATTAAACTGGGGTTAGATTTGGAGTGGAGATGATTTAGTCCAGACCAGATGGTAGTTTATGGAGTCAGGAATCATAGTTGCAATCTATAGCCTTGATGTACACTGTTTAAATGTGAACTAAGCAGTATGCAAGATTCCTTTGAAAAATCTGCAAATTTAATCAGCTTGTCAGCATCAGTTTCCACTTCAGAAAACATGATGCTGGATTGTAAAGGAACTGTGCGGACCCTCTGTTAAATTTGGCACACAGGTGTACCGCCAGACAGATGTACATTTCAATTAAATCTTAGTAGAAGAAGACAGTAAAGTATTTATGTATTGAATGCATGCCGAATTCAGATCTCAAGTCTTGCACAAACTGTAACCATTTGCCTTTAAGCAATCCTCTCTATATGTTTAAACGGGTTAGATTTGGAGTAAAGATGATTTAGTCCGGGCATGGTAGTTAAAACCACACAAGACTTTATGGGGTCAGGATTTGTAGTTGTGTTCTATAGGCACCGTTTACTTATGAAGAAAAAAATGCGCAAGACTTCTTTAAAAATATTCAACATTTACATGCTCACAGGATCAGTTTCCACTTGAGAAACCATGACATTGGACTGTAAATGAACTGTATGGATCCTTTGTTAAACTTGGCACATAGGTGTACCCCCAGACAGCTGTACATTTCAATCAAATCTTAACTTAGTTCACAGTACTCATGCTTTTAGTAGAAAATTACAGTGGGAGTAAATGCAGTTTTATTATTAGTATTTGTGCACGGGATGCATGCCGAATTTTAGAGTACAACTTGAAAAAGTTGTTAACATCTCAAGTCATGCACTAGCTGTAACCATTTACCTTTAAGCAGAGCTCTAAAGTTAAATGTTAGGGTTTTAAACTGGGGTTAGATTTGGAGTAAAGATGATTCAGTCCAGGCATGGTAGTTAAAACCACACAAACATTTATAGAGTCAGTGGCTGCACCGTGGGATTCCCAGTGGCAATCTTAGCCTTGATACACACCGTTTATGTGAGTGTATGTATGGGAGCATTTTTTTAAAGTATTAGTGTGCTGTATGCATGCTGAATTTTGTAGTGCAACCTGGAGATATTTTTTTAAGATTTTAAGCCTTGCACAAGCCGTAATCATTTGCCTTTAAGCAAGGCTCTACAGTTAAATGTTGGGTTAGATGTTAGTTGTGATGTAAAGATGACTCAGAGCAAAGGTGGTTTGGCTCTTGTTACCTTTCTAAATCTTTTGTTTTGTTTGTTTCCCAGGCTCGGTATGTCGGATGAAGATTCCCGTGCCAGCACCAGCTCTTCCTCCTCTTCATCCTCAACTCATCAGCAGCAGCAGCAACAACAGCAGCAGGACACGAACCCCTCGAAGAAACGAGAAAGCAAAGCCAGCATGAGCAAGACCTCCAAACTCCTCTCTACTAGTGCTAAAAGGTGAGGAGTCGGGATGTTGACATCAAGACAAAGATTAGACTGTGATTACTGACTTCGAGTTGTTGTCCTTTCCAGTTTTATTTTCCACTGTCTACAGTGATCGGTTTAAAGTTTTATAGCTGCAGTTTATCCAAGATATACTGCCCCCTTGTTCCTAGGACTGATGATCAGTCTCTTTAGGGAGTATTAATCACTTGTCCCAGCAGCTGAAAACAAGTCACAAGTGACCTCTTCAGCCAAAGTCCAGGTACATAGAGAATTTTTTGTAGTTTCTTAAATCAAAGGCATAAGGTAGACTATTTGTCGACACTGACTAGTATCTACAGTAGATACCAGTCAGGACGGCCCCAGTTTGGAGAGTTCTGGTGTAGGAAGCTAAGTGATGTGCTGCTGTGGAAGAATCTGATCATTTTAAGTGTACGCTATATTTAACATATATCCCCTGCTTTACCATGCTGTCAGACAGCCTTTTCCAACAGTAACCCACTGTTATATGAGTCAAATATCACTCTCTCCAAACAACCAGACTCCATTGGCAAAATCATTAATTTTACCCTGTAGAACACAGGAGTTGCTGGTGTTCCACTGCCTTGATTGGTTAATTTATTTGTGTTAATGTGTGACTTCAGTGAATCTGAACTAACTTTTTTAAAACACAGAAGTCACATAATAACACAAATAAACTAACAGATTGAGGCAGCGGTAGACCAGCAACTCTTGTGTTCTGTGAGGTAAAATTAATGATTTCACCAATGGAGTTTGGCTGAGCAAGATAAATTGATATTTGGTTTATGTAATGGCAGTTTCCCTTTGGAAAAGGCTGACTGCAAGGTAAAGTGTTGAAAATATTCTAACTATAGGAACGCCTATAATGATATGGATTTTTTTAGGTTGCCAAAATGTTTTGCTGTTGAACCGGTCCACAGCAGTACATTGCTTAGCTTCCTACACCTGTACTCTACAAACTGGGGGGCATGCCACCCGCCATTTACTGTAACTGATAATACACTGACTATGGATAAGTACCTCATACAACCCCACTTCAAAAAATCTGTACTATCCCTTTTTTGAGGACCATTTTAGTAATTGAGAGGTGTGATTCCCCTGTGAGGTTTCTGTCAAAAAAAGCTTTTCATGAATCTTTAAGGTCTTAGTTTGACACAGACAGAAAAAGGTTATTTTCCTATTTTCCTGTAAAGCAGCTTTTTCTCATTCCCATTAGGCCACCTCTGCCTTCTATCCAGGCTTTGAGTTTGGATTTACAGTATTTGATCAGAGCTTAGTGACTGATGCAAGGCTCTTATTTGCTTTTTTTTTTTTTTTTTTTTTTGCAAAATTCAGAAGGAATTGGCTGACATTACATTGGATCCACCACCAAACTGCAGGTGAGTGCGTGGCATCATTATTAATGTGTCATTAGGAACATCAGGGTCATTGACATGTGTGTGCTTCAGTGGCAGTGAGTGTGGTTGTGTTTTTTAAATGAGGACATTTAGACTGTTATGAGAAATTAATGCAAAGTAGTCCTTCATGTGGGCGTCTTGAACGTGAAGGTTGAAAAGCCCCTCATCGTCTGTATGCCGGAGTGGAAAAAGATCTTTCCGCTCCACTGCCTCGTATGACTAGTCAATCCAAAGACAAAGAGGTAATGAGAGAGTGAAGAGTCTGCCTCATAAAGCTGCAGCAAAATGTGCTTTCTGTTTCTGTCTTCAGACTTTTAAGTATAGATTGAATACAAGGTTTACCCTTCTTACCTGTGTAGAGAAATCTGAGTTAAGGTTTTGTCTCTGCTTTATTTGCTCTTTTCACACTTCAGTGGAACATTACTGTTGGACTGAAAGTTAAACCTGAATATTTTATTGTATCTGGCTGAAATACTGTTTGCCTGTGGCAGCCGTCAAGCACCGAAAGCTGGCATCGAATGTCTCGTCCAATTCAGAGTCTTGTTCTTTTAAGAATTTTACGATAGTTCCTGAATTTTGGACCATTTATCAAGGCAAAGTTCTTGTACAACTGCTTGTATTAAGAAAACATTTAATATCTGGTATATTTGGCATCTTTTGTTAAATAGGAAAAAAAGACAATTTGTAAAAAAAAAAAAAAAAGATTAATCGATTAGTTGTTTGGTCCATAAATTGTCATAAAGTGATGAAAAATGTTGATCAGTATTTCCCAAAGTCCAAGATGGTGTCCTCAAATGTCTTGTTCTGTCCACAACCCAATAATAGTTTCAGTTCAGTTTCAGTTCAGTTTACTGTCAGAGAGGAGTAAAGAAAATATTTGCATGTAAGAAGCTGAAATCAGAGTATTTGGTAACACTATCCAATAAGGATTTGTTAATTAACATGAGTTAATGCTTAATAAGCATCATTTATGCCTTATATAACATGCACAATAATTAAATTATTTATTTTAATTATTGGTTAAGCAATAAGTTAGTGAACATCTGAATGAAAATAAAGGAAAAAAGCAAAATTCTACATATAGATCATGGATTGTGTCCACTGATCTCAAACTTTACCAAAATATCAGTACGAAGTTGGCAGGTGGACATTGCTTGGACAATTATTACTCTTAAATAAACATTTATCTTGGCTGTGAACTTCATAATATGCATGTTAAGTAACATTTTTATCATCTGCATACTAATGATAGTTAGTACCCTAATCAAGATGTAAACCAAAAATAAATGTGATCAAGAGACATTTGTTATCAGAATATAATGCTTATTATAGCACTAATTAACTGTTAATGCTGATTATGGTTGTATCTCATATTTAACAGCATTTTATCTAACGTATGAATTAATGCCATCATTAACTTGCTTATTAACTAATGTTAATAAACAGACCCTTATTGTAAAGTAATAACAAGAATTTGGAGATTTTCTATTAAAAATAACCACAAACAATTAAGCGATTATCAAAATAGTTCATGCTTGATTTAATTGTTGATTAATAATCGATTAGGCGACTAATCGTTGCGGCTCTAGTATTGTGCAAAGTCTTCTTTTGGAATTTGTACCAAAACTCAGATACTGTGTTGGCACTAATATTGAAGAACAATATCCAGAGTGTCTTCACAAGCTGCAGGAGGTGAATGGTTCATTTTGCAGGTTATAATGACAACTGTAGCTGGTAGATTAACTCAGTTGGAGGTAGAGTTGAGATGATCTGTTCTAAAAAATTTTTGTCGGATGATGATACCTACATAATTCACTCACTGGACAATGGACTGATGTTGCTGATCGACGTGCAGATCCAGATTCCATGGTGTGTTGTTTTCATGACAGCTGTCTGGGGCTTAATTTGTTTGCCTGCTGTTCTAATGTTTGTGAGGATCAGTGAGATACAGAAAGGGAGAGGAAGAAAGGGGGTGAATATACAGAGACACACAGACATTGTGCTTGGAGCCTGCAGTCATAATTATGGTTAGCTGTCTGGTTGTCTGAAAGTCTCACAGAGAAATCATAAGGGCTAAACACACATGTATCGCATCAACACATATCCAAACTCAGGTATCAGAATTGGATCAGAACTAATAAGATGGATTAGTGCATCTGCAGCTGGAGCTAATTAGCGTTTATTTTGCGAGTCGGCCTAAACGGAAAGAAAGAAACTGCTGCCTGTTGTGTGGTTAAGCTGTTATCAGTACACTACTGTTTAGGCCAAAGAGGGTTTTGTCAAAGAAGATGGACCACTCTGTAGACCTTTGATATGTGGAAAAAATAGACAGTGGGCACTTTTGTCTTTTGGCTGCTCAAAAACACCAGCCGAGTGGTGAGTCTTGCTCTATATAAACAATCTAGGTGATGTCCCAGGTCAGAGAGACAGGTTGGTATTTGTTGAAGAGTGAAAAAAAACAAGACGAGACAGCTTGTAAACAAAATAGTTTCCTGTTAAACTTTACGCTCTTTACATCGTTGTTTGAAGCACTTCTCCTTGAAAACTCTGAATGTGGACCTCTGGGAGTTTACTTTGTTTTTAAAGCTGTGTTTCCACCACAGGAGCTTACTCCAGGGAATAGGAACCTTTGGAGTAACTCATTTCCACCACAGTGACCAGGGTTTAAATTAAGTTCTGGGGACATTAGTTTGCCCCTCCAGAAGTCCTTCCGCACGGGGTAGTACTTTCTAAAAATACAGGAACTTTGGGGTTGGGGCTTGCAGTGCTGAACACTTCTGATTGATTGAGTACTCGCAGGATTTTATTTCAGCCAATAATTTTTAACAATCTGCAGCCGCAAATCAGTTTGTTTTTTGTTCACTGTGCTTGGACACATCAGCATGATATTACAGAAGAAAGCAGATGGAGTGACGACAAAGTCCAGGCATTCGTTGTTGTAAAGAAGCCTGCCAAAAGTGACGTGTAAAAACACTGTATTTTCACATGTCACTGGTCTAATATGCCTGATCATACATAGACAACAATAAGCTGGAACATCTTTTAGTTCCTTGAAAAAAAAAAAGATATCATTCTATTTAGCTGTTATGAATAAGGATAACAGCACTTTTGAATGTTGTGCTTACATTACAACATTCTTGAGTGATGTTAAATATAACAATGATGCATTATCAAGGAATCCAATCTAGATAAGAGCTAAACTGGTGACTGTCTCTCCAGAATCCTCCCACCTTTTCTTAAAAGTAGACTTTCTGGCTTGAACTGTGGAAGGACCTCAACAACAAGCAACTGTGTCATTTTATCTGATTCTATTCAAACAAGATACATTTGCGACTGTGTTTGGTACGAGCTCTTTAAAAAAATCTAGATCACAAATACAGATGTGGTGTAAAAGCCCCAAAAATGGCAAGTTGGTATTAACTTCAAATTGTTCAGCCCTAGTTGTTAGTTACCATTTCTAGCAACAGCACTAAGTTGAGGTCTGCACCTTGTCCTGAGCATGTTGACATATTCAGGCCCAGGTTGGCAGCTTAGAAAGCAGATCTCCTACCCATGAAATGGCTTTTTTTGTTTTCCAAATTTAGTCTGTTTGACATGTCTTTGAAACAAGCCGGGCAGGTTTAGACACGTGTCCTGAAAATGAATTGTCACCGCATGTTGCACATGTTTTCGCTACTACAAGTCTCCTGCTACCACTTGCTCAATACGTCTGAGACACAGCGCTGATTGAATCTGAATCTCTGCGATTGTTATGCATATGTGGCTTGGATGAATTGTATTGGGTCACTGAAGTGAAGCTGTTGCAATGCTGTGTTGGCACACCCTTGTTACAATAAGGATCCAGTACAGAGCCAGGAGCTGGGAGAGGTGTAAGCAAAGGAAAAAGGTTAAGGATGAATGTCTGAATACTTTTCTAAAAGTTCAGGTATCTTGAAGCGCTGACATGTCTGTTTTTGACTGTATGCAGTAAAGTTGGTGAGGTGTGTCTAGCTGCAGGCCGTTATGTGGAGACAATAAGGGGCTCAAAACCACGAGTTGCACAGCCGAGACCCAAAACAAGCATTCAGACCATGAACCCTGGCCACACAGGAGCTGTTTTCATTCAACACTCCCCAGTCTGTCTGTCTGTGTGTGTGTGTGAGTCATAAATCTCAACTTTAGAAACATTTGACTGTACCTCCCCAAACCCCCTGTGGTGTCACAGATTAACTCCTTCCACTGAGGCCTGCTGGAAGCACTGATGACTGAGAGAGAAAAAGATTTGATGAAGGCAGGATTTAATTTAAATTTCTAGACTACAGACAATGATGCTGGTTACTTGTAGATATAAGATAAAACAGAGTTAGAAACAACCAGCACTGATTCATCTAAAAAAAAAACTTAACTGTATTTTTTTATGGTATGAAATGATATCTTTGACCGTGGTTCCTCATCTTAATTCAGGGAGATACGTGTTGGCGGGCATACGGGACACTAATGATGGCCAAAGTCTTTTTGGGCCAGTGGAAGTCAAGTTTCTATTCACTTGAAACTAGTCCACCTCAAGAAAGTCAATTTCAAGTAGAGTTTCCAGTCAGTCAAGACACGTCCAAGTCAAGTGGAGACAGGACAAGTACAGATAGAGTTTCCAGGCACTCAAGACAAGTTCAAGTGAAGTCAAGACAAGTCCAAGTAAAGTCTCCAGTTAGTCAAGACAAGTCTAAGTCAAGTTGATACAAGTCCACGTAGAGTTTCCAGGCACCCAAGACAGGCTCAAGTGAAGTGAAGAGAAGTCCAAGTACAGTCGTCAGTCAGTCGGTCAAGTTCAAGTCAAGTCGAGACAAGACAAGCTCATGCAGAGTGAGCTGAGACAAGATGAGGACAAGTAGAGTTTTAAATCAGTGGAGAAATGTTCGAGACAAGAAAGGTTCAAGTAGAGTTTCCAGTCAGTTGAGACAAGTTCAAGGCAAGTCCAAGTAGAGTTTCCAGGCAGTTGAGACAAGTGAATGTCAAGTCAAGGCAAGTCCAAGTAGAGTTTCCAATTAGCCAAAACAAGTCTAAGTCAAGTCCAGTTAGAATTTCCAGGCAGCGGAGACCAGTTCAAGTGAAGTCAAGACAAGTTCAAGTAGAGTTTGTAGTCATTCAAGACAAGTCAAGTCGAGACAAGAGGAGTCTAAGTCGTGGCAACTCCAAGGAGAGTTTGCAATCAGTCGAGACAAGTCTAAGTCAAGTTGAGATATGACAAGTCCAAGTAGAGGTTCCAGTCACTTGAGACAAAACAAGGTCAAGTCGAAGCAAGACAAGTCCAAGTAGAGTCCAAGTCTTTTTTTTTTTCTTTCTGTAAACGGTGATCATCAGTGACGCTGCATTTGAACTTTTCCATTTAAAGCAGTTTGATTTTTATATAACTGAGATCAAAGTCTTTCAGTGCAGAGTCACACACCTTAACAATTAAATAGTCAAGTTGTACACAGCATATCTGTCACCGTCTTAGATAATTGTTATTGTCTTGGGATTTTGCCAGGTCATAACTCAAAGACTCAGAACATATTTTTGGATTGATTGGTTGATTGATTGCAGCAGAAAATATTTCCCAACAAATGGACTATTTCTTTCTTTTTTCAGTAGCTTATCCTGAAAGTTACGGTGTCTGTGTTTTAGGAACTGACCTTTTTTTTGAAAACGAAACAAAATTTTTGTGGTAACCAATGGGCCTGTGGCTGAGACAGTGTGGGGAAGTCAGAAATATATTAACATGTTGTTGGTTTTGGTCTTCCCATGAGATTTGTTGACCAACTCCAGTCTTATTCTAGAGGTCATGTCCAAGTCACATGTCTGCAGCTCTGGTGAGGATGTTGGCTTTAAAGTTCAATAAATGCCACTGTCATCCTGACAGAGGAACTCGCTCTTGAGTGAGTTCACGTGAACACTAGAGATCTGCGTTCTCATTCTTCTCCGTTTGTTTATTCTGCGACACCCAACTTTAAGAGACATTGTTTTCACCTGGCCAGATCAACTGAAGAAGGAAATGCTTCAGAGTTGAGATAAACATGTGTGGTGGCGTGACCGCACCCTGCGTGATTTATCTTTCTATCTCACCACCGACGCCGAGATGGGCCTCATCTCTTGGTTTTGTTCAGTTCCACTCGCTGAAAAACCCTCTATTCACCGCCACGTGCAGAAAGGGGATTTTTAGTGGATTTTGGTTCTCTCTGCTTCATTTAGCACAGAATCTGCTCATTAGGGTATGAATGGAGCTGGCCAGCTACGCCTTGCAGATGCTCTTTAATGGATTACACATCGATGAGTCAGTTGGTTGTCGTCTCATTTCTCCTGAGGTTGTGTTTCGGGCCCCCTCGCTCTTAAAATGGACACTGACTGATGGAGAAAAGACTTCTCCTGACTACTTTCCATTATCATCAGCGCCTCTCTGGTAGCAAACTTTGTTTTATGAGCACTATAAGGCAGACTCTTTCATCTGTCATTTATCAAAATCTAATTATGCTCCACACAGGGAATGCCGAGCAGGCCCCTCTTATTTTTCTACTGCCTCGTTGCCACTCAAGTGTGAACTGCAGACATCACAGGCCTGCCTCACCCCCTCCCTCCCTCCATCCCTCCTGCTTGCCCCGTGTTGCTTTTATTCACCATGTTTTATTCCTTTTTCCTCTCAACCAGCTATTTTATTTATTGCTTACTTCCTGACACGTTATTCTCTCTATCTTTCACTCCGCCTTGTGTCCTCTCTGGCTGTCGTTTACTATATCTCCTCTTAAGATGTTGCCCTCGGGTGTCAGACGGATTCCTGACATTCCAGGGTCGGGGCTCATGACAGCTCAGGAAAGTTAGACGCTGTGGCCAGTGGGGTAATTGGTGTTGAGGAGGCTTGGACAGATATAGTGGCTTAAAGACTAATATTTTTAGCTTGGAACTCACTTAATTTTGATATATTTTGTGCCTTTTTTTTTAAACAAACGGCTAAAGATATGGCCTGTGCCTGAGAGTGTGCTCGTGTGTGTTAAGTGAGACTGCGCCAGGCCTGGTGTGAGCCATCTGAGCTGCATGTGATCCCTCTGTTCAGGCGCTGATGTTAGCAGCAGCTCTCTCCTCACACACCTCTGCAGTGTGTTACCGGCTTGCATGAGGTTTTCTCAACAGCTTCTTCATATCTATAAAAAGCCTCGTCCCTGGAGAGGAAGTGGCTGGCCCGTACACCGTTGTTACTTCGGAAAGCCCTGAAAGCAGCACCGAGCTCTGAGCTGCTGCTGCTGCTGCAAACGATGGAAGTTAGAAGAAGTTTCCCTTCTGCGTGCCAGGCTTTAGCTGGGCAGCAAGGGGAAGTAGAGGTTTCATTTTGTCTCCTGCCAGCTACAGGTAGGGCCGAGAATCAAAACGTCTGTAACACTTTTTGAAGGCGTTTGTGTAAGGCTGACACAACACTGTCATAACCATGTCATGACTCCTGTCATGATCCTGAAGTCCTTATGAATGTCATTAAGTCAATTAGGGCATTTTTAAATGGTGGAATTTTAGTTGAGGTCAAGAGAATTGTTCAAGACACTTTGATAAATGCATGAATAGCAGCCAGTGCCAAAACCAACCACATATGACAGGATGACATAATGTTAACCCTTAGAGCATAAATAGCTTCTTTAAGTTGAATAAATAGGCCCGCTATGGCATGTTAATGACAGATCATTGTTTCTGTTGCAACTGTTTCAAGCTCTCTTTGCTTCCAGTGTCCACTACATAATTCCAACCTGCTCATTCCTCACCTTGATAGTGTTCTGTGCAACATAAATTGTGATTCCTTATTTAATTTTAAAATATGTACATATTTCTATCTATCACATTGGGCTTGTGCAATATTTTAGAATTTTTACAGTATTTTACACCTTTTATCTATTGTATTTTATATGTTTTTCATATGGTCATATGTATTTGTATGTTATTGTTTTGGTGCACAGCTGTACTGTCCAGGTGTGCTACCTTGCGATGCTGTTTTGTATTGTATTTGTTTGTGCTGTAATGTTTTGTACTGTGAGGGTGTACTGTTCTCATGATGATTGCAGCTGTGAGCAGCTTATTGCTCAAGCCAAGTCTCCCCTCAGGAACAATAAAGTAGGCTATATCTTATGACAACAGTAATAAACATTCATAAAGACGCCTTCATCTTCAAGATAGGTGTCATATTAGTCTTCAGTATGCATAATCCTTCAAATAAAGTGTTACAGACTGAAATGTGCGTGTAGAACAGAACATATTTACAACCCTGATTCCACAAAAGTTGGGATGTTATGTAAAATGTGAATAAAAGCAGAATGCAATGATTTGCAAAAACTTTTTGACCTATATTCAATTTAATATAGTACAAAGACAAGATATTTAATGTCCAAACTGTTTAACTTTATTGTTTTCTGTAAATATACACTCATTCTGAATTTGATGCCTGCAACACATTCTAAAAAAGCTGGGACAGGATCTTTTTTTCCACTGTGATACATCAGCTTTTCTTTTAACAACACTCAATGAGGACTGAGGACACTAATTGAAATTCTTTCTCATTCTTTCTTGATATACAACTTCAGGTGCTCAACAGTCCTGTTTGGTCTCTGTTGTTGTATTTTGTGCTTCATAATGCACCACACATTTTCAATGGGAGACAGGTCTGGACTGCAGGCAGGTCAGTCTAGTACCTGAACTCTTTTACTATGAAGACACAGTGTTGGAACACGTGCACAATGTGTCTTGGCATCGTCTCGCTGAAATAAGCAGGGACGTCTCTGAAAAAGACGTCATCTGGATGGCAGCATATGTTGCTCCAGAACCTGTATGAACCTTTCAGCATTAATGGGGCCTTCACAGATGATAGCACTGGTAACAGTCTGGATGGTCCTTTTCCTCTTTAGCCTGGAGGACACGACGTCCATGATTAGTGAAAACAATCTGAAATGTGGACTCGTCAGACCACAGCACACTTTTCCACTATGCGTCAGTCCATCTCAGATGAGCTCGGGCCCAGAGAAGTCTGCAGTGTTCTGGATGTTGTTGATATATGTCTTTCTCTTTGCATGGTAGAGTCTTAACTTGTATTTGTAGATGCAGAGACAAACTGTGTTTACTGACAACAGTTTTCTAAAGTGTTCCTGAGCTCAATGATGTGGGTTTTTAATGCAGTTTTTAATGCAGTGCTGCCTGAGGGGTCAAAGGTCACAGACATTCAATGTTGGTTTTCAACCTTGCCCCTTACATGGAGAGATTTCTCTGGATTCTCTGAATCTTTTCATGATATTTTGGACTGTAGATGTGAAGTCCCTCAATCTTAACAGATTTGTGTTTAGAAATGTTGTTCTTAATTTGTTGGGCTGTTTGCCCACACAGTCAGTTTGAACTGAATACGAGTCGAAAATGATTTGCAAATGATTGCATACTGTTCTTATTTATGTTTTACACAGCATACCAACATTTTAAAATTCGAGTTGTATGTTTCTCAAATTTAAGGCATCGAAAAAAAAGTACCCCTTTTGTAATAGTACAGAAATGCAGGTTTTGTATCAGAAATAGTTAGCAAACACTTAAACGACAACCAGCTACAGTCAGGCCTGACAGTGGCAGGGGTTTTTTTTTTGGGGCGGGGGTTCTTTTTTTTGTTCGTTCCTGACATTTCCTGTAGCACCTCAACCAGACCAAAATACCCAATCGTACATGAGAAATGTAGAACCATATTGGGATACTGCTGTGAAATGTGCTGTGCACATTCATGCTCACAGCAGGACAAATCATTTAGAGACTGGTGACCCTGTGACTTTTGCTGTAGCTGAAGGATTCATTGAAGTGTCATTGCTGGTAATGCTCTAAGAATAGCAAAAATCAACAGTATGGTGTTTATTCTAGTGGGCTATAATGAACACTGAAGCCACTAGATGTTGCTGACATGCCTTTTTTTTTTTTTTTTTTTACTTTAACATGTATAACGATTTGCCTTAAGTATTAACAGTTATTAACATCATTTTTTGTGGCATTTTGCTGGCATTTGCATGTATTAACATTAGAGTAAGTTTCTTAGTGATGTCATGATATCGATTTCATCTATTTCCCTCAGCCCTGATAATAAATACAGTCTATTTACACGTATCAGACTTGAATCTGACGCTGTTTCAGTGGAGGAATACAAATTCTACCATATTACATTCATCCTGCACTGTCCTCATAAAGCACTGAGAGAACATTTGCAGGCTGATTGCCATTGTATCAAATTGGTGGGGTGGGAGGGGGTGGGTGTGCGGTGCCGTTGCGTGGAGTCTCTTTGGCACTCAAGTGAAGTGCAGTCATTATATTGTCTCAGTCGGGCAGCTTATTACAGTGTTTCTCCTTGTCATCACAATACCATTGCAGGCAGATCGTGGTGATTGAAAATGAAGCCCAGTGTGCGCTGATGGATGTGTGTATGTTAAGGTCTACAATCAAGAGATGAGACTGACACCGCAGTAGTTTTAGAGTAAAGGCGCTGTGAAACAACACAAAGTGTTGAGATGGAGGAAAATAGATTAACTGAAACGTAAGTGATAACAAGGACATGCTCAGTACAGAGGGGAGAATATTGAGAGAAAGATGTCTCCCTGCTGTTGGATTTGACTTTTTTCTTGTTTGGTCAAAACTGTAAAAGTGCAGTGATGATATCAGAACTTTGATTTGATTGGTATCTGTGTGGGCAGATATTAAAATCATTATCTTAATGCTGCATTCACACGATATTTGAAGAACAGGGAGCATTAATGTGTTACTCCAGTGCAGGGCTTCCCGTAACAGAGTCACCACTGCTTCCAACTGTTGTTCTTATTTTCTCTCCCACATCAAAAACAGAATGAAACTCCTGTCTTGCACAAACTCTGATAAATATCCTAAATAAGCTTCTTTTGTTGTCTTACGTTTGTAGCAATTTGTAAACAGTGAAAATAAATGCAAACCATTTTAAAAAAAATACTGTTAATGTTTGATTTTATTCAGATATCGCTGCATGCAAATGGGGCTTTGCTGTTCGTGGTTTGTCAGTTTTGTAGTTCTTTTTGGCTAGCTGTCAAAACCCTCCATGACTTTGTATGTTATTCTATGGCATTGCATGTTACGCTATGACTTAGTATGTTACTCTGTGACTTTGAATGTTACTCTGTGACTTTGAATGTTACTCTGTGACTTTGTACTTTATTCTGTGTCATGATATGAGCCTTAGAACTACCGGTTACTGTGGGTTTTAGTTTCGAAAGTCAGCAGGTGTTCAAAAACATGCAAAAAAGTAACACCTTACAGGAATTGGTGGTTAAGTTGGCAAGCTTGACTAACAAGCTAACAACAAATCTAACAACATGATGGTTCTCTCAAATGATGACTGCTGAATCTGAAAAGCCGATGCTGATGTGGACTATTTGAAAAAGGGGGAATAAAATCTAACTTTAACTAAACTAAATTTAACTTTGCATATCCTTGCAAACCGCTTTTCAGTTGTCAACTCAACCAGTGAAAACGCCTACTCAGAGGTTTCAAGGCTCTGACAGTGTATTCAGATACACAGTAGCCTACATTAAAAACTGTTGTATCCTCTTTTGATAGTTTTTTATAATATGCACAATACTTGTAGTAAATTTTCTTTCAGTTTGACTTTAAATAGTCCACTTCAGTCCAGCTCTCATTTGCTAAATTATTTCCCTTTCTGAATGAATTAAAACTCAACTTTCATGTAACACTAGTGGTGTATTTGCTGTATTTCAGGGTGAGAAGTTGCATATTTAAGGTCTACATGTTAGAGCTCATTGTGGCTGCTGCGGATGAATTCTGTCTGCTAACTGAACGTATTCATCCACTGTTGTCCTCCGCTGTGCTGCAGGAGTCTGTTTCGGCTGAACCGCTGTGTGCCTGTTTGAAAGGTTAAAGGCTTAGAAAAAATGAAACGGCTGAAATGTCAGCACTCTTCTTGCAGTGTGTGTGTGTGTGTGTGTGTACACAGAGGCCGCAGAAGAAGCCCCCCTCCCTGATATTGAAGTGAATGACAACAGTGATAGCATGGCATATTACTGCCTCACACAAAGCACTGGGTAGCCTTTGTGTGCGTCGATCGGAGGCAGGCGGGGAGGAAGCCCCGGCTCTCTCTGCGGCTCGTCTGTGGATGTGAGACGCCTCTGTTGTCAGGCAAGAGAAACCTCAGTCTGGTTGATTCAGTGGGAAATGATACAATATCTATTCTTGGCAGAGCAGCGGGTCCTGACTGAGGTCTTGTGGTGTGACCAGTATATTAGCAGGTCAGGGCTCCCCTACAAGAATGCTGCTAACACACTGTAAATGAATTGCATTCCTCTGAGGGTCATGTGGTATGTTTCTTTATAACGGGGGGGGGGGGGGGGGGGGGGGGTGTTTCCCCTCAGTTATTTTCACATCTGGATAGCACACTGTGGCTCTTCCATTATACATGTTTTGATTTGACCACTCCTTCAAAGAATTATACTAAGACCAGAGCCTGGATACTGGATTTCTGGGGGCTGATACTGATTAGAGGGAGTAAAAAAAATTCCAACATCAGCCTTCATTCTTTATATAGAATTTAACGTGCAGAATGAAGGCAGAAACACAACATTTTTGCAATGATCCATCAAGTGTGATTATCAAATACTTGTGCCAAAGATATGTAATGGAGGCAGGACGGTTTGCAGTTTAATAATAAACTTTATTGTCCAAAATGATATCAGGGCACTGAAACAGTAAACCAACTAGTATATTCAATAATTATAAATAACTAAATATACTGTATGCATATATGAAACTTGAACTTAAAAAAAGGATCAAATATACACAAAATGCTGTCTATAAAGCTAACAAATCAAAACAATTTGCATTATGTTCTTTTAAAAAAAAAGTTCATATTGGTACATATTGGACAACATATATGGTGTAAGGATATAGACTAATATAACTGTGATAGGCCGGTTTTGGGCCGATTATATTGGCCGACCAACCAAGACTTTCCCACTGATAAATCTTCTCATGTCCCTGAGAGATCATTAGCTTCATGCCAGCAGCTGCTTGTAATATGACCAGTGTGGTTACTGAGAAGATTGACCTTTTTGTGTTTTGTATTATGACCTCAAAATCCATTTCAAAATCATGAATTATCTTAATATTTCAGCGGTTCCCAGACTGGGAGTCAAGACATCTCAAAGGGGTCACAGCATAAAGCTGAGTGCTCAATATTTCTGTGACACAAAAATCAAAAAATCAATTTCAACTTTCCCAAAATCTTTGTTATAAAAACTAAGATTTTGGGAAAGTAAGAGAGAGGGTGATGCAGGCAGTCATATGTGTGGTGTGTGTGAACAACAGGCAGCGTCTGAACTGTATGGTCAAGGATCTTAGGTGTTTCTGGTGATTCACAATTTTTTGAAAAACCTTAACTTATACCGACTGCTGCTCCTCACCACTCTTAAACGGCTGGTAGGAGCCACAAGTCATCAACAGCTGCTATAAAATACGGCTTACCTACTAGCAGTGTTGGGGTGTAATTAGTTACATGTAACTAGTTGTATGTAATTGAATTACAAAATAAATGTAATTGTAATCCGTTGCATTTGCTGAGGAAAAAAAAGTGTAATTGAATGACCGCAACTAATCAAAATATCGGTGATTAACAAAGGAGTTACATCCAGATATTCTTTTTGGGTTGCCATTAAATGAAATCAAGAAAACATATGCAGCCTGTGACACATTATTTGTCTACAAAGAGTCCCAAGCCAACAAGGCTGAGAAGCAGCATTGTATTTGATGCTGCCAGGTTTATTTTTGGTTTCAGTTACAGTTTCAGATGAGTTCCAACAGACTTTATCTATCTACTATGGAATGATCTTAATCTCACCCACTACACTCGCCTCCTGTGACAACAGAGTCGACTGTAGTACAAAACCTGTACTTAGCTTAAGACTTGATCCAACTTCTAATTTTCCTTCTTTTATGATGATTTTGATTTTCTCCCTTTTTATGTTTTTGCTAGTAGCTAAATATCACTCAGCACAGTGTTAGCATGGAGCACTGGAGC
This sequence comes from Lutjanus argentimaculatus, assembly GCA_034769285.1. Classification (NCBI taxonomy): domain Eukaryota; kingdom Metazoa; phylum Chordata; class Actinopteri; order Lutjaniformes; family Lutjanidae; genus Lutjanus; species Lutjanus argentimaculatus. Next base: position 955,781 of record JAWZSL010000008.1, on the reverse strand, counting down.
AAAGAGTACTGTATGACAATCTACTGAGGATTAAACCTGCATTATATGGAGAAAATATGTAATGTGCGACCACAGTAATTACAGCAGTAGCGAGTTACCATAAAGGCATAAAGGGGAGAACGAGTTTTCTAAATCTGGCCTGCTCTGATCTCTTGGCCACTTGTTTACTGCTGAACTTCATACGGCAGCAGTAACAGTAAATGTTTTACATTAAGCGGCCCCGCTGAGGACATGGAAATGATTTGGTGTGTGTCCCAGCAGTGATTTGAACTGTTCTGCTATGAGAGTAGTCTAAAGATTGTTAAAAAGCCTGAAGCTTGGACTAGTGTAGAGCAGAGTTTCCCCAAACTTTTTTCCTGGGGACCCACTTTTTTAAAATGACAAACCATTGCGACCCAAGTCACAACAGGCCTTATCAATAAATTCTGCATAAATGAACTTTCCTGACCATTTTTACTGCCGTTTCTGCATCACATTATGCACGTTAAAACTTTAGAAATGAGAAATAAGATTCATTTAAACTGAGTTAAAAGGCAATCTAACTCTTTTTATTTTTTCTTATCAGGACAAGAACACAGGACATTTTAGTCTACTTCATAAATGAGACCAAATAAGTGCCTGTAGATGGAATGAACAGGCTCTTGTTTTTGCCTCTCAATCAGTAAAACAATAGACATATTTTTAAATGCTTTGTAAAAGGTGTACTGCTGATGTAAATCTTAAAATTTGCAGAATTCCCTCCATAGTCTCTTATATATCTGGGGACCCAAATAAAATCTCCTGTGACCCACCTGTGGGTCTTGACCCACTGTTTGGGAATTGCTGGTGTAGAGGACTGGCTCCAAACCAGGAGGGCCCAACCTCCACTAGGGGTCACCAAAACTTCAGGGGGTCACCAGGCCCTCGAGATTTTTAAGGGGTGTAAAAATAAAAGACATATACAGTCGGGCTATATTCCAGCATTTCATCATTTTTTGTGAGGAAAACTAAATAAATATTTTTAAAGTTTTGATTATTTTCAAAGGAGCAATATGGAGCCAGATATTGTTTATTATGTAGGTTTATTATACAGTCAAAGCGAGTTGTTTCTTCCCCGCCCCTCCTCCCCAGACTTGAACTCAGGCAGGTGGCCTGCAGGTTGCAGGGACACTGAACCTACATGAGTGAAGTTTGTGTGCAGAATTGTACTATATATGTACATATAGTGTATATATGTATACTATACAATTACAAGTCCTACCCTGTAATATTGATCAGCTGTTAATAACTGTCAATTTTCTGTCGATGTAAAATTCAGCCTGTTATCCTGAAAACAAAAGCCCACTGCTTTGAAAATACACACTCATGAAATACACAGTTCAGTGGCTCCCAAACTCCATTAACATTTTGCTCAATTTAACCGTCATAAACATCTACTCCTTCTAATTTCTTCTTATGACTCATTAACAGACATTTACTCATTCGGCAAACATTCAGCGTTAATTTGAACTTGTGAAACTGGTAAACAAAAATAGACATTACAGACTGGAATTGAAATTTCAAAGGAGAACATGCTGTCTGTAACGTTGATAGAGAGGGTGGTGTTTCAACTTTGCATGTTTCCTTAATCTTCCCTGACATGTAATGGACATTTTATGATTTAGTACAGGAAGTATAGAACATATTTCTCACAGGATAAGGGGCATCTATACAGCTGATATCTCTAAAACTCCAGAACTCACACTAAACCAGTATAGATGGATGAAGAGCACTACTGGCCAGAGGAAAAAAAATGTATTTTTGATTTTGGGGTGAACTGTCCCTTCAAGGAAAAAGGTTGGAATCCACTACAGTGTTGAAAATTCCTGACTGTTCTTTGTGTGTGTTTTGCCTCTTCTCTGAGGACACGTCTCTGCTCTCGTTCTCAGCGGAGATAAAGAGTGTGCGGAGTGGAGCTTCTGCTTCACAAAGTCAGATTATTGCCTGACATTTACCTCTGCTGTCGTTACTCAGAACAGACAGATACACAAGCTACTTATTATTACACACGCAGCGTGCAGAGTAACTGCTTATGTGCTCACAATCCGATTTGTGCGCTGAATTATTCTTGGAATAGCTGGTCTGAATAATGTATTATTTTTGTGTTTGTTTATTTAAAATATTCAGATTAGTTCTGTGTCTGTATTTTGCATGTGTAATTTTCCACTGAAGCGAGTCTTTTATTTTTCTCTGACAAACATGCTTTAAGAGCTCCACTTGTGTAAAAATGAAATGGCAAACTGTAAAGTGCAGTTTGGAGCGCTTCATCAAGCAGTCGATTATGTGAAAACATCTCCAGTATTAAAGCGCTAACAGAGGCTGCTGTTGACTTACTGTGTTGCTGCTGTTGAATCAGGGCTCTTGTGAAGCGGCTGCAGTCGCCAGCCGTGCCACTCTTCAGCTTTATCTCCACGGGCAAACAAAGTCCTGTTGATCTTTTTCCTTTTATCCCTCCCCGCTCTGTTGGCGTAATGACTCACACGAGTGATTGCACTCTATTGTTTTAATGAATTACCAATAAGATGAGTAGATTTCTGACTGCAAAACATTAGAAAGATGGTGATTATATAGACATTTCAGTCACTTTGGTCATTTAGCTGATGTCGAGTGACTTTAGCCTTTAGCAACAGCAGAATAAGCCTCTGCATGTAGAAGATAAACAGTCAAAGAAAATCGGAATACAGTTAAACAGATAGTTCACCCAGAAATGAAAATTCAGTCATTATCTGCTCACCCTCATGCTGATTGAGGGCGGGTTTATTTTGATAGTCCACAAAACACTGCTGGAGTTTCACAGGGAAATGTAGAATCTCCCAAACAATGGAAGTGAACGGTGACCAGTTTTCAAACGTAAAAACAAATGAAATGTCTCCATACTGCTTTTCTGGAATAATCCAAGTCTCCTAAAGTCCCGACATGCTGTTCACACTCCGTCACATCACACGCCCAGTTCAGACAGTGTGCACATGAACATGGCTCCAAGAGAAAGATCTACAGTGAAGAGTCAGGCTAAAAACATGGAGTAAATAACATTTTTAGTCAATTTAGCGTGTCAGGGCTTTAGGAGACTTGGATTACACCAGATGAGCAGTATGGAGGCATTTTATGTTTTTATTCTTGTATGTCTGAAAACTGGTCACCATTCACTTCCTTTTTTTGGACTAAAAAACTAAACCCTGACCTTCAATCTGTATGAGGGTGAGTAGATAAGGACTGAATTTTCATTTTTGGGTGAACTATCCCTTTAAGGTAAAAGTAAGGAAATGTCAAGGCAGGGATACTCAACTCAACTTGTGACACGTGGGCCCAAATTAGCCCCCTGTAGGGTGTTGGCTCATTTTCTAATTCACAATGAAAATAAATTGGTTCACACTGTTTCTCACAGTGGTGCCTGACACTTGATTTGTGGATACAGCTGATGTGTGGGGCTGCTGTGGTTGGATTTGCTGCTTGGCAAAGATGGAAAGACAATTCAATAAAAAATGAACAGATGAATTTGGCTTTGTTTTGCCGCCTGAAACCACACTAGCTTCAGTATCATGTCATATTTGTATCTTCAGATTTGTGTTAGTGTTTTATGTGTGTAAATGGATTGTGCGTACTTCGGTTTGCATGCCGGCTTGCTTTGAATGGCCCCTTGAAGGACTAATAAAGTGTTTTGAATTTAATTGATGAATATCATAGCTTTAACTGAAATGTTGTGGTTTTAATGTGACTAAGCAGAGGTGTGTTCAGACCCAGGAGCAGTGATGTGATGTGTTTTGTGTTGTGTCTAGGCTCTGATTGATCAATCTGACAGAGGTTTATGCTTTCATTCATTACTTGACTTGCAAATCGTGAGACTTGAGACTTGGTCCAAAAGACTTAAAAACAAGGAAGGGCTTTTAATTGAACAAATACTGAAAACAATCTGCTCAGAAATTAAAATCATAGTCCTGCAGTCACATAAGCAGTATCATTTGAAAATTTGTGGTAAAGTTGAGCAACTACACTTTTTTTCATCAGTGAAAGACAGTCTTGTTTCATAGCGTGCAAATGTTAATCATGAGTAAATGTGTCCTGTGTCCTGACAGCGCCGGACCTAAAGGAGACAACATCTATGAGTGGAGGTCGACCATCCTGGGCCCTCCAGGCTCCGTCTACGAGGGAGGAGTGTTTTTCCTGGACATCGCCTTCACACCAGACTACCCCTTCAAACCACCCAAGGTGAATTCTGCACAGCTGCCACAAATGGCTCTATTACACAGGGGTGTCATATTCATGTGTCCCACTAGAGGGCATCCTTGCTCTTTGGCAGGCAGCTAAATGAAATCAGCAGCTCATACTTCCAGTCCTATTTCCCCAGGCCTGACTGTATGAGATCACTCAGCCTTAGTACTGTCTTTTAAAGCAGCAGCTGTCATAACCAAACTGCTTTCAAAAAATGTAAAAAATTTCTCTGACTTAAAGTTTCCACACATAGACACTTCATAAAATATTTCCTGATATATTTTCTTAATCATCAGCCACTGCTCCTTATTTCAGCATAAATGTAGTGTATTGGGCCGGACGTTTAAAGATGAACTTCTGCTCACTGGATTGGATGTTTGAACTGTTCAGATGAGGTCTGGAGTGATATTTAAGAAGACAAGAGGCATAAAACTTGGTATTTTTTTCTATGGAGTTTGGCATAGGAGAGAAAACAGAACGTAAATAAAAAGCTGTGGAATACAGCCTCATCTTTTCTCTTATGTCTGTGTCCAGGTGACGTTCCGTACGAGGATCTACCACTGTAACATCAACAGTCAGGGTGTGATCTGTCTGGACATCCTGAAGGACAACTGGAGTCCTGCCCTCACCATCTCCAAGGTCCTACTGTCCATCTGCTCCCTGCTCACTGACTGCAACCCTGGTGAGAGCTGCAGCACACACACACACACACACACACACACACACACACACCACACACACACACACACCAACACACACTCAAATCGCAAAGCCTGCTGGCAGCTTATTTGTTTTTGCAAATATTAAATATGTTTTTTCTTTCATCTTTTAAAATGTATTTTTAAATTTTAAAGTGTAACAACTTTGACTTGCAAGCAAGGTGAGAAGTGTCTGAAAAAGAATAAACAGGGTCATATTACTTTGAAATAAATTATGTAATTGAATATATATTTTATAGCGGCCGATTCCACTTTTTTAACTTTATTTTTGCTACATTTTTTTTGACAAAAACACAACAGACAGATCAAGGGACAACAGACAGGGTCATCATGGGTGAAGGCAAATGCCTAACATGAAAAAGAAAACAAGATTTGAATCTAGGTTACATTGTACGATAAAAATCTGTGGCTCCTTTGTGTCCATGATTGCCCTTTGAGATTCTACAAGTCTTTATGATCCATGACTTCGATTTGTGCAAATCCAGAGTATTTCTTAAGGAGGGAGACAGCTCCCTTTCATTTAACACTTAAAAGTCCATACTGTAAAGCAATTTCCTCAAACAAAAGTATATAAAGAAATCACTTGAGGTTCAAATAGGACACTCCATTTCTTCCAGTATTTTTCACATGTTTTGGCAGCATGTCTCAGAAAGTCAATTGTTCCATAGTATAAATTTCTTGAACTATTTCTAAGCACTCAGGGATCGTAAAAGACTCTTTGCTCAGCCATCTTCTGGTTATTACTTTTTTACTACCCGCTTGTATTCGTAACAAATATCTGTCCTGTTTTTTCAGCCCAGTTGGCACATTTCCCAAATAATAAATAAGACTAACGGTTTTCCAGGTGAACTCCCTCCACAACTCTGAGCTTGATGTAGTAGACATTGTCCTACATATGTCTGGTTAACTTTAAGTTCGCCTCTTTCTCCCTCCTCGATTTAACATTATGTTGTGGAAAAAACCCTTTCCAGTTGTAAAGGAGGCCGACTCCACTTTTGAAATTATATACACAGGTTAGTTAATGATGTTAGTGAGTAAATAAGCTGTGCTGATTGTTCCTATAGATCAAAGTGAATCAGAAAAGTCTTAATGATGGTGTAAAACTTTATTTTAACCTTTTTTCCTGTGAAAAAGGCACATAAAGTGAGCTGACGTCCCTTCTAATAATGAACCTTGTAAACGGCATAAAGTAACATAGGAAGTAGGGCAATAGCCGACCTGTTTTCTGCTTCTCTCGGCTCCTGGTACAAGCTTCATGTAATAAGCACAAAGTAGAGACAGCGGCTCCACTCCGAGCAGATAAATCTGGGGCTGAATTTCACCAATGCCCCCCATAAATTTGTAATGAGATCTGCGCCCTTGTACTAAAAATAATATAACAATGAATACATAATATGGGGTCAGAACAAATGTTGGTTGCAGCTCATCTCAGTAACTGCAGTAACTCAGTCTTTTCTTTAAAGGTCCTATCAGCATTAAGACCCCTCTGATCTCTGATCTCACAGGAGAGACCATAAAACTAATATAAGCAGGCGTACATGAATTTCAAGACTCCACTTAAAAAATTTTAATGTTCACTTTATTAAATCTACTCTTGACCCCAGCTCATATTACAGAGCCTTATAGTCTCATATTTCCACGTTAAGTATTAAGTAATTACTGCAGCATTATGGCTCTTAAAGTCATCTTGTTATTTTATCTGAAGGTGCCTTTAATTTGACAGAATATGACTTTATAACAACACAAATGCTGGCTCTGAATAGACCTTTTTCACAGCAGCCACACTGATATGAAATAGTACGGTTAGCGCATGTGTTACCAGTGATACTAATTAAAGTCCTGTTCCATTTAGTGTAGCAGAGCCTGTATGGCATTAATTAGCATTAATCATTGGTAACACCTGTCTTTATACCACTATTTCATGTCAGAATGGCTGCTGTGAAACAGGTCTATTACTGGTTCAGCCAAAAGCACACATTCCCTCCTTATCGCACAGATAAAATAAGGTCCTGATGGACCACACACACACCCATCCAACTGTCTCCTCCAAGTTCAAGTATGCAGCCTTCAAGTCAGCTTGTGGTCATGGCGTGGGAAGTTGTGTACATGAAATGCTGGGCGTTCAAGCCTTAAGAACCTGGTGCTTGGCAACGGCAACACCAACACTAAAACTGTCAGTATTTAAAAGCCACCAAGGGTAAAAATTACAATGTAGTACAACAGTAAGCTGTCACATCCCCCATTTCTGGAAACATGTCACATGTGAATTCAAAGCTTTCAGAAAATTTTGCCTTTGGATGTTGTTAATACCACAAGAGGGGGACGTTCATGTGGCCTCTTCTCCAGAACACAACCTCGTTTGAAGGCAGCAGAATTACACAAACTGTAAATTATGGCTTTATTATCTGCCAGAGATCACAAAAAAGTGTTTCTACACAAGAATACTCTCTGGCTCCAGGTTTCCAGGCTGTAAATTAGTTTAAGGTAATTTAATTTAAAGCAACTTTAGTAAATGTGTTTAGGAAGTGTTTAAATTAGCAAAATATACCTGATGCTGATCAAGGGGCTTGTGGGGCCCTGAGGAGGATGCCTGATTGGCCTGATACAGAACATGTGGTGGGTTTGTTTATGTATGTTAAATGTAGGGCTGCAACTAACCATTATTTTCATAGTCAATTATCATTAGTCATTATAGAAGACTAAAGAAACCAAAAATATTCACATTTAATATGCTCAAATCAGAGAATTTGGACTCTTTTTCTTCTTTAAAAAATGACTCAAACCATGAACTAAATCTTCAGAAGTGATTAATTCAGTAATTGATTAATCATCGTAGTTCTGTTACAGTTTGCCAGAGGGAGAACCAAGCTGTTGTTTTTCAACAGTCTCAAGTCTTTGTACTCAAGTCCCCAGTCATGACTGACAAGTCCCTGATCCTAAACAACTCACAGTGCACTCTTCACCAAATGTGGCGTTATTTTAACAGAGCCTCACCTTACCGTTCTCTGTGCAACTTAAAATGTTGAACAAAGTTGGAAATTGTTGCATCTCCTGTAATGTTCAACCTGCACATTTTGCATAGTGTGATTAATTTGTTGTTGACCACCTCATAGTTTTTCTATGTGAAAAAAATGACCTGTGGTATCATTTGCTCAGTAATGTGACATTAGTTCTTCATAGTTCTCTCCTGTAACGTGGTTGGATGCTGCCAGATTGTTCAAACAAAGTGTATCGTGGGAATTAAGTGTCAACTTGCTGAGAATAAAATCAGAAAATGAAGGGAAATTGATTGGTAGATTCACACTTTTTAAGTAATAGACTTTTAGGCTTTGGGGAAGGTATGAAGTGTTTTCAAATGAAAAGACATCAAAGTCATCACATTTGTGACCGATTAGAGAACCACTGTGTTAAGTAACTTAAATTTGAATTAAAATACTTTTGTATATATTTTTTCTGAACTTGTATGAAAAATGGAAAAACAAAAAATGTACCCAGGTCTTTAACTCCAGGAACAGATGTGAAAGTGTGAAGAAGTCTGGATGCTATGTTTTGTGTTTGTGTGTTGACAGCTGACCCTCTGGTTGGAAGCATCGCCACACAGTACACAACAAACAGACCCGAACACGACAGGATAGCCAAACAGTGGACCAAACGCTACGCCACATAATCGCCCGAGGAGCTGCTGCTCGGACGACTTGGGGATGTGGGGGCGTCGGCTCGGGGGGCGCGGCTCCCGGCAGAGGAGGGAGGCGGGGCAGGTAGAGGGGCGGGTGGATTTTTATCTGGGAATTGAAGTCTTAACTCCTGACATTTTGTTGTTTATTGTATTTTTTAAGTTATCTGCGGCCCAACTATAATCCAATCTGGCAATAATGCATTTAGTGTTTTTCTCTTTGAATTTTTAGCTTGTGCTTGAAGATGGACATTAATACTAAACTGCTAGATGAAACGTGTCACAGCATGATTCCCAGTCGATTCTGTCAGTGTAAAATTCTCACATGTATTCAGTTCCAGTTGGTGTTTGCTTCCCCCTCCAAACTCCTGGTCTTTGAAAAGGTGTTTTACACATGTAGACATGTTTAGATATGGATGGATATTGGTTGTGATTTGTGTTCTGTACTGATAAAAAGCTGTTCTGTTTCTCCCTTAAGAATTAAACATGACCAACAGAAGCGTCTGACTCTCTGTGATGATTTGTATCATCAAACGTGACTGTGTTCAGTAAACACCATCTCAGAGGATGAAATATGAAGAGGCTACATTTTATTCAGTGCATCTTAAGACAGAGTTACAGAGCAGAGAATAATTTAGGGTTAGCATGACTCACTCTGTTCTACTAGCAGCACATTAAATGTTATTACTTTGAAACATTAAGGACACAGAAAACAGCGCAGATCATCATCCTTCACATCGTTTCATTTTGAGGAATGTGGCTCATTAAAGTGACAAAAATAAATTAGTTAAAAAATAAATATTTCCTCTCAACACTGACAGTTCTACTGTTAGAAAGGCTCACACACACAGCTTTAACTAATAGCCCTATTGGATCATAACACAGGCTGGACAACACACGAGTGCAACTAATGCCAGACACACACACATTATGGAGCCTTAAATCACAAGTAAAGGCAGTACCATGGAGATTATTGCTGCCAGGCCATGTTTAACATGAGATGGACTGGATGAAGGCTAGCTGAGTCCTGCCAGAGGACAACCATTCATGCTGCATTCACATCAGATGGGAAATAACATAAGTAGGAGATTACTGTTTTAAAACACTGTTCTACAGAGCTTATCGGACAGTGTCAGATTTCTCAAGTCTTAGTACAACAGTCACATGCCTGTATTTGTTAAGATTGTCCAAACTGATTATGTTCATTGTTCAGTAATCATTTAGTTTAACATTTCAAAAACAAAAAGTGTGGAAATGCTCATTGCAGTTTCCCAGAGCTCAAAGTGACACCTACAAATTGTTTCTTTTGTCCAACCAACAGTCCAAAACCCAAAGACTCTTCATTTACTGTCATGAATGACAAAGAAAACCAGCAAATCCTCACATTTAAGAAGCTGGAACCAGCAAGTGGTTTTGCTGGAAAAATGACTGAATCCATTTTCAAACTAGCTGGCAACTAATTTCCTTTCTGTTGATACTTTTATTTTTTTCCAATACCAAGTGTTTAAAATAATACAGTATCAGTTAACTATAGTATTTAAAGTAATAAAGCAAGTTAAAAATGAGCTAAGTGCCCTTTTAAGACCTCAGTTCAGTCTTTATTGTTTTGGCTTGCAGCTATAACAGACCATGTTCAATGGTTGTTCTTTAAAGTAAAGGTCCTTTTATGTGCATCTCTGACTTTTATCTTTTTTCCATGGCAACCAAAAGAGGTCTTGAGAATCTTTTTTATACCAATATTGTATCAAAGTTTAAAATTCTGGTATTGTGACAACTCTAGTATGTATGATGAAAGAGGTACAGGCTGCTGTTCACAAGTCCAGTTTTTCCTAGTGCAAAAATGTATTCACTAAAGCTGACAACAGTCTGAATTGGATATGTTAAGCAGACTGCAGATTCCTTTCATTGTGGCTCTAGGTCGGGATCTCTTGGGACAGAAAGGAGGAATGATTACAGCAAAGAATAATGACTCTTTAAATGTAAATATAGGCATGTGAGTATTGTACCGACCTAAGACAGACTTGCAAAAAATCTGAACTGATCCTTTAACTTGAATGACAAACATTTCAGTTGAAAAGGACAGTGAACAACACACATTTTCATGTCAGTCCACAAGATCTGTGTCTCAAGTCTTTGGTACTAAAGTGCTTGCCCATGCTAAGATGGATTGGAGTGTTAAACTGTACAGAAAACAGATGTTACATGTGGATTTGGTTTGTGGTTAAGACTTATGTTTGGTTTGCTGTAAAAGATCAACTACAACATGCTTCCTCACTGGATTAATTAACACACAGGGAACTATGCTTATTTGCTTTTTCCTGTTAAGTGAGATGAGTAGATCAGTATGATGTCTGTATGTAAAAGTAGAGAGACAGAGTCAGGATGTGATTAGCCTAGCTTAGCATAAAGACTGAGATGCAGACTAACAACTTTTTTGACTGTGAAAAGTTCAAAAATAGGAATAACAGCACCTCTAAAGCTCACTGATTAACACTTATCTTATTTGTTCAACCCAAACATAAACAGATATGGCCACTGTTGTGAGGGTGTTGTTAACAGGAAACTATGATGGAGCTAGTTTTTCAAAATAAAAGCCCCAAACCATAACTGTACCTCAACAGGGAACTCCAGTCAACAGTGTTTTTTTTGTTTTTTCAAAATAAAAGGGATGGTCCTAGATTAATCTCAATGATACAGGTACTGATAATATTAGTATGACAATGCATACCAAGCATCATGCAAGCTCAAAATTTCGTGAGAAGTTTTCTAGAAATGTAAAAATGTGTTGGTCCTGCAACAGTTTATCCATCAGCCCAGTATTTCTGTGCAGATACAGCACAGGTTTATGTTTTGGTCTTCAAAAAGGCATGATGCTAACCAAACCTGGCAACCTCACTGTGATGGCAAACTGTAACCAGTCACTGCCCCGGGTGTTGTTAGTCATGAAATATTTCCAGCACGTTACTCTCTCCAAACCAACAAATTTTCATTTCTAAGTAAAAAACACAACTAAGCGCAGCTTTCCAACATCCTGTCATCACAGTGAGGTTGCCAGGTTTGGTCCCATTATGTCTGTGCAGAGAACACTGAAACCTGGCCACAATGACTGTATCTGGTAACCTGCACTACAGCCAGAGATGTGACACAGAAGTACTAAGCAGCTGGATAACCTGTTGTTTGTCAAGAAGTTGCCCCTAAAATAAAAAAAAAACAGAAAAAGAAAAAAGTTTTACATTTCTGTTTGTGTTTGTGTAGTGTGTTCACTTTTGATCGGACCAAGCTAGCTGCTTCCCCCTGCTCCCAGTCTTTATGCTAAGCTAGGCTAACCATGTTCTGACCACATATCTGTACTTAACATACAGGCTGATATCAATGTTCTCATCTCACTGTCAGACAGAGAGCAAAGAAGCATGTTCCCAAACATGTTTCCCTAAAACTATGTTACCTCTATATATATACCTGTATATTTACACAGAAGCAACCTGTATCCATGTTGTCCTGCTGGTTCTTCCCACGTGAGGTGAATGCAGCGTTCTAACAGGAGCAGAAAGGAGCGAGAGGTGTCACATGTCGTTGGACGGGGTGCCTTTGCTTTTGCGCCCTGGCAGAGGGAAGGCAGACTTGCTCTGAGGCTGTGTGAGGCGGCTGGTCAGCTGGGTGAAGGGTTCGATGAGGGAGTTGCGTTCGGTGACGCTCACCTCCCACAGCTTCACCTTCTCGCCCCGCGCCCACTGCTGCGCCACCTCCTGGTCCACCTGACGACGTTCCCGCAGGTCCGTCTTGTTCCCCAGCACGATGACCGTCACCTGAGGATACAACACACACACCTGAACCAAATCCATTCCGATTTTAAAAGATTAAACGATAGTACATTTAGAGCTGAACTACCAATTATTTTCATTGGCAATTAATTAATTGCCAATGATAATGATAAATTAATTAATCCGGTCATAATCTTGTCACTTAAAAAATAGGTCCAAACACATTTTAAGTCAATCCTGTAAAACATTATTTTCATTATCAATCAATGTGTCGATTGTTTCCTCCATTGACTGACTGGTTATTTCTTTGATAAAATGTCAGAAAATGTTGATCAGTGTTTCTCAAAGCTCAAGATGACGTCCTCAAATGTCTTGTTTTGTCCAAAACCCAACTATATTCAGTTTACTGTCAGAAAGGAGTAAAGAAACCAGAAACTATTCACATTTCAGAAGCTGAAATCACATAATTTAGACTTTTTTTTTCCTTAAATGACTCAAACCAATTAATCGATTATCAAAATAGATAGTGATTAATTTAATAATAGATTTGTAGGGTCATTGTTGCATCTCTAAGTACATTGTGCACTTTACTGTATGGAGAAAACAAAACAATACTACATTAATAATTTAGATTTACTGTTGTCTTGCTCTTCACTCAGTATCCAGTCATCTCTGTTGGCTAAAGAACCTGTATCTCAACATTTGGTAAAATCCATGTTTTCACATAAATTGGGGGTTTGTATACTCCTCCAAGAACAAACAGATGTTCAGGTAAAAGCCAAAATTCAGTAGAAGCTTCAAAATGTGAAAGATGATGTCTTAAAGTCTTCAGTGGATTTTGTTCCAATACTTTTTGGACAGACATCCAGGAAGATGCCAGAGAGAGTAGGAGCAGAGCTAACTATCCTCCAGAGTCGGGTAAAATATCCCCACAATACAGATATTGCTCCACAGACATGAGTAAGGCATTAGTGGGGCAAGCAAGAGAAGAAGCCGGAAAAACAAAAAGCAATACATTTTGTACAGTAAACTAGAGTAACCTCCTAGCAGTTGTATGCCCCCACCAATCAGTAAAGTTGTAGTTTACATGCATGTCTGTCCAAACTCATAATGTATGGAGTGAAGACTTTGAAGGAATTTAACAAAAAGTATTAAGAGCATTTTTTGGGTGAAATGGAAGCTATCATTAAATTGACGTGTGATTCCAGTTAATAATTTCTGGCAAGAAACATACTGTCTTCACTTAGAAACTACTTTTACAGAGGACAGAGGACTGATAAAGAGCTGGACACATGGTGTCACATCAGCAAAACCAATGAGCTGGATACAAAGAAGCTACAAATTCTAAAGTGTGGATGCTTTACATGTCCTCAACCTGCCAGCAGCACGGCAGATCTCTACTACCAGCAGAGTTTCAAGGTGTGCACCCAAGATTACTGTCAGCAATTCATTATTCGACCAACTGTGAAATGCGTCACAATCTTCCCTTCTGTTCCTGAGTTATAACACTGAATAATGGCTAGGTGAGGGTTTCTGCAGAATATATCACAGTGAAGTCACCTTTGATCTTTATGAAATGTCATCACTTCATCATTTTATTCTATTAGACATTTGTGTAAAATTTTGTACTAATTAGTGTTCGACTTCTTGAGTTATGGGAAAAAATGTTTTGTGAGGTCACATGGAAATGTGTGAAATGTGAGCCGTGTGTTTTAATAAGGCGTTGAGAGTTTTGAACAGAAACTGGTGAGGAGGAGAATAGAGACAAGAGTTTGGAGGTAAGACAGCTCACTGTTACTGTGTGTTTAAGGCTGTTAAATGAACTATGTGAATGTTTGTCAGACATTGTTTATTGTTAGTGTGAGACTGAGCAGTGATACAAGTGCAGACTGATGGCTTTGGATGTAAAATGCAGCATGTTATTACACTTGTGCAGGTACTCTTCATCATCCTGTGTGGTGGATACATAATTATTATTAAATCCTGTATTGACGTAGAATCCGATGAGTGGATTTTTGCCGGTATAGACTGCAGGCATTCTAATAGATAGATAGATAGAGTTTTTGCACAACAAAAAAAACAAAAAAAACATTCATGCGTGTTAATGTAACATGCGTGATGGGCTTCTGGCATACAACTTTACCTCTAAAACATAATTTAACTGGTTTATATGAGGAGGTTTTTGTTTGTTTTTCCAGAAAATGTCCATTAATAGTACAGGGCTCAACAATAACTCTTGCCCAAGGCAAGTACACTGCCACATCAGGCAAGTAAATCTGGCAACACACTTGTCCGACTGAGCAAGTGATAAAAAAAAGAATTAAACTATTAATCTATTTTGATAAATTATTAATTGTTAAAGTAATTTTTCATGCAAAAATGGCAGAAAATGCCGTTTTCACCCTCTCAAACAGGGAGATTTCCTGCAATTCTTCATTTATTATCACATTAAACTGAATTTCTTTGGATTCTAGATTGACAAAACACGACATTTAAAGGCATCACCTTAGACTTTGAAAAACTGGGATGGGCATTTTTTGCTATGTTTATTGACATGTCATAGAAGTTGCAGCCCTAGATTAAACATGACATTAACTTTATTTTTTGTTGTTATTTGATAACTGTTATTAAATACAATGATTTGTACAGGGGCTTGTAAAAATGGATTTGGGGTAAGTAGATTTTAGACCCATGTGCCTGACTGGGCAAGTGAAAAAAAAAACAACAAAAAAACAAAACTAACTTTGAACCTTGTAGTATAAGCTATTGTGCCAGTAAGTTTTCTGACTCAGCTGTACACACATGCTCAGTGTGGGGGCCTACATGCAAAGGCAGTTGAGCCATATGAATTAAAGCAAATGATATTCTGTCAAAGTGAGAACATTAGTCATCTCATATCTTTATTTACTGTTTCAATTCCCCTTTATGTTCAAATGTTCACACCTTTCACTACTACGCTTCATGATGTATTCATGTGGTATACCCATGTACAGCTGTTCAAATAGAACACAGAAACCACATGATACTGAGCTGAAAATACAGTATATGTTGTTAGTTAAGCTGGATACTTGTTGCAGATGTTTGCCAATATAGAAAGCACCAGTACTTTTTGGGAAAGAGCTGAATAAGACAGGAGAAAGGTGAGAACAGCACACACAGTATTATGAACAGTGGTTAAAGCATACTTTGAACCAGCAGCCGCACCTCTTTTTTATCTCTAGATTTGTCGATCTCCTTCTTCAGAATGTCCACCTTCTTGAAAGACTCCAGGCTGTCCACACTGTAGACGAGGACGAAGCCGTCTGCCACTGAGTAGTAGTGTTTGGGCAGGTCTTGTCCATCGTGAAGTCCTTTGGTGTCATAAAGCCTCAGCTGCTCCTTTACACCACGGTCAGTCTCCACTGAGGCCACATACACGTCCTCCTGCGTCTCATTAGACTCAGAGCCTGGAAAATAGAGAGACCACAACACATTAGAGAGGAAGGTACACTTCATTGAGCTGTCAGTGCAAACTACAGAGCTTTTTCACAGCAGCCATTCTGACATTGAATAGTGGTATAAACACAGGTGTTACCAGTGATACTAATGAAGGCTCTGTTGCAGTCAGGTCAAACAGAGTCAGGCTGCTGCTGCTGTGCATGATGGCTCTAAAGGAAGGCTTATGTAACCGGAACACCTGTGTTTACTCTACTATTTCAGAACAATATGGCTGCCGCGGTGATGTCACGTACCCACGGCATGATTTCCGTACAGCAGCTGTTCCAGTATGGCAGTTTTCCCAACTGCTGCCTGTCCACACACCACAACTTTACAGCCTTTTCCCATTTCGAGCCTACAATGTATGAAACAAAATGTCACTGAGTTTATAGTCATATCTTAGACATGCTATAATAACTTTAACACAAAGGACTTTCTCATAAACAGTCCAAAACAACTCTGAGCGGTCTGGTCTGGTCCCTAGCGTTGGCTCATTATGACAGCGTTTTGTTGTTTAGCATATCTAGCTAACAGGCTAGCCGGAGCAACTAATCCTGCGTCACATAACGACCAATGACAGTCCAGCTGTGAACCACTGTTTGTTCATCACTGCTACATTCGGTTAAACTTACTTACTTGTATCAAGTGGACGTGCAGCTGTCTATCAAGTCTTTAAATGCAGCATCACAGCCAGAGCATCCATCCTGCTCTCCTAGCTCCGACAAGTCTTTTGACACTGCGCATGCGCGACTGCTAGAGTTCACTAATGCGAACAGAAGCACACAAGATATAAAACTATTCAACAAATGCATATCTCTCCAAATCTTTAGTTATTGACAACAATGTGGAACCAGAATATTCAACGCATTCATTTTACCATTATATACATCATCCACCATAATGTTAAAAATGTACAGTGACGTAATTGTTAAATAAATTTCACATACATAAATGCAAGATGACAAAGGTTACCCCAACTTTACCGGATTTTTTTTTTTTTTTTGTATGAACGAAAAAAATAATAATTATGATAATAAACTGCCCAACTGTATGACGAACTTTTTAATAAAAAATAATGTATGTTCTTTTTAGAATCATAATTTCAAGATAATACTTTTTTAAACATTTGTTTTCATGTATCCCATACTGTTTATTATAAATGTTACTGTTTGTTCGTGTATTTGTTTAAATTCGCTCTTTGGATACCATTATGTTAAGTAGGCTACATGTCTGCATGTTAGTAGATTTGAATATTTGTTAGTAAAGTTAAAAAGTAATGGGAGGCATTTTTTGAGTTTGACTTAATATATTGTGCAATAATAACGTACAGTTGTGCATAATATTTACAAACACTGTGATGTGACTAGACAAGTACACAAACGTTACAAGTAACATTTATGCATTTTCGTCTGTAGTGCGGCCACAGTTTGCAAGATATCAAGGTATCAATATGTACTTTAAATACTTCCTCTACAAATATTTAGATTTAACGTATTTTGTCTTTAGACTTACTACGTGATATTTTAATTATGAAATTACTTTTGAATTGAATATTAATCTAAATACGAAAGACTATGGCAAGACGTTTTAACATTTAATAGCTAGGCTGGATATGTATTGCAGATATCCGTAATTTAGTTCTTCCTATTCAAAAATATCATTTCAGATATCCACGTCATTCTTACTAGGACAAATGACGTCACTTTCCCCATTCATGTGTATGTATGGCAAGCCGTTTTAACATGTTATTCTGGAAGAGATCTCGAAAAACAAAGCGATATCTTGAATTAAGGGCGTTTGGAGATGTCTTCAACTGGAATTAGAGATATCCATAATTCATATGTAGATATCTTAAATGGAATTAGAGATATCCATAATTCAGATGTAGATATCTTTAAATGGAATTAGAGATATCCATAATTCAGATGTAGATATCTTTAAATGGAATTAGAGATATCCATAATTCAGATGTAGATATCTTTAAATGGAATTAGAGATATCCATAATTCAGATGTAGATATCTGCAATGTGAGTTGTGGATATCTGCAATTTAATTACGGATATCTGTAATGACAAACCCCATACACATGAATGGGGAAAGTGACATCATTTGTCCTAGTAAGAATTACATTGTGGATATCTGAAAATGATAATTGTGTAGAGGAAGAATGACTTTGTGGATATCTGAAATGTTATTTTTGAATAGGAAGAAATGAATTACGGATATCTGCAATACATATCCAGCCTAGATATTAAATGTTAAGACGGCTTGCCATAAAAGACAGCGCGTGTTACATTCTTTAAACCTCAACCAAAGTGTCAAAAGGGTGAAGAGAAACAAAAACAAAGAAGACTACATTTCCCATGAACCCAATAAAGGAAGCGCGTCACTGTCGTTTTCATAAGGCATGCTGGGTACGTACGCTCTCTCTTTCCGGCTGGTACGCCATCATGTAAGCGAGTTTTCTATGCTTTCTTACTAAACGCAATCCATTAAAATCATAATGTATATACATTCATCTGTTCTTTTGACTCAGGACATTGTTTATTGACATAATAGAGATCTATACGCCTCAAGTATTTTTGAACTAACATTGTTAATAACGAAGATTATAGCCCTGTTTTAGCGGTGCTGAGAGACAGTCTGTCCGGTAGCCATTGATACCGCTGGCCGCAGTAGCAGGCTAATGTGTTAGCACGCGTCTCGTAATTTGTTTAAAAATTACCAGAGTTTTCGCGTTTTAGTGTATGTCGAGACCGGCATTTGCGATTTTTTTGTTTCTGTGGTGATTCTACAGTTTTCGGGTGGCGTGAGGAGTGAAAAGCTATAAAGCTAATGCTAGCATGCTAGCTTTACTTCTACAGTGATTGCTATTTAGCAAGCATGGACTTCCTTACCTTTACAACATGTGTATTTTTACCGTATTCCTTCACCCGCCATGGCAATAGCATGCGTTATATGTGCATTAAGACTGTTGTAGGATACTGACCAACTGTGAATTCGTAGCTGTATGAAATAGTTTTTCAGATTGGCCTGGCTTCTCTGGATTTATGGAGTCTTGGTGGTCTTGAATCATGTGTCGGCTTCAAACAGACTTTAAAAATCTAAAGGCAGCAGATTTACTTTTTAACCTGAACCAGGCAGCAAGTAATTTAAAGTGTTAGTTGGGTTGTTTTGGTTGGAAATAACTTATTTAGTATGATCTCTGAAAATATTGCTCATGTTGACAGTCATCTTAGATTGAACTGCAAATGCTGGCTGCATGTTGTGCAGCAACAACTTTGTAAAATTGTCTAATTAACTATGATCCTACTGTCTGGGGTACCTGCAGACCCCAGAGGCATACTTTGTTGTATCTCACAAGCTTTTTCTTGTCATTATAGTGTTTTTATGATTTCGCCAAATTGTTCTTAATGATTTCAGGTCATGTTTGTCGTAACTTGTTTTTTGTAAACATCAATGTATTGGGGACCTGGCGGACCCCAGCCAAAAGAACCAAATTCTAATAATGCAGTTTTATTTGATTTAACTGTTTGAGTTAATTCTTGCCATTGGTCCTAATTTGAAGTATGACACACTGGTGTAGGGACACTTTGTCAGTTTAAAGGACAGGCACAAGTTTCAGCATGTGCTTTAATTTTTTTCCCCTAAGTTAAAATGTTGCTTTGGTGTTTGGTTAGCATGGTAGTTTATTCTTGGGGACCCATTGGTAATCCATGTATCTTAAATGTTGGTAGGGTAGGATGAGTGTTCAAGATGCTTAACTTAAAAGCCTGTTTCTGTCCTCTCTTCAGATAAGTCAACATGGGAGCATATAGGTATATGCAGGAGTTATGGCGCAAGAAGCAGTCCGATGTGATGCGCTTCCTGCTCCGTGTCCGTTGCTGGCAGTACCGTCAGCTGTCCAACCTCCACCGCGCTCCTAGACCCACCAGACCTGACAAGGCCCGTAGGTTGGGATACAAGGCCAAGCAGGGTGAGTGCTGACACCAAGAGTTATACCTGGCCATGTGTGATCTGTCTGCTGTCTTCTCTGCCGCTTTGCTAATCGTGTTGTTTGATTCAAACAGGATACGTAGTCTACCGTGTCCGTGTGCGCCGTGGAGGCCGCAAACGCCCTGTGCCCAAGGGTGCCACCTATGGCAAGCCAGTGCACCATGGCGTCAACCAGATCAAGTTTGCCCGCAGTCTGCAGTCCACTGCTGAGGTACGTTCATCTCTGCCTATTAGAATGACTTTTAAGGCTAGAAGACGAGTTTTGTTTGTGTTACCTTGACGGTGCGTCAGTGTGAACTGAACCTGAAATAGATTGTACACATTATTCCTATTTGCAAATGTTAACATGAACAGGACATTAGGAATGTCAAAACATTGCTTCAAAAACTACACATGGTAACTTATTTGCCACAATTTATAAAAAACTTAGAGAATGGTTTAGGAGAGCATAATGAGTCCGTTTGAATTTATGCTGACTAATCAGATTCTATTGGTGGCAGTTAAACAGCAGTTAAAAGGTGTTTAAATGTCCTGGAAACTTCCACACCACCCAGCAGCTTAGTCCACCTCTCCACTGTCCATCTGCATACCCAGTTTTTTTCAGTCAATATTAATGCTTTCTGTCAAGCTCTCAAACATGTTGGTTTTGAAGTGCAGCATACATATTTGGATTTGCAGATAAAACCAAGAGTTGATAAATGTATTCCATAATTAGATTTCTTAATGGGCTGCTGATACAAAATAGAGCTCAAACCAGTAATCAGTTGTCAACTATTAAATTGTCATCTATTTTGATGATCAATTAATCAAATTTGAGCTTCTCAAATAATTTCTGGTTTTAGTCCTCTGTGAAAGTGAACTGAATCTTTGGGTTGTGGACAAATCACCTTAGGCTTTGGAAAGCCTAAGGTAAGATTTTTCAACACATTATGGACTAAACAACTAATCAAATGAACAACGGATTAATTAATAATGAAAAAAATCATTAGTTTGTAGCCCTATACCAAAACCAACAGATTTTTTTAAGGGTTGCTGGCTAACGTAACCTGGCTTATCCATGACTTGGCTGTTAGTGTTAAATGATTTAATGGACATTTTGATATGTGACTGTAGGATTAGTTGACTAGTCGCTGCACATTTATTTAATTAAATACTTAAAAAATAACTCTGTTTCATCATCCCTGAAGTTGCTGTACATCCCCTCTGTAATGGTCCTGTACACCCAGTCATCAACTGGCCACTGTAGCAAACTGGCTAATTGCAGCTGCAGCACAGTTGGCAGCAGTGTGCCAGTGACTTCAGTGTAACTTTTTTCACAGCAGTCATTTTGACATGGAATAGGGTAAACACAGATGTTCCCAGTGATACTAGTTAAGGCTCCATTCAGGTCAAACAGTCAGGATGCTGTGGTGCATGTTGGTTCACTGGAAAGGCTCTACTACACTAAATGCAGTGTGACCTTCATTAGTATCCTTGGTAACACCTGTGTTTAAATACCCATTTCATGTCAATATGGCTGCTGTGAAAAAGGTCTATTGGAAGAGCTTTGGTTTTGGGACTAATGATCGATAAAAACAAATCATTTGAAGTTACCATTATAAGCTTTTTTTATTGACAAAACCAAACATTTGTCAGATAAACAGTAATCAAAAGATAGTTAAAGCCTTGAACACATCCACTTCTTCTAAAAGTCCAGATGTCTGTTAAAACAGCACATCTTCAGCATAGTTCACCTAATTAAAATTTGCCCACACAGGTGTAACTATTCATGTCAAAGCTGCGTTGCTAACAGCACGAGTTCTGAACAGTGTTATTATGCATCCTGGCTCATTAGCTGAGGATTACTAGGATACTAAATTGGAAATGAGCCTTTGTCTGTTACACTTTTTTGCAGTCACCTGAACATTATCCTCCTGTAGGATTTGTTATACCTATACTGTTGTACAGTGGTGTCATATTCATGTGGCTGCAGTAGTCCTCTGTATTGTGTATGAGACATAAGGGTTATTTAGGAGTTCATGTCCTTTAGTAGACTGTTGCGTTGTTTGTACACTTGTTTTGATGGGGTTGTTGTTTGGGATTTGTAATTTTCAGCTCTTCCATCTGTTGTGGACGCCTTCAGACCAACATCTGCACTAGCATTTATTGCTGTAAAGGCAATTGA
Source organism: Lutjanus argentimaculatus (assembly GCA_034769285.1). NCBI lineage: Eukaryota > Metazoa > Chordata > Actinopteri > Lutjaniformes > Lutjanidae > Lutjanus > Lutjanus argentimaculatus. The sequence goes on along the minus strand of JAWZSL010000008.1, from coordinate 933,763 downwards.
ATATGATGAATATTAAATGGCAGATGAGCAGTCTTTACAAATATATTGAATTCAGATTCATTTAAATTAGGCCACTAAATCTGAGCATTCTGTCTAGTTTTTATTGGTGCCACCTTTTTATAGGATTTCTGGGTGTTGGGATCTAATTTCTTGCTGCTACAGCATGAAATTGCTATTGCAGCCTTAAAATGGTGCCATTAATACTGCTGAAACTAATGATTGTTTGCATATTAATTTGTTGATTTTTCCAATCAATGAGTAGTTTGTCAAATGTCAGAAAATGGTGAAATTTTTTTTTTTTTTTTTTTTCACAAAGCCCAAGATGATGTCCTTGTCTTCTGTTGTCCACACTTCAAAGATATTGAGTTGGTTATGGTAAAGAAACTAGAACAGGAAGCTGGACTTAATTTTTTCCTAAAATATTCAATCGATTAATCATTTAGGAAAACAGTGATTAATTTAATAGTTGACTAATTGATTAATTATTGCAACTCTACATGTTGTGTTTTTTGTAACTACACAGGATTGCATGGCTGTCAGTCATTGACTCTGTATATTGTTTTCCAGGAGCGTGCTGGCCGTCACTGCGGAGCCCTCAGAGTGCTGAACTCCTACTGGGTGGGCGAGGACTCCACCTACAAGTTCTTTGAGGTGATCCTGATCGACCCCTTCCACAAGGCCGTCAGACGCAACCCAGACACCCAATGGATCACAAAGGCTGTGCACAAGCACAGAGAGATGCGTGGCCTGACATCTGCAGGAAAGAAGAGCCGCGGCCTGGGCAAGGGCCACAAGTTCCACCTGACCATCGGAGGCTCCCGCCGTGCAGCCTGGAAGAGGCGCAACACCCTGCAGCTGCACCGTTATCGTTAGAGCATGCCACCTGTCTGTACATTCAAAAAATAAACATCCTTTTTATGGTGACAGGCTGTTTGTCTGCTTCATTCTGTTGGTACAGTATTAACATTACAAACAGAACTGGCTCTTTGGGGGATTTGACAGCTCGTACTATCAGTGTGTATACATCTCTAACATTTAGTAATGGACTGTGTACAACTGGATGATTTAGGGCTATATGCATATAAAAGTGATATCACTTACAATAAGAGCTCTTTTGTTTACCCTCCCTCATTTTCTGTCTAAAACTGCAAGAGCAGGATAGATCATATTTGAATTATTTTGAGACATAAATGACCCCAAATTCCTGTTAAAGCTCTACCCAACTTCAACCTGAGTAGAGCTCTGATTAGATAAAGGATGGGACTACTCCAACCAGCAAATATTTGACATTTTACTTACTGATTCTTATTAAAAAATTAAGTTCAAATGTACAGACAGGATTTGTCCCAACTGTTCCTAAATGCATCAAGATGTCAAACATCAATGTTGAGCTGGTGAAACTTCTAGAGCGCAGCCAAACAACCAGTAGAAAATAAGGAAATAAAGGCAGAGGGCAGCATCTCTGCCGATATAGCTACCACCATGGGTCATGTAATGAGTTTATAAATTGTTTTGTCTTTTTAGTAAAATGTTGCAGATTGTACCTTTAGTTAGTTATCACTTTATCAAAATTATCAATTTGTCAGTTTTTAACACCTGCCTTTGACAAGCAGTGGCAAACACTTGATCTCTTGGGTCCTTTGATTTTACCTCAGATGATGTAGCGGTTTGTGCAGGTTTCTAACCATAATGAACATTAATCCTTTTAAAATTTTAAATATTTAAGCTCTGGCCTGGCTTAATGAGAGCATCCAGTCAGTGTCAAACAGATCACGAACAAAACAAAATAATAACAAATACAATACCAGAAAATGCCAGAAAAAGTGTGGGAACCACTGACTTGGGGACATAAAAAATATTCTTTCCAAGTTCCTTGCCCTTTTTACCTGTGAAATGTGGGAAACAGTTTTGCCAAGTGAAAAAAAAAGCCAGGATCATTTTTGTAAGTTTTTAGTGTAATACTCATTTTGGCCACAAGAGGCTGAATTGCACCACTATCTCATGTTCTAAATAGGATGAAAACCATTCACAGATTCATGGCGATGATAAAATAGATTTCTAGCCAAAGAAAAGACATGTCAGTGATGTTATGTTATTTCTTACTAAAACACAATATATCCACCTTGTATTTAGAGTGCATGGAGAATTTCAAACTCACCTGGACTAAAATATGAATGCTCTTAGTACTATTCAGAACATGGGGCAGTGGTGCAATTTAGCCCCTTGTGGCAAAAAATGAGTATAACAACAACAAACACTGAAAAATTATCCTGACAACAAAATCGCCTGCCAAAACTTTTTTCCCCACCTGTTTGCACAGATAAAAATTACAAAAAAAATACAAATGAACAAATATAAATACAAAAATGACCCCACAAAACTTTTTCCCACCTGTCTCACAGATGGAAAAGAAATACAAAATCAAAAACTTGGAAACATTATCATGGCAAAACTTTTCATCAGATCTTCAGTCAGACACTGAGGATAAAACAATTTAGATCAGATGGACCTTTTTGAAATTGATTTTTTAAATCACTTGCCTCTCTGTAGATAAATATAAGTTAAATTAAACAAAAGTTCTGATTGGATATTTGTTGGGTTTTGAATCCTCCCAATACTCAGAATACCAATAAGTGGAGATGGAGATCAATCATTTCCAAAATGTTGGTCAAACTCCACAACTCCCCTGTTGCCTGAGACCTGCCACTCTGAGCTACTTCCGAACAGTAACACCTCCTCACATGAAGTCCTCCTGGTGGACATTTGACTCTAAACCATAGTGATTATATATATTCCTCATCTACTGGCTGATTTTCCTCCAGTTGTAGTAAAAACACCTGCTGGACCCTGATGTTCTTTGTCACTACTGACCTATTTCTAAACTCTCAGCCATTTTAAGGTGTTATAAAATGTTGTCTGAAATGTCGTGTGTAATAAACTTAAACACACACACAGCACGGAGACATGCTGCAGACAATAATGACTTCCCTGTCTAACACTGACTCTCATGTGTGTGTGTGTGCTACTGTAGGTAACCCTGGCCATTGAGGAGGGGGGCTATGAGTTCATTTGTAGTGTGGGAAAGGTGTAATCTTAGAGGTGTTTGGGTGGGAGATGTTTAGGACTTATATTTGTATCACTAGAGCTGCCATCAGCTCTGTAGATGTAAAGGTAAAGCTCGTAGATTTATGGATTCTATATGTCACTCATTCTTGAGAACTGGCACAAAACTCTTACTCTTCAATTATGCTGGAAGATCAAACTGGCTTTAAACCTTGTAACTGGGCAACCTCCTGGTGATTAAATTTCTTATGGATCTTACATTTTTTCATTTCACAGCCTAGATTTGTAGTGAGCAGCCATTTTACTTTTTTTTAAAGTGTCTCAGTTCTCTTAAGCCTAAACAAAATACACATTTCAAACTATAATTCTTGTTTAGCTTTGATTTAGAAGGGCTACAGAGTTGACAAGTTATGATTGAGACACATCTGATAGAAATGTTATTTAATGAATTTGTCTCAAAATAGAGATTGAATATCTGAGACACAACTGTAAAGGGCATTTTCATAAAAAAAAAAAAAAAAATTTTTTCAGAGGACATGATTTGTCTCAATTCTCAAGAATGGGTGATACTAGGTGATAATGTGTGACGACTTCATGTTCTTTCCAGTACCCGAATGAATTTAAAAAAAGAGTGAATAATAAAACATTTAGTCGGTTCATTGTAACGTACATGTATGATGTTTGCATTGCTATGATTGGTGAAACTCACAGGAAGCCTCGATGATGGCTCAGATTTGTGGAAAAGTTGCAATGTCCTGGAGGGACTGAATAACATTAACAATAGCTCTGCTTAAGTATTACATTTGATCTTATTCATTTTATTATTTAGACCTGCATTTTACCTACTGGCACATGTCAAAATGTCTTCTATATGTGTAACTAGGATCAATTAACATGTATAAATGTTTTCTGTAAATTAGACCAGTACAAGCAGGATCAATTCATTGTTGGTTTGTGTCATTCCATAGGATTCGTTGACAATTAGACAAACTGATCTCTTCAAGTAAAGCTACATTTAACAGAAATATGTAATCTTATATATAGGCTAGGATACTTTGGACTCTGGAGAATACTTTCAAATGATGTATTGCCTCTAATTACAGTAATAATGAAGCGTTTTAAGTTTTATAAATGTGCCCTAGAGTTCTTGCAGTTTAATCCGCAGCTCTGTCTGGAATGTGAAGGTCCATTTGGTGATCTTGAAGGTTAAGAGCTCCTTTCACATGTTAATTTGAAACATTATTTTCTTTTCACACACATAATTGACTCTTTGCATATTTCATATTAGAGGAAGACTTTCATTCTTTTCAAGGTGCACACTGGGACAGGAAGTTAAAAAAATCAATTTGTATTGATGTATTATGTACTCAGGTTGGGGCTGGTTGAAAGAGAATGAGTAATGCAGACATTTCTCTCTTAACTGCACATGATCACTGTGGCACTTGTAAATTTCAGCTTTATGAATATTTCCATTGTAAGTGCACCCTTAATTCTCTTACCAACTAGTTTGCTTTGATAAATATTTGATTGGACATGAAGTATATTATAGCAAGTTAGAATTATATGAAAGGAAAAGGAAGAACATAGTGAGCATGCAGAGAGCTGTTATTCAAACCAGCAGGATAGCTGGATAAATTTTAAATGGCTTTAAATACTACAGGCAGGCTTTTCTTTTAGAGAGAAAGAGTAGAGGAAATACTGCAACCTGCAGTCCTCAGTGTAAATCAGCCTGAGGCTGAAATGACACAGCCAACACCACAAACATTTTAAATAATTAAATGCTAATACTTCTATGATGCCCACATCTATAATGCATTATAATGCATCATAAATATACTTATGATACATTCTATTGTCCTTAAAGGAACGTATAATTATAGTTATAAGCACTGATATATCTTAATTATGATTTATAACAATAATTATGACATGACGTGACGCCTATGTCTATAATGTAATGTATTTTAAACACACTTATGGTGCATTATACTGTCCTTATAGGAATGTATAATTATAAATACTCAAACATGACACTCATGTCTATAATGTACTACAATGCATTTTATACTTAGATACTGACATACTTAGAATGCATTATACTGTGCTCATAGGAATACATAATACACTTGTCCTAAACGTGGGGACAAGAATAATTTTCTGCCCCCAGATGTTAAGATTTTTTTAAATGCAGTGTCATATCGTGTCAGGAAATTATAAAGCACTCAGGATAGACCATTGACCACTGCTACAATATACATTATTCCAGTTCTTCAAGTTTGGCCTGTTTTAGTGAGTAATGTCTTCCCTGTCATTATGACAATTACCGACTATCAGCTTGTTTGGCATCGTCCAACAAGAGACATGTTTTTCTTCATTTTTAACCTTTAAACTGAAGCATTTCTGGCATCACTGCCGTTATTTTCAGTGACGCCCTGTTCACTCTCACACAGTTACATTCACACTTGGAAGATGCCCCGAACAACAACAATCTGATCTGTTGGCCATTAAGCAGCTGCCCTGGAGCAGTTCAGAGGTTAGGGCTCTTTCTGCTCTATTACTTTCCCCACCTCGAGTATGTTGGGATCGACCTGTCTGGTCTGGCCGCCTCTCTAACCTTTAGACCTACACTGCCCCACACGGCACTTTGTACTCCATACTTTCACCTCATTTTACCTTCCCACTGAAGGTAAAATGAGGTGACATTTTATGGTTATGGTTTTCAAGCAGCAGCACCTCTAAAATTTAACACTCAGCTAAAGAACTAGAACGAGCACAGATCAGCAAAAACAACCAAGGAACTGAGCCTCAACACAGAAATGTTCTGTGCCTGCTGGAGAAGAAAGAACAAGTGAGTGGTCTGTATTCATACATTCATACATTCATTCAGTCAGATCTGCTACTAAAGGTCTCTCTCACATTAACACAGTAACAAAAGACATAGGTTGATTATGTCTTGAAGTAGCAGGGGAGCATTTTCATCGCCGTTAAACAACCTGTATTGTAAATGAAAATCTATCTGACGTGACTCAGGCAGAGGTCATCTTCACAGATATTAAAGTTGGTAGGTTAGATGGAGGAAGTGTTTTAGTTTCATTTGTCCATTAGTGGGGCTCAGCCATGCTGCCAATTTTTTTCAACTTCAATAAGTATCAACACATACGGGGAACAGAGGTAAAAAAAAAATGTGTTAAGTTTTGTTTTGCTTTACACTGATGTAAAACTACATTTATTATGGTAATATCACTGATTCACTAGATTATTATTATCAATGATTAAAATCAGAGATTGGCAGCCTCTTCCATGGCCAGGTAGATAAAAGTCTGCAGGACTAAAACTCAAACACAAAAATATTCATAGACATTCCTTTTGTCAGATTTATAAAGCTGTGTATATCGGAGGTAGAACCAAGTCATTGTTTTGCAAGTCCCAAGTAAGTTGCAAGGCTTTGTACTCAATTTCCAAGTCAGGACTGACAAGTCCTAAACAAGTCATAACACACTCTTCACCAAATGTAAAGTCATTTTAACAACAGAGCCTTGACTGACTGTTCTTTGTGCAACTTCAGATGTCAGACAAAGGTGGAAGTTGTTGTGTCTCTGTAATGTTTGACATGCATGCAGGTTTTGCATACTGCAATTAATTTTTTACTGACCACTAGTTTTTGTATGCAAATAAGGTTATCTTTGATATAATTTTCTTCACCTCTGTAACATAATGTTAGTTCTTCATGGTTCTCTCCTGCAGCTTAAGGTTGGTACAAATAAAGTGGACTGGATGGTTGTGGGGAATTAAGTGTTGACTTGCTGAGAGTAAATAGCGTTAAAATGAGTTGATTCAGGAAATGAAGGGAAATATTTGTGGATTCACACTTTTTAAACACTTTTCAATCTTTGAGTTTGGGGGAGAGTGTCAAGTATTTTTTCATGTGTCAATGTGAAAATAGGCACAAATACAGTGGTGGAAAAAAGTTTTCGGACACCCCATGCATTTGTGAAATATTGCATTAAGAATCACTCTTAGGTCTTCAAGTGCAATTTCTTTTAGTACAGTCACAGCCAAAATACTAAAATCCTAAAAAAGCCATTAAAAACTTAAAATTGATTGGTTCCATAAAAATACATAAGAAATTTTGAGTATTGGGTCATTTTGGTACCAGTGATCCACTAATGAAGGTTGTGCTTTTTATTAAAAGACACAATTTTTGTTGCCGTGCTCCGTGTCTATATAAAACCAGTACATTTGAAAGTTCTTCAGAGACAAAAATGGCTTAAAACAAGGAACCTAACGCAGGAAACACGCCTGAAGATACAGATTCTCAGTCAGGAAGGGTATAGCTGCCGCCAGATAGCCAGGAAGTGCCGATGCAGTCCTTCAGCAGTTGGATACACTCTGCAGAAATACAGACAAACCAACAGCTTGGAAGACAAACCAAGATCTGGGCATCCAAGGGTTTCTTCAGCAAGAAATGATCGCATCCTGATCCGCATGTGCAGGGAAAACCACTGAATGACATCACAGGAGCTTCAGTAGCAGTGGTAAAACCAAACTGGTGTCCACTGTTCCACCCGCACTGTACGTGGCCGACTTTTAGATCATGGCTTAAGGTCCTACAAGGCTGTCAAGAAGCCCCTGATCAATGAGAGACAGAGGTTAGCCCGGTGTCGTTGGGCCCAAGCACACAAGACCTGGACAAGCCAGGAACTAGAAGAAGATTCTGTGGTCAGATGAGTCCAGTTTCCAGCTTTATCTTCCTCCTGCTAATGTGAGGGTACGCAGAAGGCCAGGTGAAGCATTATCTCCAGCATGTACAGTACCTACTGTCAAGCATGGTAGAGGCAGTATCATGGTTTGGGGATGCATGAGTGCTGCTGGTGTTGGTCATCTCACTGTCTGTGATGGCACATTGAACTCTGCCAAGTATTGTGCCATTCTCGAAACTCACATGCTCCCTTCTGCACGTGCACTGTTCCGTCAAGGTCAAAACTGGATGTTTCAACAAGATAATGCCCCTTGCCACACATCCAGGGCCAGTAGAACTTGGCTGCAGGAGCACAGTATCCAGGTCTTAGAGTGGCCAGCTCAATCCCCGGACATGATCCTCATTGAAAATCTGTGGTGGATTATCAAAAGTCCTGTTTCAAAGCATAAACCAAAGAATTTAGAAGAATTAAAAGCAGTAATTCAAGAAGAATGGGACAAGATTACCCCTCAACAGTGTGAAAGGCTCGTAGGGAACATGCCAGCCAGGATTAGAGCTCTACTGCGTGCTAATGGACTACTAAATATTAATTTGATGATGTGATGGTTTATTTATTTTTTGTTCAGTTTTGAACACATTCTCTGTTATTTGTTGACTTTGATACTGATAATGTTGAGAACTGACATATTGAAACTGTCAAGAGTTTAGTTTTGTTAGCTTTCTTGTAAACAATAAACAAAAAAATATCATTTGTATTTGTTTGTGTCTGTCTAATGCAGCCACACCTTTTGAAACACAAAAAAGATTTTTCCACAAATATTTCATGATAATATTTGAGATTGTGTAAAATTTTAAGGGTGTCCAAAAACTTTTTTCCACCACTGTAGATGTAGACACACCCTAGATCACATATTAGCACACAGCTGTGGCCATATATAACTTTATAGTACCCAAATTATCATGACTTCATCACATCTACCTGTAAATCATTGGCAGCGTTATCTCAATTCCTGCCATGACATATTAAAGATAACTAATTAGTTTATAGCACTCATATCCAAACAGACCTCAGTATGATTCACTGAGCAAAAGAACTGTGTGATCGGCATTTTCTGCATACTGCAAATAAATCACAGTGAAACTGGCAACCTAAATTATGTTTCATTAAATATAGACGTCAACTCCGTCACATGGAAAATCTGGCAGATTTCACGTCTTACAGAGTTGATAAGATGTTACACTTTTTCATTTCACAGCACAGTTGTGGTGAGCTGCCATATGGTTTTTTTTAACGTTGCTCAGAGTTCTCTTAATGCTAATCAAAACACACATTTTTAAACCATAATTCTTATCTAGCTTTGATTAAGAAGGGCTACAGAGTTGACATGTTATGGCTGAGACACATCTAATAGCAATATTATTTAAAGAATTTGTCAAAAAATAGAAAGTTTACCAGTGCTTGAGCAGTATTCCTGCCTTTTTTAAACCAGGAAGTGAGACAGGGGTCGTTAGGGTATAGCTAACCCTCTTTATGCCTGATTAAATCATGTTTTTGTAAAAATCTGACAGTTGATGGAATTTGATGTTGATGAAATTCTGTGACACAACTTTAAAGGGCCAAGATTTTTATAAAAAATATATTTTAAAACAAAGATGATTATAATAACACACTTTATACCCATGTTATCAGTAGGTATTGTTACTTTTAGACTTTTCTAATTGTTTGACATTGTGAATTCTTGTTTGGAACAACAGTTTTCTGGCACAGAGCAAGTTTAAAAAAATGTCAAAAATTAAAGCAACATAGGATTTTTTTGACAGGACATGATTTGTCCCAAATCTCAACAATGGATGAAAATCTGATGTGCACAGCATATTTTGTTGGTACATATTTTTTTCCTTTTTTTTTTAATACTTTATTTTTAGTAAAACAAAAAAACACATTGGAACAAACTGTTGGCACCTATGCATTCATACTGATATTAAACTAATGGGGGTACATGTCAGTTAATACAATAGCAGATTAGTGATGATCCTGTGAGGTTACAAACAAATCCATTTCTCCCAGTACTGCAAAAATTTATCAGCCGCTGATTTAGTGAAAAAGTAATTCTTTCCATATTTTGGACATCATTCACAATGTTTATCCAGTCGGATATATATTGATATAAACTTGATTTTTTTTTTAAATAACACTAATAGAGCAGAATTAAAACACTAATACTCTGGAATTAAATACCCTAGGTCAGTGGTTCCCAAACCTTGTGCTGAGGCACAGTGATGTACCATAAGGCAAGTCCAGGTGTGCCGTGTGATTTTGTGACAATCATAAATTACTGCAATATAAAACTATACAAAAACGTGCTTACTATATCATTACTTTTTACACACTCATTTCCAGATACAGAGGTTTAAAAACCTTCAATCAAAGTGAACCCCAGTTTTTACTATTTGTGCAACTGCCAGATGGTGTGATCAAGTCCCCTGATTAGCGTCTTACTATTTTCCCCCACTCGTACTCTAGAAACTTTTGGCAGCTGCTAGTCTTCTTGAGTCTTCATAAGCAAGCAATGGATGCCAAAAGAGAGAATTTAACTTTTGTGGCTGCAGACAGATTTCTTTTTTTCCTTTTTTTTTTTTTTTGGCCAAAAATGGCTCTGTTTATTGAAAAAGTTGCAGACCCCTGGCCTAGATGGTGCAACTGGTTTAACTGTTAGGTCGGACTCAGGATGCCAAGTTATGACCGACTTAGCTTAAGACCAGGCATTAGCCCTGTTGGTGTAACTATCCCCTCTAGTCTGTCCTGTAGTAGTCCTGTAGTAGTCCTGTAGTAGTACTCCTGTAGTCCCCTGAAGTCTACACCGCATTTTACATTTGGTGCCACCTGGTCAGAATGAGCAGGAAATCTGCTGGATTCTGGCACAAAATAGTATAGTACAATTGTGCTGTTCTTCAGGTATAAATATAGTAATACAGCTTTCTGCTGCCCTGCAGGAATATGGGACTCAGTAAAGTGAGGATGCTCTGTTAACTGCAGCTGAAATATTTCACTGGTCATGGTGACAACATTAGCTAAAACAGTGTCTCCCTGATATACAGATGAAAGGGTCAAATGAGAACATGGAAGGGCGGAGTGAGAACAACGGTCATCTCTCACGTTACTCTCTCTCTATTGTCCCTCCTCACATTAGTCTGTAACCCCTGACCTGCTCTGTAAAAATCCCCCCAAAAAAGAAAGTGGAGACCGAGATGGTGCGGCGTGGGACTGCTTCCTCCTAAAAGCTCTCATTGTAGTGAATGAGGAAACATAAGCTGGGATTGAGAGGTGCCTTGGGAGATGTCTGGTGCTCCATCTTTGTGTGGAGCTTTGGTCGTCTCCTGCAGATGGAGAGGAGGGAAGATTTTTCATGTCATGTTAACCCAGGAAGAATTTAGAGTGGGGGAGAAGTGCTGGAAAGGCTTGTGACCTAGTGCCTTGGAACTGGATCCACTAGTCTGATGTGTATCTTATTCAAACAGTATCCAGGGCTGAATAAATACTGCTGTTGTAAAGTGATCTCATGTGATACGAATAACACAACAATTGAAACATTTGTTATTGTGTTATTAGTGAGTTTTGAAGGAAATAATTGTTTGTCTGTTTGGTTTTAAAGGGATGTGATGTTTTTCTGAGTCTGGCTTTAAAGGAGGGTTTAGGTGTGAGCCTATGATGCTCTGCATGATGTTTTAAATGCTTTTTAACCCTTCCAATCTGCTCTTGTACAAATGTTTTTATGTCACTTAGAGTGACTCACAGAGAATTATCACCAACTCCAACCACTTTTAGCCTCTTTTTTTACCTTCTTTGTTTTGATTTTCCAGCCCAAAACTCACTGACCTCCTTTCCAGCAGCAACAGACAGCTGCTTTCAGTGAAACAGCTCAGATAAAACCTGCTCAGCAGCAAACAGCAGACAGACACAGTTTGAGATTAGCTAGTGAATTCACTGTAAAAACAGAAGAAATTGAGAAAACTCAATACTTCAAGGCAACTTACTGCAATAGATTTTTGACTTTTGAGCCCAACCAGCTCTGAAAAAGTCTTACCAGCTACTAGTGTTTTGTTGAGACAATTTACTTTTCTCCTTTAGATAAACTTCAATCTTTTTAGAAACCCACAAAATATATGAAGCATTTATCAGCTAAAGAGGCAGATAGTTTTCTCAGGAGTCTGTGGAGACCAAAACAGAGCTACATGTAGGGCTGAACGATTTTGAAAAAATATCTAATTACAGTTATTTTGACTGATACTGCAATTGTGATATGATTTATGACAACGATTATTGTCCGTATGTCTGGACCAGGACACCTCTGCAGTGCCACATTATTTAACTTAAAATGGTATTTTGACTCACATTTCGCCGTTAACAAATATTACACATCCTGCGATTTGAAAAGTGCAGTACATCATATTGACCAATTGTTCAGGACTACCTACAAAGAGAGTGAATATTGGACTTAAGGTGTGATCAAATATGTCCAAGTCTATTCATGACGGAAGCCACATCAAGAGCTGATCAAGCAGGCAGGCAGCCAGACATTGGAACGGCATAGAGCTTCTGGTCACTTTTCAGACTGTAGACTTATGATTCTAAAAACAGACAAAAACCAAATCAACAAAATATGAGCAAATCAATAAAACTGGGCAGGCAAAATGCTTTGCCTCTGATATGGTCCTGGTGAAGACCACAGCATCGTCACAGACCTGTCCCTGGTGGCATCAAGACATTAGACTCTAATCTCAGAACTCACTATCGCTTTGGAATAAGTGGAAATTTTTTAGGCAAGTTAAAAAAATTTTGATTAGTCTTCCCCTCTGCCCCAGTGGAAATTCCGCCCACTTATGTCTTTCCATTAGGGTTGGGTCCAAAGTGATGTCTTAAGATGTCTTTTTTTTTTTTTTTTGGTCTGACCAACAGTCAAAAGCCCAAAGATATTCAGTTTAAGAGTTGTTGATTCATTTTCTAGCAATCAACTTATTAATTAAACAACTAATCTTTACTAATGCTAATCTTCACTACTAACTAATTTTTACTTTCCACAAACCTTGTTTGCAATTGCACCACATTTACACTCATCAGCTGGCCAGAAAGTGAGTCAGAAGGAGGGAGCATGTGAATACAGGCAGATGTTTTGACATGATATGAAAACTTTCTTTGACCATGAAGCCCATTCTGTGGTTTATCAGGCATTTAGGCTCTATGTCAAGATGAAATTAGACTCTGTGAGTCTGTGAGGGTCCAAAAGACCGTGGCGGAAATTTCATCATCCATGTACATTCAGTTTTTTGTGCTGGCACAGACTTGTCCACAAGACCACTATGCAAAGCGTATGGAATACCTTGTGCACATGTGTGGAACACATCCTCCAAGTGGACTCCAGAAAGTAGTGTAACCAGAACTACTACGTATCTGTGGCAGCTGTCTGTGTATATCCAGGCCTTTAGGGATTAAAATGTGCAGAATGCAAAATTTTAAAATTAACAGAGCCAATAAAATGATCATTTCATGTTCATCTCATGTAATTGTCCAAAATGATATCAGGGCACTGAAACAGTAAACTTTTGCCAGTATTTATAAAAATTAGAAATAACTACAAATAAAAAACATGGGCAAATTATATGTAAAATATTATGAGAGGTGGATAATAGAAGTGATGAAAACATATGTGATTTGAAAAACAGACTGATAAATTGTCACTGAATTTCGTAAGCTTGATTGACATTTTATTTGACATAGTGTTGCTCTGATAATCAACTGTCTACCGTTCATCATTCGCAACACTCAACGGACATTTATCGTTTATAGCAAGTGGTCAAAATGTTAAACCATGCCCACTGACAAACTGATCAAGTTTTCAACTCTCAGCTTGCATGCATGGCCCACTCATGACCTTTTATCTTTGTCAATCAAGTTTATCAAATCAATTTCAACACTTCTATTTTTATCAGTTATTTTTTGTTACTTCCACCCTTGAGGCCACCTTCCTTAAATGATGAATGTGAGATGAAGGAAATGAACCATGAATGAATGGTTCTGTTTTCATCATATCAGGACTCTTTTAATCAAACTGGCTTTAAATTAATCAAATCACTTGATAATTTATCGCTCCATTGTTTATTTCACATCCATTTTTACCCAGGGGCATGTCTATACTTTTTCACTGGGGTAGGCCAAGTGGGTAACTGATTTATGCAGGGGTGGCATGAAGTACATGTGTGCCCACAGCACACACTTAATACCATTACTTTATTTGAAATAGCATTGATTTACCATGGCTGTATCCTACACTCTATCCTGAGTTTAATTTTTTTATTTAAAATATAAAGTCCTACCAATCACAACACCATAAAAATATACAAATGCAATATAAAGCTCCCACATTTTATTTAGTCCTCACAAATTCTACCTCCATTTCACCTCTATCCTCAGGCTATGAAGTCCTATTTTCTTCCTCAGCAATCTGACATGTAAAATAGTTTCACTTTCATGGTTTATTATTTATTCACCCCTTTGCTGCATACATTTTTTTGTGTGTGGTTTTTGATTTTGTGAGTAGCATAACAGGAACAGCAACTATAGTGACATCTCATTATACAACACCGTGCTGTAAAATGATCAATAAATTAAATTAACCTTATAATTTTTTCTTTTGCACATTTTTAATTAATCGTCAAACAGCTGGTTCGAACTAAGGTCCCACCTCTCACTGGACAGACAGCCAATAATACTTGAGGATGATAGGGTGGCATTTGGGGTGGCCAGTGCCCCCACAGGACCTCCCTCTAGAAATGCCCCTGTTTTTATCCTCTGTTTTTCATTTCACATGCATTTTCATCGCCTACATTTTTTAAATTTTTGTTACTTCAACCACTCAACAATATATCCTGCAAGCAAATAAAAACAATCTGAATTATGTTATGTTTAAAAAAATCTTTCACATAGGCACATATTGGGCAACATGTATGCCGATACAGATATAGACCGATAGCTGTGATATCTGACTGATATATCAGTCAGGCTCTACTTTAAAAAAAAAAAAAACTTTTTAAAACTTGCAATACATTACTACCTCCCCTTGGAGAAAATTACTTTTATGAAGGAAAAAAAGTTTTTTGCACTATAAGAAAAGAAACAAAAAATAAATAACGCGATGACAGGACTTTTATTACACAGAGATACCTGCCAAATATTTCACCAGAGCTTTTTGAGTCACCTTTGACCTCATTTCATACAAAGCACAAGAACAAATTTAGATCCAGACTAATATGATATGAATCATAATTATAAACCCGTATGTTGCAACGTACGTGTCTTTTTTGGAGTCGGGATGTACTTGCCAACTGTTTTGTTCACTTTGATTGGTGAAAGTATGTCAGTGGGTTACATTGACACCAGTGCAGGGCTGCAGGGAAGGAGGAGCCGATGAACTGGGTCACATGGTTGCACACTGCTCGCTCCTCGAAACAGTCAGTCCTCCTAACCAGCGGAGTTGCGCCTTCCCGCAGCTTGTCCCCCTGTACTATCATTGAATGGAGTCCTGCGAACGTTCAGTGCAGCTACATTCAACTGAAAACGGACGAGCGGAGAGAATTCACCGACGGCTTCCAGGACGAAACACTGACATTTCGGCGCTGCTGAAAACACTGGAAACTTCGGTTTGATATGCGATTTTTTTCTTCCTGTGTTAAAATCTCTTCGCTTCTTGTTTGTCCTGACAACCGGCCGTAGTTTTTACGGTCTTTGCCGCGTTTACGTGTCGGTCAGTGTAAATGTTGTAGCTCACACAGCCAACCGGGATCAATCAGCGACTTTTCAGTTGCTGAACACTTAAAACAGAAAAACGGCTTCAGTACTGAGGTAGCAGAGGAGGAGGAAAACCCCCAAAACTCACAGGATATGGAGTCGACCAAAGCTGGTAAGAGCCATTTAAGTCTCGTTTAAATGACAGCAGCTGCAGCTCGTTGCTACTGAGGCTACATTCAATGAAATTAGTAGCACGACTAGCATAACGAAGGCACTTTAATGTAGTATATTTTCATTAGTCTTTACATTCTATCGAAGCACGTATATGTTGTATATGCGTGTTAACATGTATTAGTGTATTAATGTCAAACTGGGTTAGGAGTACCAGTGGGCTGTTGTTATTACCCAAGTCGAAGGCTCCGGCAGCACTGCAGTCTCTCCTCTCACATGGACCCAGCAGCCTAGCCATGTGCACCTGTGTTTACGCTCCCTGTGCGTCGCCGCTCATTGGACGAGCGGCGCCGTGACGTAGCCATTGCATAATTCCTCCCTTCGAGCTGGTGTGGGGTCTCGCCGCGGATACACGTGAGGCATCTCACAACAGTTCGCGGTGACCCAGTTTTCCCGGGGAAGAACATGCCTGCTCCACGTGGGGGCGTGTTGAAAAAAAACGTCTAGAGTTATGGCGCATTCATGGCCCGTGGGATATTCAAAAGTCTTTGTGTGTTTGCAGTTTTATTCACGGCCTTTGGTTGAAAAATATTTCTGGAAGTCACATTCAACACAGTTTCCATGTGTTAGCAAACATTATAATATAATATTACATTATTATATCATATTATATTGTATTATTATATAGAAAGAGTGTGAAATTTCACATTCTCGTTGAAAAACTAACATTAATGCTTTTCTTTATATGCCACTAAATTAATACTGCTTACAAAATAAAATGACAGGTTAGAAATGGCGTTATTTCTCGTCAAGTGTTTGGTTTAACTAGGCCAACAACAGGTTTCTCATTGATTGTGGTTGACATTTCCCATTGGACATGAATGCAGCACTTCTTTTTCTGTATTCAGTTTCCAGCTATGTCAAGTTTGAGGAATTAATTAAACCAAGACAACAGGTTTGTTGACCTAGATAAAATATATTACACATAAAGTATATTATAGAGCAATATTATAAAATCTTATGGTGCTTCACTATAGTACCATGTGATTATATACTGAGCAAGACTAATTCATGTTAAAATTGGTGCACACAACATTATTAAGATTATTACACCCTGAACTGATTTGTGGTGTTCTGACAAAGGTTTTATTTTGAAACATAGGTTTGGGGAAGTTATGCTTTCCTGTCTCCTCTTCCTTGTCTGCTTAAAAATTGAGTGCATGCATAATGATAATGGATATTTTTATGATTTTTTATGCTAGTAATGACATGTTATTCTTGAAATGTTGCGTGAAATGTTTCTGAGAAAATGTCACAGAATTTATTGAAGTGGGCTTTTAATTAGGTCAACATTTTAGGGTTATCTGTTTCATTTCCTGTGGAAAATATTCAGTACAGTCAGACTATTTTTCCCAGTCAACCTTTATACCAGTACTGCTATGTATTAATGGTCAATATTTGTCTGAAAATCATAAAACTGTAATATAAGATGCAGTGTCTACTTGCTTGAGGTGAAATGTATAAGGTATATCAGTGCCTGTTGCATGAAATAAAATCAACCTATATAAAATGTGATTTGGCCCTTCACCCATTGGTTAAAGGGGCCTGTATGCGTGAATGGCTGCAGGGAGGGGCCAGACTACCTACTACACACACCCTGGTGAAGCTGACATTATGTAATGGCTGTTACCTAATCATTGAGAATGGCAGGGGAAGAAATCAGGTCAGCCTATGTTGAGGGGGAAAAACTGGCTCAGCGGCGGCAGCAGGACGTCTGCTCGCCTCCTACTGGCTGAGGAGCTGTTGTCGTATTATATCTGCCCTCTTTAATGTTAAGCTTGTCCGTTCCACGCAGCAAAACCGCCCAGAGCTGGTGATGGTTGGAGTTAGATTTCATTTGAGGGAAAGGAAACAGCAGGGGATTGTCAGGAGCAGAGATGGTGACCATGACAGGAGAGACAAAGAGAAAAGCACCACCTACAGAAACTTGAATATCTTCATCAGTATTTTATTACACTGTAGTTTGTATTAAGTGTTACTCAACTAGGAGGAAGTAGTGCATGTGTTGGGGACTATTTTCTGCAGTGGATTAATACACACTTGTTTATTTGATATTTGTGACAGCAGGAGAGTGTATGTGGGACTGAGTCAGAATAAACTACAGTGTGTGTGTGATCATGGTATTGAAGGTCACCCAGTGCATCAGTGTGACTCACTGATGTGTTTTTTTAATATACAATATATATATATATATATATTTATATATATCAGTGGATCTCTATGGTGCAGAGGAAGAAAATATATCAGCCTTTGATTATGGCAGCCCTTCAACATTTATCACTAGTGCGGACAAATATCGATTTAGTTTTCATTTGTGGAAATTGAACATATTAAAACAATTTTGACATGTTGCAATATAAATTTTCACACGTAAAAATTACTTTTTAACTAGTGAAAACTGATGGACATCTTTAAAGTAGGGCCCGACTGATACTGGATTTTTGGCCAATGGCTTTATTACAGAGTAAGAAAATTCACATATTGTTATGTCGGCTGATATTCTTCATACAGAAAATAGAATATATACATGGACATATTTTTTATGATCCCTTAAAAATGGTTAACAAGGATTTGTAATTGAGACAGGATGTTTTACAGTTAAACAATAAATGTGATTGTCCAAATTATATCAGGGCACTGAAACAGTAAACTTTAGCTGGTATTTTTCAATGGCTAAATTAAAAAAAAAACACACACAAATAGAGCAACCTGAATTAAGACAAAAGATCTTTATATACATAAAATGCTGCATAGAAAGCTAACAAATAAAAACAATCTGCATTATTGTCCTGTTTAAAAAAAGGTTTTATATAAGCTCATAGTGGACAACATGTATGCCAGTACTGATATAGCTGTGCTAGGCCAATATCGGGCCAGGCTTTAGTCTTAAACTTAATTATATATCAATAATTTCTTTTTGAATTTTCACACGTTGAAAAAGGATTGTGAATATTTTCACTATATTTGCATTTCGGATGTTGCCCTGATTAGCATCTTCATTTTGGATATATACATTAAAGATAGTACAGTGACATTTTGTTTAATTCCTTCTCTGATATCTAAAATTCATGTCTGACTAGTTGTAAAAGGAATTGTAGATTCATCAAATATTATTGTTACTAGTACAAATATAATTTTAACAAAATACCATTGCAATCAGACATCTGGAATTACATTCTAACTGGTAGAGCCCGACCGATACTGGACTTTAGGGCGGATGCTGAATCTGATATTAGCAAGTGAAAAAAATCTGATATCAATAGGCTATACTATCTGATATATATAGATAAAATGTTGCATAAAGCTAAAAAGTTGTCATATTGGCACATTGGACAACGTGAACACCAATACGGGTACAGTCAGATATAGCTGTGATATGCCAATATTTGGCCGATAATATCGGCTGGCTGATATATCAGTCTTACTCTTACAATTCCAAGCTGACATATTGATGATTGAATATTAACTTGTTATAAGTGAATTTTAGATATCTAAAATTTTATTTATGGTATCTGTATCTGTGATATCTGTCAAGAGTTGTAGATATCTACAATGAACATTAACACTCAAAAGACTTGAACTGTTGATATCAATAATTAACTGAGTCGTAGGTGTCTTTAATTAGAATTGCAGCTTGTCAATATTAAACTCTCTCTCTCTCTCTCTATGCTGTTGCTTACCAGGAGGTGTAATAGCCTACATCAGCTCGTCCAGCTCCAGCCCGGAGTCGTGCCACAGCGACTCGTCCAACGGCAGCTACCAGTCGTCCTCCCCGCCCCACGGCTCCTCGCCCAGCCGCCACCAGCAGGGTCAGCCGGCTGACCCCGCGCTCCCCACCACCGGTGGCCAAAACCTTCCAGGGACCCAGAAAAGCGGACGCTCCTCCTCCACTGCCAAATGTGGCATCACAAGTAAGACAGGCAATCTGTAATGTATGTAAAAATGCTTCTTTTAGGTAGTAGATCGACCCTGCATGCACATATGTGTGCATTGTAGGACCAGATGTGTTTTATTCTAGTGGGAGACAGTTGGACAAAAGTGGTAGTGTTTCCACTGCCATAACCACAAGATATAATATAATAAAAACATCTAAATAATAATATCTTGTTTTTTCTTAACTGACTGTGGGCTGTAACTTTGTTTGTCTGGGAAAATGTGAACACAGGCTTGTATAATCTGACTTCAGGGAGAATCCGACCTGGTGGTAGACATTAAGAATAACTCTGCAGCAACAGCTGATGGTCTTGTTTGATAATGTAGGTTATATTGAGGCATCAGTAATAAATTGAGACATTGATTTCATAACCAGTTAAAAAACTCCTTGTAGTGCATTTAAGGACAAGTGCCCTAGAGGCCATCAAAAGTGCATTTTCTCAAACTTTAAGTCAGCAGAAAAACTCAATAAAATCCAGAAAATAAATCTGAGAATAGATTGTTACTGTAGGATGGGAGCAGAACCAAATGCCCTCAGGATGGTTTTCATGAACTTTCATTAAAATGAAAATTCAGTCATTATCTATTCACCCTCATGCTGATTGAAGGTCAGGTTTAGATTTTTAGTCCACAAAGCACTGCTGGAGTTTCACAGGAAAACAGTGTAGCAGAATCTCCCAGACAGTGGAAGTAAATAGTAACCAGCTTTCAAATGGGAAAAAAACAATCGGGGGGGAAAAAAAAAAAACATAAAATGCCTCCATACTGCTTGTCTGATGTAATCCAAGTCTCCTAAAGCCCTGACATGCTGTTCAGTTGCATACGTACACCATCACACCACACACGCCCAGTTCAGACAGTGTGCACGCGCGCATGAATGTGGCTCCAAGCTAAGAATCTACAGTGAAGATTCAGAATAAAAACATGGTGAAAATGACATCTTTTAAGTCAACTTGGCATGTTGGGGCTTTAGGAGACTGGATTACACCGGACAAGCAGTATGGAGGCTTTTTATGTTTTTCTTTTGGTTGTTTTTTTTTTTTTTCCTATTTGAAAACTGGTCACCATTCACTTCCATTGTTTGGGAGATTCTACAACGCTGTTTTATTGTGAAACTCAACACAGCAGTGTTTTGTGGACTACAAAACTAAACCAGACCTTCTATCGGCATGAGGGTGAGTAGATAATGAATAAATTTTCATTTTTGGGTGAACTTTCCCTTTAAAATGAACAAAAAGTTACATTATTGCTGAGTATTTGACAAACCAAACCAATATTCTATTGATTTCTTACCGTCTAGGCAGGTGTTTTCTGCTTATTTTAATGCATTATGAAAATTAGCCCCTTCCAAGGCATTGCAAGTTGACTTTATCATGTACTCAGGGTTTGTACAACGTCTTAAATTTTGGAAAATGCTTAATTTAAACCGTTTAACATGTTTCTAAGGTTAGCAATATGCTTGAATTAGTATTTACCCCTTGGCTGGAGCATCCATGTTTGAAAAAAAAACACTGGCTGGTTTTGTCCCTTTTCCACATGAACTGTAAGCATGTGTTGTTGTCTCCTTCAGAAATCAACGGCCTGGTGCTGCTGTGTAAGGTGTGCGGCGACGTCGCCTCTGGCTTCCACTACGGCGTCCACGCCTGCGAGGGCTGCAAAGTGAGTACACACACATACACACACACACACACACACAGAATCAGTCTGTGCTGCAGTGACTTTGGGCTGTATTTGAAGTGGGTCACCGCCAGCATTGCCATCTGTACAGTTACAACCGGAGACTGAGGTAAACTAGTTCACTCTCCCCATATTTATATCAGCTGCCCCCCATACTTCACACTGCTGTGTGGCCTAGTTAACTGTGGGGAGCACATACACCACAGCACGCCTCAGACAAGCAACACACGCACACACACACACACAGGTTGTAGACTATGTTGAGGAGCTAATATTAAACATCTTGACTGAAACTGAAAACTACAAAGAATGTAAATAATTTAAAGATGAACATGCTAAAATGGAATGATTATTTGGATATAAATATCTGGATGATTATTTGTGTCCTCACTGTCTGTCTCCATGGACACACAGGGCTTCTTCAGGAGGAGCATCCAGCAGAACATCCAGTATAAGAAGTGCCTTAAGAACGAGAGCTGCCCCATCATGAGGATCAACAGGAACCGCTGCCAGCAGTGCCGCTTCAAGAAATGCCTCATGGTGGGCATGTCCAGAGACTGTGAGTATCTGTCTGTACTGTCAGGCTCATTGATCACTCAAACCTGCCATGAAGTTGTGCAATATGGAGAATCCAAGCGTTAAAAAATAAATTGATAAATAAGAAACAATGAAATAAATCACACGTATAAGCAGGAAACTGTGAAGTAATCCAACACATTTGTAAATCCAGCTCAGTATTATTTAATATAATTTTAAATATCCTAGAAATATTAATAAACATGAGTGAATGAGCTGAGTTGAAAAAAATACAGGATTGGATTATTGTATTGCTGTATAGTAGACTTTGTATTTATTCATTTTATGTTTAATTTATTGAATATTGTATAGTCAATGTAATATAATAATGATAATATATTATGAGCTGATTAATTTTGAAATTTTGCTCCATTTTGCCTCCCCTTTTTTTCCAGACTAGTGGAAAGAAAACCTCTTTTTGTGTCTGTAGATTTCGCCTAAATTTTGTTTTGTTGTTGCAATATAAAATGTCTCTGGCATATTTAGACGTAACATTTCTGAAAACAAAAAAACAAAAAACAAAAAGTGTCTTAATGTAAATGATCAGAGTTTTATAGTGATTTACCCTTTTCACCTGTAGGATCTTTCTAATTTTTTTACAGAAGGGTCTGATTATTTATCATTGATTGCCTGATTTATACATTTTATTCCTAAAACGTGATGGAAATAAAAACATTTCATGGTTGTTGACAGTATTTTCTGATTTATGGAGTGATTGTCTTTTAAAACTTAATGGTGATATCTGTTAGTTCAATTTGTTTTTACTGTTTTCACCTGTAGTATTTTGCCAAATGTATGGAATTTTACACAGGATTTCATTACTGATGAATAAAAATTGATTATTCGACTTTTTGCTGCCTAACTTCTAACTCAAAACTGTAAAAACTGAAGGTGACTGAATTCTCTCCTCACCTTGCCTCAGCTGTGCGCTTCGGTCGGATCCCTAAGCGGGAGAAGCAGCGCATGCTGCTGGAGATGCAGAGTGCCATGAACAACATGATGAACAACAGCCAGCTGCACAGCAGCCAGACGATATCCATCGGCAAACCGCTGCCAGCCAGTGCCACAAAACCTACCTCCGAGGACACCGGCTCTGCCCCCTCCTGCTCACCATCCAGCCAATCGGACACCAGCTCCGACCCCGAGCCCACCGTGGCCATGGACACCAGCCCCAGCTCGGCGTCGCCCAGTGCATCGGACAGCGGCGAGGAGGAGGTGATCGGCTCCGTGACTAGGGCCCACCAGGAGACCTTCATGTACAACCAGGAGCAGAGCAGCCTGACGGTCGAGGCCCCGACCCCCGCTGGCCCCCTGAACAACAGCTCCACCAAAATCACCACTAACCACCACAGGATGGAGGAGCAGCGGCAGGACGCCTGGAACCACCACAACAACCTGGTCACCATGGCAGCACAGGACCCGCCCTCCAGCACAGGACCCCAGCCTCAGGAGGACAACGCCACACCCAACCACTGCCCCTTCAGACTGTCCAGGAGTGCTGCCACCACCAGCCACTGTCCAGCCTACACACATGGAGCGTTCAGAGCTCCGCCCTCAGAGGGCCCCACCAATGGAGCCTATACTGGGCCCTTATGGAGAGGAGGCAACAGAATGCACCTGGTAAGATCACAGGAGGAAGAAAATGTATTAAAATGCCATTTAGACGTCAATTAAAAGTTTAAAAAACTGAATAAATTAGATCAAATATCTACAGACAAATGAGAGCTCCAGGAAATTGAGATTAAAGTTGTAGTGCAGAAATACTTGGCCCCAGATAACAACTTAAACCAGCGTTAATTGACTCTTTTGGCCACTTGGGGGCAGCAAAACAAACACATCTGACACATTCTCCTTATAAATAATTGATATAGCCCACACTTCCACATCCAGCCAACACAGAGCAACATTAGTGTTCATTTGGATTCGTGTTTCTGGCCACCTTGGTCTCCACCAAATCCTGAAGGAAATATCTGTCTCGTCACTTGCTGAGCGCTCCATCAGCTAGCCTCCAACCATGTGTGTCGGCTGTTTGGTGTTGGACAGGAAGTGTGCAGTGGGTTTAGAGCCTTATGACTGGAAAAAAAAAACAGGAAAACTATGCAGGATTTTCCCTACAAAACAATGCATAGACTCATGCAAAAATAATCTCTCTGAGTCATCATACAAGACCCACCAGCAGTGCGTGGCGGTGCCTGCATCCAGAGACCCCGCCCTCTGCCCGTACCTTCTCATTTTCTCATTATTTGCTGCTTGGCACGATTTACCAACCCTAAACATCAGATATCCTCAGTATAAGACTTTAACAAACTTATTCTATACTTATTCTACATATAGAATAAAAGACTCTGTTGAGCTGAGGTGGTGACCAGTAATTCTCTGTGGGTTTATCACTACAGTGTATGGAAAGCTATTTAAGTCAATATTAAATAGAAAATATGCCTATCAAACAAATATGGTTATGAAAAAATCCTGAAATACATAAAGTAGGTCACAAATATATAAATAAATGTAAATATGAATATATAAATGAGTCAGTATAGCTCAATATTTATTTCAGGATTTATTTTATAGCCATATTTATTTACAGTATTAATTAGGGCTGGTCATAATGGCTCATAAATATCTCTCTTTTTATGCTATTCCACAATATTTGATATGTATCAAGACACATTATCTCTAAATTAACATACTGTAAATTTGACAGTATTGTAGAGATGGGATATAGTGACTTAAGTGGGTAAAGACCAGACTGTTCTAGCTGTTCTATTATTTGTAAGTTCAGAAAATGACTTTAGTGTTATGCAGCCTTTAAAACCAGGAAAAGCAGCACTTATATCACAATATAATGAATTGAAAATCTAAGACGATATCTGGTCTCATATCATGATATCAATATAATATCGATATATTGCCCATCCCTAGTATTTATGTATTTATTTTTGTAATATTGACTTAAATGTCATTCTGTACAAGCAGCCTCTTTCCCATCATATTTAATAAAGTGTTGATATGAAAAATATTTTAAGTGCAGCTTAAATTTCTCTGTTTTACATAACTCATGGACAAGACTTGAGTGATAATATTCAAAGCTGTTTCGTATTGAATTTGGCCGTTCTTTACTGGGACAGATTCAACTCCATTTCAGGTTTTACAAACTTTTTTTTTGGTCGACGCTGGACCACATACTATGTCCAATTTATGATTATTAGTATGATAGATAGATAGTTAGATATAAAAGTCAAACTATATCAGCCTCAGCCTTATTTACTATCTGTTATAACCAGTCAAACAGAGCATATTATATTCCTCTGTCTTCTGTCCTGACCTCAGGTTTGTCCAATGAACACATCAGCTTTCGTGGATCCTCAGAAGTCTGGCCATGAGGTGTGGGAGGAGTTCTCTCACAGCTTCACCCCCGCCGTCAGGGAGGTGGTGGAGTTTGCCAAGAAGATCCCAGGCTTCAGAGACCTGTCCCAGCCCGACCAGGTCAGCTTGCTGAAGGCCGGAACCTTCGAGGTACGTTACACTTTACTGTGCCATGTGCCACAGATCTCCCTCAGTGTTCATAGAAAGCTGGCCAGAGCACCAGACTCACTGAGCAGTTTGTGTTCTGCAGGTGTTGGTGGTTCGCTTCGCCTCTCTCTTCGACGTGAAGGACCGCACCGTCACCTTTCTGGGTGGGAAGAAATACAGTGTGGACACTCTGAGGGCCATGGGGGCCGGGGACCTCCTCAACTCCATGTTTGACTTCAGCGAGAAGCTCATCAACCTCGGGCTCAGTGAGGAGGAGATGAGCCTCTTCACTGCTGTGGTGCTGGTCTCTGCAGGTGGGTTTATAACCTGTGGAATATCTTTTAATGCAATATTGTGTTTTAATGGACCAAATGGAGAAAATCATAGGCTATTTCAAGTCTGACTACATGGCAGTTAAGGATTGCTACATATTCCCTTCATGAAAAAATATTAAATTACTTTTAGAACTACCATGAAACAGCAACAATCGAAAAAAAACAACAACTTTGGCATCAAAGTTCATTCTTGAGTCCAGATGTGATTGTTCTGTTCAATATTTTGGGAAATAACCTTATTCACTTGGTTGCTGAGAGTAAAAAGATCAACACCACTCTCATCTCTATGTTAAACATGAAGCTGGAGCCGCCTAGCTTAGCTTAGCATGAAAACTGAACACAGGCAAACAATCTCTATCCAATAATAACAGTTTTTCTACATATTCTTAACCCTTGGACAGAGCCAGGCTATGTGTTTCCTCCTGCTTCCAGTCTTGATGCTAAGCTAAGCTAATTGGCTGCTGGCTGAAGATTCTAATTTAATTGACAGATATGAGAAGCGGCAATATTGATCCTTTTATATTACTCTGAATAAACATATTTCCCAAAGTGTTCATCTGGAGATGGCTAGCTTAGCTTAGCATAAACCCTGGAAATGGAGAAACAACTAGCCTGGCTCTAGCTACCTGCACCTCCAAAGCTCACTAATTAACAGTTTTTGCACAGATTTTTAACTCTAGGACAAAACCAGGCTAGCTGTTTCCTCCTGCTTCCAGTCTTGATGCTAAGCTAAGATAAGCCAAATTAGGTAGTGGCCGTAGATTCTAATTTAATTGACAGATATGAGAGGCAACAATATCAATCCTTTTGTGGTACTTGAATAAGCATATTTCTCAAAATGTAATTCTGAAGATGGCTAGCTTAGCTTAGCATAAAGCCTGGAAATGGGGAAAACATCTCCAGAATCGCTTACTGCACCTTTAATTCCCATTATCTCTCAGCCTAACATCGTGACTCTCTGCTCTTTCAGATCGTTCCGGCATCGAGAACGTGAACTCTGTGGAGGCCCTGCAGGAGACGCTGATCCGTGCCCTGCGGAGCCTCATCACCAAGAACCACCCCAACGAGTCGGCCATCTTCACCAAGCTGCTGCTCAAACTGCCCGACCTGCGCTCGCTCAACAACATGCACTCTGAGCAGCTGCTGGCCTTCAAGGTCCATTCCTGAAGTTTCCTCGAGTACTTGACACAACCCCGACACAAACTATTTAACGGTCATATGTGACGGGACCCGGAGGCCCCCTCACCTCCCAAACCCCCCAACCACACCTCCTGCACCTCCACACTTCCCCCATGAGGCTTTGGGTTCTGTTCCTTAAGTCTTTAAATTGAACTTAAAGCTCAAACCAGACACTTAAAGGGGGAAGAAGACCATAAAATGTTCTTGTACTGTACTGTAGGGCGTAATGCCTGTGTGATGGTAATGCATACATACAGACACACTGATTGATGTATATGTTTCTTGTGTTTGTGTGTAGCATACTGTATGTTTGCAACTGTACAAACGGTAGAAGCACTTTCCTGTATAGTGTAGACTGGTATTTTTGCATTCATAGTGCAATATGTGACTGCTTTTTGAGTTGAGCTGTATAGTAAGGAGTCAGGAAACTTTATGTATAATTTTCAATGGCACACGATAATTTGAACAGGTGCTGTGCTCATGTGATGAGCGGGAAGTTGTGTTTGAAAAAAAAAAAAAAAAAAACCCAGACGCTGAATGACTGAGGTAGAAATCTCTTTAAAAAGCAGACGACAATGAGAAGAATGTGGACGTAAAGCTGCTAAAGAGCTCCAGCTTTCCAGTTCGGTCACCACAGAATGTTTCATTTGAACGAATTTGGGAAGAAAGAGAAGGCGATGTCTTTATTTCAGGCTTTTCATGCAGTTGTTTACGTGCAATGTTGTGTTATTTGTCAGTTGCGGGTCATTTTCTTTTCTAAATTATTTGGGCATTGTGACAAATCAAATGTATCAGTGTCACTCTATCGCTCGCTGATTTCCACACGTGGATCA
This sequence comes from Lutjanus argentimaculatus, assembly GCA_034769285.1. NCBI lineage: Eukaryota > Metazoa > Chordata > Actinopteri > Lutjaniformes > Lutjanidae > Lutjanus > Lutjanus argentimaculatus. Next base: position 905,941 of record JAWZSL010000008.1, on the reverse strand, counting down.
TTGGAAATGGAGTAACACTGAACCAGTGAAATCAAATTCTGGACTTGTTTAAACATGATGGAAATACATTTTCCCTTTATGTATATTTTTCTTTAATTAAGAAAAAAACAACACTTTCTATGATGCCCATGTCTATAATGCATTATAAATATACTTGTAATGCATCATTCTGTGCCCATGGCATTGCCCATGCGTTATAACAATTATTACAACATTATAAAGCATTTCATAATGACCTGAAAAGGACAAGTGTCATAATGCTTCATAAGTGGTCACTCAGTTCCAGTTTTTTTTCAAGGATCATAGTGCATTATACCACCCTAGCCCGTAAAGTATAGGTTATTGCATCAGAGAATTTCATTACTTCACTTAAAGCAGCCAGTGACCACTTAGAGTAACTTATAATCACATTATAATGCATTATAACAGTGATTATATTGCATAAAAATGATTCTATTGTATTGCAGTTGTGAGAATTTACTATCATCCTTGCAAGAAAATGCCAGTGACTGACTAGCATTTATGAGGCATTATGATACATAACTTTATAAGTCATCATATAATATGTGTTGTGTTATTATTATTGTAAATTATTATAACTATATATCAGTGCTTATAACTACAATCATACAGTGCTACTAGCAGATTATATAAAGTATTATGACTATTTCTGGGTGCTTATAATGACCACTAAGTTATTTATAATCACATTATAATGCATTATGACAGTGATTCTAATGTATTATAAAATGATTGTAAAGTATTACAACAATGAGAATTGCAAAAAAGTTAATGAGTGACCAGCAGTTATGAGGTATTATCATACTTGACCTTATCTGTCATTATAAAATGCTTTATAATGTATTGTGATTATCATGAATATTTATGAGCACTTAATAACTATAATTATAAAGTGCTATAAGCTCATTATATAGAGCATTGCCAATATTTTTGTGTGCTTATAACTATACTTAAATAGTGCTATAAGGAGATTATAATGCATCATAAGTGTTTATAATGCATTACGGGCATGGGCGTGATTTAAAGTGTTACCCAAAAAAAGGAAAAAAAAAAGTGTTTCTGAGATCCTCATGTCTGCTATCCTGTCGTGCCCCAGGTCATGTTGAGTCTCCTACCTGCTCAGTGGTCAAATCCGAGACTTGATGTTGCTGTCTGAGACTGGACGGCAGAGAAAACGTTGTCTCACGGTCACCAGCAACTCCCACTTGCTTGAATAAACTTCATTTCTGTTTTACAAAGTGTACAGGCTTTAGCTGAGTGTAGTTAAACTGAATAGGTAGGACTATTCCATATAAAATATGATTGTAATATCTCTGAAGTGATTGTAATTTAAAGAAATTAGCGGAGTCGAGGTGACGGCTGAGTTGCTGGTGTTCACATATTTTTGCGACGCCATCTTTTTTGTTCCCTGTCGGTGAATTCAGAATGTCTGGCCTTTGAATATCCAGAGCTTCTGTCATTGTGTTAACAGTGCTGACATGTGGTTCTGTTCTCCTCTGTGAAAGGATTGCAGTATGCATAGATTTCTATATAAATACATACATACTATCATACATACATAACTGTATAGATGAATATATCTATATAAATAAATTTTATAAATGCAATTCATGTTGTGCAGTGGTTATTGAATTTGTCTGGTGGTGATTTAGTGAATAAATCATGTAACGTTTACATTGTCAGATCCACTTATAGTTCCACCTTCACAAACCTTCGCCAACTATCCTTAGCCCTTGTCAAACACACGTTGTTAACCCAGGGTTAACCTAAGCCCAAGGCTATACAATTCACACTAGCCTTAGTTTAAATGTCCCATAGAACACGCAACTAAATGTTTAACATTCTACAATGACCTGTGACTACTCTTAAATAGCCCTATCTTATGCCGACACCTCTGCAAATTCAGAATTAACCCTGCTCTAGAGCAGGGCCAGCAAGCCCTAGGCTAAAGTCGGGGTTAACCCACTTTGAAATTTCAAAGCTTTCTTTGCCTGGGACTACCTGCTACCTTAGCCTGTGGTTAAGATGGTTCTAAAAGGCTCATACTGCATAGTCTTTGCCCAGGGCTAAGAGTGAACCCAAGGATACCTTAGAATTCACATTACACTTCAATTAGCCCTGGTTTAAATGTCATGCAATACGTGAATCATGTTTCTGTTCTAGAATGATGTACGACCACTCATTATACATAATAGCCTTGAGACTTGTTTGACACCTTTTAGTCCTGTGTTAAGTTGATTTTCAGGGGTAACCGCACAAACTCTGGGCTAATTGTGCTGCAGAGCAGGGTCAGCAAGTCCTACACTAAAGTTGGGGTTTGCCCACTTTGGAATGTGCCAGGATTGTACCAGAGTAGGGCTTCTCATGCTGCAGTTAGCCCAGGGCTAAAAGCATTCTTAAAACCTTCTTAACCCCAGGCTAAGAAAGCTTTCACACTGGCCCATTCCAAAGAGGGCTAACCCTGAGTTTAGCCTGGACCTTGCTGGCCCTGCACCCCAGAGTTTGTGGTTTTATCCCGACTCAGCTAAAAGCCAGCATGAAACAGTCCTGGTAGAGTAGTCATGTGTCATTCTAGAATGTAAACATTAGTCATTTGTTGCAACAGACATTTAAACCCCGACCAGTAAAAGTGCAGTGTGAATCATATAGCCCTGTGTTTAGGTTAACCCTGGTCTAAAAACATGTGTGTGGAAAGCGGTTAAGTTATGCCAGGGTCTGCCCTTAGCTAAGACTATGCAATGTGAAAAATTTTAATAGCCTGGGACTACCAGCTCCCTTAGCCTGGAGCTAAGAAGTTTCTAAGAATGCTTTTAGCGAATGACTAAGTGCAGTCTAAAAAGCCCTTGTGTTGATTCTTAAATCAAGCTCCACAGAGAGCTGTGGACTCAAAGCTCAAGGCTTTTAACAATGTCAAACATTAATTCATATTTAATTCACTATAATAACCAAGCAATATATTTAGTCAGAAAGCTTTACGGCTCATTGGGCTCACTATCAATTTGGGGCTTGTTTTCATTCATTACTATTAAGCTCTAAAGATGCAGCATTTCAGTTTAAGTCCTGAAACTGCAGCTGAAATGGATCTTTGTCTCTGCTAAGAGGGCTTCCGTGCTGTTTATTTGTCTGTCCCTTAATTAGCAGGACATTTTAAAAGCTATTCAGTAGATTTCAGTTTAATTTGGTGGAAGACAGACATGGACAAAGTATAATTACAATTAATCTGCCAAGGGGTGGGATATACAAGGCAGCAAGTGAACGGTGGTTCTTCAAGTTGATGTGTTGGATGCAGGAAAAATGGGCAGCGTGAGGATCTGAGTTATTTTGACAAGGGCCAGATTGTGGTGGTTTGACAACTGGGTCAGAGCATCTCCAAAATGGCAGGTATTGTGGGATCTGTGGTTAGTACCAACCAAAAGTGGTCCGAGGAAGGACAACTGATGCACCGGCAAGAGGGTCATGGGCATCCAAGGCTCGGTTATGTAATTTTTAAAGAAAGAATTGAGGAGTTGCACAGCCGACTATTTAGAACTATCAAATATTGCAAGTGAATATCTGGCAAGTTAGATTAGATGTGCTTACTGGAAAAAGAAAACTATATAAGATTGAATCTTCAACATTTTTTTTTTTTTGTATGATCTCAATTGACTTTGTGCCAAAGACAAAGCTACAGAGTTGTGATGGAAACTCCAGGTGCAATAGCATGAGATTTCTAAAGAAGATGCTGTGCAGAGAATTCCTTTCATCTAAAACCTGTGAAGATTCAAGGCTTAGCAGTGTGACTGACTGCGGTAGTGTCACTATCCATCAGCAGATGGCAACAGGCAGCTTCCTCTCTCTGTGTCCACTCGCAGCCACTCCCTGCAGCCTGGGACTCAGACACCATCTGCAGCCTGCTCATGTTGCCTCTGGAAACCACATTAGAAGTGATTTCAGTTCTCTGGAAGCAAAACATCCTACAAAGAATCAACACATGCTTCAGATTAATATTTTAGTTTATAAACTACAGCCTCAAACCAAGATTAATATTGAACCTTTGTCTATTCAAGTCAATCTGTTATAAGATGCATAACTACATGTATACTCATACTGTATATTGGACATCAGTTCATCATTGTCCTGTCATATACATTATACATATATAGTGTCAAGATCTGTGGGTGATGTCAGTCATCTAATTTGTACCAAAGTTTGGTACCAAAGACCAGAATGTGGGAAGATATTATTATAGGAATTTAGACTGTCCATCAAAAAGAAGAAAGTCAAAATGGTATTTCAACTTTACTCTTGACATTTCAACTTAATTCTTGAAATGCAAGATAAAAAATTTAAAAACGTCAGCCTCCTCTCATTTCCCCCAACTATGCCTGGTCTTAAAGGAGAAATCTGTAAAATATTTACTGTAATAAATCATAAAATAACCATGACGTGTGATCAGAGAGCAAGGAAACATGTCACGATGGAATACTTGCATCTGTGGCAGCATCGCTGCAGCTGCAGTGCCCCCCTTGAAATTTCTATTCCAGCCAAAATAACTTGCTGTTTGCCTGAGTTAAAATTAATGCTGAATGTTCGCAGGATGAGTAAGTGTGTGTTTATGAGTGGTTGGAAATCATTTATAATCTTGTAGAAGGCATAGATGTTTATAACTGTTAAACTGAGCAAAATGTTAAGGAGTTTGGCAGGCAGTGAGACAGGCAACCACTGTGGTCTCTGGTCAAAGTGGGCTTTTGTTTGGTTTGACTTTACATTGACAGACAACAGCTGATCACAACTTACAGTGGAGGACTTGTCTTCACTCGTTCGGGTCCCTTTTTGTTTAAATGTCGTGCATGCACACATGGCTATGCGTACAGCATGACGTGCAATGCAAAAGGTAACTGCAAATATGGAAATGCATTCAGCAGTAATACCAACACTGCTCAGTAACATGGTTACATGTTGTCCCACTATGTCTAAAAGTTTTCATACCTCTGCTGAACGGCCACATTCAAAAGCGCAGTCATCTCTCCTCAAGAATTTAGGCATGATGACTATCTCCTTCCAAAAGCTGACATTAGCCACTAATGTTATGATGCCTGTGTGTTTTTGTACCAGGGTTTAGTCACAAAACAATAGGTCTTACCCGTTCTGTCTCTTCGTAGCTGATAAAAGGACCAGGAGTCGCCGGATAAAACACTTAAGGTAAGACAGCAAGACAAGGGACAGGAAGATTTATGTTGACCTATATTGTGCAAGACGAGAGACGTAGTTCACTGAGCGGTAAAAAAAATAAATAAAAAAATTGAACTATAATAAACCTACCACAAACTGCAACTTTGACTTTGCTTCTCTATACCAAGTTTTAATAGATAAATGCTATCTATCTATCTATCTATCTATCTATATAATTCATAAATCGTTAACTGGCTACTTACCTCTGATAGCTAATGTTAGAAAATGCTAGCTAACTAGTGAGCTAATCTACATCAACCGTTAGTTAGCTAATCTAATCTAGCATTTTTGCTAACATTAGTTAGAGGATTGTGCTATTGGAAAACTGGTTTCAGCTGCTTTTAGACAAGGTAACAAGAACTTTGTCTGAAGCTTATTGAAGCCTTTTGGTTTACCTCATATGAATCAGTAGCGCCTCTGTATCAGCTCATTAAAAGGATGCTTAAAAAACATAATCAGACTTTTTTAAAATACAAAAGTAAGCAAGGTATGGAAGATAATCAAGGCCTAAATAGATGATAATTAAATAAAATCATAAATAAAAAAGAAATACATTTTTTAAAAAAAAAATGTCAATCACAAGCAATTCAAAGACAAAAGTAAGAAATTTCACTTAATATTAAATTGCAACAAAAATAAAAGCACAAAACAAAATTCTCTCAAAACCATCTTTATTCTCAAGAGCCAATTCACATTAGCTGCAATCATCAACAATCATGAGCATTAAAATCATTTCCTCTTGAGGTCCTCCGCGCTCATGTCAAAGACCTGTCCACAGCTGGACATGGATTACCGGACCATGTTTCCAGTAAAAACGCAGAGTGCAAATCAGCATCTGGTCAGATTCACTCCTACACCTCCACACACTTTATCTCCCTTTCTCTCCGTGACGGTTTTCCAGTACGTGTTGAACAGATGAGTTGAACAAGAAGACACTCAAACACACAAGGAGAGAGATCTGTGTTGACGGTGGATGACTTTTTGTCTGATGCTGGTTACACTTTGACCAAGAAGTTGTCCTTAAATGTGTTCATGTGTAGCTGTGCTGCTTTGTACTGACAGTGAAGTCCAGCTACAGTAATAACTGATTTTTTTTTTTCATTAATCGCAGAACTAATGCACTAATTTCCGTGTTTTTGTTTTTTTTAATGATCCATAATGTCTTGCTCATTGTTCTTTTGCAGAGATGTGGAAATGGATTTGAGAGCAAGATACTGTTTTTTTTTCCGCTATGCAAAACAATATCATGTTCATATTATGCTAACAACATCCGTAAAAAAAATCTGCAGTCTGAAAATATACATCCTTTTTTCCTTTGTACTGTAAAATAGCTTTTCTATGGTGCAACTCTCGTTATTGGTTTGTAACTGAGTAACCTAAAGAGTAACAACTCGTGGGAGAGATAACAGTGTACTGGCACCTCGTCAGGAACAGTAAACATTTTCTGAACCACCAGTCAGCATTGACTATGTTTACATGCACCAACAGCACTGTGCATACGAAAATTCAAGTAATTGTGTGTGTGACGTGTAAAAGTCCAACATAGTCTCATGGCCATTAATGCCACTTTGTACACACAAAAGACAAACATTCGTATCGGAAACTACAAAAAGTTCCTCACGCTAACTCAATTTTCTGTTTTCATGTAATTTTTAAAATGACTAGTTTTAGTTTAGTTTTTTGGGTTAAAGCTGCACTAGTAGTAATTTTTTTTAATCAGGTAGTCGAATGACTACCTGTGATATGAAGGTGTCACTTGCAGTGAAGAAGCGTTTTCTTCTTTCAACCCATTGCCTTAATTTCATGGCCCACAAGTTTACTGTTTAGTTTCTGCCTCCACGAGGGCTGCCACCCGTCATGTACTCGGGACACTCATTCTGAAGAACTTGGAGGGAACTGTCTTTTGAAGGGGGTTTTGATTTTTACTCTTCAATTATGCTGGAAAATATATTTTAAAAGATCAAACTCTTGGCTATTAAACCTTGTAATGGGCCAACCTCCTAGTGATTTAACTTTTTATTAAATTTATTAAATTAATTACAGGGTTTGCAAAATGATACATTTTTTGATTTCACAGGACAGTCGAAGTGAGCAGCCATTTTATTTTTTTAAAGTGTCTCAGAGTTCTCTTAATGCTAATAAAAACATACATTTTTAAACCATAATTCTTATTTATCTTTGATTTAGAAGGACTACAGAGTTGACATGTTAAAGGTTGAGACACATTTGATAGCAATTTAATTAAATTAATTTGTCGAAAAATAGAAAGTTTACCAGTTCTTGAGCTGTATCCCTGCCTTTTTTAAACCAGGAAGTGAGACAGGGGTCCATAAGGTATAGCGAATTAGAGTGTTGGTATAAAAATATTTTTTAAATTAACTTTATATTAACAATTAGTCAAATGACTTCCTGTCATATGAAGGGGTCACTTACAGTGAAGGAGCGTTTAAACCTCCACCAGCTCATTGTTTTTCTTTTATGGTCCACGACTGTACTGTTTAGGTTCTGCCACTAGGGTTGCCACCCACTGCGTATACGGGATTGCCCTGTATTGAAAATTGGCCTGTCATAATATCAGATTTTCATTCTGAGATGGGCATGGCCAAAAGAATTCATGATAACCACAATACCGCGGAAAAAACAATCCGTGCCATCCGTGAAATACATCTTTAACTTTGTGTATTGTGTTTTTTTTTTTTCTTTCAAATGAATTACACTCAAAGTATGAGTGTAAGGAGGTGGAGAGAGACTACTTTCTGTCCTTCTGTCCTCCATCGTGAACTTACTGCAACATTTAGCAGGGGACTACTACGTCCGAGTAGGGTAAGGGCAGAGGATACAGCCCAGACCAATCATTTTGCCCATGATGTTTCAATCCTCACAAGTCAGTCTGTAAATGCTTCACTGAACAGAAACCGAGGACATTCTCCCAGCTTTCGTTGCTAAAACTCGGTGGAAACGATTAGAGAGTTTAAAAAATTCTCCAAAGTCTTTAGGCAGCCCTTCATATTGGGGTGGCGCCATGGAAAATCATGAACCTTCTACTGAGGAGAAATGGGGGAAAGCTCATCCATCGTGGGGACACTGGGGGCAGCGTGTCCATTAAGGCGAGTCTTTGAAAAAATGTAAGGGTACGCCCCTTACATTTCTTTGTATGTTAGCGGCCATTCTCGCTGCCATTCACGCATCTGTTTTGCATTCAGAAATTTCCAGACCATCAGTGGGCAGCGAGATCTCAGCTCATCTGGTATTACAAGACGAGATGCAACTGTACTTTACCTTTATTGACTTTTTCTTTTCTTTACATTCATGTTGAGAAGAGCAGCAAGGACTTTGAAACCGATGCATGAAAAGCACAAACTGGTGCATTAAAATTCACCGGAATGCAGGAAATGAAGTGTCCTGATGCTCAAAATCTCACGGATACAGGTCTGTGTCTGGGACATTTTGGCTTTGTTTTTGTACAGTGAGACAAAAGTGGGGACACAGCGTCTATCTTTATTTACGTCAATGTGGCAACCCTAGCCTCAACGTTCCCATCAACTGCTTTACTGGGAAGCTGTTTTTGGCGTAAAGTTCAGATACCTCCCCTCCATTAAACGTCACACAGACAAAGTTAGCGGCTAGCTGGTGAGCATCATGAAGCGCATGCAGCAGCAGCTATCGAGCCACATAGTTTTCTCAGAAGTTGTTGAAGAACAAAACAGATTTGAAGGAGAATAAACATTAGACTTACATTCATCAGGTCACCAGAAACACAACTCCAAAATAATGCTAACTCCACGTCTTCAGGTAAGTGAATAGGCAATAGTTTGCTAACATTTTAGCCATTATCAACTGTATAAGGCCATAATTTGTAAAATGAGTGTGAGTCTAAACTTGTTCAGATGGCCAACTAAAAGAGACTAATGCAGGTTTGAGGTTACTGTAAATACTTTTGGTTGATGGTAGTTTTGGTCACTTTCCTTGCTTTAAAAACTCACTGGTTGAGCTAACAGTCCATTCCTTTTAAATATCAAATGAAACTTATGAAATGAAAACATGACATTTGTAAGTGCTAATGACATTACACTGAAATGTCACGGTTAAATGACACTGCTGTAATGTCTAATGCTAATGGTTTATTGTTGGACTTTTATTCTGGATTTTTTTCTCTTGCACAAGATGTGATAAGGGAAATAACAAGACAATGAAAGTTCCAATTACTCTGACCTAGAAAGCTTTTATAATGCAATGCTCAATCAACTTGTGCCTCTCCTCAAAGACCATTAGCCTTGAAATGAGTTGATACTTTAAGAAACCTGGGGCTGGCTGTACAGGCAGACTTTAGTCACACTTTAGACCAGTGTCAAAGTTCATCATTTTCAAAGAACCATCCAATCTTGACGCTCTTTACACACAGGTTGAGATTTTTGTTAATTTATACTGACTGCCGATAAGCAGGGAGCGAGAGTTCTTGGTCCAAACTGGCCCTGCAAGCATTAGTTCCTCACTGCAGGTTCACTGAAGGAAATGGATGACAATATTCCATAAACCTTGATTTGCAACAGCTAAAGGAAAGCACAGGAAAGGTGTTGAAGAAATTGTGCTAATATACCAGTTGGAGGGTTGGGGGATAAACAGTGGAGGCTAATGCAGAGTTAGTGATATCATCAGGCTTAAAACGACAGATCAATATTTTTAATAGCAACAAATGTTAAAGTGGTCACCATAGACAGTTATTACCCAACTCTGCAGCCCTACAGAGATTTATGTTTTTTAGCCCTATGTTTTAGTTTTAGTTTGATGTATAATTTGGTCTCACAAATCTCATCAGCCCTGTTTTTCAGCCAAAAAGCTCCTGTCAAGAACCCAACGTCAAATAGACAAACTGAGCAACTAAAAGGGTACTCAAGTGTAGACCTTCGACAAGGCCAGATGCCCTATCTCACAATGTTCATAAAAGTGGAAAATTATTTGTGTCAGCCCCTTGATTCGGGTTTGTTCCAAAATTTAATGAATTCAGCTCAAGGCCCTTTTCCACCAAATTAGTTCTGGTTCGGTTCAAGATTCTCAGAAACCTGGTGCTATCTAGGAAACCAGCCACCAATTTTAAGCCAAACCATTGTTATTAAGGATGTCATCAACAGAGGGTTTTTGCACATTACACAGTGACCTGTATAATATGACACGCCCATTTTGGTTCCCAAAGAAAAACTGATATCTTTTGGTTCCTGCTTTTTCCGATTCCAAACCCATCTATTGTTTAAGGAAATGCTTCCAACTTTGGTGTGCAACCAGAATGGGCACACATCCATGTTAGTAGTGGAGAAGGCCTACAAGTTTCATGAAAATTGAGCCAGTAGTTTTTTGTAATCCTGCCGATAGATGACATTGAAGACATACCCTTTAGTGGAGGTAACTAGCAGGTGAAGAAAACCAAACATCTAGCAGACAAAGTCAAGGTTGTGTTGAGTTCCAACCCTTTGTTGGCAAAAAAAAAAAAAAAATCAAAAGATTCATCTTTGAAATGACTCAGTTTTTATTTTGTACAAGTGTCTTGACTCTCAATGTGGCCCTTTACTTGTGCAGGAACCCAGAAATATTTACAGAAACTCTGGGACTCCAGGAACTTCACTTGCATTTCGATCTAAGGAATGAAGTTCCAGTTCTGGTTTCTGAGACATAGATTACGCCTTCCATGAAGCCCCTGCTCCTGAGGTAGTATGTATTACTGTAATTATCCCGCAGCTCTCAGGCTGAAGTTAAATTACTGATGTTACTGACTGGTCAAACACAAGCCTCCAAACTGCTACAGCATGTGTACAGGGTCGTGTCTAGAAGGGAACCCCAGCAACCCGAAAGATCTCACAACTGTGATCATTTTAACCCAAACCATGATCTTTTCCTAACCCTAACCTGGTGTGTTCTGTCCCTATACCTGACCAGATTCTACCACAGTGTTCCAAGTTTCACAAATCTTGGGTTCCCTTCTAGACAGCTTTCATTCAGACTGCAAGCAAGCAAGCATTGCTGCTAGGATATCAGGGCTTAGCACAGGAATTTCTTTTATTGGTGTTGACATTTAACAAAGTTGCAGCCGAATTCCTGAGACTAGTGTAAAAGTGTATAAAAATCGAAAAAAGAGGTAATAGAGATCAAGCGTTCAATGTGGTCCAGTACTAAGGTAGAACATCAAACAGTCATGAAGCAGTAAATTACAAAAGACAACCAGATGATGGCGCTGTCATCCATCTCATTGCACTTCTTTAGTGCCTATTAGGTCTAATTTACTCATGTAAAGTTTGCTGGTCTAATCTTCACGGTTCTTCAGATGCAATGGAAACGCACCAAAGGGACTTTGAGGTCATTTAGTTCCTGAGTTGAGTTCCTGGGACTGTTTGGTTGAAAGTCTAAGAGCAGAATTAAGAGTGGCCTAACTCTAGGTCAGTCTAACCTATGCGTACTTGTGCAACCAGCCCCTGGTTGTGATAACTGAGCAAATTCATTTCACATTTTTTAATTTTTTGTTCATCTTGTGCCTGCAGCAACTGACATTCAAATGAGTTTAGGTCAATTTATGATCATTCTACCAACATTGTTTTGATTTTTACTCAATGTTTTCTACGAGGACTACTTTGTTAACTGGTTGATTAATGGCACCAGGCAACAACTCGTCATAGCAATGACTTTAACAGGACTATGGATAACAGGGGTGCATGTAAACGTGGCCAATGTTACTTTTCCAAAATGGCTCTGGCTCAAGTGCGGCCCGGCACGTTGACCGGGGTGACCGCCCGAGCCCGGGTGCCTTATTCCCCCCGTTCACTCTCTCCCTCTGATTGTCTGTGCATTTATTTTTGAGACTGTACAGTTTGTGAGGTGTGTGTGTGAGGTCCGGGTCATTCAAACACTGCAGCAATTCTATTGCTTTGATAAAAGGCATCACTTCACAGAAAAGAGAGAGAAAAAAAAAACCACAAGCTGCTTTGAGGAGTAGTGTGAAGCTTGAAAAAGCGAGATATACAAAGCAAATGTTTGTCACATTGCAAACGACAATACCATAGCGAGGCTTTTCAGAAGAACAACACAAAAAAAAAAAGAGAACATACCGGCTAAAATCAAAGAAAGGAAAGAGCGCTACGTTTTCACAATCTCACCAGCTTTCTCAGTGTACCTCGCTGATGATGAGTCATACTGTTGTTGTTGTTTTTTTTTTTTTGGGCCCGCCAATGTTCACAAATCCCACCGGTTGGTCACAGTGGTGGGGTCTGACCCATATCTTATCCAGGCACATGCATATATGCATACATGTGCATGTGTACAGTATGTGTACTGTATGTGCTGTATATGTGTATGTTTGTGTGTTAGTGTATATGCATGCCATCATAAGAGGGTGGTGGGCTGTTATACAAACATAATGTTCATTTCTGCATGTAAATAACAATACAGTTCAATCAGTCATTTCCCCAACCCACCATAGCACCATGACGTCACTGTTTCAACAGTCTCCCATTTTCAGAGAGTTGTGAAAAAAAAAGGAAAGAAAACGCTTGAAATCATCGTATGTGGGACTCCACGGCAACATGACCGAGATGAAACATTTAAAACTCATTATAGAAGCTGCTAATGTGGACTAACACGCGAGCCGGAGGGGGGACTCTGCGTGAGCGGCATGCACTAACTAGCATAACCAGTCAAGTCTTTATATATCGCTATGAAAGCCCAGCAGGGATTCAATAAGGAGGGCATCATTCACTTGGTTTTGGCACAGCATGTGGCATCGTTACACAGAAACAAGTACTATACTGTATGATTGTCTTTTCCTGACATCAGTGTCATTATGTGCTTTAGTTTAGACCTGACCAGTCTCTGGAGATGATGAACAAACAAGCTCTTTTTTAATGCTTCTGCTTGCGTTCCTTTCGATGTTGGAAGCCTGAATCACAATTGGGTTGGTTGGAATTACAACCATTTGGTGTTTCCATGGTCCGGTTTGTATAACGAAAGACAGAAAACACAAGTAAGATTTCCTTCACCCGGATAGTTTTCTTCTTTTAAAAACACATCTACAACAGCATATTAGAGCCATGGAGGGAGTTCAATTGTACCCTGTCATACCTCTGCCATTCCAAGTGCTGGCATTTATTTACGGGTGCAATTAACAATTATTTTCAATGTTGATTAATCTATTAATAATTTCCTGATTAATTGCTCACTGCTCATTTCACTTATTTTGTCTGACCAATCCTCCAAAGATATTCAATTTTATATCACATAAGCAGTGGTGGGAAAGTTGCTGGAATTTAGTAATAAGTTACAGTTACTTCTCTCACAAGTGTTTGAATTTCTTTACAAATTACTGCATATAAAAATTATTACTTTCATTACTTACTTTACCAGGAAAAGTATTTTTTTTTATAATCCACACATAGCTGTATTATTTTAGTGACAAATGTCAATTTTTTATCATTATCATTGTAGCCATTATCACTGTTAGGAGTTATTAACACTCCCGACCACCAGAGGGCAACAAAAATTAACTTTCTTACATGTAAGTGTGTGGTGTAGACCGGGGGTGTCAAAGTGAAGTTTCACCAGCATTATGGTCGCATATAAACTGTTATGTGGACCTGATCATTACAGAACTTGATGATATCCTATGGAAATTAAGTTGTGATTAAAATACCAGATTTTTTAATGGAGTTCGGTTTGACATCCTTTATATACAAGAATTTGGAAGATATCCAATGGATATTAAGTTGTAATTTTTTAAATGGAGTTTGGTTTCATGTTCTCCAAATACAAGAACAAGGCAAAGCAATGTGTTTTTGTTTTGTTTTTTTTCCAGAAATGTACAGATTTTTTTTCTGTAATGGCTCTAATATGCTGTCATAATGCAACAGCTAAGGTAATCCATAGCTGCAAACATGCAAACATATTTAGCAATGTTTGCTATGTAGTTAGCACAGCACATTAGCAGCTGTCAGAGCACTTTCACATTTTTAAATTCCATGTTTAGCTACTTACCACAAAGGGCAGAATTGTGCTTGTATTTTACTGAAAAATGAACTTCGGTGTTTTAAGGATTACAAATAAGTTAAACAGTACTGTTGTGTAGTGTTAACAGATGAGATATCAGAGAAAGGCTTCACAGAAATGCAAAATCTTGCCCAGTTTGCTTGCTTTGGGTTCTGCCTTGAGTTGCTGTTCTGTTCTGCAAAATTCAGATTTTTCCGACATCTCTGGAACGCAGCATTAGGACTTAACGTTGTGATGTGTGGCTACCCAGAGACTTACAAAGGAGCTGTTGTCCATTATGAGAGCTGCTGTTAATGGGTCAGGTCACAGTATGATGGTGAGGCACTGACACTCACCAGAGGGATGACTGACTATATGACAGTTACTCTACGTATTAACCAACAAATGGGTCCAATAAAGTTGAGCAGGTGGGGGAGATGCTAACAGATCACTAACAACGTCTTGTTTTGTGTATCAGGTGAGCAGCCATTTTGAATTTTTCAACATAAAGGAAGGAAAATACAACATTTGCATGGTTTTCTAATGAATGAACAAGTGTTGATAAAATCACCATTATGCCAACTGTACAATCATCAACACAAAATAAATCTATAGTAAAATCCGAGGTGAGAGGTTATATCCACAACAATAACAACAACAAAACAAACCAAAAAAAAAAAAAAAAAAAAAAAAAAGAGAACAAAATGCTATTCACATGTACCCGCACTGTAAGGAATGGTTCCATCCAAAACTAGACCAGAGAGCTACTCCTAAACTATGGAATGAAGTGACACTCAGTAGTGCTAATAGAAAGTTCGTTGTGACGGGCCTTCTGCTGGTTCCACCCCTGAGACCACCAGGGTTCCCAGGCGCTGACGTATGCGCACACACACATACACACATACATACATGCACGCACACACACACATACATTAAAATCCATTGGTCAGTCCTCGAAGACCTCCAGGAAGAGAGGAGGGAATAGCTCGGTGGGACACTCCACTTTCATGTGAAGGAATCGGCTGGCGTGGCAGGCGCCGATCATCCGCAGGTCCGTCACCTTCATTAGCAGCTTGGGCCAGAAATGCGCCACTTTGTGTTTGCGGTAGTTGATGTAATGTTCAAAGGCCAGTAGGAATTCCTCTTGGCAGCGCTCGATTCGCTCCACGCTACTCAGGCCCGACCGATCTGATGACAAAAGACATTGACAATGTCATTAGTTAGTGTACTGTAAGAATTTAAAATAGAAATGTCCACACTATCAACATGTTATCACACCCAATTCGTCAAATATAGCAGCTTGGTCAGTGGTTCTACACTTAAAACTAACACAGTAGATACCTCTCTAGTGTCACTTAGCAACAATAAATATGCAATGTCCAGGTAGACTTTGAAAATAAATGCAACAAAACTACTTTGTTAGGTTTAGGAAAAGATCATGGTTTTTGGGTTGATATTCCTGTACCTCTAAGTTCACATATGAAATGCAACGCAACGTAATGCAGCACTAAAAGAAGTCTACATTGACTTTTCGTTTCACAAGGCACACAAACTGTGATTCTTCAGCTTGAAATTCCTGTGTTTGTAAGTTCATGTATGAAACGCAATGTAACGTGAAAGCAGATTACTTGAGAAATAACTATTGCTTCACGCTCTCTGAAAATGTACATTGTTTCATTGTTTGCCTCAGTTAGATTTAGGAAAACATCATTTTGTGTTGAAACAAGTGACTAAGTTACATTAAGTTCACGTATTGCAATGTAACATAACGTAAAAAATAAGGTAACATACGGTAACGGAAAATGAAGTAACACAAGGTAATGGGGAAAAAAAACATTATTAAGTAACAGAAGGTAACGGAAAAAAGGTAACACAAGGGAATGGAAAATAAGGTAACATAAGGTAACATAAGAAAACGGAAAATAAGGTAACTTAAGGTAATGGAAAATAAGGTAACATGGGGTGGACGTTTAGCTCAGTTGGTAGAGCGTCCGACCCATGTATGGAGGCTGTTAGTCCTCTGCAGTGGCTGCTGTTCGACTCCCGCCTTCAGCACTTTGCTGCGTGTCATCCCCCCTCTCTCTGCCCCATTTCCTGTCTAATCTCTGGCTGTCCTATCTAATAAAGGCAAAAATGCCAAAAAAATAACTTAAAAAAAAAAAATAAATAAAATAAAATAAAAAGAACATAAGGTAACAAATAAGGTAACTTAATAAGGAAATAAGGTAACAAATAAGTAAGGTAATTAAATAAGGTAACATAAGGTAAGGAAAATAAGGAACAAGGTAAGGAAAATAAGGTAACAAAGGTAAAGGAAATAAGGACATAAGGTAACGTTAATAAGGTAACATAAGGTAACAGGAAAATAACGGTAACTAAATAGGTAAATGGTAAGGAAAATAAGGGACATAAGGTAATGTTAAAATAAGGTAACACAAGGTAAAGGAAAATAAGGGACCATAAGGTAACGTTAAATAAGGTAACATAAGGTAACAGAAAATAAGGTAAAACAAGGTAAAGGAAAATAAGGGACATAAGGTAACGTTAAATAAGGTAACATAAGGTAACAGAAAATAGGTAACAAGGTAAAGGAAAATAAGGCCAAAGGTAATGGAAAATAAGGTGACATAAGGTAATGTAACATAATGGAAAAAGTAAACATTGACTTTTGGTTTTACATAGGACATAGTATTGTAAGTATGAAACGTAACATAACATAATGTAACACTATGCTACGCTACGTAACATAGTACATACATATATAGCTAAAGTCAATGTAGGCGGAATCAGGAGATAAATCTATAAACTATAATGAATGTTTAAAACAGGTAGTTTGGGTCATTATTCTACCGTTCCCCTTTGTTTCCTCTTCCAAATTAACTGGACTAACCTGGGGGTTTGTTTACAACCTGTCTAGTCACAGTTCACAGACTTGGATTCTCTCAGAGCTGCAAAGAAAATTCACAATGTGCTTTTGTGTCTTCAATTTATGGACCTGTATCAGTTTTTCAGTTCTTCTTTTGCAGAATAAAAATTGCAATTCAAAAAATGTGTAACATGATTTGCACTTCAAGTAGCTGCTGCAACTATGTGTTTTCAATCATTAGTTAACTAGGCGAGCTAGCACTATTGTTATAAATACGTACCTAGCTTACTAGCTAGCTAGAAAAATATTATGTTGGAGTTTATGAGTATATACAATCAAATGCAAGTAGTTTTTTTTGTCAAAAAAACAAAACAAATATAGCATCAACGTTCAATACAAAAATATTGGCTTTGACCCTCTAGTCTTGAAAATGGTATTGATTAAAGCACAGTGGCTGAGGAGCAAACAGATGGGCAGGTTATCCCCATGTCATGTCTTCATGTACAGCACACAGCAGAACAGTATTGATCTTCAATGAGATGCAGCGCTGGAGCCAAAACCAAGCTACCGCTGGACAACAAAGCTTCTCAGAATGATTGTGGTGATTAATTGATTGAACTGCAGGTTTTTATGGATTTCATGTCAGAAAAATACATGTTCAAAAAATACAGTGTTCATACAATCTGTTCATGAGAGAGCAAAGCATTACTTGAGAAATAACCATTGCTTTACTCTCCAAAAATGTACATTGTTTCACTGTTTGCCTAATATAAATAATATATGTATATGTATATATATATATATATATATATATGTATATATATACACACACACACACACACACACACATACATATACATTATATATATATGTATATAGGTATATTATATTTGGCTTCCCTAGAGGAAATAAAGAGTCTGGAAATAAATGCCATGCTTTAGAAAATGGCCACCAGTAATGTCACAGATAGGTTAACGTGTTAAAATAAGACTGAAAATCCGGACAGCAGCTGCTTACCGGATGAAAGCAGGATGACAGCCTGGAGAAGAGCCACCTCAGAGTCATCCAAGTTAAAGGACGACAGCGACACGCCAAGGTCAAAGATGGCATCCGAGACTACTCCCAAGCCTCCGTTCTTAAGCTGACCTCGCGTGACTGCCATCTCGCCGTTTAGCGTGAGGGTCTCGCTCTCTGGATCATAGCGAACGGCAGCTCGCAGTGACATGATCTCCATGCAACAACCTTTCAACAGGATGATCTGGTCTTCACAAGGCAGCTGATTAGAAAGAGAAAGAGGAAAGTTTCATTAGCTGTGGAATATAGTTAAACTAACCATAGCACACGCAGCCTTGTATTTTAGAACTGCTGAAAAATTCAGCTTAAACAATAATAGATAACAGGGAATGATAAAACCTTAGAACATTAAAGTCACTATAAATTTACATTTCTACACTGAAGAAGCAGCTAACGGTTTGCTAGCTAACTAGTTAAAAAGCTAATTTGACAAAACATTAGCATTAGCAACACATGTCAATGCTATTTAAACAAAACCTTGTTGCTGTGATGGGACACTTATACAACTACATTCAAGCAAAACTTGAATCCATTTTTACTATATATTTAACTATATTTTTGAGAAAATTATTTTTCTAAAGGTTTAAATACTACTTTACAGTACAATTTGGCTAAATACCAACAGGTATTAGGTAGTGTTAAAACAGTTAAATAAATAAGGCCAGGATTACATAAAAATCTTTGTTCAATAAAATAACACAATAAATGTACATTTCTACTGTGAATTTTAGCATAAAGATAAAGCTAAGAGGCTAATTGACCCATTTGCATCATCAATACATTAACTGTGACTAGCTGACCTAATAGTATTATGTATTATATACTAGTTCATTATGAGTGAATTGTTAAATAACCATTTCCAGCCACAAATGGTCCAGAAATTAAATGTTTCTGGTCAACTCTGTAACAGAAGCAGAGATACTAAATGACATCTCTTTTCTACAACTTGGAAACCTCCTTGTGCTTAAACTTTGAGACAGCTGTATATAAAATCAAGCTAACAAATTAGCTGAAATAGACACAATGTTACCTTTTTGAGTTTTGAGTGGATTCTATTGCCATAAAGCTAAACTTTGTAAACTTTTTTTTTTTTTTTTCAGCTCCATAAATTCTGTGTGAGTTTTCCAGAACTACGTAATTTGGCACTAATTACATTGTCTAATGTCGACGGGGCTCAATCTGTAGGGGAGACTGGGGGATACTGTAACAGGGGGCAAATGTAACCCTGACTTCTTGCATTAAATTTAATAGTCTTGTCCTTATCGGTGAAAATATATCAATTGTATTATTAAATAGGCACATATACTATATTTTTCTTATATCAAAATATTGAGTATCTCAAGTAGTCTGTAAGTTATGAAGAACATGTAAAAAATGCTACAATTGCCCTGGCTGCCCTTACACTTTGAATTACTTGCTAATTGCTAATGGTAATTAATGGCTGAATATATAATCATTATTTTGAGGCCTATAATGATATGATAAGATAAAATATTATATTTTTTTTAAATATAAATAATATTTATAAACATTTTTAAACCATGGATGTAGTCTTTAAAAAAACGTGATATGTACGTGAAACTTATTACAGTTATCAGTATTCTCTGGTAATCGAAACATGTAACGGTGGTTCTGTTTCTAAATGACTTCAAACATAGCTTTGGCGTATTGGTACTGTATTTTGGCCTAGTATGTTGGCTTCATTGTAAATCCACTTCAACTTCCTGCAGCATTATGAAGTTCAGTTATGTTTGTTTAATAAGCAGCTGCACTCACCTCACAAAACATAGGCAGTTTTTTGGCAAAGTCCACCACTCGGGTTATGGCAGGGGTGATTATTTTTGTAAACTGACTGAAGGCTTCTATATCCACTTTGTTTCCTTCAGGTGTATTGACCATGGACGCTTGACCAATTTCCTCAGGCTGAAACAACAAAAAGAGAGAAGGTCAGTGTCTGAACATTTCTCCAGGATTGAATACAAAAATACTAAACTTTTCTATTAAGAACAGTATCAGACTTAACGTACAATGACATTACGTATGTAACAAGCTCAAAGGTAACATGAGAGGTGTAAAGCATAAATGGTCAAATGCAAAAATGGAGTAACTTGAAGGTGGGATACATAAACACTATGTGAAGTGGTTTACTTTTGGTTTAGCAAGATTTTGACAAAGCAATGTGATGTAAAAACGTAACAATGGCGACTAATCACTGTAGTACGGAAGCCCTGAGAGGCAAGGGAGAGAAAAATTCTGGTGAACCAAATGATCTTACATGTTTTCTCTGCTGTGTTTATGACTTAAAAACAGGTGAAAAAAAAGGTTAATCTTTCTAAATTCTGATTTTTTTTCTTTTAATTTGTGAAACCGGTAGAATTAAAGTCCTGTGCGGTGCAAAAAAAGTTTGACAGGTGACAGTTTTTTTTTCCAAGTGGATCGATTGATTGTTGTTGTAACACTCATTTTGACCACAAGAGGTTGAAGTGCACCACTAGCCCATGTTCTAAATAGGAATGAAAGCATTCATATGTTTTCTTCCAGCTGAGTTTTAATTTCTCCATGCACACAATTTGCATATGTTAACAAATTATGTCAGTGTTCTCAGTTTCCAGATTCATTCACTGAAATGATCATGATATAAAAAAAACTTTTTTTGTTTTTTAACAAATGACTGCATAGTTTAATAAATAATATTTTAATTGGTCAATCTTCATAGATTAATTTTAATCTAATCATCTATAAATTATGAATAAACAACCTGTCCTCACCAGAAAAAATATTGTGTGGATCGAAGGTTGACTCATATTTCTGTTTATTCTTTGACTGCAACCTTTATTGGCCTGAGCAGTTATGACCATAGAAGCATAAAGAGCAAGAAAGCTTGCAAACACAGGACTTTCACCCAGGACATTATTTCCTTTGTGAAATGAAAAGTCAGTGTAGAGTTATTTAAAGTTTTAAGTTACTTAAGTTTTCTTACGTACATGTCTTCCGTCATGTCACTTCCATCATGTGACATATGTATTGTACTTATTTTGAACCCAATCTAAACCTACCTGAGTAGTTCTGTTGCTTAAACCAACCTGAGTAATTTTTATGGCTAAACCTAACCAAGCTGCGACTGTTTTACAATGTAAACCACGTGTGTAATTTTATGTGACATAACTTACGTAACGCAGTTTAAGGCCTGGGAAATCTGTTGCTGCTGGTACTCTCTACTGTTAATCTCATTTTGGGAGTCATTGGCAATGAACCTATTCTGTTGTGTGGGTATGAGGACGAGTTGTGAGTGCGTGGAGAAATTTAAACTCACGTGGAGTTTTGTAATATGATGCTAACCCCCCAAAAATTTGGGAAAAAAAACCAAACTTTTTTCCCATCTGTTTCGCAGAAGAAAAAAACTTAATGGACCACCAGCATATTTTTTCTCATTTACCTCTCAGAGCTTCTGTACCATAGACAAGTAGCGCTCGAATATGTATCGCACTTAAATAAATGTATTTGCATGTAAATATATTCAGTATCCCCAGCACTGATGCTGGTGATGAAACTATACAGTTGGAATAAGTATTTTTCTCTGCTGTGTCTTACCTTAGCTTCCTTCACCCCCGCTGCACTCTGGTCAGAAGTATAGAATAAATTACATGTTATTTCATTAAGAAGCATAGCTTCCTCGACCTGTTGGATAATCAACAGGAATCGTGAAGTTTCAATGAAGAACCCGTGTCAAGCCAACTAAAAAGAAAACAAGTTAAACTGAGGACAGATGAAAGAGTGTGCAGAGAGAAAACAGGTGAGGACAGAAATCCAAGATGGGTTTCTATGGTGAGATTCAGGCTCAGGACCAAGACTTCAAACAGGTCCTCAGAAACACTCGAACGACCGTCGACGACACGGAAATGTATTATCCAATGGGAAACAACGGACGACTATTTAAACAAAACCCTTATATGACTTCGACCAATCAGACTTAAGTCTTTTTCATGAAATTTTACTCCATGTCGGTAAGACTTTATAGTAAGGTATTTGCAATAAGCCTTAGTTAATAGGTAATAAGGCCGTCATATGATGCTTATTAACATTAATTTGTGTAATAAGAAAATATGATACTAATAAAAGTTAATAATAGGATAATAAACATCTTTACTGTGAGATTATAAGACATTTATAAGCACTTCTAAGAGGTTCATAGACTGTTTAAGGTTAAGGATTAAGGTTAATTAACCCATTATGCACTTATTAGCAGTTATCTATGCATTTTGGGGGTACCAAAGCTAAAGTGTAAACAATGCTTATTACGGTTAATTATCCTTTATTATGCACTTATTAACAATTAACTATGCATTTTGGGGTACTGGATCTAAAGAATAAACAGTGCTTATTAAGGCTAATTAATACTTTATTATGCACTTATTAACAGTAATCTATGCATTTTTTGGAGTACAAGATCTAAAGAGTGAACAGTGCTTATTAATTAATCCTTTATTATGCACTTTTTAACAATTAATCATCACCTTTCTTTTGAATTATTACTATTTTGAGGCTTTTTGTCTTTTTTGGACAGTGACAGCTGCAGAGAGAAAGGAGAGGGGACGTCCAAAGCTGGAGTCAAACTCAGGACACTGCAACAATGACTATGGACATGAAGCTTGCACTTTACCAGGTGAATATTAAGCCCAACTCAACTCATCTCAACTTTATTTATAAAGCACATTTCATGCAAACATGCAGGTCAAAGGAAGGCTGGGTATTATGGCCTAAAATTTATATCACAGGGGATTTGTGAATTTTTGATTTTTTTTTTTGTTTTTTTAAATCAAAATTTCAATATAAATGCTTCTTAAGGGGTAAAGAACTAGTATAGCACTGCTAAAATTCATATAAATGCTTAATAAAGTATGTACAAATCTTAATAAAGCAACAACAAAAGCTTAGTAAAGGTTTAACAATAACATAATAGGTAAATGTGTTTGTAATGCTATCATAAACAATTATAAGAAACTCATACGGCATTTATTAGCATTCTTAAGCTGTAAACAAGTGTCCTATCAGTGCTTATAAATGTCTTATAATCAATTATTATACTATTATTAACACTTACATAGTCTAATTAACACATATGAATGTTAATGAGCATCTTATAAAGGCCCTATTGCTTATTAGCTGGTGCCTATTAGAAGCTTCTTAACATAGTGTTACCCAACATTTTTACAAAATTAAACAAAAGTAGTGAAATAAATTTTGCTTTATTTCTATGAACTGATGCATGTAAAGTGACTTCTGGAAAATTAAGCAAATGTCACTTCTCCAGGACTCAAAATTTAAGAATACGCCGCAAATTCCACAGCGAATGAAGACTCTTCTACCAGCGGCCGTTTAAAAAAAAGAATCAATTAACTTTCACGAGAGTGTGCGAGTGTTCTCTCTGATCGCGCCATAGAAACCCAAGATAAAGTCAACAGCTGAGACGCACTTTCAATCTGGACAGAGCAATTTTACACTTGACAGATAAGAAAACAAATTAGTCAAAAGAGGGTGAGGTGTGAAATCAAAAGCTACAAACAGAAAGAGAGAAAAATGAAACAGCATGAAAAAAGCAAGTTATTATTAGTATTAGTGATTAAGGATCATTGCTCGGAAAAGCCATAAAAAAGACAAGAATAAGATGTTCCATTATAAATTAGTGCTGCTGCGTTGAGGAACACACTTTTCTCCTTCGTCCAGCTAATTCTCCCCACTCTACAAGGAGATACAAAAAAACACATGGACATATTAACACAGGGAACAGTGGAACAGTGGTGGTGGAGGTGGAGGAGACAGGGGTACGATATGGACGGGGGAGGTTCTGTGAGGGGTGGGACGGGGGGTTTGGGGGTGGACTGAATAAGGCAGGGTAATCAATACAGTGAGGGCTGTGGTGAGGAGGGAGGGAGGAGGAGGATGTCTCACCAGGAATTTCCGCTTCTGCTTCCAGTGGTTGCCCTGGGCGTTTGTGGCCATATGGGCCTCAGTCACCATACGGATGAGGTCCCACTCCTCCTGGGTGGGCTCTAGTCGGTCCCACACCGTCTTCTGCAGTTCCTCCCTCCGACGGCGCTCCCGGTTCTCCTCGATTAGCTTCCGCTTGGCCAGCCTCTTGCTGTTGTCCAACACCACTGTGGGGGGGAAGAAAAAGAGAGACAATGAGAGTGGACATGAAGGACGATAAGGAGGAGGAGGAGGGAAAAGCATGAAATGATGAATTGGTGATACAGCTGAAAATACAGGGCAAATGAATTACATTCAATTTAGTCGAAATCTTGAGAATAAAGTTGAAATGTCGAGAATGAAATCAAAATGTTGAAAATAAAGTCAACATGTCAAAAAATAAAGTTGAAATGCCAATAATAAAGTCAAAATATCAAGAATAAAATTTAGATATAAATAATAAACCTAAAATACCAAGAACAAAGTTGAAATATCGAGTATAAAGTTGAAATGCAGAGAATTAAGTTGAAATGTCTAGAACAAAACTGAAATGTAAAGAACAAAGTTGAAATATCGAGTACAAAGTTGAAATGTTGAGAAAAACTGAAATATCAAAAATGAAATTGAAATGTCAAGAACAAAGTTGAAAAGTCGAGAACAAGTTGAAATGCCAAGAATAAAGTCAAAATGTCAAAAATTAAAGTCCAAATATTAAAAATTAAAGTCAAAATGTTGAGAATGGAATTTAAATATCAAGGATAAAGCTAAAATGTCTAGAATAAAACTGAAATGTCAAGAATAAAGTTGAAACATCGAGAATTAAGTTGAAATTTTGAGAATAACGTCAAAATAATGAGAATAAAAATGAAATGTCAAGAATAAAGTAAAATTACTGAAAGTAAATCAAAATGTTCAGAATAAAATTGAAATAGCAAAAAAAAAAAAGTTGAAAAGTCGAAAATTAAGGTGAAACGTCAAAAATAAAGTTAAAATGTTGAGAATGTTGAAATGTTGAGAATAAAGTCGAAATGTCGAATATAAGTATGTTTTTCCACTGCAGTCCCCGGGCAGGTCGACACATTAAACACATTAAAAGAAGCAGACACAACACCACCATATTAAGCAGACAAAACATGAGACTATCTCTGCCTGTTTGACTTACAGTCGGTTGCCATTCCCACCGCAATGCACTTCTTGAAGCGACATTCCTGGCACTGGTTTCGGGTCACTTTGTCGATGACACATTTCCCCTCGTACTTACAAGCGTAGGTCGGGTTGAGGTTCTTCTGGATCGTCCGCCTGAAGAAACCCTGGAGAGCAGACACACACACAACACACACACACACACACACACGCTCAGAAACGCCTTGAACAAAGTCACTGAACAAGTTGAATCAAGTCAACCCCTAACACTTTATAATAACCATCATTAATAAATGCTGAATTGATCTTTAATTAAACATTAGTTAACAGTTATTTCCCTGTTAACAAACATTCAAATAATGTTTATATATGCTTTATAAACCATTTATGAAGCACCTGTTAAGTTTTATAAACAACAGCTTTATAATGGCTGTTCAAACAATGCTTATAAACAACACAGTCACTCCCAACACGTCAAACAGTACGGCAGCTTAGTCAGTAGCCCAAAGTTCAAATTTGGGTAGGCTTAGGAAAAGTCAGGTACATAATGTATTATAATCATTAGTTGCAAACATCCCAAAAATGTTTAGAGGTATAAACTCATTATTAGCCATTAAGTGTTACATATAGCTCTTTATGTGATGAATTCCTAAATATTTATACATCATTTCGTAATCATTAACAAATGCTTAATAGATTATTTAAAATGTTATAATGTGTGCAACAATAAATCGTTAGTTAACTAATTTGATCATAATGTTATTGTGATGATCTCTTATCAGCTTTGATACAATATATAATTTATAAACTAATTATTTTACATTACACAAACAAATAATAAAATAAAAAACAGAAGTAATGGCATTTCTAATAATTATTAAATATATGGTACATGTTTGTAACAGTTAAATAACAAGATTAACTATCATCCAAAATAAAAATAAACTTAATCTGGATATTTTTAACTAGCTAACTATTTTTAACATCTAAACATGTACAAAAACATACACAGATACAACACTTTAATCATTTAATAAAATTTAAATGATTTACTATCTTAAAATGTATTGCATTTTAATTGTAATGGACTGTTGTTGACTCTTGCTTAATATAGTATGTAAATGTTATAGTGTGTTAAGTAAGTGTGTTAAGTAATCTGATCAGAATGTTACTGTGATCATCTCTTGTCAGCTTAATATATAACTTATAAACTAATTATTTTACATTATGTTTGTTCACAGTAAAATAACTATCAACTAGTTTATTAATGATGTTTATTATAAAATGTTACCATGGAGACCGACATGTGTTACCTTGCAACCTTCGCAGGTAATGCAGCGATAGTGATAGCCCGTGGCTTTGTCCCCGCACACTACACATAGCTCATCCTTGTCCAGGTAACTTGGAATGTACCCTGAAGAGAAGAACAGATGGTTAATGTTAGATTTGGGAAAAAAATACCCACAAGAAACACTGGGTTTGGAGTCTGAACTGTTTTTCATGACCACTGCGGTTTCATTCACCGGGGCTCTCACATCAGACTTTAGTTGACCTAAAACTAACTGGTAAATTAAGAGGTAATCTTAATAATAAGATCACATTTTTGATGTTTCTGTTATCATTTAAAAACTGTGCTTCTTTACCCTCTCACGTAGGAAAAAGTGAAACTGCAATCGCACAAACAAATCAAAGGGATCAAAGAGGAGGATAACAAGCTATCTATAGACCGTATGCGCAGTAAATCCACTGCTCCTTTGTGCTGCTTTGTAACATCTCATTGATAAATCAAAGGAGGAAATCAATGAGGAAATCAAATATCACACCATTTTTTTTATCAAGTATCTCGATATTGTTTTGTATCAAAATTGGGAAAATATTCTAGGGATGCTTTCACAAAATAATAACACTGATATTGTTCATAAATAATTGATAATTAATTAAATGACAATGTGGGTAAAGGCAGATAATAGAACAGCTACAACAGGCAGAAAATCAGATCATTCATGATATGATGATAACCAAAATCTAAGACAATATCTAGCCTCATTTCACAATATTGATTTAATATTGATATGTAGCCCCGTCCTCGGGTTACACCTAATAATATTTGATTAGACCAACTTCCACAGAAAGCACTGCTACTTTCAGTTAACTGACTGACTTAACCCCTGGCCCAATTTTGGGATTGGCCTTAATGAGTCCTTGACCTCTATCATGGCACATGACCCGGAGGTCAACAAACTGATCAATAGCTTTTTTTGAGTTTGTTAAGAAAGCATGAACCTTCTGTTGCTCCAAGTAATCATCATCAGATGCACCACGACCTGCATGTCACCTCATTATGCCTTCAATCTTGGATTTACTCTTTATCAGACTTAATTTGAAAATCCCAGATGTCATTGGTTCATTGATCAAGGATGGGACACTAATTACTAAAAATATTAAAAATGTAAGAGAAAGATGGAACATAAAAACCATAAAACAACAACAACAAATCAAATCAGTCAATTTAAAAGTCCAAACACGGATCAATTCTGCCAAAGCAAAAGTACCAATAAAACAGTCACCATCTGGGCGTCATACCTTTCTTATGCGCCCCCTGCATCCACTGCAGGTGAGAGAAGTCAGGTTTGATCTCAGGGAAATATTCAGGCTGGTGATGGAAATGACTAAGAGGGATCTCCATGCTGCAAAACTCGCTCTTAAAAACAGGCGGGCCGCCAGCGTACGAGCAGGAGTAGTGCTGGCTGGGCGGCCAAGCCTGCTCCATCATGCAGGGTGGATGGTGGTGCAGGGGCTGGGGTTCACAGTGTCCGTACCCGTGCCCCTCACCTGAGTACATGCAGTGTTCCCCACCGCCCTGCACCATGTAGCCTTCCATCCCGGCTGAGGCACCTCATACATGTCCTGCATGCAGTAGTTCATCATGGAGAACTACAGCGGAGCAGCATAAAAAATAAGTTCCAGGTCAACTCCCAAGAACCGTTCCGTTCTCAAAAAAGAAACTCAGCTTCTAAAAAAAAAAACCCAAAATAACGTGACAATTTCTCTCGTGTGAAAAAAAAAAAAAAAACTTCACAGAGATTGACCCGATGTAGCTGCACAAACGTTTCATCCACCAAATCCACAGACTACAGACTACACCTAGCAACTGCCCCACCCGCCACCACCCGGCCGAATTGGGAAGCAGAGATTTATGACGACGTCGAGCTCTAATCTCACACTCCACAAATCCTTGATGTGCCACAGACAGAGGCGATGTCACAGATTAAGACCTCGCGTGTTGCACCTACAGTAAATACTGTCCAGCAACATCTGAGCTGAAAACAATCCTAAAGGAAAAAATTCCAAGTGAACTTAATACTTTAAAAGCCTTTTGAGGAAGGGCCTCACATTGTGTAAGAATAAGCGGTTCACCCACGTTAACGTTCCTAAACCCCTAACCTTTAACCTGTGCATTAACTCCCTTCCTTATCCGGTGGGTATCTAAGATAGAATCTGCAAACAAGCTCAATTAGGTCAATGCAAAAATAATTATTCCCGCTAACCATGTAGTTAATATTATGAGACTAAGAAGATTTGAACAATTGTCCTGACATTTCACCCATTAAGACTGTAACTGCAATTGAAACATGTTACTGTACCGACTGACTGAGCGCTGAACTGTAGCTCAACGTGGGAATTACTGAGAAGACATACTACTTTTTAAAAGATCAGCACCACAAATAAAAAAAACAAACAAACAAAGGACAACTTCATTTAGATCACAAATCCAGAGAATAAAAAATATTTTTATTTCACTTCAAGAAATTTTCTTTTAATTAAAAAATAAGATTAAGGAACAATACGGGAAAAAAAACAAACACAAAAGAGAGTTAATATATTTTCTATTTTTAAAATGTATTGCAATGGACTTTTTTATTGTTGTTTTTTGGCATTATTAACACTCCATACTGTTTAAAATATTTTTTGTCCAAAATAGGAATAAATCTCACTAACATGATAATCAATTCAATGAAATTTTATTCACATTACAGACTATTTATACTGAAAACTTACTAAATAAAAACATTTTCTAAAATAGGAACAAAACTATGCATATAATAACATGTATGTACATCTAAACTGTCAGGTTAACATAATTATGAACGTAATGAATTTTTATTTTTAATGAAAAAAATCTTCTTAAATTATATTTTAATGTAATTGTAATGGACTGTTTTCATAGGTGATTTTTTATTAATAATAATAGCAATTATTTTATTATTATTATAAACTTTATTTATATAGCACCTTTCATACAAAGCATATAGCTCAAAGTGCTTCACATAATAGAAACTATGAATAAAAACGGAAAGTGTGATACATACATACACATACAATAAAAATCAAGCAATAATTTTACATGATTCACATTCTGGTCTATGTATAAAAGAATATGAAGTTCTATAATGAGATTTCAGTGTTGTTTGATTTGATTGATTGGAATTGTTTGAAGATATAAATAACTTAAAACAAACTCATTTATATGGAGGCGTGCTGACAATAAATTGTGCAGTTTCACAGCCTGATGGAAGAAGCTGCTCTTCAATCTGATGATACAGCAGATTTATATTTATACTGAAATCTTACAAAATAAAACATTTTCTAAAATAGTAGTAAAACTATGCATATAATCATAAAAAAGCTAAATCTTTTCTATTCTAAAATTATATTGCATTGTAATTGTGTTTTTATTGGTGATTATTCACATTCTGTACCTTTTATACTGATCAGTATAATAGCAATAGCAATAAAACTATGCATATAATAAAAAATAAGAAAGTTTAATCTTTTCTATTCTAAAAATACATTGTACTGTAACTGTACTATTTTATTTTTTGACATTATTCACATTCCGTACTATTTATACTGAAATCTTATGAAATAAAACTATTTTCTTTAAAAATACTTTGGAAACTTTTTCTGCCCACAATGAGCACAGCTCTAAACTGCAAAATCAATATTGTTTCACCACCGCGTCAGACACGCGAGCAGCACGCTGAGCGACACATTGGGTGATCTGTTTCAGATAATGCACCTATTATCCCAGACAGCGGGCGGCTATACTCAGCCATAATGATTAGGCCTCCTGATCGATAAGGATGGGATAAGCCTTATGGCGGTTGGGATTCATAATGCCTTCTTCAATAACGTGGCAAGGTTTCTTTATTTTCCTCAAACTGAGACCCTTTAGAGAACAACCTGTTGTGGACTGACTGTGACTGTGACAACAAACACAGACACACAAACAGACAGAAAACCTACAGAATGACAAAGGAGACGTTTGTGATTGTCAGAGCTTTTATGTTAACTTGAGGTTACTGATAACAACAGAAACCAAATTTAGAAAAGGAGGTTGCACTTCAACAATTCTCAGTGGAGTGCAAGACCCAAAATCCAGTAAGTATATTCCAAAAAAGTTGAAAGGGTAGCACATCTCAAGTCTTCAAGTCAGGGAGGACAAAATACTCACATTTCAGTTGTTTATTTAGCTCACGTCACAAAAAACAAATGCTTACGCGTTTCGGCCCAAAACGTGTAAGGTACAGTTTCAATATTGAAAGATGGCCAGTAATAATGCTTTGTGAAACGTAATGTTATATGGAAGGGGGTCATCTGTAATTGATACCTGTATTGTAAGGCATGGACAAAGAAAAGTGATTGGTCCTTGAATAACTGGGTCCAGCCTCCAGCTGTGTGCTTTCTCTGCCCCTGTATATATCACCAAATTGAACCTGCACAGTATTACAAACGCTCTGATGAAGGCTTTGTGCCGAAACGCGTAAGCGTTTGTTTTTTGTGATGTGAGCTAAATAAACAACTGAAATGTGAGTATTTTGTCCTCCCTGACTTGAAGACTTGAGATGTGCTACCCTTTCAACTTTTTTGGAACAACAGAAACCAGTCAGTGTTGAAGCAAACTCATCTCTCTAGCTTGGATATGCATGTCTAGATGTATGTCTTGGCATGTATATTCATTTGCATTCATTATAGTGACTTAGGGTATCTTATATATACACTTTTTGTGGGTCTGTCATTTTATTGTTACACCAACCAATCCTTATAATATAGTGTTTTCTTTTATAACTTTTATTCACTGCTGTGTCTCTGATACTCTTCATCTCTTCTGTTCAAAAGATAATAAAACTTTAATCAACTCCCTCCCCTTATATTTTTCTATTGATTATTACAAGTTATTCAGTTTAGAGAGAAATCATAATGTGCATTAGTAAAATATTTAATATTACTATAAAATATAGAGTATAGTTGAGATTATATGAAGCCCTGTTTAGCTTTGACGTTCTTAGAGACGATTTGTTTAATACATTTATCAAAGAGGCTGCTGGTTCAAAGGTCATTCACTGTACTGTAGTTCGCTTTGAATTACTGGATTATAAAGATACATTATAAAGGCAGAGAAGAAAATAAATATCTTAAAACGCCTTAACTTTGATTAGAGATGTTATGCTATGTTTATGCTTAAACTGGAAAATCAAGGTTCCATTGAGAAAATCCATAAGACAAATAAGGCAACCCTGCATTGACTGTGGTGCAATTTCTTATCTCTTAGCTACAATAACATGTCAATAATCACATGTTAAAGCAGCCATGTACCTTGGTTAGTATTCATACTGTATGTACTTTATGTGTCTTATTGTTTTATGTGTGTTTGTGTACTAAACTCTACACTTTTTTGTAATATTTTATAGAATTTGTGTTCAGTACTTAATTTTAAACTAAAATACATATAAATAGACATTAAAAAAAAACAACACAACAAGTATTTACTTATGTATAAAGACTACAAGATCACCATATCGGCAACAATAGACAATTGAGTCTGTGAACCCAGAAGGTCCCAGAATTTCAGAGCCATGTGAATCTGAGTGTGGTATACTTTAGTCTCTATTTGCAGTAGCACCGAGAGAGAGAGCGCCAAAGTGATTACAGAGGAACACAAACTGCAGCTTTTGCAAACATCTATTAATGTCTAAGTCCATTTCCATTTCCAGTTTCCAAGATCCTGTCTGCTTGTCAAGAGTCCAGTGTTAAGAAACTCTGACAAACAACAGACGAGTCTTAATAAGTCAAAAAAGTGATGTTTTAAATCAGAAAATACTTAACAATCAAAGAATTTGTGGTCAATTGTAAAGTTTACCTAATTAACTGCAGTTCATGTTGTGTGTTAGGCGAGACACAAGCTGCTTTTCGAGACATTCTGGGTAATGTTTGATCACGCAGACTCCTTTTATCTTCTTAAGATTACCAGACACCAGAAAGGCAGAACACATTGTGGGTTACTAGATTTTAGAAGCGTGCCGCAATCATGCAGACATGAGGATGTGTGAACACATGGTGTGAAGTCTGAGTAAAGATGCGTGCATCGTTGGCTTTAAAATCCCTGCTGCTTGTACTCATCTGAACTCTGTGAAACGTGTCGCATCTGCACGCTCCCTGTCACGTCTTTGGAAAAAAAGGCTCGATCAATACTGCTGGTGGGCGGGATTATGAAGAAACACGGATAATCAGGGTTGATATGGACTTTTGTCAACAAGACTTGACATATTTTGTAACTGACTGAATGTCCCAGTTTTGTTTTCTCTTTAATTTGATTTATAAATGAAGCCTTTATTTTCCTGAATCTTTTTTTTTTTTTTTTTGTGCACTCCAAGAAATATCAATCAAACAAGTGTTGGTTTGTTCATGTTAAGAATGGTGTTCAGTCTTTTCTTTGGTCACATTTAATCATGTTCCCCATTACATCATTTTCCCTTTAAAACATGCCAGAGCAAGCCCACAGTTTTGTACCACAGCCCCCCCCCCCCCCCCCCCCCACACACACACACACACTGTAAAACTGAACGGTCAAATTAATTATCAGTAATAAGTAAGTAGAAATTTAAAATTCTGCTAACTTAAAAATGTTGAGCGCCAGGACAATTTTCTTTCTTTTGTGTTTATTAAACTCATAACATTCAATTAATAAGGGAAATAAGGTCTTTAAAAAGGTATTTAAAGCACAACTATTTTAAGAAATTAAAAAAAAAAAAAAAAAAAAAAAAAAAAATTATTTATTACAATTTTGAGTTCACTGAACATGAAATAGTGGGTTTTTATACTTAAAATTTATTCTGTTCTGATAACTTGTTGCCACTGAAAATATCTGAGTGGGCTTAATCTTTATTTAACTGTATTCAAAAACCACATGCAAAACCAAATCCAATTATTTAAGCTCTGAAAACCTTAAACTTCACAGTCTATGAGCTCAAGATCATTATGGCAACTGATTGCCTCAATTTTTGTTATAAATTACTGCTAACTTATTTGGATTTACAGCACAGGGATTCTGCAGGTTTCATCAAGTTCAACTGAAGACTTTTTAAGACCACTGAAGACTTATTTCACACTCACACTAACATGAAAATACATTTTGCATTAGAGGTTCTAGGTTCAATGTTGGTTTTGGTTTGTAGTTGTTACAGCGTGAGCAATATAATTTGCCCCAAATACACATTTAAAAGACTAAAATGAATCCAACTTTATAGAGTAACATTAACTTCATGATTTAAGACCTGTTAAAATCATATTTGAGACATTTTCAGACATGTTTTGATGACACGATTATCAGATTTGAAACGTTTTAAGACTTGACCTGCAGAAAATCTGCCTCAGCTGGTGACATAATATGAATGTCACTAATCCTTTTCAGGTGTTAAGTAACTGTTTGTTTCCATATGTGATGTGATAAACTTCGACGCAATTTACAAAAATTGGATTTCGAAAAACTTTGAGTGTTAAAATTGATTTTGTATATATTGTTTGCCTCTGTGCTCAACAGCAGTTTCTTCGTCATTCAGCAGATATATTTTTGCCATCAAGCTATTTAAAACCCTGCTTGCTAAAACAAATGAGTTGGTGGAGTAACACAATCATGAATTACGACTGCAACTAAGAATTATTTTCATTACTGCATGCTGATTATTTTCATGATTAATTGTTAATTCAATGAAATGTGAAAAAAAACACTGCAACTACATCAGATTTTCCCAAAGTGACGTCTTCAAATTGCTTCTTTTGTCCAGCCACCGTTCCAAAACCCCAAAACTCTTTATTTAACAGCATAAATAACAAAGAAAAGCAGAAAAAAATCCACTTAGTCCACTAAAGCGATTTACTACAGGGTGTCATCCGGCTCATTTTAAAGTTACAAATCAGATTGTAGAGCACTGGCCTTTTAATCTCATTAGTTAAACACAAGATGATCTGCGCGACAGCAATGTCATACGTCTCATGTGGAGGACGTACATCCAGGTAAAACAGGCTGAGATGGACCTGGCATTTCAAAAATGAGGAATTAAAAACTCGGCCTACAGGCTCTTCATGAAACGTCATGGCATAGTCAATGTACTAGTGAAAGTAAAAACCATAATGGCCTGTTGAGGTGCTTTTATTTTGGATGACGATATATTTCAACCCTCAGGTATTCCACTTTAGCTCAAACAGAGAAATCAGAAACACTTTATACTAAGGTGTATGCATTAAGTGTTAATTAATAGGTAATAAGGCCCTTATAAGATGCTTACTAGCATTAATGTGTGTTAATAAGACTATATAATTCTTTTATTTATGTGTTGTAATATGCACTTATTAACAGTTAATTATGCATTTTAGAAGTACCAGACTCAAGTGTGAACAGTGCTTATTAAGGTTAATTAATCCTTTATTATACTCTTATTAACAGTTAATTATGCATTTTGGAAGCACCAGATTTAAAGTGTGAACAAAGCTTATTATGGTTATGTAGGACTAATTCTTTGTAATGCACCTATTAACAGTTAATCATGATTTAAAAATATAATGTATTTTCAGGCTTTTTGCCTTAATTGGACAGAGAGAAAGGAGAGAAGAGAGCCCTGTTGTTATAGTCTAACAATAAACATGTTGAGAGTTAAAACGCTATTATTAACATTAAGACATTAATGTTAATTTACATCTTGTAAGGTCCTTATTACCTATTAACTAACACTTATTACAAGCACCTTAATATAGAGTGTTACCGAGAAATCATTTTTCATGTTGTCAAAAGCTGGCTTGTTCAGGTCACAGAAACTGTTTGAGCTCTTTGAGCCCCTCAGCCCCCTTTGTTGATTGAAATTCCAAAATCCAATCCAAAATCCAAGATTAAATCCAGCCATAAAAATCATTGGCTTTTTTTTTTTTTTTTTTTTTTTTAACTTTATGAATGTATTATGGTCGGATTCACTGTCATCTTTGAGGCTTGTTCACATCAGGGTGAATTTTCATGGACAAAATGTCTAAACTTTTCCATTACTTTTCAAGAGCCAATAATATATTTTTTCCCATTCACAAGCTATAAGTACACAAACTGAACTGTATTATACAGGTGTGTTTGTGTACTATACAGTATAGTATACTTAACTCTAAATGTTAATTATGTATGAACATGAACAAAATAGCTTTACAAGCACTTCTATCTGGCACTAGTTTTCAAGCATCAGGGAAAACACAGCTGGTTGTATTATCAGTGTCAGTCTGCAAAACAACATAATCATGTAGGCATATGCTCAGACTTGAGGTAAAGTCTAAAGCAGGCCTTCAAACATCACGGAAAACTAAACTAAAAACATCATATGGCAACAAAATGTGAAGGCTTAAGCTTAGACTCAGACTGTTTTTCAAAAAATGTGTGTTCAAGCATCAGATAAATGTATTCTCCAAAAATGGGCCGCTTTAAATGCACAAAATATCTCAGCTGCTGTAGTCACAGTAGCAACAGGTGCTGGTATATTTAAAGCGCGATGTGTAGCTGTAACAAACACTGCCTGACTGGACACAGACTGCTGGTCTCGCAAATATTTTTACATACAATATAAATGACTGACCTCTACTACAAATTGTCATTTAAAACAATCAAGAATGACTGAAATGGAAGTAGTAGGAGGTATTAGGGCCAAACATAAAAGAAAAATGAGAGGAGGAAGATTTTTGAAATTTTGCCTAAATTCAAAATATTAAGAATTTATTTATTTATTTTTTAACATTTTAACTTTATTCTTGACATTTTTATTCTTGGCATTTCAACTTTAATGTCAACATTTAAAGTTTTTTCTCAACATTTCAACTTTATTCTCAAGATTCTGACTTTATTCTTGATGTTTCAACTTTAATTTTGACATTTCGACTTTATTCTCACGATTTTTACTTTATTTTCACATTTTGACTTTATTCTTAACTTTTTATTTCTCTCATATTTTTTTATATTTTTATGCTTGGACCTAATACTCTTTTGTACAATATGGTTTAAGATAAATATAGTTATATTACATATGTGGAGATATCTAGATATGCACTATAATTTTCACTACAGATCAGTTCTAAAGTTCATGATAATGGGAAGTGCAAATACTGTACTGACATGGGTTAGAATGAAGTACATTTTTTTTTTTTTTTTTTTTTCCAACAATATCTTTATTTATTTTCAGACATAAT
The DNA here is from genome assembly GCA_034769285.1 of Lutjanus argentimaculatus. Classification (NCBI taxonomy): domain Eukaryota; kingdom Metazoa; phylum Chordata; class Actinopteri; order Lutjaniformes; family Lutjanidae; genus Lutjanus; species Lutjanus argentimaculatus. The sequence goes on along the minus strand of JAWZSL010000008.1, from coordinate 869,106 downwards.
AAAACATACATATAACCCTGGGACTCAAAACTCCTGCCCGAACCATACAAAACCATGTCTATCAAACACGACCAAGACGTAAAACAAAACAGAATGAAGTACATTTAACAGAAAGTTGAATAATTACAAGTCAGGTTTCATAGTGAGAATTTAAGTATTATGCTCGTTGACAACACAGTGACAACTAACTTGAATTGACCTTGTACCTCTGTAACTAACTATAATTAGTGACCTACAACGGTCAACACAGTTGTTCTTTTCTTTTCTGTCAGTTTCTCTGTCAGACCATCCTCGATTCCTCAAAGTATTAACAGCTCGTCTGTGCTGAGACGCCTCTCTGTGATTGCAGAACGGCCCGAAGTCTGATTTCGTTGTTTATTTGGACCTATTCTCTGGCAGGCACTCAAACTTGATTAGTGCTTCATTAAAGACAGGTGCAATGGAGAGACCAACCCGTTAAGCCTCTGTATGTTAAACACAGAGAGACACTGCTGGCAATAAATGGAAAGACAAACATGTTTTCCTCATTAAAGTGACTGAGATTCAAGATACATACAGAACGTGCAGTGGAATGTTGGGTGACATACTCTCGAGGCTGTGTGCAGTGGGGAATAATAATTAGAATAAGAGGAAAAATAAGGATTCGACAAAATTTAAAGGATAACAATTCTATGACAAAATAATAAATATAGCAATAGTAATATATAGTATTCAAATGATTTCAGGTATGGGAAATATAAAAGTCTGGCCTCTTGGCACTTTACTTCTTTTAAATCTTCTTTATAAAAAAGTAATTTCACAGGCCTACAGGAGACTTTAGTTTCCCAATTATTGTTGCAGCAGATTTTCGCAGTTTTCATCACAGTCCACCTAAATCTGCATAGGTCGTGACAAAGCTACACTTAACCCACGCAGTTTTGTTTGACATCAAACAAGCCCTATGACAAAAGCCTTCCCTGCTGTCTTCATAGCTGTTTGACTTTTGAAAACTAGAGTCAATCAAAATGTGGGACATGGTCTCAGCATGTGTGGGACAGGGGATAGAAATGCTGTCCACCCGAGACACCTGGTCACCCTAACTGCAGAATGTTTCATGAACACATATAATAACAACATCAGCACCAACTCTGAGCTCCGCCTGAGACTTTATGTCCTCAGTGATCCACAAATAACATCTGGAAACTGGAGGAACCTTTTTTTCAGGTGGTATGTGATCAAAATATGAAGAGAATATCACATGCTAAGGCAGGATCACTGAATGACACTAAAACACAACAAAATAAAAGAACAATTACCAAACACATGTGCTCTACAACTGTCAAACAGTGACATCAGGTTGACCTGCGATGGTTTGTTTTGTGTCTTTTGTATTCAGCCAGTTGGCTGCTTGTGAATTTGGGGATCTTAGAAATGTGCTCAGTCCACTGCACTCATGTTTATTGCTCTTGGAAAGGCCATCTGCTAAGTTTCCGGTTTTCCTGTCTCATTTGGAAGAAGTAGTGCTTGACTGTGGCCTAATTGTTAGTCAGTGTGGTCAGCCAATAGTTGCTGTGACTGACAGAAACCACCCAGCATGCACCCCTGAGTTCACAGCCTGACAAAAGCTCACGTGATTCAGGTCAGACCCATATTGATGCTGCTAAATGCCTAAAATGTGATTCAATGTATTTGGAATTTTCAAATTACTTTAAATCAAATAACTCATTCTTGAGAACTGGGACAAAACTGTACTAGGGGGGTGTTTTGATTTTTACTGGAAAACATATTTTCACAAATCAAACTCTTGGCTATTAAACCTTGTAACAGGCCAACCTCCTAGTGATGGAGTTTCATTTCACAGCATAGTCGTAGTGAGCAGCCATTTTACTTTTTAAAGTGTCTCAGAGTTCTCTTAATGTTAATCAAAATACACATTTTAAACCATAATTCTTATTTAGCTTTGATTTAGAAGGACTACAGAGTTGACATGTTATGGCTGACATCACATCTGATAGAAATATTAAGTAAGCAGCTTGAGCAGGATTCCCGCCTTTTTTAAAACCAGGAAGTGAGACGGATGGAGTTCACATAAATCTGGGACACAACTTTAAACGCCTCAACATTTTCATAAAAAATTATTTTAAAAGAAAGATGATTATAACAGCACATTTTTACACCTATGTTATCAGTAGGTATTGCTAGTTTTAGATTTTGAAGGCTTTTAACACTTTTTTAGATTGTTTGAAGTTGTGAACTCTTGTCTGGGACGAGGCTGTTTTCTGACCCAGTGATTTTAGAAATGAAAAAAATTAAAACAAACCAAAACATTTCATAAATTACATATTACGATGGTCATTTCTCTGCTCTGTTTTATAAGAAATATTTCATTGTTTAAGGTAACAAATGTCCTGTACGGTCAATTGTCATATAGCAGTGATGGCCGCAACTTTAATAATAAGCATGTATCAAGAGGTTGTTTCTCACTTCCTGGAATAATTCACCATCAGAAATTGCACATTTCGCAAGTAAAGCTGTTTTTAAAAATAGTTTAAAGAGATATTTAATGGCACAGAACAACGGCCCATCTTTCAAATATGATGTTTTGTTACACAGTATTGGACTAACCAGTTAATTCCACCAAGCACGGCATGTCTGCATCACGGTTCTGATCCATCCTCTGGGTAGCTGCAAGCCCCACCAGCAGTGTTTCAGAGGCATTTCAGCTGATTATGCTGACTTGCTCAGATTTTGTTGATTTGAATTTATGATCGCGAGTCTGCACGTGGTCTTTTATTTTGAAAATTAAAAAAAAAAATTCTGTGCCTGACTTCCTGCCCATTCGATCTGCTCTGTGCTAACTGACACGGCATCCATCAAAAACAGACTCGGCACGTATCTGAAGTTGAGTGGAGAGCCGCTTCTGGGACGTGCCGAGGTGCTGCTGGTGGAATCACAAACATTGTGTAGAAAGGCTACGATCAGCTCTGACTGACATGGCGCAGTTGAAACACGATGCAGCTGCACCTGGTGGAATTTAGCCATAATGGTCATTAATGAGGACCATTGTCCAAGTCATGTATCATTTTATTTGTAACTTTATTTTCCCAGTTATAATATATGCTGATTTTAGTGCTATTATTATTTACTTTGAGCGGAATGATAGTTTTGGCGTTGATTTGTTGTTAATTGGTTATTGTAGTGTTTCTGTCGTTTTGTCTCCTTTTGCCTTGAATTTTAAAATTGTTTTACAATATGATAAAATGTTTACTTGTGTGCACCCCAGGAAGAGTAGTTGCTACCTTGGCCAAGGCCAATGGGGATCCCAATAAATAAATAAATAAATAAATAAATTTCATGTATATAAATCCTTAAAGAATAAACTCTCACCAAAAATTGGAATAACAGTGTTGTATTAATATCTTTTAAACTTGTTTTGGCACAACATGATTTGTCCCAATACTCATAAATGGGTGAGGAAATATATATATTTGACTTGTGTTTTACATGATATATATATATGTTTATTATATATTTATTGTTCACCAGAATGTGGAAATGGTTGTATAAAAATTCAATTAAAAAATAGATTTACTACCCCAAAATGCTCAAACAACCTTTAACTAGCACTGAATGTGTTTATTAAATAATACAATAAATTGCCCCTTGTTAAGGGATCTGGATATATTTCCATATATATCTGTATATTTAAGCATAATTGTAGAAACTGGAGAATAACAGCCAGGCCAAACAGAGTGGTCAGTGTTTAAGTGATATAATTTGGCTGGATGCACAGTTAAAAAGGCTTACCGTGGGATTACTGACTGCATTAATGTTATAAGTGTGAGTGTGTGATGAGTAGATGTGGTCAACATGCAACAGCTGGTAAGAGGCAGGCCTTATGAGGCCAATCTGCTTGCAAAGAGGGCTTGATACCAGTTTAACTTTTTCATGAGGTGATGTCCTCGCCACCAACTAATCTTGTTTGGAGTCAGAAGGCTCTCCACGAACTGTTAAGCGTTCATCAGACAGTGTTTAATGCCTGTCAATACGGAAACAATCTGGTGTCTGAGTGGACCGAATTAATGCTATCAGGTTTTATGTTTTTAACAGTTTTAACAGTTTGTATAAGCTTGTTTTTTATACATTTTTTTATTAAATGAATCTATTAAACAATTTATTATTATGCATCTATACAATATGTGACAGATACATTATAATTACAATATAATTACATTACACATGTATCCATTACTTACATTAGTTGAGACAACTCAAAACTTCCAGGCAACTTACTGCAAAAAAGATTCATTCAATTCATTCATTCAAACTATTAAACTTGAAAAAAATAAAAGTTTTAACTTGAATCTTTGAGTTTTACAAACTCAAAAAAAAAAATAAATAAATAAAAAAAAAAATCAATAATTGGTCACAGTGAGCTATGAACTGTAATTTTTGCAATACATTTTTGTTTTGTTTTTTAACTCAAAGATTCAAGTTTATCCAAAGAAGCAAAGTAAATGATCTCAACAGAAGATCAGATGCTGACAAAACCTTTTCAAAGCTTAAGGGTTTGAGTTGGACTCAAAACTCAAAAATCTATTGTAGTATGATGCCTTGAAATTTAGAGTTTTCCCAACTTTTGCATTTGTAATAATAATAATAATAATAATAATAGAAATAATAGTTTTTTTTATTTTACATACTTTGCATTTTGCATGACTTTGCATTTCTTTTAATGAGATGGTATTAACAAAAAATTAAAGATTAATATAAGACTATAATTAATTCAATATTTTCAATAGCATCTTGCAATGCATAAATTTGAGCACATAAAAACAAGCGCATACATTTTAAGTCGTTTCAAAATTGCATAATTCACAATACATTTTAGAGAGCTTGAAATATTTCTCTACTTACCCAGCTGTCTTTTTTATCAGTTGCATCTTTTTCTCTTTTAACCTCTAATAAAAACGTGTTGGAGTAGTACGTCCACGAGAATATTTCACATTTGCATTACGGTATATTATCGTCTCCAGCAGCTGAGGTAAACAACAAGGCCTTTCTATTTTAGATAACAATGGACTTCTTCCCTCATGCAGCTACAAACAGGACCACAGTTTCTCTGTCGATGTCACTTCGCCACTGTGGCCCTGCAGCGGGCTTTTGCACAGATATATTCCCTGCCTGATTGATTACTTCAGGCTTCAGGGGTTCACAGCCGGTCATGTAACAATTTTTGGATGTGAGGAATCTCTTTCACCCCGGGCCCTCGACTGACATGATGCCTTGAGCCAGATGTCCCCGGCTACTCTGTGTTACCTGAGGAGGGCATGTTAAGATCGTGAACCTTTCCCCTTTAAATTCAGGGTAAGCTCAGGGGAACAACAGAAGGCTCCCATCCGTAAAGGTTAAAGTTTGAGGGGATTATCTCGCACTTTGGAATGAAGTGCAGGAATCTATTTTAGATACTGCTCGTCTTTTTCACTTCATTTTATATGCGCTCATCTCCTGCAAAGCTCCTACTGGATGCTTTGCCCTTCGGATTGGTAGAACTCTACACTATCTGCAGAGAATCCAATCTCACTTATCACAATTGTAGTATGAGTCAATTCTATAAACTAAGCAGATATTAGAAAATCTGGGCAACTGACACTGCGAAGCATTGCAAAAACTTTAAAACCTGCCCTGACAAATCAAGTCAAGTTCAAGAGAAGCATAAGTCAGTCACTGTAAACTAACAACAAACTGTAAAAGCTTCTTACCCAGAAATCTTTGTCTCATTAGAGGTGTTTCCATTTAATTGTCATGCAAATTTAGCCATTTTTCTATCAATTGATTTGATAGTTTCGTCGGAACTTGTCAGAAAGACTACATTAATAAACAAAGTAGGAAAAAGTAGAGAAACAAAATTGGACTCCCTCAGAAACTTGGGATTTTGCCTTGGGACATCTTAATACTCTGCGTGACGCAGGACACAACGGAGTGTTGTGTGTCTGATACTTGTTTTTGTTGGCTCACCCCTCGTCATCTCTGGATAAACTAGTAAAACCGTAACCTAAAAACTTGTTTTATTTGCCTAATATTTGCCTTAACACCAGGATTTAGAATTCATTTACAAAGATACACTGGTTTGACTGATTTTGGCTCCTTGCACTGCTTGCACGGCTGCAACTGCAACTAACATTAGACTTCCCAGATTTTCCAATGACTTGACTGTAGATGAGTTGTTAAATTGACCATCATAATGTGACACTGGAAAATAAAACTAAATCAGGGGTGTAGTTGTAAATACAGTAATACAATATTTGTTTCCACTACGCCCCTCAACTACATAGTGCTAAAATATATTAACAAGATGGACTAAATTTCGCCCAACAACACAACTACACAAAGATGTGGGGTCTGAATTCTGATATTGGTGTAGTATCTTTTGCCCAAATGGGTTTACAAAGCTCACTTACTTCAAATAAACCTATCTCATATTGTATGTGAGTATTATTCAGTCTAGTTTGCCAAATTTGCCAAGCTTTAGACATAAAATTAGCCTACACTTTCCCACTCATTCCAAGTTTTTGTCATGCACTCAGAGATGTTCATAGAGCTTGCCAAAGAGCTCACTGAAGCGTGCATTGCTACGTCCTGCAAAAACCATGCCCACCCGGGTGAAATACCAAATTTTTAGGGAGTCCCGAAACCAACTGCCAATAAACCTCAAGAAGAAGAAACAAAACCAGTTTCACTGCCCATCTACAAGAGGAAAGTGGGGAGAGGTTCGCAGGAATTTGCAAAAACTAGGCAAGTTGTAATTATCCACCACCACCGTTTCCTGGAAAACAGCAGATTGCACCCTCGAGGTTGGGAGTGAGTTGCTGCCCCGAGCAAAGGAGCAAAGGAGTTTAAGTATCTGTTGCTAAAACAAAGCGTGTGTTCAACAGGAGGATCGGTGCAGCATTGCGGTAATGCGGCGTTGTACTGGACCATTGTTGTGGAGTGGGAGCTGAGCCAGAAGGCAAAGTTTTGTGGATTCACAGTCGATCTACGTCCCAACCTACAGTCATGAGCTTTAGGTAGTGATTGAAAGAGTGAGAATGTGGACACAAGCAGCTGAAAGTAGTTTCCTCAGTAAGGTGGCTGGGCTCAGCTTTAGAGATCAGGGTGAGGAACTTGGACATTCAGAGGGAGCTTGGAGTAGAGCCAAGTGGAAACAGCTTCTTCACTCTGTACAGAAACAACTGAGTGAGTGAGTTTGCTACATTACTAAGTTTTTTAAAAATGCGATACTTCAAAATGTGCATCAAAATATGTTGATAGAAACACAGATCGACGGTGTTGCAATCCCAACAAATAAATGTTCTTCGTCTTTTGGCCCGCTCCCATTCGGGGTCAACACAGCGGTCCTGTCTGCTCACAGAGTGTGTGGATCCGCATCCGCATGTCTGACTTCCTGTTGCAACCTCTCCATTTATATGGGCCTTTGATCGGCAATTTGGGAATGCACTGACAATGGCTGCGGACACAGAAGCCAGTGCATCGGGGCTCTATGTCTCGCTTAAGGATGTGTTTATAACGATGATGCTTGGTGCTCAAACAAGTTGATGGACAATGTTTCCCAGATGTTTAACTTTTTATGTGAAGACTTCGACCATATTATCATCACCATCTTGTTGCTGCTGTTTATATTCAACTAAATGCTGAACTACAACTCTAACATTGTTGTACAACCCTGTGTTGTGAAATGATAATGATGCTGATACCTTGATAATGCTCTTCACTTTGCACTGCCCGTAGTTTATACAATCATAACTCTAAACTTATGAATGAGGTTTACACATTTACTCAATTCAAGACTTCCTCTTTGTGTGTTTTTATTTTAATATTGAGATTTTGTTTTTACTTACATTGATCTTTTATGACAGCCTCCTGCATCACAGACAACATACAGCTGTGCATCTTTATTTGGGTATAGCTTGGATGTTTTCTCATTTTTTAGATCATAACCTTATGACTTGAGGTTCTAAAGGAATATTGTTGTCTGTTGGAAATGTATTACCTTTATTTAATTTCTTACCTTGGATTATTTTGGGGATGACATTTTTATTGATTGGTATTTTCATTATTTTGCAGTGTTGATTTTTCTGGTGTACATTTATGTATATTTATCATAAATGTTAAGGTGTGATGGCAATTATTTTTACACAATATTTACATCATTTGAGTGCATGTTTAGATAATGCAAAACATGCCGCTTGCTGTTTTACTTACAGAAATGTTTCAACGACTGAAAATAGCATATTTTTAGTAAGCAGCAAGCTCCTTTTTTCTAGACTTTTTATCCTTTAAAAATATACGAAATTGGGTTAACAATGAAAAAACATCCAGACTACGAGCTGCAAAATCTTTGCAGCAAAAACTTTGTCATAACTACAGACTCATTCTTATGCAAGTGACTCTGGTGACCGTCACAAACAGTTGATCGGAGCTGCGTTTGCTCCTCTCGCTGACCTCATTAAGAAGTGTGCAGACAAGCCACTGCTGAGACAGAGATGTAATGACTGAATCATCACGGCAGAGATTTGGAGAGGCAAACATTATTAAAGGCGATTTCTTCTGAGACACACAGAATTCAATTCCAGCATAAACATCAAAACAAAGCTGTCAAAAGCACTTTGAAAGCAGCAGTAATATGAAAGCGTATGAAACTCTGAATGTGAACAAGTGCGGTGTTTAGCTGAACAGCTGAGAGACAGACTGTGAAGATGATGTCATCTAGCGACAAATGCCAGCTGCTCCACCGACTCAGAACAGCACGCAAACGGGACTAAAACTGCATTTATACTCTGCAATCCATCCCCATTAGGATACAATGTGCTTCACACCATGACATTAAAGTTAATTCACTGACAGTCGACCGTCTCCAAAGAGAGTGACCTGATGACATCATCAATTAGTGCTAATATATATTTAAAAGTTAAGTTTCTACAGTACCTTAGCTATGACTTTCCTGGTATAGGAAACTGCACTTTGCCTCAGACTTATCCATTTCTTTTAAAATGTTGTATTTTAGTTGATTTTAGGTATTCTATGTACTCGATTTTAACTTTATTTTTAAGGCATTCTAACCCTATTTTTATGTCCATATATTCTATGTATTCTATCCTTATCTTTATCTTACTTTTTACTATTACTGTCACGTTTTCTATCTTATTTTTACAGTAATTATGGTAGAGTTCAGAGTTTTAAAACAAAGAAATTGCATGCAGCGAGTGCTACACATAAATAAGACACATAATGAACATAAAAACTGAGGGAAAAAAAATGATCCGCTTTTGTTTCAGTGTCACAGATGTCTTCAAGAGCTCACAGTGATAATCAGACAGAACTGCGGATGACTCATGATGCCTCATCACGACTAAGGTTCTTTAAAGACTAATGATGTGCTCAGAGTTAAAGTCACTTTTATGTAGAGCTGAAATTCATTCAGAGAGAATGAAAAGACTCTTTCTCCTCCTATTTCACATAATGACATATCTTGAATATCTTCATTTTCACGTAAATTAATTTCACTTTTGCAATGCTCTATGGGGCCATTATTTTATCCAAACTATTTACAAATAAGAGTGGAGAGTTAACTGTACCTCAATCTCTGCGTGTGTGTCATCAGATTAGTAATTGTGCAACAGAATCGGTGTCTGTGTGAATCTCCAAATTCATACACAGATCTGTGAATGTGTAGAAAAATTTGGTAATCCATACATACATGTGTAAAGGTGTGGACAAATCTGTAAATGCGTACACAGATCTGTGAATCTGTAGAAAAATCAGTGAATGTGTGCATAGAGCTATGAATGTCTAAACAAAGCTCTAAATGTGAACACAGATCTGTGAATGTGTGAATAAATCTGTAAATGGGTACATAGATCTTGAATGTGTAGACAAATCTGTACATAGATAAACGAGTCATCAGTTACAACTTGCCTGGCCTCTCGATTGGCTCACACTGGCTTACTTTTACAAACCTCAGTACACTATCAAATCTGAATACAAATTTGCAGCCCTTTATGCATTTACAAATCTGGCTACGCACACAGGGATTGAGATAAAGTTACACGAGTCTCCACTCACATTTGGAAATAGTTTTGCTGGATGTGGCCCCATAAATTATTATCAGCGAACACAATATTCAGTTGTAATGGTAATGAACAGAGAGCAGGGTGCTGTGGTTTGTGTTCATTAAATGTGAAGTGTGAAATCAGTACAAGCTACAAGTGCACTCTTCTTTGTTTTGACTGTATTAACCTCAGTATAACTGCCATATCTGCCATATTGACACCATCTCCACCTCCACTGCTGCACAATGAACTGCCGGACCTGATGCTGTATATTCGTACAAGTAAATCTGGCCTTGCCTGGTAGCTCTCAGTAAAAGACACTTTGTTAAGAGAAAACCAAGGTAAAAGACAATGCATACAGCCCACACTGTTTGACTCACTGTGGTAATGTAGAAGACATTGTTTGGCAGTGATTAACAATGCTATTACCACTGGAGACCTGTGCAATGTCAATCAAAGTCACATTGAACTTAATGTGTTTGGTTTACTAATCTACCGCAGGGGCCTAAATGAGGAGATGTGATGAAGCAGTGTGGACAGACGTGGAGAACGCTATCAAGAAAATGTCACTCATACAGTTTTCTCTGAATATGCACCAGACATGCCTTTGTATAAATAAATACCCCTCAAAACCCTCTAAACTCAACAAATGTGAGCTGTAAAATGTGAACTGAGGCAATTTAAACTGCGCTGAGACGATTTTAAAAGTCATCCTTTCATGCCAACAGGCATCACAGAGGACCAGAAATTAGTCGAGTCTATTCACAGCAGTCTGGGCCTCTATGAGAATGTCATATGAAGCTGTAACAACACTGACTGAAGAGTGTCCTTGAATGCACCAGCGATCAGTGCAGAGTATAAAACAGCTGCCAGGCATGATGGAGACTTTGTCTGAGAGACTCTTTGTGTGTGTGTGTGTGTGTGTGTGTGTGTGTGTGTGTGTACATGTATTACTCATGTTGTGGGGACATAAACGTTTTTACACACACACATTGTGGGGACTCGCCTGCCTTATGCAAGTCCCCATAATATAAATTACAGATTTCAGGATGAAAGTTTGGTTTATGGTTAGGGTGGTTATAGGTGGGGTTATGGTTAGGGTTTAGGTTAAGATTAAAGGGTTACAGTTAGGCAAGTAGTGGTTATGGGTAGGGTTAGGGTAAGTCTCCAGGAAATGAATGCAAGTCAATGTAATTTCTTTTGAAGGAATGGGAGCACTACTCTGTGTGTGTGTGGTGTGTGTGTGTGTGTGTGTGTGTGTACTGCATTTTATTTAAAATCTGTGAGGAATACAGTTTGACATTGACCTTACTGTCCTACAGTCATATGAAAAACTCTGAAGGAAGTTTCAGTGACAGAAGTTGGGAAAGTGGAAAGTCTTAAGTACATGCGTACAGACCCATTCAGCCCAGCAACACACCAAAGCAAATTCAGTTGGTTTAGTCAGAACTGCAGATCCACTAGAGGATAGTGTGTCTGCGTCACGTTTTTCTTTTCTAGATGTAAAAAAATATGTGTATGAAGTTGCAGTACCAGCAGGGTAGAAGAATGATGGGAGCAAAGGAGGAAGTAGCAGTAGTATAAAGAGCAACAAAGTCGGAGTAGGGAGGAAAGATGGTGCAGGATGGGTGGTGTATCTCGCACTTTGGTGTGATACTAGCTTGAACCATTAGCAGTTAATTGATTATTTGAATCTTTGAATGATGTGGCAAAGCAAACGAGTTAGTAATAGTCTACAATTCAAGTATTTTATTACTAATTCCACAAAGTGCTTACATCTACTCCCAATTCTTTTCAGTTAACATGACACTGTCATGAACATGAAGGAGTTTATGACTGTTGTCATTAAATATCATTTGGTCAGTTATGTCATTGTTTGATGCAAAGTTGACATTGCCTGGGAACTAGAGCTGCAATAATAAATCGATTACTAAATTAATCACATCAGTGATGTGAATCATTTTTTTAAGAAAGACAAAGTCAAAAGTCTCTGATTTCATATTCTTAAATGTGAATATTTTCTGGTTTCTTTACTCCTCTCTGACAATAAACTGAATATCTTTGGGTTGTGGACAAAACGAGACATTTGTGGACATCATATTGGGTTTTGAGACACACTGATCCAACACTTTTCACCATTTTCTGATATTTCATAGACCAAACAACTAACCAGTTAATCGAGAAAATAACTGACAGATTAATCAACCCTATTGGGCACCCTAACTTTGCGTTAAGATGACATAATAAACCAACTGACAGTCAATGACAACAGTCATAAAGACTTCTTTATGTCCATGACAGGTGTCATGTCATCCTGATGACAGTATCATGTGATTATTGCGCACATGCCTTCAAATTGTGTTACTGTGTACTCATATGTTACTAACTAGTCTAATCACATTGTAACTAAATGAGTGGAGGTGGTGTGTGAGGTGGTGAGTGGTGGTTTTGGACAATATTTTAACAATATTTTGCATTTATTTGCAGGTCTTCATATTACTATATAAACCTACATGACCAGTTTTTAGCTTATCCTCTTCTGTTAGCTTATGTAAAATGAACACAATGAAAATAAAAGGCATGACTTCTGTCCGTCTGCAGCTACTCTGCCATACTGCTGCACAAAAAAAAAGGATTTAAATTAGATTTCAGCAAAACATTCGCCAGTAACAGAATCAATTCATGTCATTCAAGGCCTTTCACAACATTTAAAGCAAAACGAAGGAGGTTAAATCTGAAGCAGCTCCTCCGTTTTTTTTAGTGAAAAGCTCTACATTCATCACGAGTGCTCCAAAGCTCACACCCAGACTGACAGAGAGGAGGAAAAGCAGAGCTGAGAGGGAGGATAAATATTACCATTTTGCATGGCCTCATCTTTCCAGCGGGGGGAGCATTTTTCTGCTGGCTCTAAAATAGATGGGAGAGGCACTTTAAAAAAAAGTATCTACGTGCTCAGTGAAACAGGTTGAGAGAGGCAGACTGACGCTCCTCTGCTCCTCACATCAAATCAACAGTCAGATGCTCATTAAAACAGCAGGTTATCCTAAACAGCAGCATCAGAAACATCATCCTGTCAGTGTGTTGTTGTCGTCTGGTGTTGCAGTGAGTGAGGGGATCAAGCTCGTTTCCTCATGTGATACGTGTAAGCTGGTGGTCATTGTGCAGAGATCGATAACATATGTGTCAGGTTAGTCAGGTCAGCGGCACCGGCTAAATCCACACGTGACAGCCGATTCGCCCTGGACACTACAGTATCTATATTGAGTAAACACACACACGTCTGTACTGTCTGTACAATGTATGGGACAACCTGTCTGCAGACAGCAACACTTATATCCTGTACAGGAGCTTTAGCGTGTCCTTAAATGGCTTTGGAGTCTAGCGTGCACTTGAATGAATGAAAATAGATGCTAAGGGTGTGGAAAAGGAGTGTGGCTTTTTCCAAGATCAAACTGAGAACTTTTAAATCATTAGGCGTTAAAAATTAAAGCATTTCATTTCTGTTCAGTAAAAAGTTGTTTTCAACTACAACTTGTGATTATAGGGATTATAAATGTTCATTTTTACCAATGTTGGCTAAGAAATACTATATTTTCAAAGGAGCACAATTGATTTTTAGGTGGATTTTATGTTGTATGTTATGATTTTATGGATTGTATGCTCACATCACAAGAATTTTTGTTTCTTGCTGCCAGAGGACAGTGTTCACTGCATTGTACTGTAAACGGGGTCCTCTGGTGGTCAAATCTGGACGGTAATGGTATTTTTCTGATGCCCTCTACACATGATCAGTGGTATGAGCTGTGCACTATGTAAAGCTGGAGTTATGTTCTGCAAAACAGTACAGCAAAAGGTGCAGGCTTGTATAGGACCGATACCTCCTGAAGTCAAGTGATCAAATGACTCAATGCTCAACAAGTCGTGTGTACAAGAATGAAGGAAACAGCCATGTGGATGTCTCTGAACGACCACCTTCACCTAAATGCCCAGAGAAGCATGTCTCAGCCTATAGAAGGGGCACAGAGTGCAGCAGAGTTGGGCAAAGTGTCTCAGGTTGCTTAAAAAGCACCCTTATTTACTATATTCCAAAAACAAATCTGGTAGTGCCATGTAATTTCTGACATTCTGGCATTCTTTAGTCTTTATGGTAAGATTTTGGTTCTACAAATTAGCCTGGGAACCAGATAAACCTGCAAGCTTATGTTTCAGTTGCTTTGGCAGGTCTGGTCACCCTCCTGTTCAGAGAGATTTTCACCAACCTTGGACCTCGTCAGGCCAGCCACAGCCGTTTATTTAACATGGGGCAGGTTTGATACAACGACTCACGGAGGACTGTCATCGGTCCAGATTTGAAAAGTCTGGACTGCACCAGGTGCATGAAACTCAGATCAAACCGTCAAACTCAGCAGTGCTGATCAAATATGAAAGATTCTCTGACTGCACACTCTGACACACATCGCATTGGTTCAGAAACCAATTGGAGCGGTGTAGTTTAAGAAAGTTTACAACAAGGGGGCAATTTTTTAGGTAGGTCTATCCAATTATGTCCAGATGCATTTTGGTCTGTGCCCCTTGGGAATCAAAAATGAACTGCAACGCCAGGCTGGAAAGAAATCCAGCTTTTTGTCCGTGGCTTTTATGTTACATCATGGATGGCTGCCATCTCATTAGTTGCACATAGACAGGTCACTGACAAACAAGGTCAAAGTGGAGCTTAAAAGTTCACTCTTGACCTTGGCAAGCACAGTGTACTATGTCTAATGTTCTGGAGCTTTTGACCGCATTGTACTAACTTCATCAGCAGACTGGGTTTTCTAAATTGTTACAGAAGTGTGGGGCAGTGGTGACCTGATGCGAGCTTGTGACTTGGACGGTCTTCGGTTCACTCCACTCAACCAATGAGATAAATCTGGGTGGAGAAAGAGGAAGGTAACACTTACCCTCCCTTCATTACCATGTCTGAGGTCATAGACATATGCGTAGACGCATTGACCACATTGATGTTAACATCGCCGCCATATTGGATAGAGCAAGTCTAGCCAGTGAACAAATACATGTAAATGGAAGAGCTGCCATTTTTCTTGATAAAAAGCAACATGAAGTTTACGTTACTCAACAGAATTTTAATGACAACTTGCATATAAAATGATTCCATTAAATCGGTGGAGAAATGTAAACATTATAGTGCTTTTTATTAAGAAAAACAGCAGCTCCGCCATTTGTCCACAGGCTAGTCTTGCCCTGTTCAATATGGCGGTGACACTGATATATGATCCAAAGACCAATGTGGCATCTATTTCTACGACTGAGGTGCCCTTGAGCAAGGCCCTTAACCCAGACCGCTCCAGTGGAGCTGCTCAGTGGCACAACAGATCAGACTGTGGTCGTACTGGGCAGTTTTCAGGAGTGAATGTGATCAGGGTGTTCCTGCAAAAGTGAGGCTTCCTCTCAGGGAAGCTTAAAAAATTTAAAACCTCCTTGATTCAGTACACCTTTAGACCACATCCATGCTGGTTTAAAATGAGTTCGACTCAGTATTCTAGACCTCAGAAACAGCAGTTGATGAAACATTCTCGAGGTCCAAAGGCCAAACTTGAAACTGACTGAATTTTGAGCACAGCAATGAGGTGTACAATCGAAGCCTCAGGTTGCACTGCGGCAAGGTTAGGCCTCTTGGCTCTCTCTATAGAAAAGACACACACACTACAGGCGGTGCAAAGTGATTCTGCCACTGATCACGTGTAGAGGCTAGACTTTAAACTGATTTTAGTTGTCAGATTGAATGCATTTAACATCCCAGACTTGAGTTTAAAAAAACAATACCACAAAATGTCCCTTACAGTCTCCCTCCTATTGCTGACAAGAGTATAATTCAGGGGAAATGTGGAATACTTGCTTTTCAAACGAGTCAAAATTAGATTTAAGGATACTGGCTTTACTATCAGCTATCAGCGACTTTAAAATTCAGTATAGTTGCACTGTAAATCTTATTTGGAATAAACCTGGGGGTTTGAGGCTGTGAGTGTGTGTTGGGGTGATCGGGCCAGACATCTTACCTGACATACTGGTGGGGTTCAAGGCCAAGACGTCATCCTCAGAGCCTCCTCAGACATCTGGGTACCTACCTAGGAGAACACAGAGCCAAGAGAACCATCAATTACTCAGTGTATTCCTTACAGCTGATAACAACAACACTCTCAGCTCTCTGCTCAGCTTGTCCGTCCCCGCTGAGCCATTTTAACAAACAACTGAAATTGTGTGTGAAAAGGAAAAAAAGAGCAACTAATTGGATGCAATCAGCCTCTTCAGCTGGATAAATCTGACTGAAAGAGGTGTTTGATGCCTCTGTTTGCAGAGCAGGAGACATTCAGTGATGCAGCTATTACTGTGATGCACACACACTGTTCAGATGTTATGGCCCTTGTGGCATTTTGTCTCTGTGTAGGGTGACATCTAGTGGTCAGACATGGAAGAACCAGTTCACACCACCTCATGACAAGCTTTAGAAATGTCAGGTTTCCAGGTCGTGATTGCAGGCTTTTTATTTACAATGTTTGCTTGTTAGTTTTTCCTCTGTCACATTCTCAGTGTGATAAAAAAAAAGGAGCAAACACAATAAAAGCATAAAATGTCACATTCATTGCAGTGTGTGTGTTAATCTTCAATCAGAGAGTTGAGAGTTTAAAGGTCTGTCAGAGTCAAATGATCTGTTGTAGTTCACTAGAAATGCACACATAATTTAAGTACTATACTTGTGCAATTTGTAGGTACTTGTACTTTACTTGAGTACTTTCTGTTTTGTGTTACTTTATACTTCTACTCTTTTTACTCCTCTACAATTATTTGACAGCTTTAGTTACACATTATTTTTGATTATTAACACCAAACATACATCAATTAATAAATTATAATACATTACTATGGGCTAGGCAGTTGGTTCCCAACCTAGGGTCTGGGCCTGCCTAAGGGTGCGCCAGAAATCTCAGGCTTTGTCTCTTCTGAAGTCCTCACAATTCACAATTTCAGGGTTTGTGCACCTTTTCCAAAATCAAATTCAAGCACTTTTCAAGCATTTTCAAGCTTCTCCTGCACCTTACAGCTGTGATAAATGACATATTTATACACAAAACAATTATTTCACCTCTTCATCACATTAAATCAGATGTTATTGTGCTTTTATCAACCAAAATTATGTTTTGTGACAGAATTCTACAGACAAGGAAAAGGCCTACTGTGCAGTATATAAAGCAAATAAAATCAGCCCCACCTTTACCAGCTCCAGCATTAAGGTGATGTGTGTCAATGCCTCAATAATCATAGTCCAATATAAAATATACATTATTCTGAGACGTGCTAATTCCTTTTTTCACTATCCCAGATAAAACTGATCTTGTAGGTTTTGTCCTGATTTTTCAAAGAATTTTCAGGTAGGATCATTCTAATCCACATACCACAAGATCAAGATTACAGAGTCTATATTTGCAGTCTTGGGATAGGCCTCCCTCTTCTGGCCAAAGTAACATTTTATTGACACAGATGTGAAAATGCGGAGCAGAAGTAATTCATATTCCCTTATCTGCATTACTACACACTAAGGTACACAAAGGGTTACTGATAGTTTCCATTAGTGCTGATAAGGTTGTCAAAAGTATTTATACTTTGATACTTCTTCAATACCACGTGTTTGAAATGATACAATCTCCATTAATCATACATTTGATATTATCAAAAGTGCCAAAGCTATTCAGGTGAATGATCTATGTGCTCATTCAAGACCTCAGTTCAGTTCAGCATTTATTGTCCTGCTTGACATTTGGCTTGTACCAAACCAGACGCTGTTCAGTGACTTTTCTTTTTTAAGCAGGTTGTTCAGAAAAAAAAAAAAGTGTGTACTGTGTGTATCGACTCCAGGTCTGACTTGTATTTGTGATGTGATCTTAACCGTTCAGGGTTAATCTGACTCACCGGATGTAGACTGTGGGCATGAGCTCACTACTGGGCGCTAGTAAGTCCTGGGCACCTATTTCAGGCAGCACACACCATATATGCTATCTGAGTTTTTCAAAGTTCCCATCACCACAACCTCTGAGCTAGCAACCTGCATGCTAAAAATGGCAATTTAGCACCTAATGGTACAAACATACAGAAGCTAGCAGACATTACCTTTATTTTTGTGAGGATTTAGCCATTTTAATGCCAGCGCTCGCCTCCCGACATGCAAGTGTTCCACCAAAACAAGTTCCCGGCTAGGACTAGGCTGATTGTTTTAGCATGCTTAACTGCCAGCTCAGTCAAATAGACCACACTCGACTTCCTCGTCCTTATACTGCAGAAGTTTTGATACGACTCAATGCTGAGTTATTTCGGTCAATACCTTAAAATTATTGAGTACTGATATCCAGCCCAATTCCCATGACACAATTTAGCAGGGGAACTGTTGCTGCATTCTGGGAATACAAACCAGGCAGAGCGTTTTTTACTGCTGTAACAGAATGATAATGTGTGGAGACAGACATTTCAATGACACAGTGCCGTGGAGATAGGTCTGGTTAGGTGGAACCAGTACAGCGTAACCCCACTTTGGTTTGTTGGTTTACCAGCTCAACCTCTCCTGGATTTGGCTTCTCAGTAAGACCAGTGGTGGAAGACGAGAGCAACATTACAACTTGTGCTTTGGTTGACAAAGCAATCTCACTTCAAGGTCCACTTAGTAACTCTTCTGGGGTTTCCAGGCAGACATTCAGTGGGACAACTTGAGACAGTGTTGCCAATTTAGCAACTATAGAGCCTAATGAAAAATGTAACCACTTGTTGTTGCAGACATTAGCAGCCATTTAGCAGTCTGAAACAGGTAACCGATTGTGGCCAATGTGTTCCAAGACAGTGAAGGGGGGGTTTGTTGGTGGACGTGTTGCTTGTGAGACATGAAACACCATCTAGTAAGTCCTGGAGAAACAGATTGAACGTCTGAAAAGCCCCTCAGAGTGATAAAATTAACATCATATTTCCTTTTCTATTAATCTGTTGATTATTTTCATCATCACTTGTAGCCTCCAGATGTCAAAAATGGTCATCACGATTTCCCAAAGCTGAAGGTGATGTCTTCAAATTGCTTCTTTTGTCCAACCAACAGCTCAAAAGACAAAGACTCTTCATTTACTCTCATAAATGAGCAGCAAACACTCACATTTATGAAGCTCAAACCAGCAAATGTTTGACATTTTTGCTTGAAAATTGTGTGAAACAATTTATCGATTATCAAAACACTTCGCAACTAACTTTCCTTCGATCGACTAATTGTAGCAGCTCTACCTAACACACAGTAGATTTCAGAAAAGAGCCAGAGCATCATTTTGTCATTCCTGAAAGAAAGCAGACCTTTGTGAGGTCCTGTAGTACCTTTCTAGACAGGCCTGGTTAAGGAATAAGAAAAAACAACAAAAACACTGTTCCCCCGCTGATGTTCTCATATAAACACAATTACACGAGATAGATCACACAATGTTGTACTGTTCTTTAAAAACACCATTCCTATTCTAAAATATTCTAGTCATTTACATAAGGCTTACAGCTTCAATAATATAATATGAGAATTGAGAGTCTCTTTAGGCAAGCTCCAAGGCTTTTTTCTTGAATGCTGCAGATGCCATTATAATCCAGAGTGTCTGCATGTTTCATCATGTTGAATGCAGCTAGAACGGGCACAAGAACCATCAGATAACCAAAAAAAAAACAAAAAAAAAAAACTGTCCTACATACAGGTTAGAACATTCAGGTTGGGATGATTTATCACTGCTGCATTTTACGATGTTTGTTTGATGTCCATTTGACAGCATTTCAACACTTGTGCAGTGATCTTTAACTGTTAACACGGTCTGCATACACAATCATTCAGTCAAATCTTTTCAGGCTACAAATGCAAATCATATCTACACAGAACAACTGAACTGGAAGACAGTAAATACCCTGCATACACCCTGAAGGGTCATACCTTCTGGTAGACTCTGAGGGGGGTTGATTGCCCCTCTGGTGGCCCCATGTTCAGAAAAACGCAGCATAAGTGCCCTCTTGTTTGCCTCTAAGGTACATTAAGTGCCCTCAACGTTGCCTTTCCAGTGCATAAATGTGATAAAGTGCCTTCTAGAGTGCCCTTCCAGTGTATAAGACATGACATTCTGCCCTCTAGAGTACACTTCAGTGGGCAAAATGTGGTCAAATGCCTTCTACGTTGCCCTTCCAGTGTATAAAATGTGATGCCCTCTGGAATGTCCCTCAGGTGACAAAATGTGATAAAGTGCCCCCTAGAGTGTCCTTCAGTGGACAAAATTTGGTAACATGCTCTCTAGAGTGCTATTCCAGTGGACAAAACATGATAAATTGCCCTCTTAAGTGCCGTTCTAGTGGACAAAGTGTGATAAAATGCCCTCTAGAGTGCCCCTCAGTGAACAAAATGTGGTAACGTGCCCACTAGAGTGCCCTTCCAATGGATAAAACATAATAAAGTGCCCTTCAGTGGACAGAACATGATAAACTGCCCTCTAGAGTGCCCTTCGGTGGACAAAATGTGATAAACTGCCCTCTAAAGCACCCTTCTAGTGGACACAATGTTATTACCTGTCCTCTACAGTGCCTTTCTAGTGGACAAAACATGATAAACTGCCCTCTGAAGTGGCCTTCTGGTGGACAAAATGTGAAAAAGTGCCTCTAGAGTGGCCCTCCAGTGATAAAACATGAGAAACTGCCTTCTAGGTTGCCCTTCCACTGGACAAAATGTGATAATGTGCCCTTTAGAGTGCCATTCAGTGCAAAAAAAATGTGGTAAAATGACTTTTAAGGTGCCCTTTCAGTGGCCAAAACATGAGACACTGCCCACCAGAGTGCTCTTCCGCTGGGAAAAACATGAGAAACTGCCCTTTCGAGTGCCCATCCAGTGGGGAAAATGTGATCAAGTGAGTCATGATTTTCAGCATGCTGGTGCCCCACCACATGCAGCTGGTGCCCTTATTATTTTCTGCCCCTGACCCTCAACAGCCTTTGTCTGCCACTGGAAATACCTGTCCCAATCATGGTACCAACAGTAATGTGTAATGATGAGAAAGAATTCTAATTAAATAAACCATTAAAACAACCAACCACTGAAACTTCCATTCAGCAACTCAATTAACATGTTGTTTCAAAAACTTACTGTCAACACGCTCAGAAACACAAAATTTCTGAGCAAAAAGTATTAGCTGCAGCTTTCATAATTCCTTTGCACTGGAAGAACAGCTGGCTTGAAAAGCATTACAGGAAACTCTGCTTCGGTTTGCTGCTTTTCACCCTG
The DNA here is from genome assembly GCA_034769285.1 of Lutjanus argentimaculatus. NCBI lineage: Eukaryota > Metazoa > Chordata > Actinopteri > Lutjaniformes > Lutjanidae > Lutjanus > Lutjanus argentimaculatus. The sequence goes on along the minus strand of JAWZSL010000008.1, from coordinate 847,695 downwards.
GAGAGCATTTAATATCCAGACAACAGCTGGGGAAGGCCCGAAAGCTGCTTCATCCATACAACTGGTTTCTAAAGCTCAGACTGAGGACACAAACAGACAGATAGATAGATGCCCAAATATTTTCTGGCAAAAACAAATATGAAGATAGATGAAAACAAGCAATGAATGGGGCTGTAGCATGCATACAGGAGAGGAAAGAGGCTGAAAAGCAAAATGAAACTCCTCATGGGGACATTTGTATCAATAACCTCCTGCAGTATCCATATCATATAGACAGTGGCTGAGTCTGTTGACTGAGACTGGAGGGAAACATTTGGCTCCAAGTTAGACCAGATGCTAAGGGGAAATGAGTATCTCACCATTGTTGGATTTGGTTCCATTTTGGGTCCAGTTTCAAGTTGGTAAAATCTTACACTTGTTAAGCCCTGAGACTAACTAAACTCTGATCAAATTCTCCTATAAACAATGAACTTTATCTAGCTCTTTTTAAATAGAGTTAACATTTATGAGAGGGCCTGCTAGCTCCAAAGGACTCTAAATTCCAATGTGAAGGTTTTCTTTTATAGTTATCTTCAATGCTCCTCAGCACTGATAATTTAAAGATATTATATAGACCCTTTTCACACTGATGTTATGATTATGTCACAGTATTAGCTGGACGAAAAACAAAAGGAAAACTGGATGCAATTATGCACATAAACAAGCTCAAATATTTTCTTGCACAAAGTAGAATCAAAGTTTTAATGGCTCAAAATTGAAGTTTTATCATATACAACAACTATTATTAAAAGAAATAAGAAAAAATGTGGGGAACACTTTCTTAATTCAAGTTCCCTCTTTTGCAGAATTAAGACAGCTTTAACTGCTTTTTTGGCACGGTAAAACACACTTCATTTAAACGAGACAGAAAAAAAAGAAAGAAAAAAAAAACTCACCAAAACCACCTCAGTTAGTCTTTCCACTGTTCTAACAATCACCAACTCTGGTTTAGTGGTAAAAAAAATCCTCAATTCATCGCGTTAGAATTGTTTGAATTGTAGCATCAGTTCAACACTTGTTTTGTCAATTTAAAAGATAATTTTACACGTTACCGTTTGTGGTAGGCTCATCATAGTTAAGAAACCGCTCAGTGAACTACATCTTTCGTATCGCACAATACGTGTCATCAGCATCACCTCTTGTTGCCAGAATGACAGTCCGTATTGCAAAACAATGATGTCAGCTAATGTGTCTATGCTGCCTGAAACTTCCAGCAAGAAGAAAGAAAGAAATGACAGCAGTGTCTGTAAAATGATCATTTCAAGTCAGGGTGGAAACAGCAGCAATATAATGAAACTATTTCCAACACAACAATTACATTTAAATTAAATTCCAGGAATGCATGTATTTGACACACTACACACGAGTGTCACTGCTTCCGAACTCAACACGTTCGTTACTTAAGGTAAATGTCCTGTGTTATAATTAGCAGTGAGAATTGACAACTGCTTCCAGTTCAGAGCTCGTACCAAATTAAACAGCAGTTCAACAGTGGAGCTTTTGCACACGTGAGTCACATGCAATGCTTTGTTCTCTACAGTTTCTACACTGTGGTCAGACTCAGAGATAAGAAAACAGCTGCACTGAGGCTGAAAACCTGTGTAGGTTTTCTTTTTCGTGCACAGAAAATTGATCAGGAATTGATAAAGATGTATTATACTTAGGCAGAGGACAAGAAGACACAAGTATTTATTTTAAATAATTTTGGCTGCACCTAAGATAGCCATAACTAATAAATGGTTATGGTCTGAATCACCTATGTCACAAGAATTAATTGAAATTATTAAGGATATTTATGTTATGGAAAAGCTGACATTTTCTTTAAAGCGATATTCCACTCTTAGATAATCATCCACTCAGTATGTACTCACCCCTATGCCGATGTGAAGATGGGTGAAGATCTTCAGTTCACAAAACAATCCTGGAGTTTCAGCAGAAAACAGGGTTGCAGCCAAATCCAGTACAATTAGAGTGAATGGTGACCCAGTTTAAAACGTTAAAAAAAGAACACAAAACAAACACAAAATGTCTCCATCCTGCTTGTGTGGTTAATCCAAGCGCGAGATCGACGCCATGTTTACATCCTACCGGCTACATGCTACAGTTGACATTAAAAACATGGTGTAAATGGTGTCTTTTGCGGTTAAATTTTAATGTCGCGGCTCACGGACACTTGGATTACACCACACGAGCAGGATGGAGACATTTTGTGTTTGTTTTGTGTTCTTTTTTTAACATTTTAAACTGGGTCACCATTCACTGTAATTGTACTGGATTTGGCTGCAACGCTGTTTTCTGCTGAAACTCCAGGATTGTTTTGTGAACTGAAGATCTTCACCCATCTTCACATCAGCATAGGGGTGAGTACATGATTATCTAAGAGTGGAATATCGCTTTTAAGGTGCAAGTAAGTATATTCCAGTCATACTGGGCCAAATGGGTACAGAAATCTAAAACCATAGAACCTGGTTATTTTATTTTGTAATTTATTTATTGGGCGTAAACATTAGAAAAAATTATTTCCCTACTAGAGGTCTAAAGTGAATTAAAGAAAGATGTAAAAATGTTTATTCTAGTCTGCCCTCTGTCTTTTTTCTTTTTTTTTTTTTTTTTATGGCTGTTTTTGTCTGGTTTTGATTCTTTTATATACTTAATTTGATTTTGAATGTTGTTTTTTGTCTTGTACTTGTCTTTCTTTTTATTTGATTATATAAAAAAATGAGAGTCATGCTGTAAAAGGCCTATGGCGAAGTCAGGATGATGAATCATTCATGAAATTCTCTCAATTAAGAAAACATAAATTGCGGAAAAAAGGAATTGGACTGATAAACAGAATCGATAACAGCATTTCTATCAATAAAATCTTAACAGTTCCCATCCTTATTCTAATTCATGATCTTGGACACAACAATTGCCACAGTAATCTCAACTCAACCTCCACTTACTTGACGGTGGTTCTGGAAGAATCAGCCATGGTTAAGGTGAGTTGCGGTCTGTCCAATATGGATAAGATAGGAGCAAGGATACTGAATTGTAGCTTCCATTGCTATAGAGGCACTGTAGTAAAAGTTTTACAATGCTTTCTCACTGCCATTCAGAACAAAACACTTTGTGACTGATACCAAATTCATGCAAAATCCACTACAGGAAAAAGTGAAAAGTGAACAAACTGAAACTGTTGATTATGCTTTTTACAAAGTGTGATTACTAGCTGCTGTTACTGCTGTGCACAACTGATATCAAAAATATCTCTCAGGAAAACGCTGCCTGGGAGTAACAGTTGACTTCTCTCCTTAGGTTTCTATGTACAGAGCTTTGTACATTTGATGAAAGAACCGAATATTTTCTCACAGTCATGATTCAACCAGAGGAATTAAGTGCCCCAACTGCCAGTCATCCGGCAGAGACTATGAAGAAAATTAATGTTTTACTTCCTGAACTCTGGATGCCTGAAATACTTTCTCACACTTCAAAATTTGTTCCTTAAAGTTGGAGTTTTTTGCTTAGAAAGATGTTAGAAGACTAAAAACACAACTGGATGGACTTACAACCAATCAGAGCAATGAAATATGTGATAATGTGCTGAGTGACACAATGGACAAAGGAAGTAGAGGGAGCTTCCAGGTCTGAAAAGTGAAGCCAGCACGGACATGTATGAAACCTGCATTTTTTGTAATGACCAGCAGGGGGCAACGCCACTGGTGGCAAAAAGTTTGTATTGTATGTACTTCTCACTTGATTTATGACCTCAGTAAACAGTTTTCCAAAGTTTTCCTGAGTTTAAGGTTTCAGATGCAGGTTTCAAGTCTTCATCTATGCAGTATGATGTTCATTTTGTAAATTACGGTCCCATTTACAGTAGATTAGACAATAAAACAGGGTATGCTTAAGAACGGGGCTACCGTGTGATTGACAGTGAGTCTGTTCTCGATCAACTCAGATCAAATTGCAAAACTAAACAGTGTTGATAGAATATGAATCAAGATTCTGATAATTACATTTCTTGCTTAAAATGTTTTCAGAAACATATTTTGTGCACTGTTTAGTTGTAATACAAGAAAGATCGGGACCAGGCAGGTCAACATTATTTCCTGCTGGACGGATGAGCCAAAATCAAGCACCGCCCACCCAAGTCGCAGTACCAGCTCCACGCTCTCGTCAGTACTGGGCATTCTCTGGTTGCAAAAAACAAAATGGCAACTCCCGTAATGCCAGACTGAAGGCTTCAAAACAGATGTCCACAAAACAATGGGTGATGTCCCAGTGGCTCTGTCCACTAATTCTCGTGACACATGCAAGTTGGGGTGGTGCTTGGTCCAGTTTCAAGCAGATAAAAATGGCGGCCTGGTGAAAAATGTTCTCAAACTACATTTCAGGCGAGTAATAGGCAATGAAGTGAGAGAATCTTGATATTAGATTCATATTTCAACAGCAGTTTCTGAGCCTGGTATGTTGCACTTGAAACATGTCTGGACTGGTGACGTTCCTCTGTCCCTCATTCTATCTGTCTGAACGGGACAGTGGCCAGATGTATCTGCTAGAGCAGATAAAACATGAGCTTGCACATTTATCTGGCTCCTAGGTGTGACTGCATAAAATATGTTTTATTAAATAAATGGAGACTAATGTATATGTGGCTATAAAGAAATAAAAAAAAGCGCATCAGCGGAAACAGAGATTGAGGTAACCCAAATTTTATCCCACATCCAGCAGTTACACCTAATAAAGGGGCTCACAGGGAGGCATTTCAGGACAACCCTATTCCATCAGATCGGAGGTCCACAGATGGCAATTTATTTTGGAAGGGGGAGAAATCATCCAGCTGAGTGCTTTTTGTGGCTCTCTAATTGCCATTTCTGCACATTAGTGTCCCAAATAAACAAAAGTGACAATAATGGACTTCCACCGCAGGCGTAAATTAGCTGCAGTGGCAGAGAGCAGGGTCGCTCCAGTCCAGCCTTTCCCTTTTCATCCAGATTTGGCCTTTTCTACTTTCCTGCTTCCATCTGATGATTTTGTACTTTAAAACAGAGGAACTAGGTTGGACTCTGTGTGGTGTTGACTGGACAGCGAGATAACTTCACTGTTTGAATCCCGACTCTGTGCTGTCTTTGCAGGGGTTGGCTTTGAAGATACAAAAAAGGGTTTGGTGGCAACTTCTATACAGCTGATCTGAACCTGTGAACCCATAGAAAAAAGGTAACTGTATCCCATTATACTTACAAAAATAAAAAGATGTATTTAGATTATAGTTAAATTTAGTAAAAAATTAGATTATTAGCAGTATTATCATTTTAAAATACATTTTAAATACAGAACAATATACTACCATGTATAGTGTTCATACATTAGAACATTTAGTCTCACAACACCACCGCTAATCTGACAGTTCAACATGATCTTGTCTCAAGTTCTAGTTTAAAAAAAATACAAGACCAACCGCTAATGTTAGCTACACAGACCAACCGCTAATGTTAGCTACACAGACCAACCGCTAATGTTAGACTACGCAGACCAACCGCTAATGTTAGCTACACAGACCAACCGCTAATGTTAGCTACACAGACCAACCGCTAATGTTAGCTACGCAGACCAACCGCTAATGTTAGCTACCAGACCAACCGCTAATGTTAGCTACGCAGACCAACCGCTAATGTTAGCTACACAGACAAAATGCTAATTTTAGCTTCACAGACCAAATATTTATGTTAGGTATACGCACCAAATGCTAACGTTAGCTACACAGACCAAAAACAAATGTTAGGTACACAGATCAAATGCTAACTGTAGCTACACAGACCAAATGCTAACTTTGGCTACATAGACCAAATGTTAACATTAACTACACAGAAATCCAGTTAGCAAACTAACCTTTCAATACTACTACAACTAAAAAATATTTAGGACTGTTTTTGTCAGTTTGCTTGAAGTCTGAATGTGGAGCGTGAATAGCACAAAGTTATGAACTAAGTACATTTAAATGTACAAAATTACAGCTATTAATCTAAATGTGCATTTGCACATAATGAAGGAAAGAATACCTGGACAAACAATTAATGAACCTAAAACAAAAATAAACAAGTGATTATTACTTAAATATTGCTTTTTTTTTACAGGAAGCTAGTAACTGTATCAGAATACATTTTTAAAGTAACACTGCTTTATAAACCTAGCTGGTGTAATGGAAGGCATGGTGGCAACAATATCCAGCATTCTGTGTGATTATACTGAGGACAGAGGAAGCTAAACCAAGGTTATTGTGCAGAAAAGCTCCCATTTCTTCTCTTTTCAAGTTCACACAAACAGAATCTGTCAAATTTATAGAAAGCCTCCAGGGTTTCCTCCTTTTCTTTGAAAACACAGGAGCAGTGCTCCAGGCGTGGAGCTGCGGTGTGTCTCACATTTTCTGCTTGTACTGTATGTGCACATATTGATTTCTACTCTTGACTTTTCCTGGAACAGCCAGCAGCCCAAAATGTGGAGGAGGAGTCTTCAAAGAATCCACATTCTTCCTTGATGAGAAAACGCTGAGCTAGGATGCTGGTGTTTACTCTGGGTCTGTGAAAGTTACGTGTCATGGTATGCACGGAGTGGTGTGCGTGTGTGTCTGTGTGTGTGCATACATGTGCATGAGCTAACATGCTGCAGCCTTCAACATCTTAATCAGATCCTGCTATCTTTCCTTATACACCTCCACAGCTCATGTTAGTACTGGTGCCGCATTGTCAGCTGTGCAAGTGACGTTCAACCAACCCGCTCTTTTCAATCTTACAAACTGCAGCCAGTGCATATGGTAAAAGTGCAATGTCGCATGCAGGTGATACGCCAATCCTTCCCATTAATTTCTGTTGAGAGCAGAGCCATAATCAGGTGACCTTCGTCGTCATGGCAACAAAAATAAACATGGTTCTCGTTTTGATAGCTCTTTTTTTAGGTTTAGGAAAAGATCATGGTTTGTGTTAAAATAGTTTGGGTTTCACACGGGACACTAACACCAGTCTCCTGGTGTTTGATCGACTCATCCATCAATCCAGACTTCCACCCTATTCTGACTGTTACACCCCACTCAGGTGGCCCTACTGGGGCGAACAACCTCCACAATAAACCCAAACAACGCACAGAGAGACACCTTAAAACCGAGCACATCATGGGATTTATTAACACAAAGTACGAATAAAGATACTGAATCAAGATAATACTAAATTAAGACAAACTAATTCAAGACTAACAAAAAGGCACATAGTCAGAGGATAAGTTTAACACAACAGAAACTCCATGCTGAGAGGCAAGACCACCAGCAGTCCCTGTGCCACAAGCCTCTGACCTCTGCTGCCTGCACAGGTGCATTTTGTACGCTTACATCACCTGATTTTTTTTTATTTTTTACAGGGTCATTTTGATACTGATGCCAGTGTCAGTAAACGCCTCTGATACTGTCTAAAAAAGCTTGTATACAAGTCTATGCACCAATCTGATACCACGTAATTTATTAATCCAGAAACAGGGCCCTGCTCATTTCCAGCAGCGTCCTGAATGCCGCCTTCCGCCAGGAAGGGAAAGTCAGGATCCATGGAATTCATTTTCTCTATGCATTTGTTCATTTTTCACATGACAGCAAAGATAGCAATCGTATCACACCCACACCACTGATGATATAATTATAACAATATAAAGATTATTGCAATTGCGATATGATTTGCGATATTAGAGGTAATTATGAATTTTACATCGTTATTCTTATTTTGATTGAAAAACGTGTAAAAATGACTATGATGTGATTTTCTTTACAAGAATCCAAATGAAGATGTTTTATTAAGTCTTTAGAATCTGATTTAAAGGACAGGACATCTCTAACTCATGACATTCATAAATTTAAAGGTTTTCTGACACGTTTTTTCCTTTGGTAAATATTGCACCTGCAGTTTGAAAATTGCAGAAAGCCACATCGTGATTTTGATAAATTGTCGATTATTTGTGCAGCCCTATTTGAAAGTGTGAAGTTGTGTTATTTGTATGCAGATTGAAGAGACCATGCTGGTTAAACAGTGTCATCCACAGTACGCACACACAAATAAATCAAATGAAAACGTGCCTGCTCAGAAATGTTTCCAGATAATCAATATACAATATGCAACACTGCATGCACAGGAGTATAACTGACATCAGGGCTTGATACTGTGTGAAATCAGACTCATAATTATTAATTATCAATAATTATCACATTTGCTTCTGTAAAAATAACAAAATGTTAGGCTTCATTGGGTCTCAAGATTCATTCAAGTGTCACATGTCATGTCAAGTGATGTTAGAACATTTGTGCACAAATTTCTTTGTACTTTTTTGTTTGGTTTAAACAAAATTCACGAGTGGTTCAGACCTGTTGTATGAGTCATGAAGAGCATGCCTTTATCCACAAGAGAAAAATGCTCAATTTACCTGAAATCATGATGTCTTGATCCAAATTAATTTGGCCATAAAAAATATCTAACAAAAACAAACTTTAGGCAAAATTAATATTCTGTTCACCGCATGATGATCATCATGGGTGCCAATTTAATTTAGTTAGGTGTGAAAATATTTGGAGGGAAGTGAGATGGAGCTTCAAGATATCAGAGAAGCAGTGGGGAGAAACGGCGTCTACAGCCAAAATATTTCACAACCAACTTTGTGAATTAAGCTTCTGGTGATTGCTGGAACAGTGGAAAGAGGAACCAAGATGAGCTTTACTTTGTTTCTATCAAGTTTGAATGAAGTGTGCTTTACACTGAAAAAAATCCAGTTTCTGTAAATGGAGTCTGGCAGCTTTGATGAGCAATAAATCGGCTTTTTCTGGTTTAGCATAAAGGATCTTATTCTTTAACAGAAATGTCTGTCTTTGTATGGATCCTTTCCATAATGTTGTCACACACTTGGAATAACAATCTAAGCCAGTCAGAAACAGGCTCAAATCATGCTTCTTTGTGCCAAAGAAGCATGATTTGATCTGACCAAGTCACATGACTCATTTTTGAAATAGACCAATTTTCAGCTGTGTCAGGCATTGTTTGCTGTGCATTGAACAAGGGGTAGTGAGGACTGATGAAATACTCCCAAACAGCCGGATGGATTTCTGACATGTCTGCAAGAAAGTGCCTGCAATTGCCATGGCGACACAACGAGTCTCGTGGTTGGAAAAATCTGGTTAGTGAGGCTCGCTTACCTCCAGTTCTCTCTGCAAAATGGACAAGTCATACTGACCCCTTCTTCTCAGCCACTTGTGCATCCATACAGCCCATATATGCTGATGCCTCTTTTTCAGCACACAGGCTGACTTGTACCTACCACGGAGCTTTCAAACAAATCTTTACTGTCAATTGTCAATAGTCAGAGCTGTCTGCAGGAGCTGACCATAGACTTATTATAGCCCTAGACAGGGCACTGCCAGTCAGCCCTGCCACAGATTTTTCCCAGTGGCCACTCGTGGTATTACAGGAAAAATTCCCCACCAGCCCAAAAAGCTTTCTGCCCCATAGACCTGTTGGCAGGAGACCTCAAACTGCAAACAAAGTCAGTTATGATTCATGAAGTTTTTTCATGTATAAAACTTTCCTCGACTTCCACTTGTCACTGGCTATCTTTTGAATGGACAAGAAGAGATGGGCATTCAATTTTGGCTTTGATTAGTCAGAGGAATTAAACATCACCTTTTTGGGGACGTTTTACTGGTGATTATCGACCCACGATAAGGATTTGACCAGATGGTTACTGTGTGAGACAGCTGGATTTGCGAGATCACGTGAGAGTCCATCATGCTCGCTGTCGTCACACCTAAAACCACGCACGCAGCTGCCAGTAGTCCCTCCTAGGATGCTGATTGGCTGCATCACTTTTGGTGCGGACACAAAAGGATAACAACCTGGCGAGATGAATTCTCTCGTGGTCTCGCGAATCCAGCTGCCTCCTACCCTTTAACAAACACCAGAATTTCTTTTAGTCTTAACCTTGAAAACTAGTTCTCTCAAAAAAGACAAACAAATTGTTTCTTTAGGATGAAATAATCTTGCTGATTTACTGAATATAAGAAACAGATGACTTTATTTATTCTGCTTTGATTCGACTTTGGCTATGAGTGACTGTACAGGAGCCAGCAGGGACACAGTTTGAAGGCAAAAGCCAAAATGCTGAGTGAGTCATTGAAATGCTATTGTCTCAAGAAGTCAGTGGCTCAGTTAGAATGAACTGTCCCTGACACTGATGATGTAAAACACTTGCACTTAGGAGACTCAAGGGGTCACCAGAGCCGTCGAGTCTCAGGCTGAGCCACAGCTGACTGTCACGCTCAGATTTCAGCCAGTCAGAGCCTTTTGATCTGCAGTCAAAACAGTTAAACCCATAACCAGATTCACACTCACCGTTCCCTTCACATCTGTCACATCTTACACCTGCAGACACTCGACAGGCTTGGAAGTCAGGTTGGCACCTTCTTGTGGGTGTGTTAATAGCCTCTGCGCTGTGCAGGCTGCGGGTGAGCACTTCCTTCTCTACGCTGCACTTTACACACATAATTTCTCCACCACAACAGCTACCACATCCTGTATGACAAAGAGCTGCAGGAACAGTATGTACTGTGCATTCCAAAACAAAGAGAAGAAATGTAAACTCACGAGCACGCCCTCGTCACGTTACCTCGCCTGCTCATGACACCACTCAAAAGCATTATGCAACTTCAGTGAATGCTATGTACTACGAGTTGAACATCACAGATGATACACAGTGATACAAATACAGTATAAACAGGACACTCATTTTATACTGTAATGACATTTACTAAAACTATGAGATTGTGTATTGCTCACTACTATGTAAACACTTGCACATGACGTTTTTAAATCCACACTAATCAGTATTTTTATAAAAACGACTGCTCAAATGACTGTATAATAGAGTACCTCACAGGGTGAGTGTACCCGATCGGTGACCTGCAAAAACATTGTGCAACAGGAAAAAAATATATTTAAATAAATTCATTCAATTTGGATGCAGGCACGGCCAAAAATTAAATAATTATGGGTAGGCAGCAGGCGAAATGGAAATGACTGCACAGTATTTTTAACATTTATACCTGCTAATACAGTAATATCAAGCCTAATCAGTTGGCAGGCTTTTATTGTGAAAGCATGCCAGGTGTATACTTCTTCCTACTTCTTTTGTAAAGTGTTTTTCCTCAGAATTCCATAATATGTCTAAGGAAAATAGACCCCATCTTTTTATTATGCCTTTCCATTTCCTGCATTACATTATGTAATCGCTAGCTTGCTAAACTGTTAGCCTAGATAGCTTCCAGACATCAACAGCTTTAGCATTCCACGTTGCCGTTGCCTAGCAGCACTGTTTTCACGACTTACCCACTTTAACGGCGAGCATATTGTGTACACAACGTCCCATAGCACAACCACGAGCTCATGAGTTCCATTTGAAGGCAGCATTACTGTCCTACAGCTAATTTTTTTTGGTTTTCCCACCTGCAAATGGCTCCGTGGCAGACAGACAAAGTTAGCCAGGGGCTGGTGAACACATAGCATGTAGCAGCTAAACAGACAAAAATCTTCTCAGGACTTGATAGAGAGTGTTGGACTTGGATTTTTCAGCTGGGCAGAATCCAAATGAATGCTAACATTGCTCCATACTGTATATATTGTATTGGATGTCTGAATAAACAACTATTAGCTAGCATGTTAACCCTAACAATTTTTAAGTGGCGTATTTTTAAGTGCATTTTGAAGAATCTCATTAAAAAGGCCTTTTAATTCCATCATCTTGTTGTGCCCTCTTCTTCTGCAATGGTATAATTAAGCAATTTTTATTATACGCACTTCAGAGATGCTTACTCTTCCTGACAGCATCACTGTTGTGCTAATAATAACATTAAAGCTCACCTTTGTGTGTAATTATATGTGTGCGATTATACAACAAGTTATAGACAAACTAAGATATAATCAAAATGTATTCATATTATGGGGGCAATTCGCTCTCAAAATAAAAATAAACTCAAAACACCTTGGGTATGACTACTAAATGGAAAACAATCAGCCACATCATTATAATTCCAATGAAACTTAATTTACTACTCCAGCAAGTAGGCCGGCCCTTGGTAGCAAGAAACTATTTCTAGTCCCTGTTGAGTCAGCAGCCAGGAGCCAAATTGAGCTAATGTCAATGCTTTCTAGAGATCATTTAACTACCTAAACTGAAGAAATACCACACATGCAAACACTAAACTGCTCTGTTAGCTTGATCTGGTAACTGTAACTGTAGCTGTAACTAAGATACCTGCTGAAAAAGTGCCGTGTCACAGACTCACCGTCACGGCTGATGAGTCGGTGAATGGACTTTCTGTGTGTGAAACATTTCAAATACCTCCAGAAAGTTGTAAAGCCCAAAATTAAAAATATATTGGAAGAAGATAATCACCAAAGTTCCCATATTTATATTTCGTGTCCTCTCAATAACAACATGTTCACTGTGGTCACAAAACTGTTTGCTCTCCTGCTTGTCACACACAAGGGAGGCAGCACCTGTATTAAAGGGCTGGTCTGCAGTAATCTAACACCAGCATAAATCATATTCATTAAAGAAAGCTGATTTAATTATTCTATAAATGTTACTGGAACGGCTACAAGAAGTAGTCTAACAGGGGGTCAGAGTCTATTGCAGTCCCACTGTGGATCGTGGTTTATTTTCGGTTTAAAAACATCCAGCAGAGGAATATTTTTAGTGAGCTACACAATGATGTCATGCTGATCTGAGCATGTTCTAAATGTCTAGTTGACCAATCAGATTGCTTGGTTGGAACCATGTGTTGTATAATGGTTTTTAATGGCCACCTCCTGCTTATCTTGATAAACTAAGTCATAATAATCACATAATGGTGGTGGACAGAAACAGATTTACTCAAAATTCGGTGGAAATTTGTGATACATTTGGATGGAAACATGGCTGTGGTTGTTTGAGATGCTGCCCTTGCATGGCCAAAAATGAATTCCTGCAGCTTTAACACAAAGTCTGCCTTACAAACTGGGCTGTGGGTTATTGAAAAATTGAATCGGGGTCCAACAAAGCTATACAACAGACTAGCACATTCGGGTGCCAAAATGTCAGGCCACGCCCCTTTTGGGGAAAACCATAAATCCCATAAACAGCAATGCAATTTTCCGTATTTTTAAATTACAGTTTTGACAAGTTTGTAAGAATGAGTGACCTTGCCTCAGCCTGAGTGTTTGCGATATCTTAATAAATTAAGGTTCATCAATCAGCCATCAGGCTTCTTCAGTCTTCCCCCTTCCAAGTGGATCAGTGAGCCAACACAGTGACCAGACAATGCTAATATTGAATTACCAGGTACTGTTAGGCTGAATGTTGTCTGTAAATAACAAAACCTGTCAATAGACAACTGTTGATCTAAGCGAGGCTGAGATTGAGTCAGAGACGACAGTCTGACTCTGCTGTACTGTACCGTTATGACTGAACTCCTGCAGCCTCACACTCAAGCTTACGTTAGCTCTCCATCAGTACGAACAATTACAGCTCTCTAGAGGCTCATAAATTCTTACTGCTCTCTTTTTGGGATCCTTTCCATTCCAGGAAGGATGGAGAACCAGAGATTGTGACAGATTTGTATGTTTATCTGTTTTACAACCTGCTACACAGCAGCTTTTCTGCACTTTCCTTTCTCTCCCATTATATGAATCCATGAGTTTTCCCCCAGAAGGGGGCGCGGCTTTGCTGACTCGGGCTGGACGACATCTTGCCAGTCGGACATATGCAACTAGTTGCATTATGGGAAGTGTAGTACTCCGCATTTTTGAGACTTAACACATATGCTAGGGATTTAGAGTCAGGATATTTTCTTCAATTTTGACCGATGTTTTTTCAGTTCTAAACGATAGAATGGCCCTTTAATTTCTGTGATAAGGTAGTGTGTACACTGTTAACAGACTGTGGAAAAACAAGTAATTATAAAACCATGCTTATTTAAGAGTATTCCCACAACATGCTCATGTTAATTTTGGCAGCACGTTTTTCAGAAGAAATTTTAAGAGAACTCTGAGGGACAATTATTTTTTATGATACTGATTCAGTGATGAGTCAACTTTTTATTGGGAAATCCCATCCTCAAATACACTTACATGTTGTAATACCCACTCTCCCTCAGCCTGACTTGTCAAGCTTTTGAGAATCTCTGTTTCCAAGTACAACTTTCAGTTTGGCTCAAACATGCGCAGTTGGACAGAGATGACAACGACATAGAAACAAACCTCACGCTTAAAAAATGATTTTGAGGCGTTTTCTGCTATCAAACCTCAGCCTCCACATGACATCATATGAAGCGGGGCTCATTACCAGCACAAATTATCACATCACATCCTCATCTTTATCTTTAAATGAAAGTAGAACCACAAGAATTGATGCAACAACACAGACGGTAGCTAATACAAAAATAGCATTGTGAAATAAGCCACAAGTGTACAGCCAGTAGCCTGGGGTTAGGCAGGAAACAGGAAATAAGTCCCTAATGGGGTACAGTACATGCTGTTCTTTTCCTCATTGCTAGCATCCACAGAACAGATTAACTGATTATCGTAGCAATCCTTGATACCAGGCAGGACAATGAGATGATCTGGACACAACAAACTCTGAATATTTCTTCCCATTCTTGAGAACTGGCACAAATCATGTCCTACCAAAAAACAACAAACAAAAAAAAAGTAAAAATACCAACACTCCAATTCCAATTTTTTTTTTAAGTGCCTTCCAATCTTGCAGAGAAATTGAGAATTGGAGCTTTTTCAAACCAAAACCGTATTTAAATTGCTCATCTGCTAAATAACCCACTTTTAGAAGATGTGACCTGAAAATAAACTTCATTAAATTCCTTTAAAAATATAAACAGGCAGTCAAAGTGGGAACTAAAACCACCTCCTTGTGACAGATGTTTTCTGTTGTCACAATCACTTGATTTAGAAATCCACTATAAAACATTTATTGCTGGAATTTACTGCAGTGAATGTAGGCCAGTGCAGTATATTTGTGATAAGTACCACCAAGTATATTTGTTAGTACTGGCTAACATTGGCCTCAGTTGGTCTGAGTCTGGCTCCAGTTATCGTGTTGATGTCGCAGCCTGGGCCACGTGGAATATTTATTTTGTAATGATGTTCTGAGGCATGATAAATTGAATTTACAAGATTTTATCTGCATATAATAGTAATAGCAATAATAAACCATCTTCTGCACTTCCTTCACTTCAAGCAATGGTGATTTCTTGTGTCACTCATTATTTATTAGATTTATTTACTGCCTTTATCCATGGGCGTAATCTAAACACAGATGTTGCAACTACATAAAAAGTGTCGTAAACCCACCAGGGTGCCCCTGACTTTTAAAGGATAAGGCTGGTGATAGTTTATATTTTTCTGTTTGTCAACTAATCCCATATGAAGCCATAAATCAGTAATGACGGTATCTCACCTCCTCTTGAAAACTGGGACAAATCATGTCCCACCATAACCAAAACCAAAAGAAAACATGTTTAACACCAACACTCTTTCAGATTCAAGTTTTTGGTGAAAATGTACTTTTTAAAAGGGTTTTATATATGTAATATCTGTCATTTGTGAAATATTTTGGTTTGCTTTAATTTTTTTAATTTCAAAACTTGCTCTGTGCCAGAAACCAGCCTAGACCCAGACACGAATTCACAACTATAAGCAATTTTAAAAATGTATTAAAAAGCCTTCAAAATCTAAAACTAACAATACCTACTGATAACATAGGATTAAAAATGTGCTATTATAATCATCAGTGTTTTATTTTTATTTTTTTTAATGAAAATGCTGGCCCTTTAAAGTTGTGTCTGTCAGATTTTTATAACAACATGATTTAATCAGGCATAAAAAGGGTTAGCTACACCCTAAGGACCACTGTCCCACTTCCTGGTTTAAAAAAGGTGGGAAAAACTACTCAAGCACTGGTAAACCTTCTATTTTTTGACATTAGGAATAGCATTAAGAGAACTCTGAGCAACCTTAAAAAATAAAATGGCTGCTCACTACAACTATGCTATAAAATGAAATAAAAAATAGCATTTTGTCAACTCTATAAGACATCAGCCCTGACAGATTTTTACAAAAACATGATTTAATCAGGCATAAAAAGGGTAAGCTATACCCTAAGAACCCCTGTCTCACTTCCTGATTTAAAAAAGGTGGGAAAACCACTAAAGCACTTTTACTTTTCAACAAATTCATTAAATAACATTGCTATCAGATCATGTCAACTCTGTAGCCCTTCTAAATCAAAGCTAAATAATAATTATGGTTTAAAAATGTGTATTTTGATTAGCATGGCTGTTAAAATGGCTGTTTGCTATGACTATGCTGTGAAATGAAAAAAATTTGTAAATGCCATAAGAAGGAAAAGATGGAAAATCTGACTGAGTTGATGTCTAGCATAATTGATGAGTAAAAATCAAAACCCCTTCAAAACACGGTTTTGTCCCAATGGCAAGAATGAGTGCTTAATATTTTTACACATAAAACTACAGTTGACCAGAGGCGAAAGACAAGGATGCTGTGAATCACTGTTTGTCTTTGCATCCAGCTCGAGTGCTGCGGATGCTCCGCCGCAACATGGCATAAACGTACAGATAAAGACCTTCAGCTGACTCTTGGCTGAACGCTTCACTAATGCCTGCTATTAGTTAGTTTTACACGCTTTCTTCAAATGTCAGCACGAGCTTGTAAAACCTTTCGCCAGCATGAATGAGGGCAAGAGATCTATGAGAGGACTGGCAAAACAATAACAACAAGCCATCAAACAAGGGCACAAGCTGGAGGCATGAAAGAAGTCAACATTCCTTGAGTCTGACATAAAGTTCATGAAAAACACTTTAGCATTAACGGCATCCACTTGTAAATCACTCCAAAGAGCATTTTCTCTCTGTAATGTATTGCTTAGCTATCACCTTAAAAGCATCCTGTAAACCTGAAACCGTCATGTTCAGAGAGACATGAATGAGTGGTGAGGTTTCACCCTCACCATGTTCAGGCTCCCACCTCTTCTAACTGAACACAGTTTCCTGTAAATGCTCCACTTTGGCAATGTGAAGTTCAGCTAAGGAGGTAACACAACATGATGCAATGCACGCACAGGTTTCTCACGCTCCAAAAAGTTCAATATTAGAGCATTTTAACACTTCATACTAAACTTTTACAGATGCTGTGAAACTGAAAACTGAAAGCTTATTTACGCTTAAAGGGATTTCACCTCAAAATCAAAAATATACATTTTTCCTCTCGCCTGTAGAGCTATTTATCCATCGAGACAGGTCTGGTGTGAGCTGCAGAGTTTTGGAGATATCGGCCGTTATCTCCAATATAACGAGACTAAATTGCACTCCGCATGTGCTGCTCAAAGAGCCAAAAAAATACATTTGACAAACTCAGCAGCAATGTCTCTTAATAGAAACCATGAACCAATTACCCAGCGTAACCACATAAGTCCACAGTGAGCAGTTTCATATAGGAAATACTTTCTTTCTGCAGTAGAATCTACCATAACTACTTCAGAATTTGCTGTAACGAGTTACTTTCTACTAAAGAGAAAGTAGTTCTACATGATACTACTCACAAGGTCTGTAGATTATCTTGAGTGCCTCTTTTGGAAAGAGACACTGGTTTTGAATTTTTTAAAAATGTATTTTTTTGGCACTTTGAGCACCACAACCTGAATTAGTCCCGTTATATTGGAGAGATGGCAGACATCTCTACGCCCAATATCTCAAAAACTCTGCAACCTGAAGTGATTCCATGTTTAAATAAAGTGGCAACAGCACTTGGTCACACAATGTAGGAAAATGTACATGTCATACATACAAGACTTGCATCCTATTTTCTATGGTGAAAGCTTCTTCAGTTACCCTGAGCTTCCTGCTGATCAACATAAGTCAGAGCTGAGGAAACAACAGGTGCTCCAAACACTCCAACAAACACGCCGAGAGTGCAAAAACATTATAGATATGAATATTTACTTCTGTAGCCATTGACTAATACTTGAAACCGAAGATACATGGCTGTCTTTTCATGTATAGTGATAAAAGTTAAAGATATGTTACCTGCATAAATAGTAAACATAAAAAATATTTCAGCAAAACAGTTACAGTGGTACATATGGAAGCCCATTTCTGCTAGTGAAAGACAAATTTATCCCCCATGGTAAGTCATGATCATGAAATAAAAAAGTTAAAATTATGAGCTAAAAAGCCATAATTATGAAATAAAAGATGACATTAAAAAGTAAAACGTCACAATTATGAGATAAAAAGTCAGAATTATGGTATAAAAGTCAAAATCTAATATTTTATCTCAGAATTTTGACTTTTTATCTGGTGTGTTGTGAATGTGTGTTACATTCCTGGGCGGAATAATCATTTCAGACATGGTCCCAACAACTACAGAAGCTCTGAGAGGCATGAGACAGTGTAAAAACATCTTTGTGACACTGAGGATGTTTATTTGAATTTTGCTGTTTCCATTAGTGTTGGGTATTGTTCCATTTGAACTGAGAGTATTGATATTAGTGGAACCTTTTTTTTAGCACTTTACTCTTTGTAATGACAAAAATTGAATTTTAGTTGTTAAAAATAAGGCTGAACTTTCTAATTTCAACACTGTTATATATTTACAACATTTTACACGCCACATTAAATTATATCCCTCCCTATCTCCTCTCAAAAATGTCTTTACAGCCTCCAGCCTGTAAGTGTGTAACCAGGGCATATTAATGCTGATGTTTGTCATATCCTTTCTGTTGTGTTACTCTTGGCACTATCACTGTGATGCTGTAACCTTTTCCCTTTAAAGGTATGGGGTAGGGCAAATGACATACATCTAGTTTCATTTTCACAAGGTTTCAGACATTCTAATAAGTCCCTTTTATCAGTGCTCTTATTAGTCTCAGGTTCCTTTCTAGTGGACAAAATGCGGTAAAGTGCCCTCTAAAGCACCATTCCAGTGAACAAAAGGTGGTAAGGTGCCCTATGTGGCGCCCTTCTAGTGGACAAAATGTGATAAAGTGCCCTATAAAGAGCCAATTCTAGTGAACAAAACATGGTAAAGTGCCCTCTCAAGGGCCCTTCTAATGGAGGAAACACAATCCAGTGCCACTGAAAAAAGTGGCCTCTTGAATGCCCCTATGGTAGATAAAAGGTTCCTGTCTAGTGGACAAAACATTGTAAAGCATCCTCTAAAGTGCCCTTCATGTGGACAAAATGTGGAAAAGTGCCCTTCTAGTTGACAAATCATAGTAAAGTGCGCTCTGAAATGCCATTCCAGTGAACAAAAAGTGGTAAGGTGCCCTATATGGTGCCCTTCTAGTGGACAAAATGTGATTAAGTGCCCTATAAAGTGCCTTTCTGGTGGACAAAACATGGTAATGTGCCCTCCAAAGGGCCCTTCTAATGAAAGAAACACAATCCAGTGCCAAAAGTGCCCTCTTGAATGCCCCTATGGTAGATAAAATGTGATGATCCCTGTCTAGTGGACAAAACAATGTTAAAGTGCCCTCTAAAGTGCCCTTCATGTGGACAAAATGTGGAAAAGTGCCCTTCTAGTGGACAAAACATGGTAAAGTGCCCTCTAAAGTGCCCTTCACATGGGCAAAATGTGGAAAGTGCCTTTCTAATTGACAAAACATAGTAAAGCATCCTATATGGTGCCCTTCTCGTGGACAAAATGTGATAAAGTGCCCTTTAAAGTACCCTTCTAGTGGACAAAACACAATCCGATGCCATGGGCTACCCTACATACTACAAAATTATTTGCCCTCTACATGCCTTTAAATAGTTCCCTTTGTGTTTTTATTATGATTAACATTTTTTTGCCACACTGGGGCCCCACCACGCACAGGTGGTGCCCTTTATATTTTTTCCGCCCCTGCCCCTCAGACAGCCTGAGTTCGCCACTGGCAGAGTACAGAGTACTTTCACTTATGATACCTTAATACTTTTACAGAATGCAGGACTTTTTTGCTCCACCCCTGAATGCATTTTTAAGACTGCAGCACACGGACACAACACAAGGTGCACTTGAACAAACACTAAACGCTGCATTCACCTGTAATAAAAATTATGGCTTGTTGTTTTGAAACTCCACAAAGGGCATCAGGGCTTTATCTGAGTCTAAATGTCAGCCCTCCTAACAGTCTTCAGCGGTAATCTCATTGTGGGCGACGTCAGCTCGCATCATGAATCAACAGTGATGGGCGGCGGTAAACAATAGTCATAGCCTTGACCAATATGCATCTTATTTGAGGTGGCATTCAGATAAGAGTCCGTCTTGATCCGCCGACCATCGAGCTTGGAGCTCTCTGATTCTTTATTTACGAAGCCGCATCACGCCGTGCAACGTGATCCAGGCTATCATCATGGCAACTGGTATCACAAAAAGGACAGCAGATGGTGTTTTCATTAAAGAATTCAAGCTGATAGAAGAATCAACCGAATGACTTTGTGTTGGAGTCTCTGGTGCACTTATCATATTACAT
Organism: Lutjanus argentimaculatus; assembly: GCA_034769285.1. Classification (NCBI taxonomy): domain Eukaryota; kingdom Metazoa; phylum Chordata; class Actinopteri; order Lutjaniformes; family Lutjanidae; genus Lutjanus; species Lutjanus argentimaculatus. Next base: position 827,076 of record JAWZSL010000008.1, on the reverse strand, counting down.
TAAGTTCTCAATATCTGCCGGGAAAAAACACACAGGCCGATGTCGAATAGGATCCATCCAGAAACGCTTCTGTTACAGTGTACACGAGCAGGATCCCTCACTGGAGACTATTACAACCAATAATCCATGCAGCGCCATAACGAGCAGCAGCGAAGGACGCAGTGGTGACAAATGGCCGACAGCTGCGGCTAACAATCACCTGCAGACCCGTCGATGATGTTTGGCATCTCGGCTATCATCATTACATTTTAGCTCCGACACATTCTCCCACTTTATGTGTGCAGATGGAAGCCTTTTTGTTTTCACTCTGACGTCTTCTCTGTGCTGCACGGCCAGTCTGTTAGTCTTCATTTTTAATAAGCTGTCACATATATTTCCCTCCCTGCAATATACTGTACACAATGCTGGGTTTACAGGGTTACACAAGCCTTAGAGGGGTTTATTTGATGGGCTTTATAATAATAAAGGCAATAAACTGCCTTTATGTAATGCTTAAAACACTTCCACTCATAATTTTTTTGTTTCTTTGTAATTAGCTGACATTAAATCAGTCACAGTGAGCTTTTCATGTTTAAGTTCTGAGTGTTTCACTCCCCTCAGAGAACAGCAGAATGAGCCTATAGGGGAAGTGTTTGTATTTAGAGCTTTTTATAGCCGACATTCTGCTCCACTGCACCCATGTGACAGTCAAACTGTGAGCGAGGTAGCTGATTATAGTTTGGAGAACAGAACGCTCATTGTCCAACATCTTGGAGCATATCTGTGGTTAAAACCGGTCTGGTCTGATGGCCTATATTGAGGGGTTGAAAGAATAAGTTTAGATGTCCTAGGCCTACTCAAAGTTGAAATTTACCCAACATACCACAGACTATGTAAATGTAATACTATATTATTATGTTGTAATATGCTATGCTATATACTGTACTGTAGCTAAAATGAAAGTGCTAGAGGGGAATTTTGATTTGACAACATTCAGTGTGTTTACATGCACTTAAAGCCTCTGGAAATGTGGCTTTAAATAGTAAAAATGCATATATATCAAAGTTTAGTTTCTCATTAAGCACCCACAAACATCTGAGTGAAAATAAACATTCAGAACAGTTCACAAAACAGCTAATTTTGCTGTTTAGACCATTTCTGAAGACTGTGTGGATGTGGCAGATCACGTTTGATTGACAGTTGCCTCAGGGACGCCCTGCAAAGCGCCCTTCTACTGGACAAAACGTGGTAATCAGCTGCCTCGCATAGTCAGATGTCTCTCCACAGCACTCAGGGCTGGAAGAAGGTCTGGAGGAGAAACGCCCCCCCCCCCTTGTTTGAATTTATTTAAACCAATCACAAACGTCTTGGGTGGTGCTGAGCCCAGGATGCAGTGATGATGATGCTGCAAAATAGTGTCAAGGAGGAATTTGTTTTGGTGGGACACTTGCTCGTCGGGAGGCGAGCTCTGGAATTAAAATGACTACATTACAGGTAACAGCTGTTAGCTTGTTTTCGTTTGTACCATTAGCGTCCCACGCGCCAGTTGGCTGTTTTCAGCATGTGGGTTGCAGCTTGGAGGTTTTTTGTTGTTTCCCGGGGACTTTGAAAACGCCGACTCAGACGCCGTGATACTGCTTGAAGCAAGCGACCAATGGCAGGACTTATGCCAGCAGTGTGCATCCGGTGAGTCAGACTATAGCCACCTAAACAAAGGAGCACCTAAAAAAATCAATATCGGTTGAAGTGTACACTATATTTAGAACATATTCACCACTTAACTTTGTTGGCCACCAGACTCCATGGACAGAAACAGCTGTTTTACCTTCTAAGGACATGGGAGTTGTAGGATTACCGCTGCCTCGATCTGTTAATTTGTTTGTGTTTCTGTTTGACTTTGGTGTTTTAACACGTTTGTTTGGGTCCGAACTAATATTCGTTAGTCTGTGGCTCGAGGCAGCGGTAGACCAGCAACTGTCCTGCAAGGGAAAATTACTTTTTTTCAACATAGTTTTGTGGCTGTGAAAAGAGACAGATGGCAGTTTCAGTTCCCCATCGTTAAAGACTGTCTAACACCAAAGTAAAGCGAAGAAATTGTTCTAAATATAGTGCACACTTACATAAATATTGATTTGGATGGCAGGTTAAAATGCTGTTTGTGCTAAAGATCAGTTTGTGGAATTAATTCCAAAATAAAATGTTAATGTTCTAATATATTCTAAAATGTATAGGCACATTGTGACTTTTTATTTGCATTTTTCGGCACAAAAAAATGCACTGTTGTTGTTACCAATATCCACTTTTGATAGCTTGTGAAAGTCAATATTAAGCTAGTTATTATTGTTTAGAATAACAGTTAGCTTGACAATGGCAGTGCCAAACTGTGGAACTGGATTTATTGTGTCATTCCAAGTGTAATGCACAGACAAAGTGATGACAGGCTTTTATTTACACTGTAGAGGATGTAAAATGTTGCTGGTACATATGCCGTCATTCACAAGTTGTCTAATTGATGTCTAGGCCATACTTGGGTTATAATTTAATGTTAACTTTCACTGACAGCCCAAATTTAGTCGCGCATTAGCCTAGACGTCAGGTCTTAATATAGACAGCTATTAAATGTCTTTTAAATGCAAAGTTCCTACCCATCAGCAGAGAAAACAAGTATCCCCACTGGGGATAAAAAATAAATGACCACACTGGGGGATATCCAAAGCAGAGAGGGGGAAAATCCCCCCATCACCCCCCAGCAATTCTCACTCAGGCTTTACTTTACAGCTCATCTGTGGACTTCAGCTAAAGTTGTTGGGATGTTTGATAGACCTGGCAACTCGAAACTTCATAATGAACCAACCTTCTAAGCATTTGTTTTGTTGAAAGATCTAAAGATCTAAGGTTAAAGATCAAAGTAAGCGCTCTCTAACATTACAGATATGTTGCGTCATCGCTCATGTAAACCGGGCAGACTCCACCCGCTAATGAAAATCCTGCAATATGCTCCAAAGCTACACAACACAGCTGATAAATGTATCCTGAGGTGAGATTACTCTGTCAAACTTTGAAACTAAACTTTTAAAGCCAACGGGGATGAGAAATCCTTAAAGTGCTCAAAAAAGCGAAACATGGCTTGAAGATTCATCACATTTTCAAGTGAATTCTCTGTTATCTAACATAATCTTTAGTTCTAGAGCTGCTTGGAGTTTTGATTCCATTTGATTAAAACAATTCAACATGTTTTCGTATCAATCATTGCTGATACCAGACTGATTAGATCTGGTTATTACTTTTTGAGTCTAAATCCATTCAAGCGGCGTAACTTATGATTGACGACTTGATGCAATTATTTCATTTTTACATCACAAATACCCTCAAATTAATTGTGATACATTTGATAATGACACTGTTCATTGGATATGATTATTTATTGACTTTTCAGTGGAATCACATTATTGAACTACACTCTGATGAATTAAAGATTCAAGGTTTAAGAGTTCAATCTGGTGTAACACTGGAGCACTTGCAGTTTCTAGGAATGTCATGTCTATAATGCATTATAAGCACATTCATAAAACAGTATGCATTTATAAGACTTTTAACCTTGTTTTAATTTGCCATGCATGATTATTATGTAAGTTTATCTAAGTTTTATTATGAAAGTATTATTTTAAGTGTTGGACATAACGTATTGTAAGTTCAGCATTCATAATGCTTCATACCTCCATGCCAAAGTGACAACAGTGTTTGAAAGAAGAATCTTGGGAAGAGTCCTGGGTTACACAGCACATTATAACTACAATAACTAGCTAGTTATAAAGACACACAGAAAACTGCTCGAACATATCATAACAGTGTAAATTCTAAGTTTCTGGAATGGAATAATGCCTTATAAACATCACACAATTAATAACAACCTCATAACAGTGCTGTCACTTTACTTAAACCTCACAATATCATGACATAGCATGTTACGGATGTTTATGAGACATTATTCCATTTCAGAAACTTTAAGATACATTGAAACAGTTCTCTACGTGTCTTTATAAGAGGCTAAAGTAATGGTAGTTATATGTAGTTATATGTGCTGTGTGACCCAGGACTCAGATTCTTCTTTCAAACACTTTTGTGACTGGCATGCAGCTATAAAGCATTATGAATGCTGAACTTATAATTAATTGTCCACCACTTATAATACTTTACAAACCTTGTTATAAGTTGTTATGCATGATTATTAACATTTATAAAGAGTTTTATAAAGACTTAATGCATTATATTGTCTTATGAATGTTGTTATAATACATTATGTCCACCATCCATAATACTTTATAAGCCTTGTTATAACTTGTCATACATGACTATTAACATTTGGAGTTTTATGAAGTCTTATGAATGCTGTTTTAATACAGTATATCCACCTCTTAACGTACTTTATAAACCTTGTTATAACTTGTTATGCATGATTATTACCATTCATAAAGAATGAATGTTCTTGTAATACATTATGCCCACCACATAATACATGACGAGTTATAACAAGGTTTAGAAAGAGTTTTACCAAGCCTTATAAAAGCATTTTAATGTCTTATGAGTGTTCTTACAAGATGACCTTCATAGAAAGTGTAATCAAATATTCACATTATTAAAATTACGGTGGTTTTAACCACATCTCTCAACCCTATGACACTCCTACGCACAGATGCAAACTGTGCAGCTGCCAAATCCAAAGACAAGAAGGAGCATAAACACACAGATCACCAGTCTGCCACAGAATGATTTAGCCTGGATCAGTACCAAGATTAGAGCTTCATTACATTTACATCACGACTCGCAACTGCTAGAAACATTTGATTTTCTATAAATGTGTGTGTGTGTGTGTGTGTGTGTGTGTGTGTGTGTGTGTGTGTGTGTGTGTGTGTGTGTGTGTGTGTGTGAGCCTCGGCCACAGCGGGGAGGTCTAGCAGAGAGAAACACTGTATTGGCATTCTGCAGGCTGCAGGACTCTGGCTGTGTGGAATTGAGCAACATGAAGGTCTTACCAGAGGAAGTGGTGAAGTCTGACTCCAGGCAGCGCTGAGGAGCTGCTGAGCTCCCCGAGAGAAACACCTACAAAAACACACACACAAACACACACGGCCCGGTCAAACTAATGAGCACCGAGATGAAAATCACAGTAGGTCTAGAAACGAACGCAAACATGTTGCCATGGCATTAAAAATTGACCCGAGGCACTGTGGGGAGGGGGGAGGTCTTTAAAGTTTAAAAGCAGTGAGGTCAAAGGCTTTAAAATCACCTGCACTCCAGGTATCTGCTGTGTTTTCATAGAAGTCATAAAGTCAAGATAAACATGTGACAGTGAAGCGCTGTCATCAGTTTGAACACCTTTTGTTCTGTGTGGCAGGATGCAGTCAGAACACGACATCCGGCTAACATGACCTAAATGCAACTCCCACAGCTGCTTTAAAATATCCTCTGGTGGTTTCAACATGTGGTTACGGCCACAAATGCCCCCCTCCCCCCTCCGCCGCTGCACGCTGTATGCAGCAAGGGCGGAGAAATCCGAGTATGAATTTCTTCTTCCCTTTTGGACCAGGCGTCGCTCAAATGAGTCAATATATCTTTTAGTGTGTGTCAGACCCTGAAGCGAAGAACGGCATTTTGGGAGGAAAACGGCCATAAATAAAACAACATGTGCAGTGGAGCAGAAGCGAAACGGGTTTTGGCTCCAAGTCGGGTGTTTGTCCAAAAAATCGTCGGGAGTCATGTTAAGTTCACGGTGAGATCTCAAGGGAAGGAAAAAAAACAGGGTGATTATGACGAGAGCGAGAAAAGAAAGCATTTGTTTATGTCATTAATTCAGTGGCAGGACAGGGCTGGTCAGCTCTCTCCGACAGACGGTAATCACTTGTAATCAGACTTAATGGGCGCTCTAATGGGAATGCTTTTCCTCCCTCCGTGCTCTGTCTGTCGCACTCTTTAGCACACTTGTCCACACACGAGCTAGAGTGCGCGTCTGTGTTTGTGTGTGTGCACATTTGCATCTCATCTGGAGTGGGGTGGGGTGGGGGTGGGGGATGTGACGCCGCACTTCCATCTGAGAGGGACTTGCTGTTTTAATAACACTGTCTATCCATAACAGTACAACATAATCAAGTCCCATTTGTATGTAATGCTAATTTACATATTTGTTTGGTTCATATTCTCTTCAGGCCTCATTTGCATGCATTCATTCGTCTGGAGAGGCTGGTTTCTCCGCTCAGTCTCTCCATCAACACCTCTACAATGTTACAAACACGCAGTTTACATTGTTCATTAATCTGCTTTATTGCATACAGGACTCGATTGATACTGGATTTTTAAGGGCAATGCTGATATTAGACAGCAAAATCAAAAGTACATATTTTTCCTCTTACCTCCTGTGTTAATGCGTCTAGATTTTTTTGTGAGAGTTGCAGAGTTTTGGAGATTTCAGCCGTAGAGATGTCTGCCTTCTCTAAGTGGCACTCAGGTTGTTGTTCTCAAAGTGGCAAAAACATGCACTTGAAAAATTCATCACCAGCGTCTCTTTCCAGAAATCATGACCTGGTTACTCAACCTTGTTCTGAGCAGTTTCACGAGGGAGCTACATTCCTCCTGCAGTAGAATCTACCCAAACTACTTTCACTTTAGTAGAAAGAAAGTAGTTCTTACATGAAGCTGCTCACAACAAAGTCTGTGGATTACTTTGAGCAATCAGGTCATGATTTTTGGAAAGAGACGCTGGTTTTGAGTATTTCAGATGTAATTTTTTGGCGCTTTATATTCCATTATATTTAGGAGAAGGGAGACATCTCTACAGCTGATATCTGTATAACTCTGCAACTCTCACCAAAAAAAATTAGTTGGATAAATAGCATTACATACCAGAAGAAAATATGTATATTAGATTTTGGGGTGAATTGTCCCTTTAATACATAATATAACATACAGTATAAAGAACAGAAACATAAACTTTTGTTTTTACAATGATCCCTCAAATGTGGTTATCAAACCCTTGAGACAAAGATATCTAATGGCTCTAATCATAAATAACTATAAATAAAAAACACAAATAGAGCTAAATCTATGCATATATTTTTAACATGATTTAGGAAAAATGATCAAATATGCATAAAATATGCCAATAAAGCTAACAAATAAAAATAATAAACATTACGTTCTTTTGAAAAAAGTTTCATACTGGTACGTAGCAGACAACAAATATACCGATACCGGTATAATTAGATCGATAGAGGCGTGACAGTCCAATACTGGGCAAAATATGTCAGCCGGATGATATATTGATTAGGCTCTCATGATTTATTTTTGCCTTCTTGGCCATTATCAGTCATGACAACACTGTACCCAATAACTGGGATCTAGGAGGATGGTAAAATTCCTACAACAAAGCAAAAGCTCCTGATTTTTTATATGTATTTTTGTCAAGGCATCTCTCATTGTGCCTGAAAACTTGCTGCACTATAACGACAACCAAAGGAAAACTGTGAGTTGTTTGTTTCTTCCCTCTTGATTGTTATATGCAGACCTGGAAAAAATGTAGTTTATATAGAAAGCCTTTCCTGACGGGAAACTTGTTATATAAGTTAGTAATTACTCTCTGTAAAGCAGCCAAAATCCATTGGCAAAACCACTCATTTTAGTTCTCGTGTCCCGCTGCTTCAATTAGTTAGATTGTTTGTGTTGTTGTGTGTCTTCAGTAAATCCGAACTAACCCTTTAAAACACCAAAGTCAAGCAATAACACAAACAACCCAACCAATAAAAGCAGCGGTAGACCAGCAACTCTCGTATTCTGTGATGTAAAATTACTGTTTTTTCTGCAGGAGTCTGGTAGCTTTGACGAGAGTGATATTTGGCTTTTGTAACTGTGGTTTCTGATAGAAAAAAACTTTTTGTCAGCAAGGTAAAGCAGTGAAAATATTCTAAATACAGTGTACACTTAAACTAATACTGATTTTAGGTGTCTAAAATACATTTTGCTGCTGACCCTGTCCACAGCAGTACATTGTTTAGCTTCCTACACCAGTTCTCCTGCTGCTTCTCCAAACTGGGGGCGTGTCGACCACCATCTCCCGTAGGTAGTACACTGCTGATTTAACTTCACTTCAAAAACCTCAAACTATCTCTTTAATATATCAGGCACTATAACCTCAGAAAAAGAAATGCCAATTTTAATTTTCTTCTTTTTTGGTAGTTCCAGTTTTCCAGTACCAACTACACCATTAAAAACAAAAGGATATATGATTTCTTGTCAAAAATATGTTTTAATAGTTCTATAAAGGAAGTTCCTGTGGAAGCACATGCCTTTGTGGTATTCTGGTAACACGCCAGCATACGCTGCAATGTGCTGCCAGAGACACTGGAGAAGACTGCAAGCTAGTCGACATGGATGTAAACAAGGCTTGATTTAAATACTTAACAAAATCTGCTTCGCAAAGACATGTGCTTTTGGTGAATTATACTGAAAGTAAACATTACTTTTGTTTGTTTGGAAGAAAACTCCACAGGGCCCCTTTAAGAAGCCAAAGCAGGAATTTTCCCATGTACACACTGTGGATAGTGGTTTTGGAACGCACCGATTTTGGGCGTGAAAAACACTTAATACTGAGGAAAGGATCACTGACAACTTTAGCTGACTAAAGTCAAATCAAATCTCCTGCGGTCTCTTATTAGTTCTTGATCCAAATGTAGATTGATACTTTTTCAGCCTCAGAGGCAGTCTGTCATTATTAAGTCAAATGACTGCAGAATATCTTCTCTGTCAGCGTGTTCTCACTCCCAACGTGTCACATACAGCAGCTTGGCGAGTGCCCCTGTGACTCAATCTATGATTCTGTAGATACCCTGTTAGTGTCATCTCTGGAGCCACCTCTCTGCACATCTCTAGCATCATGTTTCGATGTGCAGTCAAAATCAGGCGATGCAGTCTTCACTGACTTCTTTTAAACTTGTGTAACATATGTAAATTATTTTGTGCACGCAAGTTATGTTACCTTGCGTTGAAATAAGTATATTAGTTATGTAAGTTAATGTATTTAATGTACAACATATGTCAACATATGTGAGTTATGTTACAGAAAATATGTAGTGTGTAAGTTAACTTACTTAAGTTACGTAACATAATTTAAACACATGACATAATTCAACTTATGTACTTATTTTAACCAATACTTTTGTCTTTTCCTAAACCTTTTATGCAGAAGACTGGGGTTTATTTCCCATGTGATTTATTAAAAAAAAGTCTGTTACTTACTACGTATATGTATGTAGCATGACTTACACAAGTTAACATATGTAAATTATGTTACTCTGGGTTAAAATAAGTACGTTAGTGATGCAAGTTAATGTATGTATTTAATGTAACTTACAAGTCAACATTATGTAACTTATGTATGTGAATTCACCTATGTAAGTTAACCTAGCTAAGTTATGTAATGTAACTTGCACACTGTACATAACATAATTTGTGTAACTAATGTACTTATTTTAACCAAAACTATTATCTTTTCCTAAACCTTACATCCAGAGGACTGAGGTTCGTTTCCTATGTGAACAGTTGATGTTGACTTCTTTTTACCTTATGTAACATATGTACAATATGTATATACACATAACATAACTTGTGCAAGTCAACGTTACTTTGGGTAAAAATAAGTACGCTAGTTATATGTAAGTTAGTGTACGTAATATAACTTATGTAAGTCAACGTACGTAAGTTATGTTAGGTAACTTATGTGTGCAAGTTAACCTAGGTAAGTTACATAATGTAATTTATATACATAACTTAATTAAAACAACTAATGCACTTAATTTAACCCAAACCATTATCTTTTCCGAAACCTTTCACCCAGGGGACTGGAGTTCCTTCCTAATGTGAAAAGTCAATGTTGCCTTTTAACTTGCGTAACATATAGTTACGTAAAGTATAAGTTATGTTACTTGAGACTAAACTAAGTATGTTAGTTATCACATTTATGTATGGAATGTTATGTAACTTATGTGCCTAATTTAACCTCCATAAGTTACGTTACATAACAATGTAACTTTACCGAACCTTCATTTTAAAAAAGTCTACCTGAACATTACATACTTTGTAGTAACTTCACCATAGAGCCCTGCAAGTCTGCAAGTGTGACACTGGCGCTAGATGGGTACCTACAGCATCACAGTTTGAAGTGTGGAGCCACTGACCAAACTGCCATATTGGATGCGTTAGGAGTTAGACCATGTTGTCTCTGTAGAGTTTGACAGCATCATAAAAACTGACGATACAAAAGAAAATAAATACAACTAAAATTTCTTGTTTCAAGCCACAGTCATACCATGCAACATAACTAGTCAATATTATCTTCGGTAGATATATACATTTGGTAAGCCTCACAGTGTAGAATGACACTGGAGTTGCAATGTGTAATATGTTTTTAATTAAAACTTTACTAGTCACGTTTTTCCAAATTCCTCTTCCCGAACATGCAGCTGTTTCTAAAATATTTTCTACCAACAAGTTATTTCGGACTGTGTTGCTATCATCCAGTCAGAAATGTGTGTGTATATATTTTGGTGAAGAGAGACACAAGGAGAGAGATGAAAAGAAAGTGTGTGTGTCTGAGAGAGAGACGGAGTTGTGAAAAAACACCCACTGATACACTCTGTTACTCAGTTTCCATGGTGATTTGAGTTATATTTGACAATGTGACGCACATTTTCAGCATCCACTTTTTGCTGTTAGTCTTCTTCATCTTTTCCAGTGCACTGAGCTAAAAGTATGAATGGCTTATATGAAATAAAAGTGAGATTAAATGACATTTGGGCCTGTGTGTGGGCCTGGAGACCGTAGAGAAGACATCCTGATGAGTGTCGACAGGCTGGGCTGTAATGATTGTAAGTATTTAAGTTAAAGGCTGTGTGAGGGCAGGGCTCCTCCTCAGTATTTCCCTCCAGGGGTGTGTCGAGTGGTCTGTGGGAAACTTAATGAATGCAAGGCTTTCTTGTGCCTGTGATCCCAACATGAGACTCTGTTCCTCATGTTTCCAGTGTGTCTGGTACTGTGCACTGAGTCTCAAATTATTTCACTATTAACTACGGAAGGCTGGTGGGGTTGGCCAGTTGCACCCCTGGTGTCCCCATGTTTGAAAAAACACTGCAAAAGTGCCTTCTAGGGTGCTCTTCTAGCAGAGAAAATGTAATAAATTGCACTCATGGGTGCTTTCCAGTGGAAAAAATGTAATGCAATGCCATAAAGGCTGCCATTTCAATGGACAAAATGTGATGAAGTGCCCTCTAGGGTTCATTCAAGTGGACTACGTGCCCTTACACTTATCGCGAAAGGTTTGTGATCAGCTTTTGCGACTTAGGATGCAATACTTTGAGCTCGGGGACAAACCCCATACACTTTTAGCTCGCCAGCTCAGAGGGCAACAGGCCAGCAGGGCTATCCATAAAATAAAATCTCACTCTGGAGCAATTCTAACGGACCCTAGGCTGATAAACTCCCGCTTTAAAGAATATTACAGAGAGCTATACAGATCTAAGGCGAAAGGTGATGTGGATGCCTGGTTGAAAGATCTCAATATACCGAGATTAGACAGCGCTTCACGAGAGACTCTTAATGCAGAGCTGTCCTCGGCAGAAATCTTAAAGTCCATCAAGTCGATGCAAAACGGAAAAAAACCCAGGGCTGGATGGTTTTGGTGTGGAATTTTATAAGAAATTTGCAAATCAGATAACCCCAATTTTAGATAGGATGTTTTCTCATTCAGTGAAATCTGAAAGACTCCCTCCAACTCTATACGATGCTAATATCTCGCTCCTGCTGAAACAGGATAGGGATGAAACCGAGCCCTCGTCATATCGGCCAATCTCTATGCTTAATCTAGACTTTAAGATATTCACTAAAATGCTTGCAAATAGGTTAAATAAATGTATAGAATCTACCGTCCACAGTGATTAGACAGGTTTCATCCCAAATCGTTTCTCCTTTTTTAATGTTAGACGTGTTTTGGACATTATGTATTACACGTTTGATAAGTCTGCTGAGCAAGTCATCCTGTGTCTCGACGCTGAGAAAGCCTTTGACCAGGTTGAATGGTGGTATCTTTCAAGGGTCTTCGAGGAGTTTGGTCTCGGTTCATCTTTTATTTCCTGGGTACGAATGTTATATGCTCAACCCGTGGCATCCGTCCTCACTAACCAGGATAGGTCACCCTCCTTTCCACTGCAGAGAGGGACGCGGCAGGGGTGCCCCCTCTCGCCGCTCCTCTTTGCATTAGCAATCGAGCCCCTTGCAATTAGTGTGAGGGAACATGTCCTCATCAAACCTATAATGACTGGTGGAGTTGAACATAAGATTTCATTATATGCTGACGACATTGCCCTATTTGTATCTGACCCAGAACAATCAGTACCACATCTACTTCAGCTTATTAACTCCTTCGGAGAGGTCTCCGGCTACGCCATTAATTGGCAGAAGAGTGAGCTTATATCAATAGCCAACGATTTGGACCCACTACTCCTGTCTACTACTCCCTTTAAAATAACCTCAGATTATGTGAAGTACTTAGGGATAAAAATACCCAAAAAACGCAGGGGCCCTCCTTAAATTGAATTTCACGGAAAAGTTGAACAAACTCAAGGAAAATATAGAAAGATGGAGATCCTTGCCTTTGTCCTTGATTGGACGTGTGAACGCTGTCAGGTTTTCATCCCTAAATCCCTTTTTAGGCTTGTTGACTCCATTATCATGCCATTTGTTTGGGGATATAAGGCACATAGAATTTCTAAAAGCCACCTTCAAAAATCAAGAGAACTCGGAGGCCTGGGTTTGCCGTGTTTTTTGCATTATTACTGGGCTGCTAATGTTAGAGTAATGGTTTACTGGCAGTATGGATATGAAAGGGAGAATGGGCCTACCCTGCCTCCCTGGTTGGCCATTGAAAAGAATCTAACCAGTAAGACTTCCCTCCCTGCTCTCCTTTTCTCATCCCCGAGGCTTCCTGCAGCTTATAGGAAGGAGCATTTCATTTTGTCAAATGTGCAGAGGATCTGGAATCAAATTAGGAAATGCCTTGTGCTCCCAAACACCTTGGTACATGCCCTAATTTGGCAGAATCACGCTTTTTTACCATCTCTCACGGACACTGCCTTTAGAGAGTGGAGCCGTTTAGGTATTGTTAGCATAAAAGATCTATATGTCAACGGGCAACTTAGCTCATTCGAACAACTTCAGTCCAAGTACTCTCTCACAAAACCACACTTTTTAGGTATTTGCAACTAAGGCACTATGTCCGACAGGTTATTAAGTCTTATGAACCACTCTCTGAAGACAATGCATTGTTTAAGTCTCTACTGGGCCCCCCAGATGCTAAACACTTAATTTCGAATCTGGTGCGCTACTTCTCTAGTAATCTAGATACATCTACTATCAAAATAAAACAAGCCTGGGAAAGTGAACTTAACATTGAGATTGGGGATGATTTGTGGGACAAAGTATTAACTGGGATTAAATCGTGCTCTATTAATGTAACACCTGATCCGGAAATTGCCTTACTGGGACATTCCACTGCCGTGGAAAACATGGACCATAACGTACGCATTGCCTTGATACATGGCATGATGATTGCCAAGAGATGTATTCTGAAGCTGTGGAAATCAGACTCAACTCACAAATTTGAGACTTGGCTGAGGGAACTCATAAGTGTTCTTCATGTGGAGAGACTGAGATACGAACTATCTGGGAACTCCCTGAAGTTCGCTAGGATATGGAACCCAGTGTTAGAGCATACCAAGGACCAATGATACTCCTCTCCTGTGATTAGCCTGGCTGCGTATCTCCCTGATAGGCCGGACTGTTGTGCAGTGGAACAGTTGACATCAATACATTTATTACCCCTTTTATTTAATTTCACTGTTTATTTTTTTTTATGCATTATCATTTTTATTTCTAATCTGTGTCTTTGTCTCACTGTCTTTGTTGTTGCCTTATTTGTTGTAATTTTGTCAATTTGGAAAAAGTTATAAATAAAATGTTCAAAAAAGTGCCCTTCCAGTGGACAAGATGTGATAAAGCACCCTCTAGGATGTCTTTCCAGTGCACAAGATGTGATAAAGTGCTGTCTAGGGTGCCCTTACAGTGGAGAAAACAGGATGAAGTGCCCTCTACAGTGCCCTTCCAGTGGAGAAAATGTGATGAAGTGCCCGCTAGTGTGCCCTTCCAGTGGACAAGACATGATAAAACGCCCTCTAGGATGTCCTTCCAATGGAGAAAATATGATCTAGTGTCCTCTAAGGTGCCCTTCCTAATGGGCAAAACATGATAAAATGCCCTCTAGGATGTCCTTCCAGTGGAGACAACATGACAAAGCCCCTTCTATTACCGCCTTTCCATGGGGTAAAATGTGATGAGGTGCCCTCTAAGGTTCTGTTCCAGTGGACAAAAAATGATCAAGTGCCCTCTAGGGTGCCCTTTCAGTTGACAAGACATGATAAAGTGGCCTCTAGGGTGCCCTTCCAATGGTGAAAACATGACAAAGCCCCCTATATTGCCGCCTTTCCACGGGACAATGGGTGCCCTCTAAGGTTACGTTCGAGTAGACAAAACATGTCCCATGCCCTCTAGGGTGCCCTTACAGTAGACCTATGGTATAAAGTGTCCACATGGGTCTTCGAGATAAGAAAACCTGACAAAATGCCCTCCAGTAGAAAAAATGCAATGCAGTGCCATACAGATACTGATTCTAAATGGTTAAATAGTTCATAGTTCCATATGTGTTTTTATTACAAATGTGCAGCAGTTAAACAGTACTCTAAGTCACATAATAAATCCTTATTAATGTAAACCAGGGTTTGGAACTGTAGCACCATAAATGCCTCATGACTTTCTGCATGCTGGTGTCCAAGAAATCAGCACTCAGTCTTGATGCTACTACAGCGTCTCTGAAGCTGCGGTGCACATATAAACTGAATGTGAGAAAATACATCTGATATTTAAAGATAAAGTAGTGTATTAGTCAGTAACACAAGCACTGATATTACTGGCTTTTAAAGCTCACAAACATTCATACAAACAAGAAAACAGCCCTATTATTCCAGTGTTTTTCATGCTGTGCTGTTTGTGTTGAGTCTGCTCATATGAGCTACAGTAGCTTAGGGGATGGTCACCCCCGTCACCTTTTCTGCAGTGAGAGGCGCCTCTATTCAGTTGTTTACAGCAGTATTTTTGCATACCGCTGCTGTTGTTGCGCTTCAGGCACCTGACGTGCCTTTGCGGGTTTTTGGAGAAAGGGCCTCTAAAGTGCTGTAGGTTACAAAATGTTCACATTCCCTACATCACTGCAGCATTTTCTCTTAGGTCCAATCAGGTAAAAACATACACACGAGGTGCTTCTGTTGTGTTCTGTAAACATGCAAAATGGAGGAAAGTTTAAAATGGAAGAGACGATCATGATGAAAACAGAGAACGCGCTTGTCATTAATCGTATAACTCTGCCTTGTGCCACAGTTGAAACATCATCCCAATACACTGGTGACTGGTGGAGGATGTTTTTTGACTAATTTATTGTCCTTTTCTTTGGTGATTCTCATCAGGGAAAAAAAGACCACAAAGAGCCTTGGTTCGAATGCCGCTCTTTATCCTGCGCCAGCGCCTTGGTCAAGGACAGTGTCCACGTGTGCTGGTGTGGGAGGAAAGTGGAGCACTTAAGGAAACCATGGGAACATGGAGAGAACCATCGCTCAGTTTCAACCAGTGGGCCCTTTTGCTTTTAGGCAAAAAGAAAGAAAAAAAAAAAAAGAACTCGAGGGACAAGGATCTGCAAAATGTAAGGTTTGACACTTAACTATGGTTTTAGAGTCACAGGTCTGGCTTCTTTTATTTTGACACTAATGAAATATTAGAGGTCAACTTTATTAACATGATTAACTTGCAAAGTAAAAGACTTCTCTGGGCGCGAGCTCATCTGAGATGGACTGACGCAAAGTGGAAAACTGTGCTGTGGTCTGACGAGTCCACATTTCAGATTGTTTCTTGAAATAATGGACGTTGCGTCCTCTGGGCTAAAGAAGAAAAGGACCACCCAGATTGTGCAAAGTTCAAAAGACAGCATCTGTGATGGTATGAGGGTGTGTTAGTGCCCACAGCATCATGGGTAACTGTCACATCTGTGAAGGCCCCATTAATGCTGAAAGGTTCATACAGGTTTTGGAGCAACATATGCTGCCATTCAGATGACATCTTTTTCAGGGATACCCCTGTTTTATTTCAGCGAGACGATGCCAAGACACATTCTGCATGTGTTCCAACAGCTTGGCTTCGTTGTAAAAGAGTTCAGGTACTAGACTGACCTGCTTGCAAAGAAAAGAAAATGTATCACAGTGGTAAACATGCCCCGTCCAAACTTTTTTGGAACTTGTTGCAGGCATGAAATTGAGAAAGAGTGTATATTTACAAAAAAACAATAAAGTTAATCAGTTTGAACATTAAATATCAAATTTTTGTAATACAATTCAATATAGGTCAAAAAGTATCTTCAAATTATTGCGTTGTGTTTTTATTTACATTTTTCACAATGCCCCAACTTTTTAGGAATCGGGGTTTGTAGAAGGGATCACATGACTGAAAGTCACTGAAAAATACAGTGGACATCAAAACAAACAATGAGCAGATCAGAGATCAGTCACTGGGCTGCCTCCCAAACCTACAGAGTAAACAAAGTCACGCAAACGCTTATCATCAATAAACACTTGCTGTTCCCACACTTGCCAAATTTGGGTGTAATGGTGGGTGGAGGAATGCGGACAACAAGGACATGGGTGACTGAACTTCAAATGCATCGAACACGGACAGTGTACAAGATTACAAACAGTTTTTTCCTGAACGCTCTCAGTTTTTGGACTCTTATTATGCTCACATTTGCAATATTGACAGTCCTGCATAATTTTAGTGGGAACACCTGGCAATGACTGGATTTCTGGTATAAGACTAGAACAGACTGCAACTTTGTTCGATCAGATGTGACGTCCAAGTCATAACTAAAAAATCAGCCAAATAATCTGAGTCAACCACACTGCCCAAATAAGGTATTTGCACAGGCTTTGTGTTCATATTTGAGATCTTTTTAAAAGAAGAAAAAAAAAGGTTCCATAAGGCATATTTCTATCCTGCCCTACTTTGCTTCATCTATCAAGTCAAAAAGGGAAACAACCATCTTCTTGTTTTTTGTTAAAATGCAGATCACAGTCACACAAACTGCACCAACACCTGCTGAGCAGAGTGTATGACTATTACAATGAATAAATGAAGCCATGGAAATTGTCACTGTTTTGAAATAAACATTAAAATCTATGTAAAGAGAAAAGTTTTCCCTCTAAACACTATACATATCAGAAGATAGTTTCTGAAAATGTGAAAAGACTGAGAACTATGTAGTGCTGAATTATGAAGTTAGACCATTACGCTGTTGCTCACCATTTCCATCTTCAGGATTTTTTGGGTGGACCTGAAACATGGCTCGGTGACGTGCCAGAGCCATGGTCCCCCACAAACCGACACAAATGCCCCCCTCCTCAACCGTCAGTTACGAACGTATCGTCAGTGACTCTCTCAGTTCAAATCAGCCCAGCAGTTCACTTCAACTCACTTCAGTTCCAACAACCCGACACAGAAGAAAAAACAAATACCATCCTTTCACCGTCCTCTGGCTCTGGTGGCTCAAACATGTCTGGACATGTCCAATAAAGCTGCTAGACACAGCGTCCATGTTTCAGGTCGTCTTCAGGTCGCAGTGGTGTTTAACAGTGAGACAGCGGAGTGGAAATGCCCCCCGCGTTTACTCATTTTTTCCATGACAAACTCAGAACACACAGTTATTGTTGCTTTATGGTATCTTTAAAAACAAACATCAAGACAGAGCCAAAAACTAGGCTAAAAGTCATTCATTCCAGATCATTGAGATCTTTCAGATGCCAAAAATAAAAACTAATGTGACTTTTTCAGGATATGAAGGAATATTTGTGAAGGAATTAGGTGCCAAAAGCTGACAGAGGCATTTCAAACAGTGTCATAAGAACTGTGGGAGATCAAACTACACAGAGAAATGATGCAGGAGTCGGATTTGAAAAGAGGGAGAAATGCTAAAGAAGACAGAGAACTGCAAGACCATCCTTCAAGGAAACGCTACCTTCAAGTGAGAGCAGCTAAATGAAGCGAGAACACAAGTAAAGATAACTGACATAATGAGTCTGAGTCAGGGAGCACTCTGATCTGTCAGCAGCACCTGAACCACAAGGAGTCAAATCACTGCTCGTGCTGATTCTATAAAGTGCTGAATAAAGCCTCTGAATACGGTGTGACAACATGTTACATGATCACACTGATCGTCATATTGTACTGCAGTAAAAACTGAGACGCTCCACACAACGGCTCATCTTAGCTCTCTGATCAAATCTGCACTCATGCATCAAAGTTTATTCTCGAAATTTTCTTCCCTAATAATCGGCATCGGCATCGGCCCCAAAAAATCCCTATCAGTCGGGCCCTACTTTCAATCATATAACATGGTCCTCATCAACAGATGGAGTTCAGTATAAAAGCAATCTTGGTTAAAAGCTCCATAATAGGCGGGCCTTGAGTTGGGATTGTTTTGTCAGAAATGTCGCCTTTTTTTTAAAAGATTAGTGCAACATTTGTGTATCAAAATGATCTCAACTCAAGGTCCCCCACTAGCTTTCATACCTTTCGACCCTATCACTTCCCAGATGATTACAGTCGTAACGCCTGGGCAAAAGCTAGTAAGTGGATCTTGAGACTGGATTGTTTTATCGAAATATGCAATCGTTTAAAAGGTTTGTGATTCATTGCTTAAACGATTTGTGTCTGAGAAAACAATCCCAACTCAAGGTCCCCTTACTAACTTTCAGGTATTTCACCCTATCACATGGTCTTCATTGAAATTACATCTGGGGTTGAAAACACTTGAATGTTAATAAGTGGACCTTGAGTTGGGACAGTTGTGTCAAAATTTGGACTTTTTAAAAGGGTCATTCGTGTGTATGATAAATCCCAACTCTATGTCCCACAAGTAGCTTTTGGGGGGCTTTCAATTATAAAACATGGTCTTCATCAGCAGATGGAGTTTAAACTCAATCTTGGTTGAAAACTCCATAATAAGTGGACATTGAGTTGGGATTGTTTTGTCTGAAATTTCACTTTTTTAAAACATTAGTGTAACATTTGCGCATCGAAACAATACCAACTCAAGGTACCCTTACTCTTATCCACTGATAAAGACCAAGTGATTAAGGTTGTAATGCCTAGGAAAAAGGTAGTAAGTGGGTCTTGATTCAGTTTTTTTGGAATTTGTGATTGTTCATAAGATTTGTAAATCATTGTTTAAAAGATTTGTATATGATAAATCAACACCAACTCCCCTTACTAGCTTTCATACCTTTCGACCCTATCACATGGTCTTCAAGGAAACTCCAGCCACTGATGAAGACCAAGTGATTAAGTTTGTAATGCTCAGGAAAAAGGTTGTAAGAGGACCTTGATTCAGGAATGTTTTGTTGAAATTTAAAACAGTATATACAAAATATTTGTGTATGCTAAAACAATCCCAACTGTAGGAGCCATTAGTTCAGGTAGTCGCTACACCAACTTAATGTCCCCATACTAAGTTCCACAGACTTTTGACCATATCACATGGTCTTCACTGAAACTCCATCTACTGATAAAGAGCATGAAATACAGCTGAAACAACATTAATTTCAACTGTGAAACTATTATTTATTATTAACAATAAAACTATTGATAATTTTGATTAATAATGAAGGTCACTGTCAAGTAAAAGAGCTGATGGTTCTGACCTCTCATATGGGAGGATTTACTGCTTCTTTCTGCTTTAACATCTTTCAGACAGCTGAATGAATAAAACAAGACTTTTTTTTAAAGACTAAATGATTCATTGATTGAAAGTCGTCTTCATACTTTGTGGGAGTGCCCTGAGATACAGCCTTTATGTGAAAGAATAGAATTCTTAAAAGTGTACGGGGGAGGGTTTGGATCTGAAACACTTGAGGTACAGTTATTACAAAGAAACAAGATAAATGAGAATTACAAAGATTAGATATTTTTTCTTTTATATCCCAAAGGAAGTTCTTGTGATTGAGATTGCTGAAAATAATTTACAGTAACGTAAGAATAAAATCAATAGAGTGATAAGTATATAGAAGAGTGCCTAATAGAATAATAAGAAAAGTAAGATAAATTAAATGAAAAAGTAGACTAGAATAAACTAAAATAGAAAAGTAGCAGTGGCAGTGATAGTGAAAGTAATACTGGTAGTAATATTAACAAGTAATAAAAAGTAATATTGCACATGATGTTGAAAAAGTAATATTACACAGTATCAAACTGTTTAACTCACGCCCTTCTGCAGGATGAACAGCTGAGAAATCAGATTCTGAGAACAATAATATCCATTGTATCATATAATATCATGTGCTATATTACTTTTTCAACATCAGGTAGAATTTTACTTTCAATAAATCAGTGGTTAACAATCATCCTCTTGCACGACCCCTTTAGAAGCTGAAGAATAGTTTATTATCAGTTATTAACAACGACCGGGGAAGCAACTGACAAAAAAATAAAAAAATAAAAAAATAAAGGATTCAAGCTGAATTTTAGTGAAATAAAGGTTAGTATGACAACACCAACCTATTTGTCTTCCCTTGTCATCCACGCCCCCCTTGCAGTGGAACTCCAGTTTGGGAACCACTGCAATAAAGGAACATGGAACACATTTATGAAGGGAACAAATTTCATGTCATTAATCTGTAGAGTCAGTTGTTCAGATTTACTGGGAAATGTAGTTCTGAAAGGATGACAGGGAGTTTTCTAAAATTATGTTTGTGTTGGTCTTTGGATTGATTAAATTATACATAATATAACTGGACTAATGAATTGTATAATGTGTTATAAAAAAACTGTACTTCTTGTACATTAAAGAAAAACTGAAAAGAAGTTCTAAAATGGCACAATATAAAATATTATTTTTATGCATCTGTGATTTGTGATCTTCATTTGAGATTTATAAAATATATATATATATATTTTATTTAATTTTTTCTCTGTTATTTATTTTTATCTCTTCAGCCAGTCTCATCAATCAAAGAGGGAACTACAGATCTCGCTCTACAACCTTGTTGTATAATGATAAATAAACCTCCTCCATCTTGGAAAAAATCCTCAATCTTGTCTTAACCGACAACCAAAATAATGGTCAGCTGCAACAATGAGAAAAGCAGTAAATCCTCACATTTGAGAGGCTGGAAACAGACAATAATTTGTCATTTTAAAATGAAAAAATGTTGATTAATAAATCACAATTATTGAGGATTAATCCTGTGTTGATTTACTGATTGATTAACTGACTATTGCTTCAGCATTTAATAAATTATAGCCAACATATATAATATGATAAGAGGAATAAGAGGAAAGATTACAGCCGCAGAGCAAATTGTGTGTGTGTGTGTGTTTGTGTGTTTCTGCAGGGTGCATTGAGGACACGCAGGTTGATATTGTGAACGTACAGAGCGCGTGGAAAACAATGTTCAACATTAGGATGCTGCAGATAAGAAAAATATCTAAATTCATGCATCTCTCACCCTAATAACGTCACCGTCTTACACAATACGCACACACAGACACAGGCTCACACACAGACACAGACAGATACAGACAGACACAGACACAGACTCACACACACACACACACCTCCCTCTCAGGCTGACAGTTGCTGCTTTCGCCTGCTGTACGAGCGAGCGAGTGTGGGTCACATCAGGACAATGCGCCGGCTCGCAGACTGTTTGCAGCAATACCGACTTTTTTTCCCCCCTTTTTTTCAGCCTCATGGACACTATTTCAGGGCCAGGACAAAAAGAAAGGGGGGAGGATGAAAAAAAAAAGCCCTTTTCAAATTGATGACAGCAGTGGGCGCTGAGGGAAACCAGTGAAAGGAGTGTATAAAGCAGCATCATAGCGTCTGCCTGTCCCCCCCACCCCCACCCCCCATCCCTCCCCTCTCTCCCGACATCAAAAGTGTGCGCCCATCCTGAGCCGACAGAGCTCCAGATCGCTGCGGTGCATGCTGGGTAAGAGAGGACAACTCAGGACACATGCAGGGACTTTAAGGATACTGCAGTAAGCTGTTCACAATGAAAAAAAAAAAGAGGGAAAAAGATGCAGAGAGACAGAGGGGAGGGAGAGGAGGGGAGAGGAGGGAAGGGAGACAAAAATACTGGCAGCAGGATCAGCGGAGGATGGAGGAATTCAACCATCGCTTCATTCTGACAAATATGAAAATGTTTGACGCAGCGCTTATCTGTTTTTCACTCTTTATGTCATTAGATCTGCATCAGTACACAGACGGGAGGACTCTGCTCTGCACCAACATACCACTCAGTCTCAACGATTTAACATGAATCCCGTTATTTGTTTTTTTTTATTTTATTTTTTTCAGATCGGCATTATTTTAATTTTTCATGAAGGCAGAAGTCGTCTCGATGGTTCGGAGGAGCAGAAACCTCCTCTGACAGCGTGTTATTTCCTGTATTTGACCAGAGATGATGCAGTACGGCTGAAATACAGACGCATGAACCGATTCTGTGTTCCAGCAAGTTACGACTTTTTAAATAGTTCATTAATGCAGCATGTAATCAAATTAAAGACCCAAGAAATGAAATGAACCGCAAAAAACTGATTGTAAAAGAACTGAGGCTACAATTCATTATTTTCATTATCAATTAACTTAAATGAACTGAACATGAAATTTAATTATTTTCTTAATTAATCGATTAATAATTGTGACTGTAAATTGGTGAAAACTGCCTTTTTTGGTCCAAGATATTCAATTAATAACATTATGAAACAGAAAAACAGCAAATCCTCACATCTGAGGAGATGAAACCAGCAAATGCCTGGACTGATAAAAGACTTTACAGATGAACTAAATTGTTGTCAATTAATTTTATTACCTATTTATTGGTTATTTTA
The DNA here is from genome assembly GCA_034769285.1 of Lutjanus argentimaculatus. Classification (NCBI taxonomy): domain Eukaryota; kingdom Metazoa; phylum Chordata; class Actinopteri; order Lutjaniformes; family Lutjanidae; genus Lutjanus; species Lutjanus argentimaculatus. The sequence continues at coordinate 804,018 of JAWZSL010000008.1, read as the reverse complement.
AGTAAGCTGTTAAACTATTGCTATATCTGTGTTAATATGAGTTAGTTTCTAAATGTAGTTCCTGTACAGATGTTACAAAGTCAGCCTAAAAACAAATATAAGGCAAAAAGCCATCATGGAAATATGACATAAGCACGCAATGCAATTATAAAAAAGACATATTAATATTGTTAGTAAAGATAATATTACAATAATGCATTATATGCAGTATATATGGTATATTTTACTAAATATCAGAGCCTTAAATAAAAGGAAATAACAGCTCTACTGCGTGCTGGGCTACATTCAAACAGGACAAAATACATTTAATCATTTTTATATTTCATATATTATGTTTTCTGTGTGTGTATATTAAAATGTTTAGGAAGAAACCGCCTGGATTTACATTTTTTAAATAAACAATGACAGGGAAAGATTGTGAAAATGTTTTCAAAGATGCCAGATGTTGAACATGTGTGCAGAACATTCACTAACAATTTATTTCATTTTATTTCTACTTCTGGCAAGTAAAGCATGACTAACATTTTCATTCTTAGGTTAGTGTTTGTCAAATGGGAGTACTGATAGCCCCAAGGGTACATGAGCTTTTTTGAAAATATTAATTTTGCACACAAGGACGCTGGTATTATCTATCATTTACAACAAGGTTGTGTAACGAGATTTTGACGCAGTTCCCTCTTTGATTCGAGGAGTATTGTACTGTACTGACGTACATGGCATCATTCATAAAATAACTACTCTCTAATAAGTTCAACAAAAATGTGCATGTGAGTTTGATTAAACCACATTTAATTTATTATTCAATATTCCTATTTTCAAAGCAATCGTCCACTGCTTAAAACTCACAGCTGCTGTAAAACCTCACAGAAGAAGAAAGCAACACGCTCGCTGTGAGCAGGAAGGCAGTTCCTGCGTGTAATGATGGATGAAAATCAAGGACGTGGATTTGTGGTTGAAACGTAGCAGCGATACAGCTGAAAGAAGTGGAAAGGAAAACGGAAACAGCGCCCACAAAATACTGTCAGTACCAGGAAGAATATGTTTCAATGAGATTTACCTCAGTGATCAGACACTGACGGCACAGCACTGTGCGGCACCTCTTTATATCGGCTTTTTGTGCTGCTCGGGGGACATTTGACTGAAAAAACATGAAACACTGGATTAGGTCCACATGGGTGATTCTACATTCTATAGATGTGAAATCCTATGGTGAATAGCATGCTTGTTTCTCAGTTAAACAGCTACTGCTCTGTCACTATAACAATCTTGACTCCATTATCTGTTCGTGTTCTAATCTGATTCTTATTAACAAGAGCATTTATAATAAGACTTAGGAGGATGGGAGTGTATCCACATCAGTTTATAACATTATTCTAATTGAATATTGGATGCTGTGGGCAATCCAGTCAGGTATAGGCTACATTATTTTGACCCTGTTCTCTCACTTGAACCTGGCTGTTTTGCTGAGAAGAAAAATGTGTTCATTTAATAATTATCAAAGGAAAAAGCAGTAATTTCTTTAAGATCGTATATAAAACTGCAAACCTGTCTCAACCAACTCATGCTGCGAACATAACAGAAAACATGGGAACCAGATCTAAGGTAACAAGCTGTCACGTCAACTTAAGTTATCTTCACTTCACCTGTCTAAGCCCCGCCCTCAGCTAAGACAGCTGAGGAGAGGAGAGAAACTAGTGTGATGACAGCAAAACGCAGTAAAGAAAATAAGAAATAATATAATAATAAAGAAAATGATAATAATTAATAATAACATTTGTAGGGATGCTGAGATATGTATAAATGTCGGTGTGCTCAATCATCGCTAAAAGGAGTCTTAAATCGCCAAGGGTGCCAAACATTCACCCAACACCACAAAAACAGGAACGCACCACTGAACATAATGCATAGCAATTATGTTTCATCCAAAACATATCTGGCAAAATCATTTCAGTCATATTTAGCATTGAGTAGAAATGGAATTGGTAGGAAACAGTGCTGACTCCGCTCTGCTCCACAGAGCCTTGGGGATTTATTTAGGCCTGGATACAGGCGGGGGGACAGCAGGAGGGATGACAGGAGGGGTGTGTTGTTGGATATGAGCTGAAAATTATAAATAAAGTGTCTTAAAAAAAATATGCAAGACAGACGCGCACACAGTGAGAGCAACTCACACATAACACACTCCTACATGCATAAGACACACTGTGCATGATTACAGTGGTAACACTTTCTAAGCCACCCATGCTTATAATGATCATAATCACATTATAATGCATTATAACAATGATTATAATGCATTATAAAACTGTTATAAACCATTCTGAATATTTATGAGTGCTTATACTGTAACTACAATTCAAAACTTTTAGAAGAGTTTAATGCATTATAGGTACTATGGCGTTATAATGCATTATAGACACTGATGTCATAGAAATTCATTATAATAATGATTATAATGCATTACAAAAGGGTTAGGCCTATAATGTGTTACAGCTATGAGACATATAATACAGTATGATCCCAAAAGAAAAAGTCAGTGAGTGTCTAGCGATTATTAAGTATTATCATACTTGGCCTCATAAGTCATTATAATATGATTTATTATGAGTTATGAGTATTGTTATAAAGCATTAGAATTATTTATGAGCGCTTCTAACTATAATTCTATATTTCTATAAGCACAATGTAATACATTGTAAGTGCTAAGACTTAATGCATTTTAAACATGGGCATCACAGAATTGCATTCTAATTGTGATTATAATGCATTATAAAAGGGTTATAAGGTATTACAACCATAAGAATTATAATAAATGATGAATTTGTTTTAAAAATAGTGAGTCTCCAGCAGTTATGAAGTATTATGATACCTGACCTTATAAGTCATTTTATATAATTTATAATGTGTTATGATTATTGTTATAAAGCATTATGAATATTTATGAGTGCTTGTAACTACTTCTACATTTCTATCAGCACAATGTAATGCATTTTAAGCACTAAGGCACTACAATGCATTATAGACATGGGCATCATGGAATTGCATTATAATAGTGATTATAATGCATTATAAAAGGGATATAATATATTACTATTATGATAATTAGAACACATTATGATATTTACAATAAGTCTGTGTGTATCCAGCAATTATAAAATATTATAATACTTGACCTTGTAAGTCATTATAATAGGATTTATGATGTGTTATGATTGTTACAAAGCATAACGCATATTTATGAGTGCTTGTAACCATAATTATACATTTCTATAAGCACAATATAACAGATACATATGTGTGCTTCATTATAATGCATTATAGATGTGGGTGTCATAGAAATGCATTATAAAGGGTTATAATGTGTTACAACTGTGAGAAATATAAATGTTCTAAAGCATTATGAATATTTATAAATGCTTACAACCCTAATTATACATTTCTATAAGCATGCATCATAAATATGTCTATAAAATATTTATAATGCATTATAGACATGGGTGTCGCAGAGAGTGTTACCATGACAATGAAACTATGGTGGTTAAAATAATGTAACTAACTGATCTGACTTGTTTCAGCACTGTGAAGGACATAAAGAAAAGCTATAAAATATAAAGCACATCAGATGCAGACTGTGCTCAGAGTAGATTTAAACCATGTTGGTATGTTTCTTTAATGTAGGCTGTGTCTATGTGTCCATCTATAACCTGGGTCACACACTTTCACCCTGGCTGCAGTGTGTTTAACACTGACCTTGCATGCAGAGCCAACTCTCCCTCCCCCCCAGCCTCCCCGCTGGTGTTTAACTGTCCGGCACCGCTGCGACTGCCGCAGCACTGACATACTACCGTCTGCTGGGTGGCTCTATATGAAATCCCGACCCCTGCGCGACCTCTGCGTGTGTGTCTGAAGTGTGTCAGTGTGTGAATTAGTTTCACCGGGAGTGCTCAGTCTGTATGCTCGCAGCATAAAGGGAGAGCTGCGGGGAAGACATGTTCGCATAGTGTGTGTCAGCGCCTATCAGCTGCCGTTGCCTCATGCCAGATGTGACAGCGAGGCCGCCGGCGTCCGGACTGCGGCCAGGCCTGGGGTGGTGGGGGTGGGGGAGGGAGTCCCCCTGCAGGAGGCACACTGCTGTGAAACCTGCTCTGCACGCTCACACTGTCCAAGGTGTTTTAAACATCATCAGATCAGTGTCAAATTAACCCGCAGACCTTGATATCATTACTATAAACTACTGAGGCTACACTGTAAAAAAATATCAGTGAAATAAACAGTGAAATACTGTAAAATCATGACATCAAAAAACTGTAAATAGAATAACAGTGAAGCAGTGTTTATTTTGCAATAATGTGCTGTAAAATACTGAACCAGATATAACCGTTAATTTTAAAGTAAGAATATGTTGAAATTATCACATTTTTTGTAGAATTTACAGATTACTGTAGTTTAAACAGAAAAACATACAAATATACAAAAAGCAATACAATACAGTCAAAATTACAACATGGCAGTGATTTTGTCCATGTAGATTTTTTTTTTAATACAGAAAAAAACTGTTTCATTTTACAGATTTATAAGTTATATTATGTGGTTAAAATTATGTACAGTAATATTATGTTAATTATATTTTTTTTTAAATTGTGCTGTGTCTTGTTAAAAACAATACAAGTAAGTTAGTAGCCTAACTTAAAGTTATTTTGCTAAACTGTCACAGCATTTTGGAAATGAAAGAAAAATTATTATGATTTCCTGCTTTCACTGGTTAGCAGAAATTTTATCTTTGTATTACAAATCACTGTTGACAGTTGTTCATCAGTTCTTTTGTATCATATTAATTGTTAATAAATTGTAAACTGACAAAATAAGAAGTTTCTTTTTTTCATTCAAGAATAATGTTGCTGGAAATGGAGTATCTGTGTGCTCTCAGACCATGAATCTAACTAATGATTTTCAAGATAAATTGTACATTGTACATACAAACGTCTGTGTTTCAATTTTAAAAGGATATTCCACTTTACATGATAACCCACTCAATATGTATCCAAGTGTCCGCGAGCCACGACATTAAAATTTAACCGCAAAAGACACCATTTACGCCATGTTTTTGGCCGAAATGTCAACTGTAGCACGTAGCCGGTAGGATGTAAACATGGCGTCGATCTCACGATATTTTAACACGTGCATCCATTAAGAGATATATGAAGTCTCGCAAGATGGACGCCATGTTTACATGCTACCTGCTACAGTTGACATTTCGGCTAAAAGCATGGTGTAAATGGCGTCTTTTGTGGTTAATTTTTAATGTCGCGGCTTGCGGACACTTGGATTACATCACACGAGCAGGATGGAGACATTTTGTGTTTGTTTGTTCTTTTTTTAACGTTTTAAACTGGGTCACCATTCACTGCAATTGTACTGGATTTGGCTGCAGCCCTGTTTTCTGCTGAAACTCCAGGATTGTTTTGTGAACTGAAGATCTTCACCCATCCTCACATCGGCATAGAGGTGAGTACATACTGAGTGGGTTATCATGTAAAGTGGAATATCCTTTTAAACTAGTCTCATCCAATCACAGAGCAGCACAGTCTGTTTCTGTTTAGCTATTGGACTCGACTTAATTATCGCGGGAGCAGCTTGTTGAGCAGCCACCATCGCCGCCCTCTGCCACCTGCTTTCCCGTCTGTTTACCAGCGCACCTAGAAGCATCGACGACGACACAGACATCTGTTGCACAGGTAAATATATAATTTTCCTCGAAGTTTAAACTCATGAGCCTTTTTCAAAAAATATACTAGCTTGTCTTTTTGAGCTAGGGTGTATTTTGCAGTCATAAGGTGGACTAAGCAGAGACTAACTGAAGTTAATTAGCTGCTATTTGTTTCATGCTACCACTGAACTTTTATACTTGAGTTTTGTTTTTTGTTGTGGACCCTGAACTGTGGTTTCTTACAGCGTCGTTTGAGGAGAGTAAAATCTTGAAAAAGCCGAAGTTTTGTTTCTGACCGAGGCTGTTTTTTGCAGTCATGGTATGGAGGGAACAGCTTAATTGAAAGTAATTAGTTTCCTACTGACAACTTGCAATGCTAAAGCTGAACTCTGTGTGTGTGTGTGTGTGTATGTGTGTGTGTGTGTTTCATGCCATTGTGAAGTTGTTTTAGGCGTCATCCACAGAGGGTAAAAACTAAAAAATAAATGAAACAGATTTTTTGTTAGCTTGCCAAAATGATTACCTGCCGTTTTTGCAGCAAAACACTAGAGACATTGAGGAGTTATGTGCTGCACTGTAGAGTTCACAGGAACGAGCCACATTGTTTTTTCAAATGTGTTGCGGACATTTAGTACTTATGCAGCTTTTAAAGCCCATTTCCATCGTGCTCACAACGTGCCTGAAACCTCTGTTGTAGTGGATATAAAATGTGCCATTTCGCTGTGTAACTGCCAATTTCACACAGTGAAGGAACTAGTAAACCACTTGAAAGATCATTTATTGGAGGTGCGACCTGTGGCATGTCCAGTAACTGGTTGTAAAAATTCCTTCACTGTGAAATCATCATTTACTGCTCATATGTCCAGGAAACATAGAGCATGTTCAGTGGATAGCATAAGTGACGCATACAGGGAAGTTATTTCTCCTGCGTTGATGTATCTGATGCTCCCCATTGCTCAAAAGATGCGACAACAAATGAAAGCATTGAATTACCAAAAAATTTCAATGAGTGCTTTCTTAGAGATGTATGTTTATTTTACTTAAAGTTGCAAGGTCAGCTCCTTCCCCCAGCTTCAACGATACAGACGATTGTTGAAGAGATACAAAATGTGCATGAGTTGGGGCAGGATTATACTTTGAGTAAACTACATTCACTTTTAAAAAATGACATGTCTCTAACAGATGATGCAATTGCTAAAATCTGTGATTGTGTGAAGGATTCAGTCCCCTGGGTTCTGCTAAGAGAAAACACAAAGTAGTTGCAGTCTCTGTTTCTGTGGCTAACCTGCCTATTCATTTGCGGTCCAATACCGATCACATGTCCCTTGCACTACTGTGTGGAGAGAATGACCTTAAACAATTTGGAAGTGCCAAGGTGTTCTCAGAGATGTTGGTGGATTTAAAAGATCTGGAGGAAAATGGAATAATTGTGGGTGGTGACATGGTCAGAGGGGCTCTGTATGGTGATAATCTGGGTTCTCACAGTATCGGTGGGTTTACTGAAAACTTTAGTCGTTCTCAGTACTTTTGCAGGTACTGTGAAATTACACAAGATGAGTTTCAGAGTGATGATCCAAATGTGTGTGGTCCACAGCGCACCCCTGAAAGCTACGATTCTGCTGTTGGTGATCTTGAAACTGAAGACAGTCAACACATCAAAGGCATAAAGGTAAACTCTGTTTTTAATGACTTGAGATCTTTTCATGTTTGCCAGCCAGGTCTCCCACCTTGTTTAGGCCATGACATATTTGAGGGAGTCCTAGCCTATGATGTTGCACTTTACTTGAAGTATTTTGTTAAGAAAAAGAATGGTTTACATATTCAAATTTGAACCGAAGGATCAAGCAGTTGAAGTACAAAGGATCCGATGCTGTCACAAAACCAAGTGCTGTCAACACAGAGTTGTCCAGGCTTTCGGGCCAAGCCATTCAGAACTGGAATTTCTTGAGGTTGCTGCCCGTATTAATTGGTGACAAAGTGCAAAATATAAAGCAGAAGATGAAGCGTGGCAGTTAACTCTCCAGCTTAAAGACATCGTTGATATGATTTGTGCACAAAAGATTTCATTGTCGCAGGTAAGCCTATCTTGACATTATTATTCAAGAATATTTGGAAGCAAGAAAGTGTTTATTTCCTGAGAGTCCACTAAAGCCCGAACACCATTGTTTGAGGCACTATCCGGCATTAATTTTGAAATTTGGCCCCTTGATCAGGTTATGGACGATGCGTTTTGAAAGCAAACACAGCTACTTCAAGAGATGTGCCAGGCATCTGAAAAACTTTAAAAACATCTGCCTGACTCTTTCAGAAAGACATCAGATGTTTCAGGCATATCTCTCAGCTGGGCCAGGATGCAGTCAGCTTCTGTTAAGTCAAAGACACTTGTACATTTTATCACAGCCTTTACAGTGATACAGTTAAACACGCAGTGAGAGAGTTTGGCCTTTCAGAAAACAATACTAGTGTGTCCACAGGCATACAGTATAAAGGTACATCTTATAAAAAAGGGCAGTTCCTCATAACAAAAAACGATGAATTCATGGAGTTTGGAGAACTTCTCATCATTCTAATTCATAATGATGCAGCTGTGTATTTTGTGATGGCTATACATAAAGCTGAAGCTTAATCCGTTATCATCATATATTGTTAATGGGCACCAAGTCATTCCACTGAAACACAGTGTGTTGTCGAAATAAATATGATCTTGACCACTGTAGTGGAGAAACCCTGCAAAAAATGCACATGTGCTTAGTAAAATGATTTGCCTTGAAAAATATGTAGGTAGGTGACAGATGTACAGAAACAAAAGTCCTCACTCATATTACACAATATAAGCACAGTAGAGGTTCCTATTACAGTGCCTGCAGATTTCATTAAGATGTACAGAAATGATAATCCTCACTTTATATACTCAAAGTATAGGTCCCTATTATCTGTGTGTATGTAGAGCATTACTTGACTACATGGCAAATTATTTTTATTTTGTTTCATTTGTGATCTTGACAACTGGTTGTCATTCTTCCTCATTTCCAGAAATGACTGACTTGGAGCAAACATTTCTATGCACCACCATCAACGAGGTCTTGCCTGACCTTCCAGAAATGACGAAAGATATTTTAGAAGAGGCCTTACAGTCCATTGGGGTGGAGATTTCCTGTTTGTTGAGGAAGCAGATTTGCTGACAGCTTTGAGGCCAGTTCAGGCCCGAAAAGCCCTAGCTGCTTTGAAGCGGAGATGTAAGACAAGTATTGCTGTACAAAACCAGTGTCAAAAATGGCCCGTGTAAATGATCACTCTGAAATATAAAACATCTTAAATTTAAGTTTTGTGTGTATCGGTCTCTGTTTTTTTTTTTTTTTCAGGCCAGACTCCTGAAACAAGCAGCTCATCTTTTTGTGCCTCACCACCAGGGCCTCCCTCATCCTTGGAGTCTCCTTCACCCGGAAGTTCTTCCTCAACCTCTTCCAACAGCAGCCAAAGCCCTAATGTAGACTGGGTGGATATCTTTGTAATACCCTGGGATAAGTTCCCAGAGGAACTGATGCAGTCACTGGAGAGAGAAAGATGACCAAGTCCACGAATGAGAAGAGAGATGGTCCGACTTGTGGTGCATGAGATGATGCAAACAAGTCGTTGCATAAGTAAAAGGAATTCTACTGAAGTTGCCAAAAAAATGGTGGCAAAATACCCCAAATCTCTGCAAGATGTAATTGAGGGACATGTGATTGGGCCAGGGTATCACTCTCTCGTAAAGCAAATGCAAAATAGGATAGAGAATGTTAAGAGATCCATGACCCCAAAAATAAGGAAACGAAAGCATCACACCGAGGATTCTGACACCGATGTAGTCCCTCCAGAACAGGGCAGCAATCCAGGACACTTATGGATGCATCAAGTGAGATGTGAAATTCCTACCCCTTGGAGAGACCCCAGAAAGCCAGGAGGAGAAGAAAGAACGACTGAAGATGATGTCTCAGCAGACTGATGCAAATACAGAGGAGGTCAGACATCTAATGAAGTTAACCTTCTACACACAGCGTAAGCAAGTCAAACATAGAAGATCTCCTGACAGAGTGGCCACTTTGGTTCAGCGAAGTTGGCATGGCAGTCCACTTCAGAGAACTCACTGGAATTGGACTTCAGGAAACTTTCACTCGGACTGTGGATCTGAAGGGCAAACGCCTCCTGAACCACATGAATGTGGTTTGTACGAACAAGAGCAAGAAGTTCGTCCTGGTGTTATCAAAGTTGAAAGCGATGAGGGGAGAGCTGAGTGGCTGCTCTGAAGATGTTAAAGAGATGGTCCTGCTCCCGATGGCCTACTTTGACGAGAAGGAAGATGTGATGTTCTGCAATGTGGAGGACACATGCCTGGCAGGGGAAGTACAGATGGACCAAGTTCACTTGACTCCCTTCTTTGTCCTGTCTTTCATTCTCTCACATTTCTCTATTCCTGCTTCCTTTTCTCTCTTTTCTGTCTATTTTGATTCAAATTCATGTTGCAATCTTTTGTTACTTTAAAGTTATTCAAATTGGCCTTTAAAAAGCCTCACTTTCATCTTCCCTAGACCTGCACATAACTGATGTCTGTATTGATGGTAAGTAAGTTAAAAGGGTAGGCCAAGTTTTTTTTTTGAGGTTGGCATGCCCCCAGTTTGGAGAAGCAGCAGGAGTACAAATTTAAGAAGTTAAAGGTGGTGTACGCTTAAAGATAGAATCAGCAGGATTTATCTGAGCTGTAAACGCATCAGAATGTCAAATACCAATGTTTTCCAACATTTCCAACATTCTCCAAAGCAGGGGCAAGCCAACCTACCCCATGCAAACACTGAACCATCGCCTTAACTTATCTTAGAATCTTTTATATTTGTTTTAGTTATGTTTTTTCTTGGTGTTCCTGTTTTTCCTTTGTAGGGCAATCCTGCTATTCTGTAAGACAGTACATGCTGAGTGTGGATCGAAACATTGTACACGACAACATTCCCTCCTTCATTGCTGCCCTCTGCATGATGTTTGGGAGCTATTATTGCTTTAACATTACTTTTTACCCATCAGAGTTGGCATCAACCCTGGAGTTTCTGCAGAGGTATGTCTTTTTGGATTGGCTTTATTCATCATTTTCACTTTAGTGAACCGAAACAAATCTAAAGTAGATGCTAATGTGACTTGGGAACTTCATTTTACTTTTTTAGTATTACTAATACAGCGCCTGTTTTTAACAGACAGATTGCTTGACCTCTGCTCCCAAACACTTCACACTGAGACAGACTGTGAGTCTGTAGCATTACTGAAACGTTAACATTAAAACTCGGGTTACCTGGTCACCGCATTAGGTATAAACAGGGCCATATTGAGAAAGGATTAACTTCAAACTTCTCTGTACAGGGCTCTGGGTATAAAGTCTGTACATACCTTTTTTGATTGATTGAACAATTCTTTTAAATTAGTCGATTAAGCTATATATATCTGTCGAGTCATATATTGATGTAGCTGATATTTATCTGATCTAATATACACAAACACTGATATAGGCCAATATTGGCCCATAAATTATTGGCCCAAAATTTATCGTGCATCCCTATTTGTATTTTCTCATTTGCTTACGTTCATGCATAAAAAATAATGCTTAATTGTCCTTAAGAATGTTTTATAGAGGTACTTTGGCTAAGAAATGCTCCCTTTTCCATTAAACTGATATGGAGATGTTATATTGAGGTGATCTATTGTAGATGTGATGTACACCGATGATAAAGGTGAGCCTGCAAAGTAATGATTTGTCATAGTAGTGTATTTTGTTGAGTGTGTAACTAAAGTAAGCACAAGAGAGGACAAGTGGCAGACTGATACTGCTGATGGTCAGAGACAGTGATGGTGAATTTGCGCTGAGTGGAGGAAAAGCTGAGCAGTGAAGTTGTTAGTCTGGCAGTTAATGTTCAGTTTAGGTTTAAGTTCGTCAGTGAATAAAGGCTTCAGCTTCTCAGACCAAAGCAAAGCTCCTCTGTATTTTTTTCTCCCCAACTGTGGGAATAGTGCTGCTATGACAATCGGCTGGGTTAATGGAGTATGTGGAGTAGAGTTAACTTGAGCCATTTTTACAAAGGTTTTACACAAATGCCACCATAATACTGTATACCCTGCTAAAATGCCACTGAGGTTTGAAGGTATAAAAAAACAGATACCGCCCAAGCCTGTATACTACATATCATGAATATGTATAACAAAAGAGACTGATAATATTTCATCTGTGATCATCTTGATATTAATAAATTGTTGGAAAGACAATTTCTTATTGGACTTTTTTTTTTAAGCTGTCAGTATAGTTATTCTTGAGGTATATCTAACATTGACTTTTACCAGAAATGTGACGTGTAAACCAGTGTACACAAGTTAAGTATTTAAATATGAAAAAGTAAACATCTACAAGAAGTTTGTGCAGTTTTGAAATTGAATTGTCCAAGTGTTCAGTCTTCCTGTACTTTTAGATATTTCTATTTTTCACTGAGCAGTAATACTAAAGTAATGCAAACATTTTTAGACAGTTTAGTTTATTTTAAAGATTGATATTAAATAAGAGTCAAATAAGAGTGTAGGATTTTATGCCCTTTAATTTGCAGCTAATAGAAAATTCAATTACAGTACTAGATGTATTTTCACAGTAAAAGTCTTGTTATTAATAGTGTAACATACAGTACATTATAAAAAACTTTTGAGTAAAATAGGCAGAAAATTTCAAGGTAAATTACGGTCTTATTTTGATGCTTTTACACTGAAATAATGTTGTTTGCTTAATATTTTTTCAGTGAAAGTGAATGGGATATAGCATACAATAAGCAACAACTGCATGTAAATATCGCAGAAAAAAAATGGTTTAATAACAGTCTGGTGATGCAAATTCAGCAGAATATGGCCGTTGGATTTACAAGTTTAAAATGTATTTTTTTGTAAATGACAACAGTTAAAAACTGTAAAATTTACGGTTTGTTCTGTAAAGTTGTTTACATTTTTACCGTAGTTTTTACATAATTTTTCTGGCAACCACAGCTGCCAGTTTTTTACGGATTTTTTTTTTACAGTGTACACTGAAGCTAATCGCTGGCTTCTGTCTCAGTCCACTGGATGTGGACAGCAGACAAAATAACAATACATTATTTGGCATATCTGACAGGGCTGACACTAGACATTATTTTCATTACTGATTATTTTCTTGATTAATCAACACACCATTTAGTCAATGAAATGTCAGAAAATAGAGTAAAAAAAAAAAAATGCATGTCACAAGTTCCCAGAGCCTGTGGTTTTGGACTGTTCAATCACACTAGTGTCCAGCAATTATGAAGTCATTATAATAAGATTTATAATGTTTTATAATTATTGTTTTAACCATTATAAATATGAGTGTGCTATAATTCAAAGTAAAAAAAAAAGTCAGTGAGTGTCCAGCGATTACAAAATATAATTGCTGGCTTCTGTCTAAGTCCGCTGGATGTGGACGATGGACAAAATAACAATAATATTTTTTCTAGCATATCTGATAGGGCTGAAACTAGGTATTATTTTCATTACTGATTATTTTCTTGATTAATCAAAACACCATTTAGTCAATGAAATGTCAGAAAATAGAGTAAAAAAATATTCATGTCAATTCATGTCAAGTTCCCAGAGCCTGTGGTTTTGGACTGTTCTGCCACACTAACAGTCCAAAAAGCCAACGAGCCAACGAGATTCAGTTTACGGTCCTACAAAAGAAAACGAAAAAGAAAAAGAAAGCAGGAAATCCACAGATGTGAAAAGCTGGAACCACAGTCTGTTTCTTCCTTCACTCTTCACCTTATAAATAAAAAAAATCACGAAATATCAAAATCTGTCAATTTGATGCAATTAAATTTTATTTCTGTAGTGCCATGTCATAACAATGTTACTTCAGAGCACTTTTTATATAGAGAAGGTCTATAATGGCTGTTCTGTTTAAAGGTTACAGCCACTGCCCAAGTGATAGAGGAGCTGTTTAACACACCTCTGTTGTAGGTCCAGGCTTCATGTGTCCATTGTTTCAAAATAAAACCTTAACTAAACTCAAATACCCTTCAAAAAACATTGTAGGTCAAGGTGATATGGTTCAAATGTGTGTGTGTGCTCAAGAAGGAGATAAGCTGGTTAAAAACTGTTTGGTCTGAACTAAAGTGAGGACTCCATCCCTTCAAGTGTTTCCAACTTCCCTTTGTTAACTATAGCACACCCCCAACCACCACATGGGGCCTGATTTGTCAATCAGTGGCTGAGCTGTCAATCAAAATGACTGAATCAGAACTATAACAAAGCATATGGGAAGTTTGGAAATAATTATTGGTCTTTAAATATTAACAAGAACTGCTATTTTGGTTCCTACAAGGTCTATCAATCGACATAATTCAACAGATTGTTTCAGAACTAATGTCTGCAAGTGCTGGAACAATCTGTTGGATTTATGTATCACCCGGTCTTGACAATTGGGACAAATCATGTCCTACCAGAAAGAAATTTTAAAAATAAAAACCAAAATTATAGATCAAATATACTGTATGTATTTTATGAAATGTGTCAGTTTTGGTACCCTTGTCTCAGACAAAAATTCACAACTTCAACCAGTTTAAAATCTTTGTTAAAAGTCTTCAAAATCTAAAACTTACAACACCTACTGATAACACAGGTGTAAAAATGTGCTGTAATCATCTGTGTTTTATGATAAAATCATTTTTTATGAAAATGTTGTGTGCCAGATGTCTGTCAACTCTGTCAGATTTTCACAAAAACATGATTTAATCAGGCATAAAAAGGGTTAACTATATCCCAAGGACGCCTGTCTCACTTTTATTTTTAAAAAAGTTGGGAAAAACTGCTCAAGCACTGGTAAACATTCTATTTTTAGACAAATTCATTAAATAACATTCCCATCAGATGTGTCTCAACCGTAACATGTCGACTCTGTAGTCCTTCTAAATCAAAGCTAAATAAGAATTATGGTTTAAAAATGTGTATTTTGATTCACATTAAGAGAACTCTGAGACACTTTAACAAATAAAATGGCTGCTCACTACGACTGTGCTGTGAAATGAAAAAAATGTTACATTTTGTCGACTCTGTAAGACGTCAGATTTTCCACCTGACAGAGTTGACATCTACATTTAATAAAGAATGTAAATAAAAAGAGGTTGGCCCATTATAAGGTTTAATAGCCAAGAGTTTGAATTTTTTTTTTTAATTTTCCAGCATAAAAGGGCAAAAATCAACCCCTACCTCTCAAAATACAGTTTTGTCTCACTTCTCAAGAATGAGTGATAAACATCTACCACATCTTACCAAAATAAAAGCAGCTCCCTGGTAACACTAGACTGGAGACATATAGTTTTTATTAGATATGTAGCAACAGCTGGAGGCTGCCCTCACCACAAAAACGACTGCATATGTTGACAGGGTTTCCCCCAGTGTATTGCAAATACTGGTGGCCCACTGGCCCGAAGCAAAGGGGAATTTTATTTTACATCTCTTGGTTCCAGTGTCCCCCATGGGATCTTATTTCAGGAAAAATTATGTATAGTAGTCATCGGCAATAGACAAATAATTGTCTGATCCTGTTCAAATTTTACAACAAATTACACATATGATATTTGTCAATTTATAAGATCATTTTACAGGTCAAGAAAGTCACAATTTATTTATCTTTTTGTTGTTGTTAAAAGCAGCATATCACTGTACACATTCTTTGTAGAACTCTACAAAACTGTAGTTGTTGATTTTATTCTAATGTGTGTTGAATAAATGATTTATTGATAACAGCAACTTATGTAGGTCTAGTAATATATTCAAATCTCCAGTCAGCTTTTAGTCCTGGCTTAATGTAGGTCATGTTAAGTTTTTTTTAAAATCCCGGCCATGATTATGTTATCACAGAAAGTAAAGAGCCCTGTGTTACAGCTGGCATCAGTCAGTCAGGGTTACCAGGTCTGTGTTTTTTCCACGGAATTGGGCTCCTTTTGAAGTATTGCTGTGGGATGGATTTTGTGTCCGCTGGTTGGGTGGACCTATTTTGCAGGCAGATTACATTAAAAATATCTATAAATACACATCCATATTTGAAATGAAGTATCTATTTATACTACCAAACTGACTCCAAATCAGCATGTACACACACAGACCTGGCACAAGTCACATGCATGCCCACATAAACACACACATTTACAATACGCCTATGCGCTTCGCCTGTTGACGCCAGTTTTATTTGCTGTAGGGCTGGTTTTGTCACACAGACCTGGCAACCTTGCACTTGGTTGCTGACTCACGCCGAGTCCCTGTCAACAAGGACACTTGGCTAATGGCCCTTGTTGAAAGACCCTTGGCCCACCAAGCCTAATAACTTTGTTCAAGTTCAAGTTTGGTTTACTGGTCATATGCAGGTTAACACAGGATCAACGGTGCAATGAACTGTGCAAGACAAGAAGAAATTTCATTATTTCTAACAGTGCCCTCTACCAACTTTGTGTCTAAGAGTAATCCAGTAGATTTCCTCACATATCTGACCTGACAGCTAAAAGGTCATCAAACATGTAATAAAGCGAGTATTTCTTAATGTTCCAATGATGCAAATGCACCATCAACACCCTGCTTGTCCTGGATTATTTTAGATAATCTGAACAGAAAACTCTCAACTTTAACAGATCTATTACAATTAAAATAATAAAATAATAATAATTAAAATAAAAATTAGATTCAATTGCAAAAATGAGCTTTTGCGAGGCAGCATGAATGGTGGTAATAGCAATTGTAGATATCAAAAATTGCTTTTTGATTAGTTAGAATTTTAAGCCAACACATCCATAATGTCATTTTGACTATTTGAAATCCTGATTTAAGATATCTACGATTCATTTCTCACTAGTTAATTACAACTAGTCAGCTTTTACCATTGACTTCTATTTAAACTCAGTTACAGATCTTTTAACCTAATTAGACGTATAATTTATGTCATAGTTATAATTCAAAGTCGACATATTCACAATGTCATTTTGACCAGTCACAACTGTAATTAATGATATACAACTCAATAACACTGGTCAAAATGGTAGTTTGATATCGATATCAAAAATTCAATTTTTTACATTTTTTTCACATTACAAGAACAAATTCTTAATTACAATGGTGGTATGGCAATTCTCACTAGTGATAATGTTCATTGTAAATATGTACAATTGTTCTTACAGCACAGATATCTAATTATCTAATTTTGTCAAAATTAAAATATCGGTAAGAATGTTATTGCAGATATCTAGAATTTCATTTCAGATATCTGAAAGACGATTGTAACTGGTGAAAATGATATTCATACTAGTAAGAATTATATTTGATTATATTTAATTAATTTTATTTTTAATTTTACATAACAGAAAATTAATTTTCACGTATCAAAATATCATTGCAGATATTTTCAATATACATATCCGAAATTAAGACGCTAATTAGGGTGACATCCAGAATTGTTTGTTAATATGTCAGACATATCAGAAATGCAAGTGCTGATATCTGAAATGGGCGACTGATCTGAAACAGATTATGGCACCATTAGAGGCATATAGAGTATTTTAGCCTCCTTAAAGTTTGCTCATTGTGTCTGCCATGAGTAGTTAAAACTAGAAAAATGCTTTTATGAACAAAATGCTTTAACAAGTGTGCCAACCAAACAGTGAAGAAGATCCATCTGTCCAACAGATAATCATGTGGTGATGTTTGCTGCCAAAGCAAATATTTGTGCACCTTAACCGCCCACAAACGCTGTCGTCCTGACTGGTCCAGGTGTAATAAACACTCTTGTTCTGGCTGTATGAAAATTTGCTGATGCATTTGAAAATCAAATTTTCATAGTGCTCCTCTCAGAAAACCTGTTAGTTCACTTTCACAAAGGGGAGGGAATTTACATTCTTTTTTTTTTTTTGGAGCGTGGACACACAAAAGCGTGTGGAGCTACTGTTTGTCTGACAAGTTTGGTTTCTGAAGTGGGGTTGTGTGAGGTGTTTATACATAGTCAGTGTATTATCTACAGTAGCTGGCAGTTGGCAAGCTCACAGTTAGGAGAAGCAGCAAGAGGAAGCTAAGTTAAGCTAAGGTGTTCTAAAGGGTTAGTTCGTATTCACCAAAGTCACATGATAACAAACTATCTAACAAGGCAACAGTAAACGAGCAACCCTTGTGTTCTGCCAGGTAAAATGACTGTTTTTGCCAAAGGAGTTTGGTGGTTTTGGAGAAAGTGATATTTGGTTTGGCTTGAACAACAGCTTCTTTTACTGAAAGTACTGCAATGCCGAAAAGAGAGAAGACGGTGGTGGAGATGGTGAGTTTGACAACTGAACCAATTGAGCCAGAAGGAGGGTGAATTTCACTGTAGCGGTCTGTGTTGCTGCGAACTTGTAGTTTAATTTCTGGGGAGGTGCATGAGTAGGGCTTTTTCTGCCATGCCCCCCTTCAAAAAGCCAAAAAAAAGTCTCCCCACAACAAACTATGGAACTGAATGATGACCGTTTTCAAACAGAAAAAAACAACCCAAGAAAAACATAAAACCCTCCATATTGCTCATCTAGTGTAATCCAAGTCTCCTAAAGCCCTGACATGACCAGTTGACTGAAAAGACATTATTTACACCACGTTTTTATTCTGAATCTTCACTGTAGATCTTTAGCTTGGAGCCAAGTTCACATGCACACTGTCTGAACTGAGTGTGGTGTGACGATGTCCGAACCGCATCTTGGCCCTTTAGGAGACTTGGATTACACCAGATGAGCAGCATTTATATTTGAAAACTGGTCACCATTTACTTCCATTGTTTGGGAGATTCTGCAACACTGTTCTCCTGTGTTCAGCAGTGTTTTGTGGACTGAAAAACTAAACCTGACCTTCAGTTGTCATCAGGGTGAGTAGATGACTGTATTTTCATTTTTGGGTGAACGATCCCTTTAAGATGAGATCACGCCATACTCGCTGTAATTCTAAAACAACATCCATATACGGTGCTTCACTGCCACCTACTGGCCATTCTTGGTATTGCTGGTTGAACATACATTGACCTCTGTAGACTGATAATGAACACTGAAACTTTATTATTCCTATGAATATAATTATTTAGAACATCTGATCATGCACTCTTAATTATGCAGTATATACTGTAGTAATAATGAGGGTTTCCTCTAATACAACAGCACTTTGGGCGACACTTTTGGTGTCCTCTTCAGGAATTTATCTTGAGAATTTTTTGTGCTTATTGTCCCCCTCAAGAGCCAAATGAAATATCCACCCTTGGTAAAGCAGTGAAAATATTCTTAATACAGTGTACACTTAAACTGATATTGTATAGGGTTAAAATACATTTTACTGCTGACCCTGTCCACAGCAGAACATGGCTTAGGTTCCTTCACCAATACTCCTGCTGCTTCTCCAAACTGGGGACGTGTCCACCACCATCTACTCTGGGTAATACACTGACTGTGAATAAGTACCTCATACAACCACTTCAAAAACATCCACAGGTCAGTTAAAAGCTAAATGTGTTAGACAAACAGTAGCTCCACAGGTTAACAGTGTTTGTGTGTCTGCGCTCCAAAAAAAGAAATGCAAATTCCATCCATGGGGTGAAAGTGAACTAACAGGCTCTCTGAGAGGAGAACTCTGCTCTCACTGGCATTTCACAAATGAATCACAAGTTGTAAAGATGAAGTCACACTGATGGACGGGTCAACTCATCAACCAAAAAATTTTGGTGATATCATCCTGCATCATTAGTGCATCATCAGGGCCCACGTGGGTCGAATTCTTGAGGCTGAAAACAGCTCGTGCAGCACTTAGTTACTCCTTCAGTGTTTATTTATGCCGTCTGGTGTCACAGAGAGCTCACGGTCGCTACGTCACAAGACTTCTTGAATGACTTTAAAGGCTTCCAAAGCACACAGAGTACAATACATGCACAATACACACAATTTGACACGCTTTGGACTGTCTGAAAATCACTGCACTCTGTTTCAGAGGTTACCAAACGGTTTACACAAGTATTCACGTCATTTATACAGATAAGTGTTATTGTAAGAGATTATATGAATCCCAGAAATGAACTGGAGATGCTATGGTGAGGAAATTTTCCAACAGGTTAATAAATGTGTGGCCACACCGATGTTATTGATAACAAAGGACATTTTAGAAGAAAAGATTTCATTGATGATGCTCATTATCTGCAGAGCATTAATGTTGATCTTTAACATTCTGGTCTGATCTGTTTGAGTTTTTTGCTGCAGGGCCCATTTTGACCCAGTGCGTTTTCAGTGTGTTTGAAGGTGTGTGGATGTGTTGCCTCCAGATGTTGCCACCTTCATCTGACAAGTTGACAGATTGCCTCATTAAGATTATTAGGTTTCTAATAAGCACTGGCTTTAAATCCAGAATATTGCCAAATAAGACCTTTCGCTTTTGCTTTTTGACACCAAATCTTCCACTATTGTCTTGTCGGTCAACTCTCCTTACTGTCGTCATGTGATAAGCGAAATCTAACTCCTGCTACCCTGTATGGAGCAAACACTTTCACTTTATAATCATAGCATCAGTTGGGGGGTGGCAGTACCTCACTCAGTAAGGACTTGGCTTGGGAATCAGAGGGTAGCTGGTTTTACCTTGAAAAGCAGCTGGATTTGTGAGATCATGAGAATCCATCTTTCCAGGCTTCAAGTTATCCATTTATGTCTCACCAAAAGCAGTGCAGCCAATCATCATCCTACGAGGAACTAATGTAAAGTCCTGATGCTTACTATTTTACAGAATAGGAGTTTTTTATTTGATGAATGTGGACACTGATACACAAAGTGACCTACACTGGTTGTATTTATGTTGGACAAGTAATGTTATCTGTTTATGTGTCACCAGGACAAATCACCACTTGGCAGCAGAGACCCTCCTTTCTGAGCTGATCTCAGTGCAGTTGTTTGGTTTCCACCAGAGATTGATTGACAACTTTTACACCAGCGTAGGTTGAGTGTGTTACCAAGCTGTGTGCTGTCAAGAGAGAGGGTGTGTGTGTGTGATGTTATAGCTGTGAACGTAACAGTGCAGTGTGTGTACGGTTTAGGTTGTTTGTGGGTTAATAAATGTTACAGCTCCACAAGACCCAAGCCAAGATACTGTGTCTTGGTTGCTGATTAATAAGGGGGTTACCTCCATGGTCAGCAACAACATCAACCCAAGCTCACTTAAGAAGGCCTGACCTTTAACATGGACCAGGCCAGCCACTGTCATTTTCATGACAAGACACTTGTTTGAGTTTTGCAATTTGGATGTTCCAGTTCAAATTGAACGCACTATAAGGAGATGAAGAGGGAGATCAGAGAGGAGACAAGCATATATAAGGCAGATGTATCTGTATGTTTGTCACTGGTAACAGAGACTCCAGTCTGCGGTGCAGTTGACACACTTCATGCTGCACAATCAAAGAAAAATTTTATATCACATCAACATTTCTGTCCATATTCACTCTCTCTATCTGCTACTAGTCTGCATCACACTTTTTCTTATGAGTTGACAATGAAAGTGAACAATGCTGACATTCACTTTCAAAATGAGGACAAAACATGATTAAGTGCCCTCTAGAGTGCCCTTCAGTGGACAAAATGTGATAAAGTGCACTCAAGAGTGTACTTCAGTAGAGAAAATGTGATAAAGTGCCCTCTAGAGTGCCCTTCAGTGGACAAAATGTGCTGAAGTTCCCTCTAGAGTGCCCTTCAGTGGACAAAATGTGCTAAAGTTCCCTCTAAAGTACCCTCAGTGGACAAAATGTGATAAAGTTTGCTCTAAAGTACCTTTCAGTGGACAACATGTGCTCAAGTGCCCTCTAGAGTGCCCTTCTTGGAGACAAAACATGATAAAGTGCCCTCTAGAGTGAGCTTCTAGTGGACAAAATGCGATAAAGTGCCCTCTAGAGTAAGCCTCTAGTGGACAAAACATGATAGAGTTCCCTCTAGTGTGCCCTTCATTGGAGAAAAGTGCTAAAGTGCCCCCTAGAATGCGCTTCAGTGGACAAAACATGTTAAAGTGCCCTCCAGAGTGCCCTTCAGTGGACAAAACATGATAAAGTACCCTCTTAAGTGCCCTTCCAATAGGTGAAATGTGATAGAGCGCATCACAACTTTCGGCGTGCTGGTGCAACCCAACATACAGCTGGTTCCCCTCATTTTTTTCACTTTCATTACTTGCAAACTGATCCGTTCAGTTCACCAAAAACACAACCACATTCATGAGAGTGCGCCCTTTTAGCACATTCCTGCACAACACTGCTTGGACCCAGCCCAGGTCCCAGCTTCGGTCTTGGTTCCTGGGACTGGACCTCCGGTGAAGACCTCTAGCTCTCGTGAATCATGTCTCAAACTCAAAACTTGTGCATCACAACAAACAGAAAACTGGTAGCCCACCAACACGGTACAAAATACAGAAAACCAGTAGTCTATTCTTGGTTAAGCACATACAGTATTAAGCCTTCCACCAGATTGCTCACAATAACTTAAAATAACCAAGAGAGACCAGTGCGTAAAGTATTAGAACATTTAATTATAACTGAACCTAATTCAGTCCTGACTTCATGTACTGATAGCTTCAGTTCTGGTGGCACAGACAGACTGCCTGCACAGCCACAATGCCTGTATACAGGATTACTGTGTCCCCGGGTTGCATATGAAGATGCATTTCAACAGCTTATCCAAGACAAGACCTTAAGTGAGGCATTATCTATTATTCAGAACAGTATGTAAACACAATCCCTGAAAGCACAGTGTGCATTATACAACACTCTGAGCAATAACACAGTGCATTCTGGCAACAACATGGCACTGTCCTGAAAATGAAACTGGAAAGCTATCCTGTAATTCAGCACCATTACAGCGTGAGGTTGCTTGTGCGGTCTTTGACTTTGAAGAAACAAACTACTTAGTGGCAATTCTGCGTGGGGAGGGATTTGCAACAACAACGCTGATTTCAAGAAGTGACCTTCAGACCCAAACCGCTGACCTTTCCTTACACCAGCCCGGCCTGCCCTAATTCAGTCCCTGCTGGCCTACTTTTCAGGGACTTAACTGGAACTGTTTGAGCTAATTTCATCCATTCATCCAAGCCGGTGTTATACTTTTACAAGTCACTAACAAGGGCAATAAAACTGCACATAGACACATTAAATATGCTGCAAACTCTGCACAGTGAATGCCTCAGCATGTACCTCAAAGCAGAGCCTATTCATAGAATGCACCGCACTGTAAAAGCCTGACTTTGTTAGAAAGTCTTCCATATAATTTTAAAACAAACGTTTTACTCATTAGTCTTTGTATTTCGAGACTCTACGTTCCACTATAAAAATAATATATAAGAAAGGAAGTGAGCTACTCAGCACTGGTAGACTCAGAGGTGGAGTCTGGTGGCCACATGTTCAAAAAAGACTGTGCAAAAGTGCCCTCTTGGTTGCCCCTAAGATGGATAAAACATAATTAAGTGCCCTCTAGGGTGCCCTTCTAGTGGACAAAATATGGTAAAGCGCGTTCTAGGTTGCCCTTCCAGCAGAGAAACTGTGATAAAGTGCCCTATAGGGAGTCCTACTAGTGGAAAAAAAGTGATTTAGTGCACTTCCAGTGGCCAAAATGTTATAGCGTGCCCTCAAATGCACCCTTCCAAAGGTGAAAATGTGATAAAGTGCCCTCAAAACCGTACTTCTAGTGGACAGAATGTGGTGAAGTGCCTTCTAGGTTGCCCTTCCAGTGGATAAAAAGTGATAAAGTGCCCTCTAGAGTGCCCTTCCAGTGGACAAAATGTGGTAAAGAACCTTACAGGTTGCCCCTCCATTGGAAAAAAACTGTGCTAAAGTGCCCTCTAGGGTAACTCTAAGTGGAGAAACTGTGATAAATGGCATTACGAGATTCGGCACACTGGTGCCCCACCTGCCCCTCAGACAGGCTAAATCCACCACTGCTACTCAGGATCTAAATCCAGCCAACTATAAACCAGTAAAATCTGTGTTTTCCTCCCAATGGTTTTGCAGCACTGCCCAGTTCTCCACAGTAAACGCTAGGTTTTTCCCAGACAGAGAGGGAGGGAAGGAAGGTGGGCAGGCAAGGGCTGGAGAGGGAAGGAAAGGACAGAAGCATGATGGGTGCCAAGCTGCCAGTACCATGGCAAGACATTGGATGAACAAGATGTTCATTGGCAAATGTGCAGGAAGCAGTTTGTGCAGCATTCCAGGCGGCAAAATCACAAAGACGTACAAGAAAACAAAGACGAGGAAGAAAAAACAAATTGAAATGAGAAACTCATGTCAAGAAGATTTCGCTGAAAAACAAAACAAGAACTCAGTAAGTGAAAGTAATGTTGTCATGACTTGATACAACTTTATGTGTCTTCTTAATAGAGCTGCTCTGATAGTTACAGGGTTTGCAAAGAGTGTCAAAGCCTGCCTAACTGCAAATAGGTCAGTAATGGGCACCCTAGGATTTTCTCCAGAACTCCTCTGATTGGTCGGTTTCCATGTCTCTGGGGCAGAAACCTGGATACCACACTGGCGCAACCCTCGCTAGCTAGGAACCCTGCCAGGTTTTAGGAGAAAAACACACTCACACACACACACACACACACAGAGTCAGTTAAAACCCTGACATTACACAACATTATATGCATGTGGAACACAGTGGACAGCCAAAATGGCCCACATACGCCCAGACGGTGAGACCTCCAGCATCCCAGCATTCACAGCATGTACATGATGATGTCACACAGAACTGCTTGGATTCTGGATGCATATAGATTGGGCGAGCAGTCAGCTTTTTCTGTGCACACTGGGCTCATCTCCACCCAACAGCTGGGGCCACAAGGCACTGGAAGATTGATTTCTCTGAGCCTGAACGGCACACACAGCTCTTCCTAACAGCTGGATAGGGAACAGGATAGTTAAAGCTGTCTATCTACTGCTGCATAACACTGCCATTCTCTTGTGAAAACTCATTAAAGGATAATTCCAGTTTATTACGACGTTTAATAGTTTTGGCCAGCATATCTGTCAGCAATAACAGTAGGTAGCGGCTGAGATCTGGAGACATGGTGACATCACTAAAGATAAGTTTGCCAAGCCAAGAAACACGAGCTGACAGGTTGTGAACAAACTCACAGATTAGCCAAACTTACTTGGAAAATAAAACAAGTCCATTGTAAACATCCCTCACAGTTTACAGATTGACAGCACACAGTTTTCCAGCAGAAATCAAATAGCACAACTTTGCTGCTCTTTAACCTGCAAATCTGTGTCGTAGTTGTGCACATTGCCTCTAGGTACCAAGCTCCCAGCACCCTGTTTAACTAACACTGTGACACCTACCTCTTGTATAAATTGTAAACGCACAGATGAATCCGTAATGAAAATAATCATTAGTTGTAGTCCTGTACAGAACAGTTCAAAATGAGCTCCACCTCAACCACCTCCAACAGTAAAATCCTGCTTTCACATTAATGTATGAGCCACAGTAATCTAATGATACAATTTAAATATAATTTCTTCTTTGAGAACTTTTACTTTTGATTAATTTAACACACTTTGTTCATATACATACTTTTACTTAAGTAATATTCTCAATCCAGGACTATTTTACAGCGTGGTATTAAGTAAAGGATCAATGTACGTCTGTCACCAGTTAATAAAACTCAGGTAGTTTACCTTTGAACCACTTGTGAACAGAGTATAATGTGTATCTATTTTTAGTGCGCAGAAAGGTGTTGTGACAGTATCACCTTCGAGCAAATGATGCAGTGGATTACATCCCTGATGTTATTCATCTGTCTCGGTCTACTTCTGTCTTGGCTCTTGTCCTCTTTAAATTACCTCGAGGTGTTCATATGGAGTGAAGCTATGACGAATGAGGGCAACAAAATGAGTCAAACACGCCGGGTAACTTGAGTAATTAGAAACGGGATTCAGTCACTCTGACATTTCAGTTCCATAGTATTACAAAATAGACGCACCTCCTCTTGTCTGTATGCCTACAACTATGTATAAATATTTTTGCATCTAAGGGCATACTGCGCTGAAAAGCACTGATCTGGTGCTTTGCAGGTCTAGGTAATAATAAGTCTAAATTTGATTGAAAAGTTATATCTAAATGTTGTTTCAACAGTTTTTTAAAATATGTTGACTTAAACTAGATGTTAAAACATACCTGGAGGTAACCTAGAGGTCTAAAATACTTTTTAAATCAAACTTGGCCAAGTTTGAACCTTGATCTTTTGACCTGCCTGTCACTGACAGTCGGTTTCAGTTGAAATGGGAAGTTGAAATGTCCAAGCTCCCAACTGGAAATTTCAACTGGAAGGCTCTGTGAAGTTTACTTAGAAAATTGGAGAAACCTCACTAACCCCAACCTTAAAATCCAAGATGGCTGCTCCAGGCATCAGCAGTAGTGAAAGCAGCTGGTTGTATATACCGCACTTCCCTCAAACTTCAGAAACACTTTCTGATTCTGTCTCCTTCACTCACAGTAGTGTTAGCAGGAGTCCCAGCCAATGACCTTGCCCGTACAATTGATGTTTTCACTTGTTCCCCTGCCAACATTTGCACTCTGGGCACACATGCTTCTTAAAGGTGACGAGAGGTGACTTTCTGATTGATTTATTGTATGTTATGCCCAAAACACGCCCATGAATTAATCAAGGCACTTGTGCGGTGTATGTGTATGCACGTGCATGGGGCGGGGCAAGGCACCATGCCCCTGTGCAGCCATGGCACAAGATGGCAAAGGTGGATTTGGGCACGCCTCCAATAAATTAAAACCTTTGCGGCTTGCGCTTTGAACCATGCGCTTCAGATCGCGCTGTAAGATAGGGTCTAAAGTCTTATTCATGTCCCCAGCCAGCTCTGTGGTCTGAACTGCTGCAGAGCAGGCAAACATAACTTTCCCTTTTGGCTGAAAACAAGCGCTGTAAAAGTGCTGCCACTGAATTAAAAAAAAAAAGTAGTTGCACTGTGCCTCAAAGCTGCTGTGTTGCATTTTGCACATCAAACAATAAAACAACCCTCCATTTTCTTTACATCCCGAAAGAATGAAAGATAGTAAAGGCAGAGATGTGTGGCCTCAGGCAAGCCACAGAGAGGATGAAGCTGGCAAACTGTGACACTCAGCCTGCCGGCAGACTGTATGACTGTGCCAAACACTTCATCACAGGTTAGTTAATGATGTTACTGAGTAACTGACATGTGCTGATTGTGCCTTTAGATCAAAGTGAATCAGAAAAGAGTCTTAGTGACGGCGTAACTAAAGTTTTTACTGTGCAAAAATATGATCCTACCATAAAACAGCTGCTTTTTAAATGGAGTTTGGTTCAACAGTCTGTACACTAACATTTTACATAATTTGAGCTGACCTACCGTCTTTTGATGAACCTTGGAAACAGCATAAAGTCATGTTGGAGGTGGAGCTAAAACCAACCTGTTTTTCTACTTCTCTCTGTTCGCAGTGAAAGGTTGCATAATGACCAGAAATGGCAATCAAAACAGAGACGGAGATTCCGCCTCACCATGGTGGTTAGTTTAAAGCAGGGTCAGATTTCAGTACAGTACCGTCCCCCTCTAAGTCGTAATGAGATCTGCACCCTTGCACTAAAACAACGCTCTCTTGGAAAGCAAAAATAGGAGCTGATCTTGAGTAAAGTCAAAAATCTTGATGGATTGCAATAGATGAACATCTTACTTTCTTCACTCTGGAGTCAAGTCAAGCGAGGCAAACACAAGCCTAATCTGATCCTAATCATAACAGAGATCGTTGGAGTGTGACCGCCAGTCAGGTGCAGGAGCTGCACTACATTTGGCTTTGTGTTGGACTGTGCTGAGGGAACGTCGTGTGGGACGGAAAAGTGCAGCCCTTTGCTTGGTTTACCATTCAATCTTCAGTCCAACACTTGACAGGGAGGTTAATGAGGTTTGGATATTAACCAGGAGAATTAGTTTGTAAAAACATGAGGCCTCATGCTTCATTTCAGTCCAGGCCTACTGAACATCAGCGCCTGTTGAAGGACTGACCCTTCAGCAATGTTTCCTATTGGAAATGTGCCTTCCAATTTTGCAGGGAAATTGAAAATTGGTGCTTTTTCAAACCAAAACTCTACTTTAGCTACTCGTCTGCTAAACAACCCACTTTTAGAAGATGTGACCTGAAAATAAACTTCATTAAATTCCTTTTAAAGTATAAACAGGCAGTCAAAGTGGGAACTAAAACCACCTCCTTGTGACAGATGTTTTCTGTTGTCACAATCACTTGATTTAGAAATCCACTATAAAACATTTATTGCTGGAATTTACTGCAGCGAATGTAGGCCAGTGCAGTATATTTGTGATAAGCCAGTATTGGCTAACATTGGCCTCAGTTGTTCTGAGTCTGGCTCTAGTTATCGTGTTGATGTTGCAGCCTGGGCCCGTGGAACATTAGTTGCGGAATGATGGGCTGAGGCATCACCAATTGAATTTGCAAGTTTTATTTGCATATAATAGAAACCATCTTCTGGACTTTCTTCAGTTCTCAAGCAATGGTGATTTCTTGTGTTATTC
This sequence comes from Lutjanus argentimaculatus, assembly GCA_034769285.1. Taxonomy (NCBI): domain Eukaryota; kingdom Metazoa; phylum Chordata; class Actinopteri; order Lutjaniformes; family Lutjanidae; genus Lutjanus; species Lutjanus argentimaculatus. Next base: position 775,693 of record JAWZSL010000008.1, on the reverse strand, counting down.
ATTATTTATTAGATTTATATTTACTGCCTTTATCCATGGGCGTAATCTAATCAGAGATGTTGCAACTACATAAAAAGTGTCTTAAACCCACCAGGAAGCCCTTGATTTTTAAAGGATAAGGCTGGCGATTTTCTGTATTTTTCTGTTTGTTAATAAATGACGCAAACCAGCAATGAATAAATGTATTTCTACACTCTAATTCCAATTTTTGGTGAAAATTTAATCATATAAGGATTTATATGTATGAGATATATGTAATTTATAAAATTTTTGGTTTGCTTTAATTTTTTTTTATTTCTAAACTTGCTCTGTGCCAGAAAACGCCCTTGTTCCAGACAAGAATTCACAAAAAAACAATTTAAAATCTAAAACTAACATTACCTACTGATAACATAAGAATAAAAATGTGCCATTATAATCGTGTTTTAAAATGGTCTTTTTATCCCTTTAAAGTTGTGTCCCACATGTTTACACAAACATGATTTAATCAGGCATAAAAATGGTTAGCTATACCCTAAGGACCGGCGGGAAAAGGTGGGAAAATTGCTCAAGCTCTGGTAAATTTTCTGAGTGTACTTTGTGTTATAAATGATATTCAAATCCTCAGCAGCAGAAAATGCTATTTAAAAAAAAGAGGAGGTTTGTATGTTACAAGGTTTAATAGCAAACAGTTTGATCTTTTAAAATATATTTTCCAGCATAATTGCAGAGTAAAAATCAAAACACCTAAAAAAATATAGTTTTGTCCCAATTCTCAAGAATGAGTGATTTAGATGGCAATCTGTATGAGAAATAACGAAAAAGAAAAACTATTAATTAACACACACTGTAGTTTACTCTGACTCAATCCCACACACACTGTCGTGCTGCCAGAAACACTCACTAGAGAAAACGTGGATTAATCCACCACTGAAAATAGTCCCCAACAAATGCACTATTTCCTCCTATTTGATTAACATTAGCTAATTTATTATTCAACTGTTTTACTATTCAACTATAACTATTAAAAATAAAGTGACCAGCTTCTTTAAAACATGATTTTTAAAAAATGCTGCCTCTGGTTTCATTTGTGACCACAGTATATTTAGGTAGAGGTAATAAACTAAATGAAATCCGCATAATTAAAAAGGAAAATAATTTAATTCCATGTCATTTTGATTGCAAACTGTTTTCTTTTTTTCCCTGAGTGCTGTTTGCAGGCAGCTACAGCAGCCTGTCACTATGGAAACAGAGTACACATCACACAAATTGCCGCTGATTATCAACCCAAAATAAAAAGTTTGCCGAGAAAAAGTTTACACTTTCCTGAGCGGAAAATGGGGAGAATTCTAAGAACATGTTTTTTACAGCTCAGGAAATGCCGATTTGAATGGTTTGTTTGATTTGGTTTTATTATTAGTTGTAAATTAAAAGCAGGAGGTTCGGCCTGTACTGTCAGCTGAGGACAACACTGACCACAGGAGCCCTCCGGCATCGTTTTGCTGCTCTGCTGATTGAAAGCAGAGATTTTCACGGCACTGACACAAATTATTTTCTTCAGCCATTTCCAGCGAATGGCAGAAATGTAAGCAAAGAGAAAAAGAGCGGAGGAGAGAAACAAACACCTCTGTCAGACTCACCCTCAGGTACACAGTGGTTTGGACCTCATGCAAATTACTGGCCACTGCATCACCCTGGAAATGGATGCTAACTACACACAGAAGACAACAGATCAAAACGAGGAAAGAAGAAAATAATTCAAAATTCTCTTTGTTCACAGCAGGCTCTGGCCATAGTTAGACGCTGTATTTGTTTCTCAGGATGGATACGAACAGCCTCGAACCAAAGCTGCATACCAGAGAAAAAAGGATTTGATTCATTTCAGCTCTGTAAAAAACAGGTGCAGCGTTAAAGGTGCCCTGTGGAGGTTTCTCTGAACACAAACACATTTTTTTGGATTCAACGTTTCGTGGGATTCAGACGCACTGTGTGTACCCTGAAGGCCTCGGGAACATGTTGAAGTCATTTCCTATACATAATAAAAAAACAGTAGTAAAACCCTGCCTAAAATTTAAGACTTTTTAAAGACCTTTTTAATACCACTTAGAATTAAATTCAGTGGGAACTTGCATCTTATGTAGCCATACTGACAAAAGTATGGTGGATAGAATGGAAAATCAGTATGGATTTTAAGTACCTAAGTACCTGAATTAAGCAGTACCAGTGATGGTTTTACATGCTGCTGGCACTTTCAAAAAACATCTAGCAAGTGATTGGATGAACCATCTGTCTATCATGTCTAATACAGGCTAACTTCAACTAATCAGATCAAACTCTTGCCGAAGCCGATCGGAAGAGTGAAAACATCTTTTCCTTGAAGAAAAGCCTTCGGTGTTGTTCTTTGCTCGTCTTTCAATGAAGAAATATTCTCCAGTTCTGATATAACTGATTCTATCACAGTATCTACACTAACTTCTTCAGGAGCCGCCATTATTTGTTCGAGTCGCTTCCATGGACGCTCCTCGCTGTCGTTGCACCTAAAACTGCGCCTGTAGGTGCCAGTTGTGCCTCCTAGGACACTGATTCGCTGTACAATTTTTGGTGCAGACAGATACAGATAACTTAAAGCCTGGAGATGGATTCCAGAGTGTGCAAGAAATGCCCTGGCCTAAAAATCACTCTTCAGATGAAATAAAACTGGAAATGGTCATGCAAAAATGATCATTCCCACTAATGGTATCACAATTTCAGTCAAAATAAATCACAATATGACTTTTTTGCCATATTTTGCATGGTCTCACAGTCCTTGCCTTGCCTAGATTTTGGATTCTGTGGCCTCTAAAACAGCCCTGACTTGCCCAATCTGAGGCGACAAGCTAATGTTAGTTCATTAGTTGGAAGGTGCAGCACGTTTCGCACACACTCCACAGTCAACAACACAAAGAAATACACTGTTGTAAACAGTTTCTGTACTGTCATAACATGCAGCACACCAGACACAATAAACATGCACAAAATAACGTTACAGTCTTTATTTAATCCAACAAAAGTACAAGAGAAAAATGTAAGACCTTTGCAAATGAAGTTCAATACTTTGTGAACTTTATTTTGAGAGTATTACATTTTGTGCTTTTTAAAAATTCATATGTCACATTTCCACATAAAATGTGTCTGAAAATTCTCTCAAATGGTTCCAAAAATGTTCAAATGCAGAGAAAGCTGTAATTTATTGAAGGTTATGGTGCGTTTCCTGCTAGCCATTTCTTGTTAGTTGCCATAACTTCCGGGAAAACACGGGATACATCAGAGAGTGAGGGAGGAAGTCAACAAATGTAACTAAATGTAATGTGAATAAAACTTTAGAATTACCTCGTCCATGAACATGATTTTTGCCTGACTCATGTAAGATATTTTTATCAGCTATGGTGGTTGTTTAACAGTGAAGACAACAACTCCCATGTTTCCACGCTACCAAACAATGTCATAAAACTACATCTTTTGTTCCTGCAAAGGAACAAAAACACATTATAAATGTTAGAAAATAGTTGCTGAAAACATGTGAAAAGACTGAGAACTATGTAGTACCGTTAAACTGTTGTTCACGATTTCTGTGTTCAGGACTTTTTGGGTGGACCTGAAACCAAGAGCCACAAGAACCATTTTCATTCATTCATTCATTTTCAGGTTGTAGTGGTGCTTGACACTGAGACAGCGGAGCGTTTCAGAGCAGAGAAAACTGCTCATTTTTTCATGATTTTGAGACCTAATTTTATATACTTAGAGATTTAATCTTTCAGATTATGCTGGGTGGTTAATAACACGTTTCTGTGGTGTGTCTGTGTAAAGTGCATCTATTTAAGGATCCTCTTCATGAAAAAGTTTGGGAACTTCAGCTCAGCTTCAAGAGTTAAATAAAGCAGAGAAGACACGCTGTTATTTGGCACGGTTGCAGCATGACTGTGGAAACATATTAAAGACACAGCGGAGGTATTTACTGAGTGATACACACCTCCACCCTTGATGACATATATATGTGTGGGTGTGTGTTCTTACATGTGCAAACAACTTTAAAAACGTGAAGCAAAAAGCTGAGGTCACAATACGATCCACATCTGGCAGCAACATCTGCACGACTCGTGAGCGTTCAACCTGAGGCGAAGTACACAAATAGACTACGATACCCAGTCTGCCACGATCTGTGTCAGTGTTACCAACTAATTCATTCACTCTGGACACTTTACAGCCTTTAGCCGACATGCACCAACACACACACACACACAAAAAAAGCCAACATGAAACATGAGCGGATGAAAAAAAACATCCAGATGTGATATCAGATAGACAAACAACTCTATGAAAAACTACAAATAGCTGCCTCCCCTCTTTGTGACTCAGGTCTTTTACTAAATGTAGAGACAGACACACAGACAGACACGTGTCCTTTTGGCACTATAAGCAGGGTTAAGCTGAAACGTGCACCATACGGCCGCATACATGTCGAATGAAAAGCCTCAGTCCCGGATGTGATGACGGGGTAAAGAAAAGGTTACTTTGTGAAATCCCATAATCCAGCCGGGGCAGCAACAGGCTTTGCCTCACAGTAATAAACAGCCACACTACAGTAAGTGATGACTAATGCGGATACATGTGTGATGTATTTCCCCAAATGCCAGACTGTGGAACAAGTCTGACATGTTTACAAGAAAAGAAAATAAGCTAAAGCTGTCACCAGCACCACTTTTATTTCTGCTTAATGTGACGTGGCACATACATGTATGACAGCACAATGGGATGGTGTCACATACAATAACTGTAAAAGAACAACTGTGACTCAGTGACTGGAAATGGAAAATGAGAGAAGGGCCTAGAGGATGTGAGTTTTGGAAACCACATACAGTAGCATTAAAAAACAATTTAAAAAAAAAAACAAAAAAAACATTGTTCTCCAAAACATATCTGTGATAGGCCAGGATGTGTTTCCAATATGTCATCATGAGGATGATTCAAGACCACTTCACCTCCCATCAGGGTCCTGCATCACCCTGTCAGGGTTTATTTAGAATTATTACATGGCTTTGTTCAATACTTGATATTTTGTGTCAATTGATTGATTTTTTTGGAAAGTAACCATGCAATAAGCAGGATAATGTACAGTGAGCAGGTCATTATTGCGAAATAAACCCCTTCAGGATGATTAAAGGATTGTGCCAATCCATCATGTAGATGCTAAAATATTTCTTAGGATAAATGACAACTTTGACCTGCTGGTGGTGCTAAAGGAAAGGTCTGAATCACATCAGGATCCATCCTCTGGGACCACAAATGTCTGTACAAAGTTTCATGGCAACTCATTCAATAAACGTTGAATATCTGAGTCTGGAGTCTTACAGCCATGCCACTGGAGCTGCAACAATTAGTCGAATAATCCATAGAAAGAAAATTAGGTGGCAACTATTTTGATGATCCATTAGTCATTTTGTCAATTTTCCAGTTTCTTAAATGTGAGGATTTATTGCTTTTCTTCATCATTAATAACCGTAAATGAAGAGTCGTTGGGTTTTGGACTGCTGGTTGGACAAAAGAAGCAATTTGAAGATGTCACTTTGGGCTCTGGGAAATTGTGAGCAACCTTTTATTTTTTACATTATATGTACTGAACCATTAATCTGTTAATTGTGAAAATTAATAACAGATAAACTGATAATGAAAATAATTGTTACTTGCAGCCCTACACGTCACAATAATGTAACTAAATCTGAACTTTGTTTATCATAAACAATTACTGAATAATTATTTAATTATACATATGATAAAGGATAATAATAACATTTCCAATGATAAGTGAACAATAAATTAATATTTACTTGGGTTTAAGTAGAACAGTACTTTCAAGGAAATCAATCAATCAAACACACTAAGCTCCAGAGTAGAAACAATTAAATTCTAGAGCAGTACAGAATCGTTTGGAGCTCTCTTAACGTTGATATTCAAATTCTAATTTAACTTTTAAATGCTTTTTTTTCGAATCTGTCATTCTGTTTAAAGCCACTGTTTCTGCACAGTTGCAGATAAAGATCAGACTACACCAGTGGTTCTCAAACTCTATCTGGCATGCCATCCTTCAAAAGTTCAAAAAAGTTCACACCCCATACCACACTTGATTGAAGAGTGATTAAAAAAACTGATATCGGATTATTTTCCCTTCATAAATCACATTCATTCAACTTAGTTTCACTTCACAGTTTGAAAACCACTGGGCTACACTGAAATGAACAGTATTCTAATATTCAGAATTAGATTCCAGTGGTGGCTGCGCAGGATTGTTTCTGACTCGTGTGATTTAAACATTTCCAGTAACTCCACAATGTCGCAAAGTCCAAAACTCAAGATTTATTGAAAAAAGATGGATTAATCACCTCCAAAATTCACCACATGTTTTTATCGAAAGAAATATTCTGCTTCAGTCCACATTTGTTGGTGTTTAGCCTTTCAAAAACATTTTCTCTGCGGTTAAAAATGTCTGCTCTCCCGCTTGCTGCACACAAACGGAGGCATGCAGATGTATTAACGGGACGGTCGGCAGCAATCTAACAGCACCAGGAATTACATTTTTATGCATAGTGCTGCAGAGACGACCTGGCCTAAAAATCTTATTCTCCAGAAGAAAGAAAACATCTTTGTTTGGTTCAGACCTCAATAAAATATCACGTCATCATGATTTTAATAGCTTTTTTCAGTGAATATGAAAATTGTAATGCAAAATTGATCATTTCCAGTAATCGTATCGCATATCACAATTGCAATTTTAGTAAAAACAATCACAAAATAAGTTTTTTACCAATTCATGCAGGCCTAATTCACCTGGATTGGTTTGCATCGCAGCTTCCTGGAGGGACTGACTTATCTACATGCACAGGCCTGTCAGAGGCCTGTCCTAATAAAGCCTTTCTCTTGCAGTCACAGCTCCCACCTGTGGCCATTTTTCCTCCCTCTAATCCACCCTCCAGTGTCTTTTCATCAGAGAAGAAAAAACATTGATTCAGACTTGCTGGTTCTGTGGCTGAAGAGCTGCACAAGCGAAGCATGAGCAAAAAGAAAAAAGGAGAAAAAAATCAGCTCACATTCAAGACCAGTTCATTGAGCAACCACATTCAAAATGGAAAGAAGGGAGCGAGGACGGTGCCAGAGCAAACCCCGCCCCAAATTAAAACCACGCAACCTGAAATAGCAAAAGACACATGTTGAAATCAATGAGCTCTAACGTGTTATTAGAAAGCCTCGTCTCCCTCTCTGCCCACGGCTTAATTGAAAGGGGATGACAACAAACACTGCCCCCCACCCCCACCCCCCCCACCCCCCGCCTGCAGGCCTACACAACATGTGCATACTTGGTTCGATCGTGACGTCGCAGCCTCTGGGATCGCTGCGTTCGGAAAAATAGTTTCACAATATGTCTCTCTGCCTTATTCATCCGTTACTTCCTTCATTCCCTCGGCCTCAATCTCCTGCTTTTCCCCCTTCTTTCACCGCTTGAAAGCAATCCAGCTTTCAAGCAGCACACATATTTTGGCAGGCACCGTGCTTTCTTCCCCCCCAAGTACTGTATCCACATTCTGCTTCTTTTTTTTTTTTTTCCTGCACGGCTTTTGTTTTTGACACAACCCTTGGCATCAGCAGACAGACGGAGGGAGGCGGGTGGGAGTGGGGGGGTGGGGGGGTGACTGAGGCTTTTGTGCAGTTACTTCGCTTAAATGTGAATCTGTAACTATTCCAGGCGACTTACTTTGCCTCAAAACCAGCCTGAAGCAGGCAAAACAGGAGACACGTCTAGCCGAGACAGAGAGGGACGGCTCCCGAATCTGATTCTTTCTCTCACATGTGACACAGATCTGCTGTCTTCTAATTTGCGAGCAGCAAAAAATGCAAAAATCCATCTGGTCCACATACTGGAGATTTGTGCAACAAAATAAGGTTCGAGAAAGATGCAGACTACAAGTGACTTTTATTTCCTCTCGCAGCACTGTAGGAGGATTGCCAAATACATCTTACATGAGTCATCTATAATACTGACACCAGAGCAGTTTGGCTGAGCCAGCATTCGCAAAAACAATGGCATCAAAGCCAAATTGAAACTTTATTAGTGCTGCCAATCACAGACAAGTTTGTTAAAGGAAAAGTGGGAATGACTACCCGGACTCCCACTGGGAGCTTGTCTGTGTTTGCAATCTTTAATTACTCAGTAATGAATGTCTTAAAGGTGAAATATGCAATATATTCACTCTAATAAATGATGACTGTGTCATCAGAGATCAAGGAGACATGTTAAGTTTAGATACTCGCTTCAATTGACAACACATCAACGCTACAACCGTGGTGTTCCTCTTTGGAATTTCCATTCGGACCGGAAGAGAACAGAATACATCTTTATTGTCATTGTGCTCAGAGTACAATGAAAATCTGTTTAGCAGCTCTTCAGCAATGTGCGGAATAAAAAAAAAAAAAAGAAAATAACTTTTGTATGTTGTCCGTTTCACGTGAATCAGAGTTCAAATTAATGCTGAATTTTTCGCTGAATGAGTAAGTGTCTGTTTATGAGTCGTAAGAAGTCATTAATAGTCTTGTAGAAGGAGTAGATGTTTATTACTGTTAAATTGAGCAAAATGTGAATGGAGTTTGGCAGGCGGTGAGAGGCAGCCACTTAATCCATCGTCCTGAGTGTGTTATTTCAGAGCAGTGGGCTTTTTGTTTTCAGGATAACAGACTTAACTTTTTTACATTGATCGGACAATCGGCAGTTACAAACAGCTGATCGACTTACAGTGGAGGACTGGTTGTCACTTGTTATTGTCAATTTACAAGGTTCAAGCAGCTTCTCTGTCTCTGCCATGTCTGTGGAGGAGCAGGCTGGGAGAAACAACTCACTTCTGCCATAGATCATGTACTAAACAGGATTACAACTCACTCTTTGAAGTGCAGTACTTATTTGTGTATGTGCAGTGGCTACATATTGCTCCTTTAACTAAATTAAAATTGGCTCAATAAATCAATTTTGCACTAGGATTTGTCCCTAAATGCAGCTAATTGAGCCGAGTGAATGAAGCACCAGTGTGCACTATGAGTCATGTCTTTCCACAAGAAAGAGAAATTTGGATCTCAAAAAAGAAGGGGAAAAAAGAAAGAGGAAGCAAGCAAACCAGGGAGGGACAGCTTTTGACTAATTTCTTTGTAAAGAAAGATGAGCAGAAGTAGCACAGTTTGAGGTTAGGAGCTAATATCAGCAGCTGTTTAGTGTTTAGTAAAGGCCGTCAGCCAGGACATAAATGAATCAGCGTCATTGTTACTATGTCGTATGACGTTATATTCATCACCATTACCTAGCAAAGCTTCTAGTGTAAGTGGTTAAGTGACAACCACTGTAGGGGGCGTGGCTTTGTGGGTACATAGTGTGTGACGCGGGAGGTAACAACTCTCAGTGTAGCAGTAACAGCTAGTAGTTGCAGCTAACTAAAAATGGGCAGCTGCTGTCAGACTCTCTGTGTCTGCGGAGAAAAACTGGAAACAGGGTGCTGGAGCTTTTTTGTGTTTTTGAGAGTGCATAGCCGTAATCTGACATGCCAGATGGGTTGTTACGCTAAGTCATCCTTAGAAACTGTTTGGAAAAGGGCATGCACTTTCAAAAAACACTTGGCAGGGGATTGGCGTGTTAGTCCCTCCTAGGGCGCTATTTGGCTTGGCAAGATGGCTCTTGTTTGATCTCGCAAATCCAGCTGTCTCTCAAAGTAAACACTGCTGTAGAACTACTGTTTATCATGAGAAGATCATCAAGGGAAAGAATGCAGTACGGTGGAGCTTCAGCAGCTATCAAAAGTGCCAAAATGTAAAAATATTAAGTAGAGGGTTGGCAAAAAATAGCATAAACTCTGAAACTATGAATGACGAGTCTCCATTAGCGTATATTTGAAAGGCAAATGAGCACTGTTTCACAAACTCAGACTCAAGAGTGGAGGCTGGGGGTGGTGGGCTATCCAAGTTTGATTTTAGGAGCTTAACATTCGTTTTTATTATAAATTCCATGACGTAGAGCAGTCCCGAACGGTTGGCTCTATCTCAGCCTTGGCCTTGCAAGTTTCAGGATGATTTAAAACAGTGGGTGGCATTTGAGCCATTTTCAACCTATGAAATGTATTTTTTTAAATACATTTATTAAGAAATGTCAATATTAACACCAGCACTGATGTGTTTCATCACAGCACAGTAATATTATTTAGTTTAAAGCTCAGAAAGCATGTTCAAGTGTGCAGGATGTCTTTCACATCATGAAACAGCCTTCGAGACTAGAGTGGTGGCAGGTCCTTCACTTTATACTGAGGACGTGAGACAAGCTGAGGTCACGAATTGGCTCCTAAAAGTTATTACAACAGTCGTCCGACAGTGAGGTGTCGCAGACCTTGCTGTGAAGACAGCTCAACTTTAGAGGGTCAAACGCTTGAGTGACGTTTTCAAACCGCATATGCTGAAGGAATGTTATCTCTGGCTGCTGATATTACATCAGATCCCCCTTAGACTTCATTTGATGAATATCAGCATATTTTGCCATCAAACAGAAGATTTAGAGTCCCACAGGCTTGGCTGAACTGATATCAGGACTCTTTTGCTCCTCAACTGAAAAAATAAGAGATTGGGTTTTCAGTAGGCCTCACTGATCGCTTTTATATACACAAAATTCCCTATCTATCTATCTATCTATCTATCATCTATCATCTATTATCTATCTATCTATCGCAATGTACTAATGAATACAGCCTCACTCTTTCAACCACCTTGGCATTGCCATGTTTGCACATTTCCACAAACCTCTTGATGTGCAAGTCTTTCAAGTTTTTTTGAAGCACATGTGCTATATAAATAAAACTGACTTGACTTGTTTCTGCTCCCGACCACAAATGTTTTCTTTTGTGCATGCATCTCCACCCAGGACTTACAAACTGTTGGTTAGTCGGTTTGCTTGTTTGTCAGAAACTTACAGCAAATAGGCAAGAGGCCGTGTGTCGCATATTCCAAATTTGCTGTATGTATGTCCATGGAATGCTCCAGACAATGTCAGTATATTCCATGTCTTAATCAGAAAGTGCTGGCTACATTCAGAATAAAGCCTACTTTCGAATATCCAAACGGAATATGCTGTTTACATGACCAAACCAAAATCTAATCAAAAAACAGTAGAAGGACCGACTTTTATTTGTTCTGTTGCAGACAAGGAAAGTGGATGGAGAGCTGAACAGATTATATCAATAAACAGCATCAGCCCTGGAGTGACTCCACTATGGATGGTGAGCTGTTTCCTCTTGAGTTAGAAACAACATTAGCTAATGTCTTCAGCCAGGCTAGCTAAGCGATCGACAGCAGCTGACTCTGCAGTTGTCCAACAAGAGCAAAAAGATCCTGCCAGCAGCTGTGCTTGTGCAAACTTCTGAGAACAATTCGATCACACTGGACAAACTTTGCTCAGTGAAACTCAGTTATTAGTTTAGGCTCGGTTCTTAGTTATGAATCTGGAATTGGTCAGGAAACAAGCCAGACCACTTAGCAAACTTTGGGGATATAGTTTATTTGATGGTGACAATAAGCAGCGCAGTTCTGTTTCCAAATGGTTACAGGCTGATCCAGCTGCCTGCAAGGTCAATTTGGTCTATGCCTATTGATTAAGACCCAAACCAAAGCAAAAAAAAAAAAAAAAACCATCTCAGCACAGCCAGAAATTTGTGGGCTGGCACTGCAAGACTAAGCGAGGGTCTGTGGTGAGAAAATAACCATACGGTGTTAGAATTCCAAAATCTGAAGCAATACCGCTCCAAAAAAAGGTGAGACTGAAGCAAGATGGCAAATAGATCTTTGGCGAAACAGTAACAGTAAAGGGATTTCCAGAGAAAGCAGCAGATTGCTGACTTAGGTAGTTCTAAATCTCTTAAAAACTTTAATCTGCTTTAACAAGAACTGTCACTCAGTTCTCACATCCTCACTGAAGAGAGAATTCACATGTTTAAATGAAGGAAATCAGGTAATTTCAAAGGTTAGTGGTTATTCTTAGTTACCAATAGCCCTTATAAACTTTGGACAATCTCATCATCAGACAAGAATATTGGATGGTAGGTTCAATGCCAACATTTGTCCAATTAATTCTTTCAATAATCTATGCATGGAAACTATGGTATGGGTAAGGTTAGGGTCGTATGATGAGGTGCAAACTCAGCACATCTGAAGGCAAAAGTGTTTGACTATTCTGACAGCAACAGTCAAAGGCCGGGACAAGACCCTGCAAATATAGCGATACATGGGAATACTGGTGCACGTTTTTTGACAATCTTTCCTTGAATGCATTTGTTGTGTTGTACCTATTCGTACACCAAAAAAGTACACATATTCTTTACTTAAGTAGAAGTACAGATATTTGTGATACTTGTGCATCTGTACTTCTCTGGTAAAAGTAGAAGTACTGATTCAACTTGTTTACTCAAATAAAAGTGAAAAAGTACTGGAGCTGAAATGTATAAAAGTAAAAAGTTGCCATCTGTAGAACATTTCTGCCAGTTGATTCTGTGCAAAGCTAACTGAAACTCACCTTTTCTCTACGCTCAAGTCTCCCTCTCTTGTCTGTTTCATCTTATGTCTTTTACATAATTTTTGTGCTGTCACAACTTTTACAGTATTGTCTTGTTGTTTCGTCTTTTATGTCATTTTCGTCTCCTTGCCTCTTTTCTTTCATTTTTCATCTTGTTATGTCTTGGTTTTGTCTTGTCTTGTACATTTTGTTACATTGTCTTTGTCTTGTTATGTCTTTTACATAGTGTTCATCTTGTTAGGTCATTTTTGACTTGTCTTGTACGTCATTTTTGTCTTGTTTGGTCTTTCATGTCATTTTCGTCTTGTTACATCTGTTATGTAACATGCAGTGATGGATACACCAAGAAATAAACTTTTCTAGATGTTATTATCCCATCCATTTAGGTTGAGATCAGTCTTGATGTTGGGAAGGTGGTATGCGATGATGCAGAATGAAAATAATAATTCCCCTCAAATACATTAAAACTAAAGTAATGGGTTGTTTCGATTATGTACAGATTAGAATGTAAAGCTATATTTGTTGAAATGTAGAGTGTAAAAGTAAAAAGTTTAAGTACAGTAATTACACATTTGTACTTAGTTACTCCCACCTCAGCACTGGTTCCAGAAAGATGTTGTCTGACTATTCGACACGCACTTAATTTTTAGCATAACGACACCTTTACTTTCCACCTTGGTACATAAAGGAACCCCTACTTCCTGCACCAGCAGTGAACTTTGCTGTTGGACATAAAACAAGGTGCAGAATCATCCAATATAAATGCAGGAGACATCAGTCCAGCCTCAATGCTGATGTTGTCCCGCATCCAGATGGCCCTCCTTGACACGAGGGTCAGACCACTGAGGTTTAAAAACAGTTGGATCACAGTTTAGCACATCTCATGCCAAGAATATTGTGTAGTCACCTTGATGGTGTCAACTTTACCCCTGTTTTTCCAAGCACATATCCAGAATAATGAAATTATGATGATGAAATTACAGAAAAGTGAAAATACTTTCATGTCACCACCAACCCTGAATACTGCCTTCTAAGAATATTCTCCAAGGTCATGACAGCAGCTCTGCATGAGTTTCCTTTGAGCTCTGGAAAAAGTTAGGACCAGCCAAACAAAAGTGATGTTATACGTTAAGACAATCCTAATTCTTTCTCCCTGGCCACATCCTCCTGGAAGTGACCACAGATGTCTCACTCGGGCAGGACGTAACCGATGGAGCGAATCTTAAAATACTGACAGAACCACATGTACTTTAACGCAGCAGGCTCTCTGTACAAAGTGCTACTTTTAGCCACAGCACCCAGTTTGGTGAATCTGGGCCACATCACAACAAGGAACAATACAAAAGGGACAAACAGGACAGACAGGGGTCTCTTTCATTTGGACACTCAGTGTGGACACTCAGCAGTCTAATACCACGCACTGTTTTGCCTTCCATGCCCCATGTAGTGTGCCATCTCAATCTTTGAGCTCCCTCAGCTGACTGTATTGTGTGTGTATGTAGGGCCTCTTCCTATTATTGTGGGAACATAAACCTGTTTATACACTCACATTGTGGGGACTTGCTTTCCTTATGGGGACTTGAGTTCCCATAAGGAAAGCAAGTCCCCACAATGTGAGCGCACATCACTATGTTTAAGAAAGAAGACTTGGGTTGGCTTAGGTTGGGGTTAGGTAGGGGTTAAAACGTAGCACTAATTAAATACTGAGGGGCACAGGCACGTGGGAGCCCTAAGTGTGTTAGAAATACTTTAAAAACGTCCCTCATTAAACCATTATTTATGGTTAAAATCCCTCCATCAAGAAATAAAACAAATAAAATAAAATAAATGAAAGGTTTAAAAGATCACAGGCACTGGTGGGGGTGGTGGGAGCATCACTTCTTATAAATATTCTCCTGACTTCCACAGTCTCCCCCGGCTGTTAAGTTAAATAAAATGAAGTCTGTTAAAATGACGAAGTAAATGGGAGGAATAAAATAATCACACAGAGAGGATGGCTGAAAGTAAGAACTGTTTTTTTTTTTGTTTTTTTTTTTGTAGAAAAAAGTATTTATACATTAAATTAATTGGAATGTCTGGCCCATTCATCTATACATATATTTATACACAGAGGGTGAATAAAGTGCTTGAATAAAGTGCTTAAAATATTAAAAAACATATAACACACACATAAAAACTTTTAAGGCAAGTGCTATAAAGAGACAAATAAATGCTAGGTATAAAACAAATTTCAACATTAAAACACACAAAGAGGTTAGTAAGGTAAAATAACATAAAAGACATGTATACATGTCTGTGAGGTCAATTAATTTGGTATATAAAATGGTATATTTAGTATAGAAAATATAGAAAATATAAAAGAAATAAACTGATATATTGTAGGCTTATTAAAAAAAAACACTCACCCCTTAAGTAATTGGATAAAAATTCACAATAATTAAGACAAAACAATACACAGTCATAAAATATTCAATCCAAGGTGTGGTTAGGGTTAGGGTAAGTCTCCAGGAAATGAATGTTAGTCAATGTAATGTCCTCTGAAGTGATGGAAACACAAGTGTGTGTTTGTGTGTGTGTGTGTGTCAATATGCAGCCAAAGTAGGGCAGTGAGTCCAGCTGAAGCCTCATGCACAGCTGTGAGCCTAGAAGAGGCCCTTTGTGTTGGGATACATTCATGCGCCCTGGAGGAACATAAAATTGTAAGTCAGTGCATAAGAAAGGCCCTGATATAGTTGGGAGTAATGGATGCATTTTGGATGTCTAAAGCCAAGTACAAAGCTCTTCACCGCTGCTCTCTCTAACAAATCTTCCTGTCGTCGTTAGCCTCTTGATTATCTCATTCTACATCCATTAGTGCCGGGTCGCATTTCTGCATCCAGTAATTCACCGTTTTCCCCTGACTCCCAGCCAGGGGAATTGCTCACACTCACACCATCAACATCAACTCATCGGAGTCCATTAATTTCACATGAAGTGCAGCTAGATGACCAAGGAAAGTCAAACGATGTGCGGAT
Organism: Lutjanus argentimaculatus; assembly: GCA_034769285.1. Lineage (NCBI taxonomy): Eukaryota > Metazoa > Chordata > Actinopteri > Lutjaniformes > Lutjanidae > Lutjanus > Lutjanus argentimaculatus. The sequence continues at coordinate 760,081 of JAWZSL010000008.1, read as the reverse complement.
GAGCGCTAAGTAAGTTTGTTGGTGGAGGAAAGTTGACCGTGACTGATCTTTCCGTGCTAATTGGCTGTCAAAAGCAGCTCACATTTGCATTCCCCCTGGCTGACCAGTGTTTCCATCTGCTTTTATGCAAATATGAATTTGCATTTGAAAAGACTGAAGTAAAACACCAGAAACTCATCTGCTTAAAGAAATGTTTTTTGCAGCTAGGTGGGAAACTGTACTGATAAAATGAAGATATGCTTAATTGTCATGGAAACTGTTGCACTTTTAAGATAACAGAGATAAGATAAAATAGAACTTTATTAATCCTGAAGGATGTTCTTGTGCCACTCAATACAAAAAATATAAGAAGTACAAAAATATAGAAGAAAGTGGAAAAAAGACACAAAATTATGTCAGCATCTTGTAATGTTTTTGTCTTTTCTGAACCGCACTAACCGGTACAAAACGTGCTATACAAAGTTTGTTTGACTGATTGATTTAATGCACCCTTAAGATCAATCAAAGGCCGTTAGTTTATGGAAATACAGCAAGTTGTGTAACATGCATTGAAGTGTAGCAATGGCTGCTCCCGAACAAATCATGATTCCCCCGGGGAACAAACTGTCACTAAAAAACCTCGCCCACGATCTTCTAAAGTGTAAACAAGGCTGTAATTACACAGTAGCTTTTGGGGGAGCCCTGTTTTCCAGCATGTGCCGCTACTAAAACATGTCATATGCACATGCATACATGGAAGGATGCAGAGGCGCAGTCTGTCACAGGCTTACTGCAAAAAAAACCCTCTACTGTTACTACTACAGACAGTTAATACTGTCAACAACATTTAATAGATGCTACATAACAACAACATAAGGCTACTGTTTCAAAATCAAAGAATAATCACAGCAAAAAATCAAAAAACATAAAAATCACAAAAACAGCTACAGGACAGGCCGAGCTTTTCTACCTCTCATTCACATCCCTCCAAGAAACACACATCACATGGTAAAACAGTATAGCTGAACATTTGTAAAACATTGTTTATGTAAATGAACAATGTTCTAGAGCTCCACCTAGCCTAGCTCTCAATGAAAACTTTCAGGGGAGCTCCTGTCCCTTTCAGGGGAGCAGACCTCCCCTTAGCTCCCCCATAGTTCAAACTATGAGTGTAAAATATTCAGGCAGAGACCCAGTGATGTGTTACTCTGTAAGATCTGCAAATGGGGAAACGACTTACCTGTGGACCAGAGCACTTTGTCAAGTCAGCAGCGACAGCATGACTGCACCGTACTGTTTACTTTTCACTCCCACACAAGCCTGATATATGAGGATTATCAGCACATGGAGTGTTTTCTGTAAGTACAGTCACTTAAAATTGATTTTCTAAATGTGAAGGTTTACTTTAACGACCATGTATGAGTGGAAATATGGTTTAAAATGATGGTAAAGACTGTTGTCACAGTTTGTGACTGTTGTTACAGTAGATTGTTTCAATTATTTTATTTACCCCAGAGTGATGCAAAAATACCTCTGCCAGTTTCTGAGAGCTGCTGACCCTGTGTCTCACCACTCTCTTATCAGTTTATTCTATTATCTTAACTGTACATGACTCCAGTGATCAAATAAATCCATGACATAACCATTTTAAGCTTTAAGTCAAGTAAAATACTGATTCTTCAGGGGAAGGGTTGCTATAACATACAGTGATGACATTAATGTGTCGCAGCCATCCTTTTGAATTGAGGTCTTGTATTGTTTTAATCAGGCATCTGACAATTAGGGTCTATTATTAGTAGTAGTAGTATTACTATTATTATAGCCTCCTGGCTAGGCTGCTCTTGATAAAGAGATCTTTAATTTCAATGAGGCTTTCACCTGATTAAATCAATCATTATTATTATTATTATTATTAAACTTATTTTAAAATATGCCACTGTTACCATTATTATTATCATTATTCTAATAAGTTTTTGTCATTTTGGGGTATACATACTTATTTTGTTATATTATTTGGGTAATTTAAAAAGATCTTTAGAATAATCAATAAATAATAATCTATGACTAAATAATAATTTAGTCATAGATTAACTGACTAATTGAAAAGATAATCAGTATATTAACTGAATTATCACAGCTACAGACATTCTTTTGATTCTGTTGCATCCACTAGATCAGAGGTCTGCAACTTTTACAATCAAAAGAGGCATTTTTGGCCAAAGAAAAGGGAGGAAAAAAAAATCTGTCTGGAGCCACAATTATTAAATTCTTTCTTTTCTCTCTTTTTCTTTTTTTTTTTTTTTTTTTTTTTGGTTTTAGGCACCTCCAGCTACCTGCAGGTTGCAGACCTCCGCACTAGAGCACTGGTTCCCAACCTGGGCTCCGGGCCCCTCTAAGGGGGGGCAGCAAAAATCACAAGAGGTCCCCAAGGTTTAGACCGCTTTGAGGCTGTCAAAATTAGATTTGCACACCTTAACTAAAAACACGATTCATGCAAAACAATTTTTTTGTCCTCATCACTTGAAAATAGTCAGCCCACACCTCTGTGACCTCTCAACTTTTGTGATAATGAATCATTTTGATCCTTTTGGTGAGGATGAGTGCACGCAAGCTGCTCTGTGAAATAGTTTAAAGAAAAAATGTTATGCTTCTTCTAGAAAAGAGACATTTACCAAATGTAAAGGTTCCAAGGAAAAGAGGTTGAGAGCCGCGTCACTGGAGAATATTAACATAAAACTACATTTTGATGAGGGTTTCATCACAGCTATTCAATGTTTAACAATTATTCTGAGCTTTTTGTGCAAAAGAGAAGTAAATGTTGTTTGGAGAACATTTCATTTGTGTAAAGTTCTGAAGTACTTTGGAGGTTCTTTTGTTTATTTTCCATTAATGCTTGCAAGAGGTTGACTCATCTCACTGATGACAAAGCAAATACTTGACAGACCACTCTGCTGAGGAGCTGCACCAAACCGCGGGATAGATGCAATCAGAGCCCCTGATGCCGCCCGAAACCAGCTAGAATAGAGACACCCTCCGAATGCATTGTGAGATAGTCCTGAGCGATTGTTCAGCCTTTCACAGCAGACGCTCTACTTAATGCTCAAAAGCAGGATCAGCCATTAAACAAAACAACACAACACACACACACACACACACACATACACACACACTGAGCAAATTTTCCTCGCTGATGTGCTAACTGTACGCTGACAAAATTAGAGAGGAGCCTTGACCAGTGGAACGCTGACCTGAATCCAAAGCTTGAAATCACCATGTGAAATCACTTTAAAGTGGCCTGAATGCTTTCTCACCCTCCACCCACCCACACACACACACACTGCCATACACACATATTGTCTGATGTTTCTGTTCATCCACCTACTTTGTATTACTCAACAGGTTTTGAAAGATAAAATGACTTAAGGCCTGATCACACTGGATGCACATTTGGCAGTGCGAGCTGCTGTTCTCTAATTATTTTCAGTATGGTTTTAAGTGTTTTTTGTTCTGCCTCTGCTCCCTGTGTGCCTCACATTTTAAAGAAAAGCTCTGAGCGCACAGAAAAATATTCAGTATTCAGCGCTGAGTGGAAAGGCCTTACTCACAGTACATCACTGCAGCCTCTCCCGCCACCGTCCAATTAGATGTAAACACAGTCAGACTTGTGTCTATTAAGTTTATTGAGTTGGTGGTTGTTACTTTAAAACCCTGATTTACTAAGAGGGAAATCATTAACAGCATTAGGCTCAGACTGATAAGTCTGATTTTTTTTGAGCTGCTTAACAACATTATCTAATGTCATTAGCTACGTGAGCTAAGTGACGGCCAGCAACTGAAGGGGTCTTTGCCCTGCACGTGCAGGCTTCTAAAGCCAGAACACTTTATGTCAAGGTGCTTGTAATAAGCATTAGTTAATAGATAATAAGGCCTTTATAAGATAATCATTAATATGTGTTAAGACTATATAAGTGTTAATAATAGCATAATAAACATGCTTATTGTAGCTTATAAGACATTAATAAACACTTACAAACAAACAGATTCCTTAAGAATGTTAATAAAAGCCTTATGGGTGTCTTATAATTGCTTACAATAGCATCACAAACACATTAATTGAGTTTAACAAACTTACCTATTATTTAATTGTTAAATCTTTACTAAGCTTTTGTTGTTGCTTTATTAAGATTTCTACATACTTTATTATGCATTTATTATCACTTAACTATGCACATTTAACTGCACATTTTGGGGGTACCTGATCTTAAGCGTGAACAATGCTTATTAAGGTTAATTAATCTTTATTTGTGCACTTATTAACAGTTAACTGCACACTAATTTAAAGTGTGAACAGTGCCTGCTGAAGAGTTGTTGGTTCAACTTTATTTATCTATATTTTAAGCTTATCAAACACGTTTTCTTAACTGAAATAACATCAAATTTATTTGACAAGGAAGAACTTTTTTGTTTTGTTTTGTTTTGAATGATCACAAATGATCTCAACTTGTCTTTTCAAATTTAGTCATCTTAAAATGTTAAGGTAGCCCAGATACTAACTTTTATGAGTTAAAACAAATTGTTGTGGGGTTTTTTCCAGGTGACAAGAGCAGTTTAAAGCTGCAGGGGACTTTGATATCATGCTGATTTGGACAAAAGCAGTAGTGTTTCCATCACCATAACTGAAAAATAAAACTATCTGACTTGTTATTTTCAGTTTTTTGGAAAATGATTTTCAGTTTGGTGAGATTTAGGAACAAAAACTACTTGGGTACATTCAGGAAAATATCATGGTTTATAGTTAAAAAAAGACCCTTTCACAATGTTTTAAAGGCTTTCTGGCAATCACAAATGTGTTGTTGAGGCAACGAGAACTAGCCAGTCATAATACAGTAGTCATATTCAGTCACAGCACAGTAGGGTGGGACTAGTATAAATCTTGTGTTTTCTACACAAGACACAAATAATTTGGGATTTCTGATCTGCCACCTTTGTGATTAAAGGTTGATCAAGCTTTTATTGATTATTGAAAGAAACAAACACTGACAGTACCATAAAATTATCCATCCTATGTTGTAAAGAAATGTCAGTGACATACATTCTACCATGTAAGGGTGTTTAAAAAACAACAACATGTATGTAAACTATATCTGCAAGCTCGATAACAGAAACACACAAATGATCTACACTATTCCAGACACAACCAGACCTGACACACTCATTTAAGGTGTTTTCATTTGGTTCATTTTGTCTAGACAAAGGAAAAAAGTGATAGATTGTTGCATTTTAGTTCTGGTGCGGTTCCTGTTCACACTGACTCTATACCAGCGAACCAAGAGAAGTAAACCTGAAGTTATACAGAGTGCCAACTCTCCTGATTTTCCCAGGAGATTCACATTTTTCATCGCGCTCTCCTTATTTTCTCCCAGGATCAGAATCCTCCTGTGTATTTCTCCCAATTTCTGACAAACTTTCTCACCTTTTTTTTTAGGTTTCTGACACAGTACAGTGTGTATCAGCCTTATACTCTCAAAAGTGTACCGTTTCCGTCCAGACAACAATACAGCTACACCAAACCAGACTTCCCAATGAGTTTCCTCCGGAAAGTTTTGAAGGAAAGGCGCACACATTGTTGCCACATTGTATTTTTTTGGTGACAAAAAAAAGAAGAATGAAAGAAAACTGACGAATATTAGTTCATTTACTCAAGTCCACAATAGAGGGAGTGCACTTTGCAGAGTTATTTTGTTATTTTCGTTCTTTAAAAGTCACCAGAATGCAGGAAATAAAGTCCCGTAAAACTGAAACTCTACAAGTCTCGAGGTTGGCAACCATGGCGACACCGAAGTCGTTCTCATCCCATCTCGTCGCATATGGACATTTTTGTTAACTGTACGCACAGCTGGCGCAGTGTGTGTGTGCATACTTTACCTCCATGAATGATCTAAATCTTCAGAGTCACCAGGATGTAACAATAACTGACTTCCTTTGCTTTTCTACACACACTGACAAAACCTCCAAACCCCATTATGTCTCTATCGTCAGTGCTTTAAAGCTTTTGATCAAACAACCGATGCTGTCATTATTCCGCTGAGGACAGTCTCTTTTATACCTAACACTTATTACTTGTTTCTCTGCCTTTATATTTTTTTGTTGTTGCATTTGTTTGGTTGGATTTTTGGCGGTGACTGTAAAACCATTCGCTGTGGCCAGGAAACTATTCAACAAGCATTTCATTCATTTTATTTACTTACGACTTAAGATTTAGTCCCACAGCAATTATTCTTCTTTAATTTGACACAAAGCGAGCCAAGCTGTGTTTTAGAACCGCAAAGAACAAATATACTCTGGAGAAATCAGTTTCATACCAAAATTAGGAAGATGCTTGGATATTTTTTGCTTCATCTGACTCGTTCAGAAACACTTGTTGCCATGGAGTCAGTAAGTTAGCTGTGGGCTACAGCTCGAGGCCAGTGTTTTCAGACTACATATGTTACAATTCGAGAAACTGGCACCATTAAAAGTAAACAGAACTAGCTATTCAGCCATCTTAAGCCCTGTTCGTGCAGGAATAGTGTTACCATTAGTCCCAGGAGACCTCGTGTGATTTAAAAAAAATACTCCCACGTCTGTGTTTTTCTGTGGCGCATTCACATGGGATAAGTATTTTACTCAAATTTACTGACATTATCCCACGGATATCAAGTCGTGGCTCTGTTGTCTGATGTCAAAGCTCTGCTGAAAGATAGAAAAATGTTCCTCACGGCATTCTGCCATGCATGTCATCCATCTCATCATCTTTCAAGATTTTGCTCTTCTGATGGGTTTGAGCTCGCTCTTTCTGTGAGTGGGTCCCCACGCTTTTGTAGCGAATGAGCCTTCTGAATTTGCACCCCAAACGCTGTCAAAAACTTTCATTTTATGACTGCCAACGCAGCCTCCATAATTCTCGACTGCGAAAGAGGCAGAAAAAAGGCTCTGACCAAAGCAACAAAATGAAGAAAAAATCTTGCCAAAAAACCCCGAAAAGACCAAGCCACAGAGATGCAGATTTGCACGGAACTAATATTGTCACAGGTGATTTGTGGTGGAATTTCTACTTTACAAATTAAGGGCATGACAGATTCACCCGGGATCAAGATCACAGACGAAGAAGTCCCCAGGTAATACTGATCCTCTGCGAACAGGGCTCAATATATGACATCCCAGCAGAGCGTAATATAAAAATATGTGTATCAAATCTGTGTGTACAGGTGTGACTGTACTATGAGTTTGAAGGTGTGCGATTTGTGATACAAATTGCCACTAATAAGGTACCTTAAAATATAGTTGCAATGATCAGGGGCGTCTGTAGAGGTGTGGAGGGTTACAGCCCCCCCTGAAATCTAATTGGCCACCCCAAGTGCCAGCCAAGTATTTTTAATTGAATTTAATTTTCTTTTGTATGTAGCCTTCTTTTACTTTTTACAAGGTTAATTTAGCATACTTAAATTAATAAATGATTTAAATAGTACATAATAAAAATAAAAACATTTTTCATGATGTAGGGATGATGAATTTCCTTTTGAGGACTATAAAAATAAAGTATGGAAGCTTTATATTATATTTGTGTGGCGTCACTCTGTTGTGCTGTGGTGACTGTTTAGCTTTGAAATACAAAATATAAACAAAGGAGTAAGAAACTGTGAGATACTGTGATGCTAGTAATTAGTCATTTAATTTAAGTAATATGAAAAATGGTACATTAATGTGTGCATGTGTGTACATGCGTGCACATGCTGCATGACATCACTGCATAAGTAAATGCCCCACTTGGGCCACCCCTGTCAAAAAAGTCTGGGAACACCCCTGGCAAAGGATTAGTCGATTAATCGATCAGTGGATCGTAAGAAAATTAATCACCAACTATTTTGATAATCAATTTAAGTCATTTTTGAGGCAAAAATGTCAAACAATTGCTGATTCCAGCTTCTTGAATGTGAAAATTTGCTGCTTTTCTTTGTCATTTATGACAGTAGATGAAGAGTCTTTGGGTTTTGGACAAAAGAAGTAATTTGAAGACGTCAGTTTGGGCTCTGGGAAATTGTGATGAGCAATTATAGCAATTTTTTATGAACCAAATGATTAAAGGAGCAATATGTAGCCATTGTGCACAGTCCAAACAGTGAGTCAGAGCCATAGACTGTGTGTTAAATGTGCTGTAATCCTGTTCAATAGACAATCTATGGTTGAAGTGAGCTGTTTCCAGCCCCCTCTTCCCCAGACACGGCACAGACAGGAAGGCTGCAGGAGCACTGCAGGATGCGCGCAAGCTTGTAAGCTGAGCAGCTGTTAAGAACTGTCAGTTGTCTGTCAATGTAAAGTTCAGCCTGTTATCCTGAAAACAAAAGCTCACTGCTCTGAAATAACACACTCTGGATGATGAGTTTGAGTGGCTGCCTGTCTCACTGCTGCCAAACTCCATTAACATTCTGCTCAGTTTAATCTTTATAAACATCTACTCATTCTACAAGATTATTAATGATTTCTTACGACTCATAAACATTTAGTCATTTGGCAAAAATTTGGCATTAATTTGAACTCTGTTTGATGTGAAACAGACGTACAAAACAGCTATTCTGGTCCGGAATGGAAATTTGAAAGGACAACACGGCTGTAGCTTTCATGTCAAGTCAAGCGAGTTATTTCAACTTCACGTTTCCTTTTTCTCTGATGACACATCTTTGTCATTTTAAGATTTATTACAGTAAATATATGACAGATTTCTCATTTAATCAATTAATTGTGAAAATAATGAGCAGTTTTAAAAAAATGATTGTTAGTAGCAGCCCTACCATCAATGCCTCCATGAGCGATATGCCACAACTCTGACCACCACTCTGCAGTGCGCCACAAAATTAGCAGCCAAACTACCCTGATGCATTAAGAGCATCCTAAAACACATGTGTTAGTTCAACCTGTTATTCTGACAATGACAGATGATGATATTTAGCTTCAACACTTCATATGTGACAGATAACAACTGGCTTTACTTCGCTCTGTATGTAAAACCAAATGCTGTGTTTTAGCACAAACTAAAATAAAATCCGCAGTGGGAGGAAGCCGTCCTCGCCTCATCCTTATTCACAGCTCCTTGTTAGACACAGTCTCGGTGGAGGGGGAATCACAGAGGAGCAGCAGATATAAAAACAAAATGGTGCAATAAGACCATGTGAGGCAGAGCGTCAGCTATTTCAGTGCATTGTAATTTCAGAGAGCCGAGTGAGTCAGCAAAAGAGGAGCGAGCGGACGAGGAGGAAGACGGAGGCTTTAAAACAGGGAGGATGACAGATGGTCGGTGCGAAGGAGAGAAGAGGAGAAAATGAATTAGACTAACTACAGAGCAGCGCTAAACAATATCCAGAGTCCAGCGTGGAGCCCTGTGGAAACAGCGGGGTGATGAAACCTCCTGTGCTCCTTGGCAGCGCGACAGCGCAGGGGCCACGCAGCGCCGAGCACCACAGCCAGAGCCTTACGTAACAGGCCAGAGCGCTCAACGCTCCCATTCCAGCTCCCTGTGAAGGTGAAGACACACTTGCCACAAGACGGGAGGACTGAGGAGAGTCCAGACCGAGAGCTTCAAGCCTCGCTAGCTGCATATTAGAGATGTTCTGATACCATTTTTTCCTTCCCATACCCAACTCTGAATCCCAGAACTGAATCTGATAGCATACCGGTTATACAAGTACATTCGTGTGAAAAACAATCTGATACCACTGTGTTAAATTATATAAATATAGGGTTTTTTTTTCAGCTGATACAGATAACTGATAATTACCTGCTTCTCACTGATAACCAATGTAGGAATGAGTCAGTGCGAGCAGATTCTCCGGATGACTGACACTTTGCATAGCCAATGCAACTTAGAAAATGACAATATGTAGATTTTATATGTAATATGAAGCCAAAACATGCCTTCATATGCACAAAGATTAGTTTTAACACTTTTTGCATGTGCAAAAATGTGTACGGCAGTCCAAGTAATGAGTTGGAGCCATACACTGTATATTAAAGAGGTTAAAATCCCATTTAATATACAATCTATGGTTGAAGCAAATTGTTTCCCCTGCCCCCTCCTCCACAGACTCCAGGGAAGCTCTGCAGGCTGCAGGAACACTGCAGGAGCGCAGGATGGTGCAATGTCATAAACTGACAATAATGAGGAGGATGGGCCCTCCACTGTATATTGATCAGCTGGTTATACCTGCAAGTTGCCTGTCAGTGTAAAGTTCAGCCTTTCTCCTGAAAACAAAAGCCCACTGCTCTGAAACAACACACTCTGGACTCTGACTTAAGTGGCTGCCTGTCTCACTGCTGCCAAACTCCATTAACATTTTGCTCAATTTAACTGATATAAACATCTACTCTTTCTACAAGATTGTGAATGATTTCTTACGACTCTTAAACAGACATTTACTCATTTGGTGAACATTCGGCAACAATTTGAACTCTAATTAACGGGAAACAGGCAAACAGAAACAGTTATTCTGGTATTTCTAAGCAAGCAGGCTCACATGAGACAGCTGATGATGAGATAAACATGTTTACTAAAGCTGGCCCCACACTACAAGAGTTCCTATCAGATTTTAAAATGTGGTTGCACCACACACATTTCCTCTTAGCATGTTTCCTGGATCTCTGATGACATATTGTGGTTATGATTTATTACAGTAATTATATTACAGATTTCCCCCAATAAATACATTATAATCCGTTACAGAAAAAAAATCACATGAATTTCACATGTGAAATATGTGGAATATGTGTTTGTCACATGTTAAACATGTTCTTTGCACATTGGAAACGTGCGGTTTTGGAACCTGTTAAAGGTGTGAAATGTGAAACTCATCACACGTGAAACATGAATTTCACGTGCAAAAATGACATATCAAATTCATAGGATTAACATGTGTTTTTCAGATGCTAAATATGTTCTTTGCACATGGGAAATGTGGTTTTGGAATATTTTCATGGTGTAATTCGTATATTCCCATACATGCCACCATATGCCACCTGTGGTAACATGTTTCCTACATGTGATCACATGGTCACATGTGACAAACATGAGAAATTCGTGTTCTTTTTCTGTAAGGGTTGTATTTATGTTTCAGTTACATTCAAACAGGGTTATTTTGTGGTCTCAAAATGTCTTTTTTTTTTTTTAAGAAAACGCCTGGATACACGCTTAGAAAAATGTGTAAATATTCATTTTCTGCGATATTGTTTAGGGCTGAGCAATATATCGAAATTTTATCCAAATTGCAATATGGTTTACTGCAATTTTCAAATTGAAAGATGTGCAAGATTTGTTAAAGGTGAAATGTGTGTCAAAATACCAGCTGTCAGGGCGCCCCTATAGCTCAGTTGGTAGAATGTGAGCTCCATGTATTGAGGCTGTCAGTCCTCTGCAGCGGTCGCCGGTTTGACTCCTGCCAGCGGCCCGTTTGTTGCGTGTCACCCCCCCTCTCTCTACCCCCTTTCCTGTCATCTCTTCAGCTATCCCTATCACAATAAAGGCAAAAGCCCCCCACCAAAAAAACAGGTGTCCTAGCCAACATGTTATACTCTACACTTCTGAAAACATCTTTGTTTAGTGCAAAACCCTGACTAAAACAACACACCATAGTCATTTTAATGAGAATGAAAATGAGAAAAATTATTTGAAAATGATCCCTTCCTCTAATATCGCAAATCATATCGCAATTGCAATATCAGTCAAAATAACTGCAGTTAGATATTTTGTCAAAATCATTCAACTCTAATACTGTTGTTGTTATTATTGTTTGAACTTAAGTTGCTGCTAAATGTTGTCGTCTCATTAGGTTTTCCAGCTATAAGTCACAGTTTTAGTCATCTGCAGGAATATTTTTGGAAAACAAAAAATCAGGCATAAATGAACAACATCTAGCAGTTACAGGGATTCGAACTGTTGAGAAAAAACTTCAGTGTTGCCTCTCAAAAGAGACTAAGACCATGCATGTACTCTAAATGGTTGAAGAACAGTTTTCAGTTTACTTTGCCTTGGTTTTATGCAGAACATGAATAGTTTTACAGGAGCTGAACTTCTTTCACAAGTAACTGCCAACTCTAACCCATACCATGAGGTAAGTCTCCTGTTCAAGCTATAGTATTTCCAGTGGTAGTTAAAGTTGTTCATCCATATAACTACAAACTGCAGCCAGCACTGCTAGTTTGCCTGCTAGCATTACATAGTTCTCCTTATTTAGCAACCTGCCGACAGCCATGACAGCTTCAGTATGCAGTACGAGATTGTTAACATGACTACCAGCATGATGGGAGAATCAAAATACAAGACAGATGTTTAGACATGGATCAACAGCGTCCCAGAAATGTGCGGGCTGGATGAGAATCTACAAGGAAAAGGCGACTGGTCTACCCCCATTAGCATAGCTCCCCTCCATGTGGCATCGATTCTTCAAAGATAATCATGTGCCTTCTTACCCCAACTCACCCCATCACTTGGAGTGCACCGTGGAGCCGCACAGCCAGGGGCAGAAGAGTGAAGATGAAGGCTTTTACAGCTCCTCTCCCTCTATCTCCATGAATAATTCAACCCCATCCAAGCCTGAGAGCGTTTTTCAACTTTCCCTGAAGCATGAAAACACGGCGCAGCTCCACACTGACTGCCAGGGGGTTCATAAGCTCCTCATACCTAACATAAATCCACTCCCGATTATAACAGGATCACATTAGGCCACACAGCTCGAGGTTTCGCTGAAGGCACAGGCACAGGTAATGTGTAAACCCACACAGGGCCTTGTGTTATCCATTTTGTAAAAACTGTGCACTGAAAAAGGGAATCTGGATTCAAAAACTGAATTTAAAATTGATGCACAAAACCAAAGGAACACAAGCTTTTTGCAAATTTGCTGAAAACTCTCTCTCAGTGATAGAGATAAAAAAAAAACAAACAACCTTTCTGAATGTGAAATTTGAGCAGAGCTGCTTTGTGATTTTTGGTGGAAGATATTATGAAACATTTCAAATCTGGAAACAGTCACCAAGTGTTTTATAAAGTACTCCAAAGTGTTCTCATATAAATATTTGCAACCACTTCTAAGCAGAGCTGAACTTTTACTACCTTTGTGCATGTGTGTGTCTTTATCAAGCACAAACTCTTTTCAATCAAACTTAATGATTCTCTCTAAGTAATGGCAGATTTTTGCATTGTTTTATATAATGAGAATATCAAAAAAAGTAGCAAATGTTCTGCTCACTTTGTTAAAGGTACGAAACTGAAATTAGCACTGGGTATAATGAGAGATTTTTTGATACTAGTGCTTTGTGTCCCATGTGAAACCAAAATATTATTAAAATTTGTAAGGTACATAACATTACATACATCACGAGTTTTGTCATGTGACTTTTATGTTGTGTGTTGCTACAGTGACGCCGCGTGACTTCCAGCTGATATGTTAAAATTTTCCAACCAATCATCGTCAGCCGCTCCATCAGAAGTTCCCCCCTGGCTGAGTGGGTGAGTACTGCACCGTGGAGCAGTGACTGTCACTCTACAGACCATTACGTTAACAAAACAAAACGAAGAATTTCGCCCCAAAAATCAGCCAAAAAACCCCAGCTGGTGATGGACTCAGCCCATGGTCGGTATATTTCCGTCCATTCATCCAACCCTTATGGCAGTGTTTCCCAACCCTGGTCCCAGGGCACACTGCCCTGCATGTTTTAGATGTTTCCCTGCTCCAACACACCTGTTTCAAAAGATCAGGTTGTAATCAGGCTTCTGCAGAGGCTTGATGATGAGCTGATCATTTGAATCAGGTGTGTTGGAGCAGGGAAACATCTAAAACATGCAGGGCAGTGAGCCCTGAGGACCAGGATTGGGAAACACTGCCTTATGGTAACCCTATGTATCGCCGTATCTTAAACCAAACCAAACTGCAACCCTTCCACAGCATTAATCACATGTTAAAAGTCCCAGACAAGACTTCAGAACATCAAACAATGGCATGAGTTGTGTTAAAAGCCTTCAAAATCTAAAACTAACAATATCTACTAATAACACAGGTAAAAAAATGTGTCATTATAACCATATTTATTTTAAAATATAGTTTTTTATTTCTGTCAACTCTGTCAGATTTTTCCAAAAGCATGATTTAATCAGGCATAAAAAGGGTTAGCTATACGCTAGCGACCCCTGTCTCACTTCCTGGTTTAAAAAAAGGCGGGAATACTGCTCACGCACTGGTAAACTTTTTACTTTTCCACAAATTCATGAAATAATATTGCTATCAGATGTGTCTCGACCATAACATGTCAACTCTGTAGCCCTTCTAAATCAAAGTTAAATAAGAATTATGGTTTAAAAATGTGTATTTTGATTAGCATGAAGAGAACTCTGAGACACGTCAACGTTTAATAAAAACTGTAATCACTAGCTGGTTGGCCCATTATGAGATTTAATATCCAATAGTTTGATCTTTTAAAATATATATATTTAAATAAGCGTAAAATATATTTTACAGCGTAATTGAAGAATAAAAAAATCAGAACTTCTATGTTTTTGTCCCATTGTAAACTTTTTCTTCCCTTTTATATATGTGTTTTATTGTTTTGCAGCATTCAGAGTAGAAGGCAAATGATGAGTTTCATTGTACAGGGACACTTGTTTTATCTGTGCATGTGACAATAAATGCTTTGACTTGACTTGATAAGCAGCCAGATAAAACCTTTGCTTCAATAAAATGCAAACGAAAAACTCTGATTAGGAACTACCAAAGAACGAGCAATCAACTGACTGAGCAACTTTTGGTCCTTAACAACGTCCAGACTCTGTGCTACAGACACATTTTGGTCTCAACCAAAAAAGTACAACTGAACATTAACACAAGTGGACTTTGAGCTGAAAGTTTTCAGTTGAGAAGATCCTCACAAAGCCGTACAGTTCATACTCGATATGGAATAAAAGGACTTACCTGTAGTGGCGTCAGAGGTTGATGATCACGATCCAGTCACATAGAAGAGAAAGAAAATGGTACAGATCAGTTTATTGAACAGTAGATTACTCATCAGACAATTCACTGAAAGTCACATGAAAACTTTGGAGACTTGGGCTATCTGATCCGGCCTGATCCAGTTTAAGTGGCCTGCAGTTACAGTACATTTCGGTATACTTTAAACCTCCCTTCAATGCCATCTTTGTTAAAAGACAACCACGCAGTGACTGGATGATATATCTGTGTGGAAATGTTTGTGTTGATAACCTGCTCAGTGAAGGGTGGCGAGGGAAGTGTGTGTCAGCATAAAGATGGCACAGAAGATAATCTGCTGTTAACATCTCGGGTCAACTCAGCACTCTGTCTGAACCACAAGGGGAATGACAAACGTGTGGAAGAACACCCCCAAATTGTTACGTATGATTTACTATTTTCAATCCCTGTGGGGCTTGTCTGCACAGAACAGAGTTTCAGAAAGTCAACACTTTGTCGATATTCATCTCTGCATGTGAAACATGCATGGCGGGGGTGGCGTGGGTAGCTTTACTATCGTACACCGGCGCACTTGCCATTTTTACCACGTCTGCAAGATAGCAAAAGAACTTGAGCTTAGTCTGTATGACCATGGACAGGAAGAGAAGGAAAAACAAAGGTGCAGCCAGTTGCATTTGCTATCTTGTGCTCGGCGCATTGGAGTCAAGCTCCAGATCAGCTAAAACCTGGTTGAAGCGTAAAGTCTGTGGTGCATTAGGTTCGTCTGCAAATAGCGCATTTGGCTGAGGCACCTTCATTTATGTTAAAAAGAGTGCACGTGTGCATGTCTCTAAAATTATTCTCACTAATAAGGAATAATCAGATATTACTATAATTATGAAGCCTAATAAATCTCAATAGACCTGCAAAGTACGTACGGGATGGGATCACAGCTGTCAGATCTTCTTTAACAGATCAGTCAGCATGACAGCTGGAGCAGCTGGAGTGTTTGTGTCTGTGTGTTTATTGGGATCCAGGAAAGCAAGGATTAAACAATTATGATCTATAACATAAAAAATGAACAAGACGATGTGACTGTGAGACTGGCCAGGTGAAAAAGGTAAGGTGCTTCTGTCAGAGCCTGATGCTGGTTGGATATACCCATGAGTAATTTTGTACCCGGGTTATCAAACTTCAGAAACACTCTGAAACACTAGTGTTAGCGGGATGGAGGAATGAGGACCGGAGGAGGAGAAGAGGATGAGGAGAAAGAGGGGAGGGAGATTGATAACGGGCAGCTAGGATGAGGGTGCATAAGCACGACAGCGCTCCTGCAGCCATGAGCCTTCCCAGACTGGCCGTGAAGCTGCACCTCAGTCCGGCTGAGGTGGGTGTTCAGCTGGACTGAGGTCCAGCTTTGCGACCGGTCTGGGCTGGCTCACTTCTCCTCTCCCCCGCTCCTGCCCACTGGCTCCTTCTTCAGGAGCTTCAGCCAGCAGAGCTACATAATAATGATGATAATAATTAATTATAAAATAAAACATAATTTCAAGGTGATTCAGTCCAAAACATAACCAGTTTCATATCTGCATGACTCTTGTAGTTCATTTATTTTATTGCTTTTTGCAGGCGTTAATGTAAAATAAACTATTAACACATGAAACCTGTTTTGGAAGTACCCTGTCGTCTTAATATATTCCACCCTCTCACACTTTCACTTCTCGAACCAGGAGACTGGTCTCCTCTCTTGAAAATCTTTTCTCTTTTGTTTACTCACGGTTATTTCGCTATCATGCTGTAAATGCTTGCTGCTTCTTAAAGGTGATGAAAGCTGACATTCTGATTGGTTTATTTCATGTTTGGCATAAAACGCACCCATGAATTAATCAAGGCACTTAGGCACAGCTGATAGGTGTACCCCGCTGTGTGCCAGGAGTGCAGGGGGTGGGACAGAGGAGAGCTACGGAGTTGACATGTTATGGTTGAGACACATCTGAAAACGAAATTATTTGATGAATTTGTTGCAAAATAGAAAGCTGGCCAGTGCTTTAGGAATGTTCATGCCTTTTTTAAACCAGAAAGTGAGACAGTAAAAATCTGACAAAGCTGATGGAAAATCTGGGATGCAAATTTAAAGGGACAAGATTTTCATTAAAAAAAATATATATTATACATAAAAAATCAAAACAAAGTTGATTATAAAAGCACATTTTTACAGCTCTGTTATCAGTAGGTATAGCAAGTTTTAGATTTTGAAGGCTTTTAACAAATCTTTAAATTGTTTCAAGTGCATTCTTGTCTAGGACTGGCACAGAGCAAGTTTAGAAATTAAAAAAAAAAAAGCAGACCAAAACATCTCATAAATTACATATATTTCATATATATAAATCCTTAAAGAATACATTTACACCAAAAAAATGGAATTTGAGTTTTCTGGTAGGACATGATTTCTCTATTTTCTGGGTGAAATACAATGACAAAGACACCAAGTCAGTCCATTTGGAACCATAGCGCCACTATCAGGAAGTGAATCTCTTGGGGGTCACATTAGGTAGGCCTCCATATTCAAAGCAGGTGAGATGGAAGATGCAAATAGACCTGTTTGTGCTTGTACGTGAATGGAACCATATTTGTTTGACAGTTATCTCAGATACAGAGCGATTGAGGCTCTGCCAAGAGCAACAACACTGTCGGAAGAGTCAACTCAGCTCCATTTGTCCTGGTGGTGTCCTCTGACTAACTGCAGAGATTATTATCTCCACCAGGCGTACGCCTGGAGGGGATAATGCGTTTTGTTGTGTGTGTGAGTTTTACAACTGTCCACCTTTCATTGGTTGTAGTGGTATCATATTGAAGTATAAATTCATATCAATTATGTCATGCTAGCTTCCCAGGAAGTGGGCTAAATAATTCTGCAAATGGCAAGTCACAATTAAATTTTGCATATTTGAATTGTGCCAAATTACTCATATATGTGTGAATGTAAAAGATAACTGATATTGATAACATTTTTTTTTTTTCAAAACTTTGCAAATCTCTGCTGGTTCAATCTGGCATTGCAGTAGGTGCTTCACCATCATTGCATTGCAGAGATCTGCATTCTTTTGAGTGACCTCTTCTAGTTGGTGTTTTTAATCACCAAGAAAATCCACACTTGTACACAACTGTTATCAGAATTTTTTTTTCTTGATTCTGTGATTCTGTAATAACCAAACTGTAAAAATTCCAACACAAATTGCTGTGTCTGCAATATTTTGCCAAACACAGCGGTAATCTGACAGAATACATCAATCATGTGCAAATGATTTGGATTTTTCTTTTTTTCTTTTTTTTTTGCAAGAATTCCTTTGTTTTTTCCTATTTTGCCAAATCCACCATTGTTGAGAGTAGAGTGGACATTACTAGGTTAGGTGAGAGTACAGAGGCTGGATCAGGACCTTGTTAACCATGTCACTCTAAACAGAAGCAGTGTACTTACTGTACAGGCTAAATAAATGGGTCACAACGTGTTAATCATTGAGCATTAGTTAGTAGTAGTAGACCTCTGGCACAACTTCAGACTAATTCCAAGGTGCACTGAGATACTAACGAGTCTGAAGAGGTCACAAATCCAGCAACACTTGTAGTATAATTAGGCTTGGGCATTATCTGTTGTTTTGCCGACACTGGCGCCTGAATCAATACTATTTTTCAAAAAGAAGCACAAAATGATGATTTATGAGGTTAAAGAATGGCTTGTTTATTAAGAGCTAAGGCAAATTTGTACTTGAAATGAATGAATCAATCAATATATTAGCTGCTAAAAATTTAAAGTGCTTTTAAATATAGAAATATACATGAATAGAAGACCATCACTTTATGTAGCAAATTTACAAAATAAAGAGAACCTAATCCAACTACACTAATTTACACCAATATTTTTATTATGTAACAATTAAAGTACTGGTGACAGCAAATTCAATTTTGAATTGGTAAACCCCTTGTGTCACCAGATGCTTCCCCTCAACATTTGTTGCACGTCCTACCAGGTGCTGGAATCCTTTCAAGCAAATTGCAGCCACACTTTAGACCATTTGGCTTGACATGTTGTTTAAAGAAGCTTCCCCAGCTAATGGTAGGCTAATGCTACCTGGTGCCAGAGCCATGTAAAGAGAGTGCTAACTAACAATGGCACGTGCGTTGATGCTTCTGTTTACTGTAACGTCTTGACCAGAGGGCAACTACGTTAACAGAAAGCTCAAATGGAACCAAAATCTGCGCTGCGAGTTGGTCCGGTAGGCACGTGTAGGACCGCGTCAGTATCCAACCTTAAGTATAATGGACCACGTGTTTGGGCTTTTTTTGGCTACATATTTGCTAAGCTAGGCTAATCACCTCCCGACTCCAGCTGCATACTTACAATACATTTTCACATCCAACTTGTCAAATATGGTGGCTTGGTCAGTGGGTCTATGCTTCAAACTACCACTACTTGGTTAGGTTTTGTCACAAAAAACTCCTTGGTTAGGTTATGGAAAAGACATTGGTTTGGGTAAAAGTAATAAGTAACTTATGGAAGTTAATGTAAGTAACTTATGCAAGTTAAAATACATAATTTACACACATGATGTAATGAACATAAGTTCTGTAATTTAAAACAGAAGTCAACATTGACTATTGAGCCTGACAGCAGTTTCATGCAGGAATTCATGTATGAACTACTCACTTTTTAGTAGAGTAGAAAGAAAGTGGTTCCTACATGAAACTGCTCACAACTAGCTCTGCCAATTATCTTGAGTAAGCAGGTCACAATCTTTGGAAAGCGACACTGCTTTTGAATTTTTGAAATTCTTTTTGGTGATTTCAGCACCACAAGCTGAGTGCCGTTTAGTCCCATTATACTGGAGAGAAGGCAGACATCACTGGGAATGATATCTCTAAAACTCACACCAGTGCTATCTAGATGGGTAAATAGCTCTACAGGTCAAAGGAAAAATAATGTGTTTTTGACTTTGGGGTGAACTGTCCCTTTAATAAACAGACATAACACTGACTTTGATCATGTCATCCCAGTCCAAGAAAGCAACCACTTTGGGGTATTTCCTAAAATATTGAACTGTTCCTTTACATATTTCCTCTTTCAGTGGACACCAAAACAAAACTGACGAGGCCGCCGCTGCGCTCTGGCTCTGACAACACAGATGTGGGGATCAAATTCCAAAACTCCAAGTTTGCTGGTCAACCCTGTCCAGAGTAAATAAAGACTCTGACTGTAAACTGCAATTTGTTTTGTTGGAAGTTATTTTTCAATATCCTAGATGTGTAACAATGAACTGCTATAAAACAGAAGAGTATAAAGCAGTCCGTCTGCGACATTCAAGTACATGTGGTGACCCGCTGTGTCAGATTTTTCACCACCGCAGCACTCCCCCTTTTCATAACGTTGCTTTATTTATCGCCAGTTACCAGCAGTCATTCAGTTACTCAAACCACATTGTCGCAGCAGGCACTACCATTTGGTTTGTTTTGCTTCATTCATCTACTAAGTTATTGTTGACATGTGTAGCTACTGGTGATAACTCAGCACTTCCTGCATGGACTTCACAATAAAATGCATGTCATTGGAAGGGTTAGCAAGCCATTTTTCCCTAAAAGCTGATAAGACTTTTTTTCCCCTATTTTTTAAATGTTTTTGGCCACTTTTTGTCTGGAAGTCAGTTTGAAATACTCAAGATTTCATCTCTGACGAAGCACAACAAACGAGAGCAGCTCATTGAACAAGGACAGATATTCCATCCTGTGAACAACAATAAACTTTAATCTGCTGGATTTCAAAGATCGTGTAAAGCAACAATAAATGAGTTTGTCACACCACAGAAGCATAACATATGCGTTCCCCTGTCTCACTGTCAAACAACACTATGACCTGAAGACAACCTGAAACATGGACGCTCCGTCTAGCAGCTTTATTTGAAATGTCCAGACATGTTTGAGCCATCAGAGCCAGAGGACGGTGACAGGATGGTAATTTTTTTGGTAATTTTTTTCTTTTGTGTGTTGTGTTGTTGGAACTGAACTGAGCTGAAGCGAACTGCTGGGCTGATCTGGACTGAGAGAGTCGCTTAAGTTGGTTATTTATGTCGGTCATGTGTCGGTTCGTTGGGGACCATGAATGTCACCGAGCTATGTTTCAGGTCCCCTCCAAAAAATCCTGAATAAAAGTGTAACTCCACAATTCAGCACTACAGAGTTCTCAGTCTTTTCATGTTTTCAGCAACTATTTTCTAACGTGCATCACTTGTTTAGAAGAAAAACTCCCTTTTTCCTTGACGCAACCTTTAAGGAATCTGTAGCATCTGTGTGGCAGTTTTGGTTTTAGTTTGGAGGTCGGAAGAAGAAAATGATGGTGCCTTGCATTATAAGATGGGGTTTAAGATGCTCTTTGAACTAAGCCTCCAATCAAGGTTGCAGTTCTCTAAAGTTTGGCCGCCCTTGTAGCGCATGCAGAGCACACAAGCAAATTACAGCTTCCAGTGGAAATGCATTCCACTTAGAGGAGGTCCTGGTATTGTGTGTGCTGACTCACTGTAGTAACTTACTGGAAGACTTAATGGTGTGTGCTATTATTAATGTTGTCAATTAAACCTATTCTTTTCCTACCATATATATACATACATTATGGCATGCCGTTCAGGAAATTATTATATATATATAATATGAAGTTTGAATATATGGAATGAATTAAAGTCTGAATATATCAAGCTAAGCAATAACACACACTGAAAACACAAGGTGGCGCCAGTAGGAAAATGTCAGATTTCATGCCATATATTCAGACTCTCATTCATTCCATATATTCAAACTTCATTTATATATATAATTTCTGAACGGCATTCCATAATACATTTATTATATATATATTATATATTATATATGTATATGTATGTGTGTGTGTGTGTGTGTGTGTGTGTGTGTGTGTGTTATACATATGTATATACACACCATGGTTACCATCTTGGAGTAGCATACAAGTGTTAATAATTAGCAGAGGTGTCACAATTTCAATATTATATAGAAAATCAATTAAAATGAGCTTTAAAGTAATTATTTCACACTTGATACCACACACTACATCTTTTTAAAGATCTTCAGATAGGTCTGACTTATTGCAAAGAGCACAGATGATAACAAATTAGCAATGCTAATGTTAGCAGCCAACAATGAATGAGCAGTTGAGCGGATTAGCCATGCTAGAACAGAAAACCTGGATGTATTTTAACAACTTTTTTGGCAAGGAGGATGGGGGAGAGGGCTATACAGCTGTGAAGATAAACACATTACTGTGGTCACGTGATGTCTACCGCAGGTTTCAGTTCATTACCATCATTACTGCAAATTTTATTTTGAAGGGTCAGTCTCACAATGCGTTTCAGATGGGCACATGGATCTATTAATTTGCCTATGGCTGCCATGCCACACACAACAAGTTGGGAAGAGAGCCTCTGATTGGCTGACAAGTCAGGAACACAGCCTCTGATTGGTTGAAAGACAGCTAACAACATGCTGGCAACTACAAAAAACAATTATTTTTAAGACTGAAAAATGGATAAATAAATCTCCAAAAAGACGCTGCACTTCAATGCTAGATTAGAATGCTTCTGAAAAAGATACGATCACACCAGAGCTAACGTTGCAGGCACAAACGTACTACTATTGTTAGCTTTTCCTGCTCAGCTTACTCCGGGGCTGTTCCTCTTCACGTTTCCAGGATGTGGGAAACAACAGACTTTTCTTGGTCATGAGAAACTGCAGCGTTTATTAAATGACACACTGTAACCTGAACTGTACATTTACTGCCAGACTGATAACTTATACCTAAGTTTCTGCTGTGCTATGAGCAGCACCGTCACCGCTTCCCCCTTTGCTCAACCAGTGCCACTCTCACTGTGCACCACACTACTTCTTAAACGAGTCATGCTGCTCATAAAACTATTCTGATACCACCACACCTGATACCATGAGACGAAAACTAGCCGCTTTCAAACAGGCAGCTCTATAAAACCTGTAAGACACAAAGCTCAAGGAGTTTGCAAATGCTTATCATCTTTTCTTGTTGTGCTGCCATTATCAGCGAGAGACTCCTTGTCTTCACCATCATCCTCTGATGACTGCAGCAACCTGCTGTGAAGTACCGTCGAAATTAAACCGCTGTAGGAAAAACAGATTGGGCTTGTGTCTGCCTTTGGCAACTGTCTACAAAACTGTTTACCAGTCCACTTGAAACGAAACAAACTTAGATAGCACTTGTAGACCACAACTGCTGTCCATGTCAGCGCTTGTACTCATACTTGGCCTCGAAAAAAGTGGCATTGGTGCATCTACTATGAAGACCTCTACCACAAATGTCAACTTATGATGGTTCTTGTGGAAAGATCGAGGGAACACCAAAGTCAGTAGGATAAATCCTCTTGCAACCATGAATGTTTGTACCCAGTTTTAGGCAGGTATTTCAGTTTGAATCACAGTGGTGGAAAGACTGACAGACTTGCAACACTGAGATACGCCGAGCCACACCGATAGCGTGGCTAAAAATAATGACAGCCAGTTTAGAGCCATCCTTGAGATACCCACCAACAGCATGAGGCTAGTATCAAAGGCTGCACTTATCCTAAACCTAGAATCAAATGTATTACTCACATGTGTTTTCTTATTGAAACAAATGACTGAAATGAATAACACTGTCAAAAGTATGACAGAGAAAAGTAACAGTGTTCCTGCTACCAGGCTAGAAGAGGATTAGACTACCAAAGGAAGATTAGAGATAGTGTGGGCTACTTAATGCGTAACGAAATAAGCTTATCACTGCCCAGTCATCAGGGCGCACTGGGCATACTTTCCACTGTTACTATACTACACCTCAGAGTCAGATTCTCTGCAGTTATGATATGCTGTATGGACTTACCCAAACTAATCTGTTTTTTTATGATTTTGCTCCTGCTGTATAATTTTGGAGGTTATTCCCTTGAATTTGGCTCTCCGAATTCTGGTCTGGTTTTGCACCACAAGGCAACCGAAGATAATTGCTTTTGTTTGAATTGCTCGGATCAGTGTATCACGGAGCGGACCAAATTGCATGTTCCCGAAAGCAACAGTGCACAAGAGAAGACGGACAAATAACCGACTGAAAAAATAAAAGGTCAAGTTGGTTGTAAGACAGGACTACAGCTTTTGCTTAAAAAGCGCTGGCACCCTGCTTGTCTTTTATATTGGAAAAACACTAATTCTGGCTGCCACACTTTTATTTGTGTGTGCGTGCTTTTCTGGGAACTGCTGCACAGTTTGCTCTCCTCACTGAACTTTAAATTTGTATGCTGCACAGTAACCTCTGTGATCAGCAGCAGTGTTTTCTAATCCACAGGGGTCCCTCTTAGAGAAATGTCAAAGAACTTTTTCTTTTCAACCAAAATACAACACGCATTAGTTCCAGGCTGTTTTGCCGAAATGGCAATTAAAAACGGTCAACCTCAGAGCTAAAGTAAGTTTGGAGTGGACCGCTGAACTTTTAAATAAGGCTGAGGCCAAGACTTTGAATCTTCCTGAGGAGTTCATTCATTTCAATTACTGCCGCACCACTGCTCTGCAGCATGTGTTCAATACTGAATAAATAAATTAATAAGACATGACTACATTGTGCAACATACAAATGAACTTATTAATAGTGAAATAGTTTAAGAAATGATTAAAAAACAACATTATGCAATGTTCAAATATTTAGCTCTTGTAACTAGATTCTGCTGTGAATAAATACAAAACAGTAACTGGCTTTAAGTCAAAGTTTGATGTAAAAAAAAATGAAGAGAGAGATACTTTGCGGTTTGTTGGTCATCTCTAGAAGGGAACCTGAGATCTGCAAAACTGCAAACCTTTCTAACAATGTTAGAAAGGCTTTCTGGCAATCGCAAGGACATGCTGTCAAGAAAACAAGAACTAGCCAATCACAGTACAGGAATAGTAGCCAATCCCAGCACGGAAACTGTGCAAATCTCACAAGAGTTTTGCAAATCTTGCAAATCTCAGGTTCCCTCCTAAACACAACTTGTTTTTTTCTTGCTAACAAGAGCTAGCTAGTTAGCTAGCTGGCATTTGGTGAGCCTTCAAAGAGGCTGGGGGCTTGTGATTGGCTGAAAGCTAAAGGTCTGGCAACAGCAGACAACTCTAGAGCGCGTTATTATGGATCCCACTAGTTTTCTTGTGACAACGGTCTAATAATGAATTTCAAAGTGTCCAAAATGATATCAACAATATTTTTAATAATTATAAATAACTAAAGTAAAATTGTTTAGACTTAGCTGACTTGTTTTTTTCTTCAGTTTTTTAAAATTATTTTCAGTTTTCAGCTGCAGTTTGGTTAGGATTAGGCTACTTGGGAACATTTAGGAAAATATCAGTAGGGCAGGACTAGTAAGAGGTTTGCAAATCTCATCAATCTCAGGTTTCCTTTTAGACACGACTTGGTTTGTCTTGCCAAGAGGAGGTAGCTAGTTAGCGAGATGGGAGTTGGTTACTCTGTAAGGGGGCTGGGGGCATGTGATTGGCTGAAAGCTGATGGGGCGGGAACAGGTGACAACTGTAGAGTGAGTTATTATGGCTCCTGTTATTTTTCTTTCTTTCTGATTAGCTTACCCTGATAATCTTACTCTATCTCACCCCTGGGGCCTAATCTAAACCAACCCGACCAACGAAGGCAACTAATCAGAGGCAGAGCAATTTGGGCGTTGCCAAGAAAAGCATTGGATCCATAATAAAGCCTGTAGAGCTGCAATTATTAGCTGCCTGTTCTCATTCCCAGGTCATCAAATACAGATGTTTTGTTTGATGCCACTCAGTGACAGTGAGGTGGGGTGGTTGGACAGTACGGCCTGACTGATACTGGACTTCTGGGACTGATTTGTTTGGTATAAGCAATTTAATTTTTTCAACACAAATTGAGCAAAATATCTGTATATATTAAACCTGAATTAAGAAAAAGGATCAAATATATATTAAAAAGGCTGCCTATAACTAACAAATAAAAGCAATTTGCATAATTTTCTGTTTAAAAAAAAGTTTTCATAAAGGCGCATACTGAACAGCATATATGCAGATACCAATATAGCTGTGATATACCAATCTGGTCAATAACATCAGTTGGCTGATTCATTGGAGAGTCAAACAAACGCAGGGCTTTCACCCAGGAGGCCGGGGTTCATGTCCCCTGTGAGACCAAAAGTCAATCTAAAGTTTTAAGTTATGTAACATTACACAAGTCACGTGACACATGTAACTTAATGTACTTATTTTAACCTAAGGATGCACAGTCTGGATTTTCTTCAGCTGCTACCAGTGACAACTATCTGCTTCTCATGGCCGATACGGACAAGAGAAGGAATAGTTTCATAATTTTGTATTTTAAAAGGAAGAACAAGATGGATGACTGAACCAAAGCTGACTGACATTACTATGAAAACAAAAACAAAGAACAGTTCTGACTCTTCAAATGTTAGTTTCTCTAATAAAGTTCTAGTTGATATTTGTCAGATTTATCATTTATATCAGATATAGCTGTGATAGGCAATATCGGCCAATAATTTATTGGCTCCGATATTTATCATGCATCTCTATTTTAACCCAAATTATGAACTTTTCCTAAACCAAACCAAGTAGTCTGGTGCCTAAACCTGAGGAAACTGTCTGTTTCACAACATAAACCACGAGTTAAAAGGAAAGCTCACCCGAAAATGAAACTTCAGTCATTATCTCCTCACCTTCATGTCGATTGAAAGTTGGGTTTAGTTTTTTAGCCCACAAAACACTGCTGAAGTTTCACAGGAAAACAGTGTTGCTGAATCAGCAAGAGGGTGAGAAGATAATGACTGAATTTACATTTTTTGGTGAACTATTCCTTTAAAAAGGCTTCCTGTCAGCTACTCACACAGATGCTGAAAGGCATCTTGTGCATCTCTATGTGGCAATGAGGGGTGTGACAAATATGTTGGTATCTGATGACCTGAGATTAATTAGATTAATGTGAGAAAATTAAAATCAACTCCAATAAAACTTATTAATGTAAAAATAATGAAATAACATTTTCATAATAAAGTTGAATAATTTTCAAATTTCTGATTATTTCTTAATGTCTTATTTATCTACTTAAAGCTATAGTTGGTAATGTTGGAGAGCTAGCAAGATTTGAAAGTGGCACCTCCTCTAAGCTCCACCACCTCCTCCCCCTCCCGTCAGTGCTCCGTCCAAAGCCACGCGCCACGTCGAGTAGAAACGCTCAATACTCTGTGCAGATCCTATAACTTAGATAAGCAGTATGTACCGACAACAACCTCTGCATCACTTTTCAGGCCCTTCAGATGTCTCAGTTGTCTCCACAGCTCAAAGGCTGCACCGATGTTGACTCTGGTTTGTCCTCTAGCTTTATCCAGAGCCTTTTTCATCGCAGCCTTTTCTGCCTCCGGCTTTCTTTTCTTTGCCTGTTTAGCGGGCGAGCCGTTACAAGTAACGCTGGAAGTGGTATTTTTGGCTGCATTTTCTCTGCCATTGTACCCTTATGAACTTATTCTCTGCTAACTTGGTATTTCTGCTGAGGAGTGTGCTGAATATTTCCGGCAACAGTGAAACGTGATGAGTGTGCACGCGGGGAGGAGGGAGGGACAGAGGGGGGCGAGGGCAGGACGAGACATGAAGGCATCTGATTGGTTCTTTCCATTCGGACCAAATGGCAGGGATTGGTCAGTTTTTACAGGCCTGCAGCTGACACAGAGGTCTGATTCTTTTCGTTCCTTTTTCTGAATACATAATGTATTGACTACTCTCAGGATGGAAGGACCATTTCACCCAGTATAACAAAAAGTGTTTCTGAACAGGATTACCAACTGTAGCTTTAATATTGAACATGTGCACTGCATTTCTTTCTCTTATGGTTAAATAATGCATGAACTAATTTGATATTTTATCTGAATCAAAGCACCAAAACCCATCTGATCCATCTGCTTTCAGTGCATGTGAGCGTCTACAGTACGCCCAGAACACAAAAGCATTGATTTGTCAAGTTCTTTTTAAAACAAAAAAAAAAAACTCTTGCATCTGAGCGTAGAGCCAACACACCACATGCAAACAAACACAGTTCAAAGCTTTCCCAACACATTCCCAGAAAACCATTAAATCTTTGCTGAAGTTCCAAATGTTTGAATTTTAAACCGAAACAGATTGTGATTTAGGCTCTGATTTTCAACACCAAAGCAGATTTCAATACAGGGTTTTAGTTAACATAAATCTACAATACGCTTAGTAGCAAAAAAAAAAAAAAAAAAAGGTTAAGGTACAGGACAAAATCTGCTTTAGTCTCAATCCAACATTAGGAGCAGTTGGAGGGCTGCAGCAGAAGCACCAAAGCCTCTTGTTTACTTCTCAGCCATTTCCTCCAAATCCGGGTGAATCATCTGATTACTTAGATGTCTGTAAATCTAATTAGCCTAATGTGTCTTCTCTGAAAACCCCGCTGCGAAGACACAAAACTGGGATGCTTTTTCAGAAAACCTTTCAACAGTGTGAGCAGTCCCCATGTCTCATCCGCTTACAACAAACACGCTGCTTTCTAAATCCATTTTCAAGGTTTCGTGGAATTCCAAGTACAACTCTGACTGCATGCTTCCTCTGCAGCCCTGCTCAAACACACGGGCTATTATCCTGCTTATTTAAGGATTCCTCCAGCTTTTTCAAAGTCAGATTCAAGCACCTTTCAAGGATTTTCATGATGCATTTTAAAGCTTTTCCAGCATCTTACAGCGGTGGTAAATGACAAATATATATACATATATGTGCTCAAAATGTTTCAATCAGGTGTTATTGTTCTATCAACAACCAAAATTATGTTTCGTGACTTCCAAAGCTGCAACAATTAGTCAATTAATCGATTAGTTGTCAACTGTTACATTAATTGGCAAGTATTTTGATCATTTTGAGTCATTTTTTTAAAGAAAAAAAGTGAACATTCTCTGTTTTCTGGTTTCTTTACTCCTCTCTGACATGAAACTGAAAATCTTCAGGCTGTGGACAAAAGAAGACATTTGTGGACGTCATCTTGGACTTTGATCAACATTTGTCACCATTTTATAGACCAAGCAATCAATTGATTAATTGAGAAAATGATCGGCAGATTGATCAATAATGAAAATATTCATTATAGGAAAGACTTAAAAAACAGGCCCAAACATGTGGAGTGCATGGACGTACATCCTCATGTTTGGGCCTATTTTTCAATAAAGTAACAGGATTAATCGATTAATCAGGAAAATTATCGATAGTTTAATCGACAATGAAAACAATAATTACTTGCAGCCCTAATGGCATCCTGTACGGTTTGGCTTGGCCAATATCTGACTTATTTGCATCATTTTTTAAGGAAAAGAAGTGAAAATTCTCTGATTTCAGTTTCTTAAATGTGAATAATGTCTGGTTCCCAAATATGTTTCTTTTTAAGTCTTTACTGTAACGATTATTTTCAATTCAATTCAATTCAATTCACTTGATGAAACTGTCAACAATTTTCCTGATTAATCAATTAATCTATCCTGTCACTATCTTGAAAAATAGGTCCAAACATGTTGAGCGCATGGACGTACATCCGTGCGCTCCACATGAAAAGATAAATTAATTGATTAATCAGGAAAATTATTGACAGTTATTCAATAATGAAAATAATCATTGCAGTAAAGTCTTGAAAGATAGGTCCAAACATGCATGTTTGGACCTATATTTCCAGATAGTGACAGAATTAATTAATCCAATAATCAGGATTATTAACAGTTTAATCGATAATGAAAATAATTAGGTGCAGCCCTGCTGACATCCTCTACAGCTTGGCTGAGCCAATATCCAACTTATTTTGTTTCTCTATCTAAAAAGTGAACCATTTAAAGTAATGCAATTACAATTAAACCTTGAAAACACTAAGATTTACAACACCCAGAACAACCCTGTTCTTTCATTAAGTTAATCTCCTTTTTTAAATGATAAAAAAATGAATTCTGCATCTATCTGACAAGTAAATACAAGTCTGCAAAATAACCACTCACTCAGAATTCAGTGTTGTGCTGGATTCTTCTTCCTTTGCTCTTCAAATGATTTTAACATGAA
Organism: Lutjanus argentimaculatus; assembly: GCA_034769285.1. NCBI lineage: Eukaryota > Metazoa > Chordata > Actinopteri > Lutjaniformes > Lutjanidae > Lutjanus > Lutjanus argentimaculatus. The sequence continues at coordinate 729,956 of JAWZSL010000008.1, read as the reverse complement.
CAGACAACCACAGAAACACACACACTCGTGTACTAGAGACTGACACACGGTATAGGGAACAAGAAAAGAAAAAAGAAGTGACACAGGAAGAGAAAGCAGAATGACAGGGATGAGTCAAGTACACTGCATGTCAGAAAAAACAGAGAATAGAAGGACGACTGGCCAACCTGTGTTCTTCTGCACAATCATACATACTGAGTCTACATCATGCCAGACAAGAAAGCAACAAGACAGTGTCAGTGTGTAGCAGCCAGGGCACAGTCTGACAGCTTCCTTTCTGCCTTGCTATCTGTTTTACTTCCTTCTGTCGAAGTGTCTGGCTCAGTGATATGCTGAGAGAAGACGAGAGGAGAGGAGGGTGAAGAAGTGTGACTGAAAACAACATGGCTGCATGCAGAGGCTTCACAAACAAACTTTGTGTTTGTTTTTACAATATGTGAAACAGACTGTTTGCCAGTATGGAATCAGTGTGTGATACAGCTGTCTCTATGTTCAGCTTACAGCTGACTGGTTTGTACGGTGGCCCTGAGGGGCCAAATACAGCAACATTTCAGAAAACACCACATTTGAGAAATTTTTTTGTGAGATGTTGTGCTATGTGAAGTGTGTTAAATGAAATATTGTGTTAGGTGGCATGTGTTACTGTGCATGACATGTTGTTATGTGAAATGTTTTTCGTGAAATTTTGTGTTACATGAAATGTTATGTTATATGATATCTGTTACGTCAAATGTTACGTTACATGAAATGTGTTACGTGAAATGTGTTTTGTGAAATGTTGTGTTACATGAAAAGTTATGTTACATGAAATGTGTTACGTAAAATGTTGTTACATGAAATGTTTTCATTAAATGTTGTGTTACATTAAATGTTTTTCGTGAAACGTTGTGTTACATGAAATGTGTTTCACGAAATGTCGAGTTACGTGAAATGTGTTACACTAAGTGTGGCATTATGTGATATTTGTTTTGTGAAACATGCCGTTACATGAAACGCGGTGAGAAATGTGGAGTTACGTGAAATGTGTTTTTGAAGCGTGTTTCACAAAATGTCATGTTACATGAAATGTGTTTTATGAAATGTGTTTCACAACATGTTGTGTTACATAAAATGCCATGTTTTGTGAAATGTTGTGTTTTGTGAAACGTGTTCCATGAAAGGCATTTTGTAAAATCAAGTTTGTTTAATGTGTTTTGTGAAATTTTGTGTCTTGTGAAATGTTGTGTTTTGACCCTCAGGGCCACCGTAGATTACACTGCTACATATCTGCTCAAAGTCTGTGAGTCAAACGCTTGAGTCAGTCTCAAACATGTTGCAGGCATTAAATTCAAAATGAGTGTAAGTTTGCAAAAAACAATAAAGTTTATCAGTTTGAACATTAAATATCTTAAAGTCTTAGCAAATCATTGCATTCTGTTTTTATTTACCTTTTACACAGTGTTTTTTACCCTCTGGCATATCTGCACCATTAAAAGTCATGCTGCAACAGCTAATAGACATTACTGTTTGCTCCGTCACCATGGATGTACAGACAACAATGACTGGGTTATAGTCATGATGAATTCCAGCCAACATCTTCAGTTAGGTATAAGAAACACGTCTTTTCCTGTGGTAAAGTAGGGTTTACTGACATTTATGGCGGTATAACCATGACTGGAAAGGAAAGTGTGTATCATGTTTCATTTTTACTACTTTATGACTCTGAAAAGAGGCTGTGGGGTTTTTAGCCAAAGGTGGATAACCTTCACAAAAGATGAAATTGAGATACAGCTAAATGTAATCACTGTACAGAAATGCTATATTTAGCTAATGCCAATTTCTGATCTTAAAAGTTCATTCTTGACCAAGAAAATAGCAGTTTGACTATAGAGTAAATAGGCCAAGTAAGTTCACGATATAAAACTGTCATATTTTCTGTCACCTAAATATGTCAGAGGCCCTTCTGTAGGTGTTATTCTCAACTCTGAAGCCTCTTTTTGACACCTAAATACAGGAAAGACGACCGCAATGGCAGTCGAACTTAAATGCATTTGAAAAAACCTCCCTGGTGTTGAGCAATTCTGGCATAAAGCCTTGAAATGCAGCGTGTGGGATATTTCTCTGCCCAAACAATTCTCTACAGACACAGCCATGTTTTTTTTGTGTGTGTGTGTCTGGAGTCTCTTTTCAGAGACGAGGTTTAAATGTAATACAACAGGAATGACATCGATGAGCATCTCCAAACAGACCTGAGTCAGTGGTGTGCTTTAAGACTTCGTTTCTCACTGCACTGTGTCGCTGCTCCAGCATGACTGCCAGAAGTCTAAGTCACCTGTAGACACCTTCTGTTGCGGAACAGTAGCCAAACCACGTCACAATATGATCCTTTTTAATTTTTTGTCTGCTGAGTATCTCAGACTCTCACAAGTCCTGCAGCCAAGATGCACAAACCTCTCAATTTTTGAAGTGAATGAAGTGAAGTGAATCACTCATTCTTGAGAATTGCAACAAAACCGTATTTTGAGGCTTTTTTGATTTTTCCTCCTCAATTACGCTGGAAAATACATTTTAAAAGAGTCAGTCCCCGGTTTGTTTACATCTGCTTCCACATGAGATCATGTGAAATCACGTTCCATATGAGATCTCGCGAGATCACGCCCCCTCTGGTACATAATCTTACAATCTTATAAAGGTCTGGCTGTAACCTGGAGCACTTTTGCAGAAAATGTAAAAGTTATTTAATAGTCAGTGTTTTTATTATAAACATCCAATTTAATTTTGCATTAAAAAATTACCGTAATGTTTATGAATTCTGTGAATTATAGTTCTTAGAAAGACTAAAAATCGGAATCAGCCAAGAAAATTGCAATCGGTGCATCTCTAATGTGTATGTTTATATGTATATGTTATAACGTGAAACGTTTATGGTTATAACAAGATTTTTTCATGTTATAATAACATTTTTTCACATTATTACAACATACAAACTTATCACATTGTAACAAGGAAATCCTGTTATAACTAAAGCCTCTCATGTTATAACTTAATAAAAAGTTTGTTATACTGTTATAATAAGATATGTCATAACTTTTCACATTATAACTATATGTGTATATATATATATATATATATATATATATACACATACATATATGTGTGTGTTATAATATGGTATAACATGTTATACAACATAATTAGTTTGCATATTGTAACAACAACAATGTGATAATATATTATTATTATTATTATTATTATTATTATTATCATTATTATTATCATTATCATTATTATTATCATTATCATTATTATTATCATTATCATTATTATTATTATTATCATTATTATTACTATTATTATTACTATTATTATTATTATATACAATATGCTTTCCGCTTTTTATTTTAAGCATTTGTCTTTTTCGGGCATGGCAGCAAACTCAGAACAGTTACTGTCAAATTAAAAATTCCATGAGAGCAACATCTTCAGTGTTTTAATCTCTGATTTAGCAGGAATTGCATAAGTTTTAGTTTTGTTTCTTCCCACTCTCGTTCTCTTAAAGTCATTTTTTTAGATTAATGGGGAAACTAGTTTTGTGATCGAATGTGAGAGTTTATTCTTTACCACAGAATTAATAAACCACATTTCAACGGCCTCGTCATCAGCGAGCGGAGTTAAGATCATCATGTGAAACTACTGGTGTGGTCCTTTAAATGACTCAGCATGTGCAAAAAGATTATTGGTCTGACTACGTAATACCCTTTGGCGCGAACACCAACCACTACACCTGGGAAGCACCGGGAACCACTCAACATCTGGATAACATCTTTCTTGCAGTGGAGCGCGGTGGCAGCATGGCGGGTATGGATGTGTTTGGCAGGGACAGGGAGTGTGGTCAGGACTGAGGATGTGACCGGAGAGACAGAGAGGAGTGTTCCTAGAAGAAACCCTGCTGCAGAGCGCGCGCTGCCTCAGACAGGAAGAACACGAGTGGACGGGGCACCGAGCCAACATAAAGCTGGAGCCGCTTCAAATCTGCGTGTCCTTGAACGACCCAGCCAGAGTTTGAACTTGAACTCCAAAACAAACTGCAGAGTGAGCTGGCGATCACAGAGAACCAGTAATTCACTTCAGATCTGACTAAACTTTAGAGGATCTGCAGGGAAAGTTCTACTAAAATCAAAGTATAGAACAACTCTTATACAGTCAAGAAGACTTTAACACTATAAGTGCCAGAACTCATGACTAACAGAGCGGACATAAAGCGCTCATTTTGACCTTTGACTTGCAAACTCTATTATCCAAAAAATCAAAAAATCAAACAGCTTTATCGGCATGAACAAAAATACGTTGTTGCCAAAGCAGTTTACACAAAATTCCATTTTATACACATATATACAACATACCTTCATGATAAATACCAGACTAAGAGATTAATGCATTTATTCTATTAGTTTGCCTTTTTAAAAAAGAAGTAACACCCAAATTTATATATATATATATGTATATATTTATCAGTCATCACATGTAGTAAACCATAATGACTGTATATATTCACAGCAGTATTTTTCTGTAGGATAATAACCATCAGTGATCCGATTCAAATTTTAGATCTAGAATTACTCAGAGCAAAAACACAGTTAAATGTATTTTAAAAGATTATAAACATGTTATTTAAACATTAATAACAAAATTTCATCTAGAACCATCACAAAAAATAATTATATGGGAAGACGCTGGAAACAAGTACAAAAATGAAACCAAAAACAGTTGGAAACACTGCTATTTGAGAACTTCAGAGAATTCAGTGAGTTACAGGTGCCGATACAAAAAGTGTTACAACTGTCCCTGGTCTACTTTATTTTCAATTGAGCCTACTTAATTAATTATTTGTATTTTAATGTTGGAAAATTGGAAATCAAGACCATTTGTGAAGTTTTATTGACAGAGGAAATTATAGCTGCTGAGCAACCAAGATGCAAAAAGTAACAATACAACAGCGGCAATTTCAGCGTGATCAGTGCGACGGCCTGTAGCTGAAATAGGTCAAAATGATCACAGCTTCTGTGCCTTTTGCGTAATTTATATAAAAAGATAATAAAACAATAATAAATGTAAATACACACAATTTTAGGAAAAGTCAGGTACCAGCAGCTTTGTATGTTTTAATTCAACAAAGTTTTTACACATATGAAACAGTCAAAATGACTGCCTTGGCTGTGTGAAAATTGATTGTATTTCAACTAAACTTGCTCAACCTGCTTTTTTGTGTTAGGGTAGACTGTTTAGTGATGGCACAAAAATATTTAACTCGTTATGAAACAATCTCACTTTAATACTGAGGCCTCCATATCAGTTATTCCCAAAGGATGGGTCGTGACCCACAGGTGGGACACAAGATAAATAAAAGACTACGGAGAAATTCTGCTAATTTAAGAAGCAGTGCAGCTTTAATAAAATAAAATGTGTGTATTGTTTAATGATGACCTAAATGCACTCATTTTGTCTCATTTATGAAGGCGGCTAAAATGTCCTGTACTGTAAAAACAAAAAGTTGTTGTTTTTAGTTTTTCTTCCATGGGATGGGGCTCACTGTTGTTATTATTCAAAGAACTTATTTACTTTTATTTATTTGCTTACTTTTTTCCATTTATTTTTAGGTATTTTTTAGGTAGGTTCTAGTATAAATAAAATGTTGGGGGAAAAAAAGTTGAGAAAACTAAACAATTTCAAGGCATTTTACTTCAATAAATTTTAAAGTTTTGAGCCCTCTTAAGTTTTGAAAAAGTTTTACCAACAAATAATGTTTTGTTGTGATTATTTACTTTTTTTCTTGAATCTTTTCGTTTTAGAAACTCCCCGAAAATCACATTTTAAAAATTATTGCGTAAACACAAAGTGAAAATGAGCAACTGTTAATATTTTCAGTTAAAACCATTTAATTTCCAGGCACCTAAATAATGACAAATCAGGTTCACAGCACACGGTAAACAATTTTTGAAATACTACTTTTGATTCAAATTGAAAGATTCAGGTTTATCTAAATAAAAAAGTTAATCATCTCAACTAAAGGTCGGCAAAACTTTTTTGAGCTTATTTCAAAACTTGTTTGCATTAAAACTCAATTTTTAGTGGTGACGGTTGCCTGTAAATTATGAGTTTTTTTAAACTTTCTTTTTTTTTTTCCTGATTAATCCCTCATCTGTACTTCATCATATCGGGGAAACCGCTGATTATAGGCAGCTGCTGTCAGTAAGCTGAGATTTATAGATCACAGGTGCTTAAGTTGAAACTGAGTAAACAAAGTTTTTTATGCTCAGTATCTTATGATTTGATCTTATGACTAAGTTCAAGTGCAAAACTAAGAACATATTTATAAATGAGGCCCCATCAGTGGGAAGATGAGATCAGATGGATGAATAACACTGTAGATAAAGTAATTAAATTTTTATGCATCTGCGCTGGCGACAGATGTAGCACAAGTTTTTGCTTTGTCCGTCCGTACATTTGTAACTGTGAACATGAACGTCTCAAGAACGCCTTGATGGAATTTCTGCAAACTTGGCACAAACATTCACTTGGACTGAACGACAAACTGATTAGATTTTGGGCCTCGTGTCCATCCCATTTGCTAAAAATGTCCACTTGGACTCAGAGACGTCTCAGAGTCTCCGTGAACTCACGAGACATGTTTTTGTCAATAAGCATTCATTTGCTTGTTATGACAAAATCTCACACAAATATGTAAAAGAATAAAATGATGTGGTGATGAAATTTTATATTCCAAAGGCCAAAGGTCAACTTCACTGTAACATCATAATGTTCTGTTAATGTTTTGCCGAAAAACAAGCTCAATACTTTTTATTAAATTCATTCAAAGTCTTCACTACGTATATGAGTTTGGACAGGCACGGCTGTAAACTGCAACTGGACTGGACCATACAACCACATTGCAGTAATTCTACACTGTTACTCACATTATATTTTGTAGTTATGGTGGTGGAAACACCACTGTTTTTGTCCACAGAGGCCTCCATGGTCAACACAATATGAAAGCTGCTCGTCGACTTCACCTGCGTTCTTCTTTGTGCTTTTCAAATGGAAAATCCCACTCACTTCACAGCCAAGTTTGGATTTGAGCTCACAAAGAACACTACTGGGAAGCTACAGAAGTATATAAAAACCACAAATAAAAAAAACTAGAATTTCCACCTCATGGTTGCACGTCTCTGCCAGCAACTCAAGTTGCAGTTAACATCTATGCCTGTCAAGACTCATACCTGTAACAGAGAATTTAATAAAAGGTACTGAGTGTATTTTTTTGGCAAAATGAAAGTTTGCATAATATTGACGTGTGTGTGATTCTAGTGAATAATTTCCAGTGAGAAACATGCCGTCTTCACAGGACAGAGGACTGATGGAGAACTGAACATTATGATGTCACAGCAAAGTTGACCTTTGACCTTTTTGTTATAAAAATGTCATCACCTCATCATTTTTATCCTACGAGCAGGGTTCTTTCCCACATACAAATTTATTAAATGTCAGATTAAATTATTTATAAAAATGTCAAGAAACATCTATCCAAGTTTTTCAAAGCTCAAGGTGACATCTTTAAATGTCTTGTTTTGTTAAATCCAAGGATATTCAGTTGAGAGGCTGAAAACAGCATTTTCTGCCATTTTTGCATGAAAAATTACTTAATAAACTTAATTTTTACCACTTGCCTGGCAAGGCTGCACAATCAATCACAATCACAATAAAATCGCAACTCGGCCAAGAGCAATAACCAACAACTGCAGAACCAGAACCGAATCACACTTCTTTGACAAAGGAAAACTGCATGAGAAAACAGCATTATAATGAGGAACTGTGGTGCTGCAGAGATGAGACGGGAGAAGAGTGACAACATGTTTTCCATTGATAAAAGCCTTCAGTGTCGTTCTTTGCTCTTCTTTCAATGAACAAATACTCTCCAGTTCTGATGTAACTGATGCTATCACAGTATCTATGCTAACCTCTTCAGGAGCCGCCATTGTTTGTTCAAGAAGAGTCACTTCCACGAGCGCTTGTCGCTGTTGTTGCACCTCAAATCACGCCCATAGCTGCCGGTAGTCCCTCCTAAGATGCTGATTGGCTGCACCACTTTTGTTGCGGACAGAAACAGAGAACGTGGCCTAAAAATCTTGTTCTCCAGATGAACATGTTTGTCTGGTACAAACCTCAATAAATATCACATCATCGCCATTTTCACCAGTTTTTTTGTCAGTGAACATGGAAATTGTGATGCAAAACTGATCATTTCGCAATTGCAATTTCAGTTAAAATAATCACAGTAGGACTTTACTCCAATCATGCAGCCCTATTGCCTTGTCGGACAAGTGAGTTGCCAGATTTACTTGCCCGACATGGCAGTTTACTTGCCACGGGCGAGCGGGCAGTCTTTATTGTCGAGTCCTGATTAGACATTAATGTGAAATTTTATCAGAGTCAGCGAAGGAATTCTTGAGTTATGGTCAGAAGCGTGTTTTGTGAGGTCACCGTGACGTTTGACCGCCAACATTTACTTAATTCATCGTTGAGTCTAAGTGGATGTTTGTCCCAAGTTTGAAAGAAATTCACGAGAATGGGACGGACATGACGCCACAGTAACCTTTCACCTTCAACCACCAAACTCTAAACAGTTCATCGTTAAGTCCAAGCAGACATTTGTGCCAAGTTTGAAGAAATTCCAACTCAAGGCGTTCCTGAAATATCACGTCCACAAGAATGGGACGAGCTGGCAACCCGCAAACGTGCTTCCTCTGGCCTCAGCTGTGTGGAGGCATAAAACTAATCGACCTGCCCTTTAACTTAACGACTAAATGAAAGAAATGACGGGTTGTAAAACCTGTAGGAGGCTACATTTTTGGTATTTAACCGAGGCCTTATGATTTGAGAGAGCTTCAGTATCTGGCTCAAGGACACAGCGGGGCACAGTGTATAAGCTTTTGGTTAAAGGAAAGGATCCTGCATGATTCCACCATCGACAAAAGTCCTTCTGGTTGACTGATGTCTCTTAAATATCACTTCAATGAAGCTGCGATTTCCATTAAATAAAAACCTTACAGAATGTTTGCCATTCATCGACTCTTATGAATGACAACACCTCTTGTCGGTATAGCCGGAATGCTAATTGCTGCGCGCCGTCATTCTTTCATGTGCGCCACAGCTGACATCGACAGAGTCACTCTGACATGAAGGTCAGGGTGAATTACACACACAAAAAAAGAGTCTACTGCTGAGCGATTTCAACTAAATGAAAGATGTATTCACTGAGCTTTTCAAAGCCCTGTAGCACAGAACCTCCATATGAATGATACTAACTTACACTGACACAAGTATTTCGGGTTTTTCGAGAAGTCTGCTTGGCAGGCAGCCACTTTCTCAGCTCTTATTAGAGGTTCATCAGCAAAACAAAAAGATATGATGACAAAAAAACTGATGATAATATACAGCTGAAATAAAAGTCAACGGGAAGTCAAGTCAAGAGAAAACACCAGGGTTGTTCTGATACCAGTATCGGAATTCAGTGTAGCATGCTTGATCGGATATGTCAAGTGAACGCACCGATTAAGTATCATGTAAATTATTAGCCCCGAAAAGGGACCCTGCTGCTTCCCAGAAGCGTCCTGTACGGCTGTTTTTTTTATCTGAGCCAGACCATACAACTACAGTAGCAATCATATCACATCCATTCAGGGTTAGTATAAAATAGCTGTTAAACACACATTTTTATAGAAGGGCCGTTGTACCGAATTGGTGCAAACTTCTGTCCCACAACCAAAAAACTAATTTTAAAAACATCTGAGTGACCAAATCTTAGATATTCACTAAGATCCTCCATGCAACAATCAAAATCCAAAATAATATTTGAGATAGCATCAAGCTATATATATATATATATATATATATATATATATATATATATATATATATATATATATATATATATATATATATATTAAATCATCATTTGTAAGGTGCTTTGAATTGTCAGATGGTTGTCCTGAACCCTAACCCCTAAATTTTAACTTGTGAAAATTATACTAAAATGATTTTTTGCAAAGTTAAAAAAAATCTCTGATGTTTTTGAAGGTGAAGTTGAAAAAAGAAAAAAAAAAGACATTTATTTTGTGTTTTATGTATAAATCTTTCAAAGTAATGATGTTTCAGTTGTAACATGATTGTTTTGGTGGTTAAAAAAAAAAAAAAAAAAAGTAACATTTAATCCTGTGTTTGAGGGAAACAAACAACATTTTTAGCCCAGTTTTGCCAGTCAAAAGTATTTTAGTCTAAACTCCATATCAGTTAAAATTCTGTCATGTGCCAGCTGAAATATCTCTAAAACTGTTGCTACAGAAACATGGGATGTTTTATGAAAAATAAAATATATTAAATTAAAAATAAGATGTTATTACGGTGTTTGTTTCAGTGTATATTGGTTGCAAATTTTTAGCACTTCCCTCAATCAATTATTGGTAACATTAATGATAAATGAATAGATTAATCATTATTAAACATAAAAAATTGCCTATACCAAACAATACAAAATGCATTTGTCCCCCTAAATCAAAGCTTTATGAACATGGCAACATACAGACTTTTCTCTGATTCTCTCATAAATACACATATACTTAAACATCATGTGGAGTGTGCTCAAAAATAATTTGTTATATTTCAGATCTTTACTTGATAGTAGATCAATTATATTTTACTTATATATTTTTTACTTTTACTCGATTATCGATTGATCATTAGCATCACTAGAGTATATTAAAACTTATGAATCCTGGCTTTTAAATCAGTTGATCATTTTATGCCCTTTACAAAGAAAATTTGGATTTAAAATACAACAAAAAATTAGACAGTTAAAATCAGAGTTCTGTTTATTTTGTTTATATATTCTGACACCGGTATCAGATCAGTATTTGGTATCTAGCGACGTGCAAAGTTCAAGTATCAAAATCTGTATCAGGAGGACCTCACAGCAGCTGAGGCTGACTGATCACAGTTCTTGCAGTCTTCTTGTAGTTCACTGTTGCCGAGTTACATTTGGAGCTGCAGAGCCACACATGAAGCCAACATACAGTAAATACACACAAGCAGGGTTCAAACTTAACTTTTTGGCTCACTGGCCACTTGGCCAGTGAGCTTTTAAAATCTACTGGCCAGAAGGATTTTTTACTGGCCAAAAATTATATATAGCCTTTTTGTATATTTTTCAATTTATTCGCTACTATAATATACTCATACGCATTTTTCAACACATATCATAGCAATATTAGCACAATTTTGTGTGGAATGAAGGTATGAGTCAGATTTAATCTTTTTATAAGTTCATTTATTTAACATACTTTGTATGCTGAACATTTCTAGTGAGGTTGAGGGAGACTCCTTTTGAAGTTGGTGTTCCTCAGCAGGTCATACAGGTTGTAACTCAACAACTCTAGAACAAACGCAATAAAAATGTTGATTTTTCAAAAAAAAAAAGGAAACAATCACATGCAAAATTTTTACTTGTAATTAGTATTTGTTTACATTGTGGTATTCATACTTTTACTGAAATAAAGGATCTGAGTACTTTTTCTATCACAGCAGGTCAGTGATCAGTGTTTCAGAGACTCTCTGTGGCTCAGTGAATACACTGTTTTAGTTATGGCGGTTTGTCACATTAAAACATCTGTACCACGACATGATTGTTTCTTCTTGGAGCAGCGCATCTTTCTCGATCGTGTCTAAAAGGGAACCCTTTATTTGCAAAACTCTCGCGGGATTTGTTTCTGATAAAATCAAACTCTCGCGATCTTTCGTGGGTCTAGGGTTCCCTTCTAGACACGACCCTCTCTGTGTCTCTGTCAAACTACTGACAGCAGACTGTCTGTTAGCAGCATGATGTTACACTCTGCAATGTTTCACACACACACACACACACACACACACACACACACACACACACACACACCTGTGCGGACACTCAGGTATAGTTTGTGACCAATTTTGGCATTTTTATTTTTTTAATCAGTCCGAGAGGACGACAGCATCTATGATTGATTAGTGATCAATCTGCCCTCCTCCCCCTCCCTCACCTGTTCACTCTGCTGTGAGAAGGTCTGACAGTTTCTGACAGAGAAACACAGACTCTCCTGTTTAATGTAAAAGCCTCCTTATACAGTTGTTTAATCTTATAAGAGCAGCTGTTTGCTGTCATTCAGCATCACGTTAGTTTGGATTGTTTTAATAAACTCTCCTCCACATGCAGCTTCTCTGCTGCTGTGAAAACTGAATCGCGGTGAATTACGTGGAAAAAACAAAACAAAACGTGAGTTGGGTTTCGGGGTGACTTTATAAAACATCCTGCTGATGAAGAAAGTCAACAGATCAGACAGACAGAGAAACACACTGACCTCTGTGTGTGCGTACTGCATGGAGAAGCTGTATTGGCACAGAGAGGACAGGCGCTGCAGCCCTGTCATAATAAATTACATCAAAACTTATTAATACTCTGGTCTTGAATAATGTAACCGTTTAATACCGAATTTCAGTACCCACACCTATGTATGAAACACAGTGCGCTAAAAATCCCGGGTCCGTATAGGACGACGTCTGGGTCCGGACTCGGACCGCGGTCCGCCTGTTAGTGACCAGCAGCATGTTGCGTGACACAACCGAAGCGTCACAGACATAGGCGGGGGGAGAAAAAAAAACAACAAAAAAACAGTAACAACAACAACAGTAGTTGGGCCTTTTCTTCCACTCGCCAGAGTGGCCACTTAGTGGACGGACTTTACTGGCCAAAGGATCAAAGTAGGTCGCCACTGGCGACTGGCGACCTCTAATTTTGAACCCTGCACACAAGTATAAATATCCAGGAGTCACACAGAACTGCAACTAGTGATTATTTTCTTTCAGTGTCGATGAGTTCTTTTCTGAATGAACGGATAATTGATCTGTTAAACATCAGTCTGCTGAACAAAGTGGTGAAAAGTCCCCGCCACAGTTTCCCCCCAGTCCAACATCATGTCCTCAAATGTCTTATTCTGTGTGACTAACGGCTCAACGAACCTGAAGATCTGTCCGTCCTGGAGAGATCTTCCTGAGCATTCCTCTTTCCCCCGCCCTCTTTTCCTTTTAAAGGGACAGTTCACCCCGAAATAAAAATAAGAGACACTGGTTTTGAGTTTTCCAAATGCATTCTTTTGGTGCACCACAAGCCGAGTGCCATGTAGTTCCATTAAATTGGGAAGAAGGCAGACATCTCTCTCTGCTCTCTCTACGGCCAAAATCTAGAAAATAAACAGCACTACAGGCCAGGTGAAAAATGTGAACTTTGGGGTGAACTGTCCCTTTAAAGGGTGTTTTAGGGAGGTTCTCCTTTTCTGAATTGAAGGTCTAAAGACAGCCTCTTGAGACATATTGGGTGGATTTGGGATTCTGGGCTATCAGAGAAGCTGGAACTAGAGAATGTTTGATGTTCTTCAATTAATTCTTTTAAGCCATGTATCAATGATTATTAATTGATTAAAATGAGTCTCTGATTTTCTGTTGATAGGCTAATCGCCTAACTGGTGAATCATTTCCGCTCTAGAATCATGTTCAAAAGGAGATTAATAATGAACTTTATCTAAGTTCCATGTTTGTTGATCATCAGCCAAGTTGATTGGGCGCAGACTTATTAAATGCCTATTAATCACCAACTATTCTAATAATCAATTCATCGTTTTGAGTTGATTTTCTTATTAAAAATGTCTTTTTAAATGTTGAATATTTTCTGTTTTCTTTACTCCTTCATGACAGTAAACTGAATATCTTTGACTTGTGGACAAAACAGGACAATTGAGGACGTCATCTTGGACTTTGGGAAACACTGATCAACATTTTTAACCTATTTCTGACATTTTATGGACCAAAAAAACAATCAACAGATTAACTGCTAATTAAACGAATCGTTAGTTGCAGCCCGAGTGCATACCAACGTACAGTATTTTGATGAATTCAACACTTTTGTGATAAACTTTCACATAGAACATGTATTCAGAATATTTTAATATTTTTGGCCTGATATTGATCTATCTATCAATCTATATCAATATCAGTGTATATGTTGTCCAAATATATAGTTCTTTTTTTACCAAATATAATGTTGATTTTTTGTTTGTTTGTTTTACAGGCAGCATTTTATATATATTTGATCCTTTTTCTTAAGTTGTTCTATTCTGTTCTGTTCTAGAGTGCACGTGTTCTTGTGATACAACAGTATCCTGAAAAGGTCAAATACCATTTAATCATAATTGCAATAAAATTACAATATGGCCAACATCCAAATCACAGAACCAGCAACAAATCGCAATTTTTTGAAAAAGGAAAAATGTGTGAGAAAACAGGATCATAATGAAGAACTGTAGCGCTGCAGAAACCTTTCTTCATCTTGTTCTCCAGATGAAGGAAAACATGTTTCTTTGGTACAGACGTCAATCACATCATCACCATTTTAACTGCTTTTTGTCAGTGAACATGACATTTGTTATGCAAAATTGATCATTTCCATTAATTGTGTTGCATATCGCATTCACAATTTCACTCAAAATAATCACAATATGACTTATTTTTTACCAAATCGTGCAGCTCTAGCAACAACAATTTAAAATCTGAATCACAGACTGATTACTACTGTTTGAAACAAGCTGAGAAAATAAAGTTACACCTTAGGATCCACTACAACTCCCGACAGAGCACAAACCGTACTTTAGAAAGTAGATTATTTGTGTCTCATTTCACCCCGTGACTGCTGATAAGGCATAAATACAATGGCACTTAGTTTAAATGGTTTTACAACTCCGACAGAATGAGCAGCTCTTACTGTGTGTGTACAATGTGAGCAGTTGTTTCTGACAGCTGCAGAGTACAGCGTGTGCAGCCAGCAAAACATCACACCAGCCGCCACAGTTTGTCAAGAGTTTGGCCTCATCGTCACTATCACAGTTTATCACAGTCAAGTAGCAGGATGTGCTGCTGATAGACTCCCTCACTGATATATGTATACAGTATATGTCAGACTGATACGCTGATAAGCGTCTAACAAATTATGGCAGTATGAAACGAGCAGTGTGTGTTTTTACATGTTATACTTATAACCCTGCCTCAAAGAAGACGAGTTAAAAGTGTCTGACTGCAACAAACAAAGCGCACACACAGCGATGCAGACACCGGTGATCTGTGCCCCATTAAATACATCGCAACATGTGGAAGGATTCTTTTCACAACATCATTTCCAACTTCTTCCCGTGGTCGTGTCTCACTTGAACCATTGGCTACACTGCTACACTGCCCACCCCCATGACTGCCGTAATCTTTCAGAAAACGTGCACAAATATAGATGAAATATGCGCAGACTGTCTGTATTTGTATGTGGATTTAATGTATAAATGAGTCTTAAAGGGACAGTTCACCCCTGGGCTGTAGTGTTATTTATCCATCTAAATTTAGATACATTGTTAAATTTTAAAAAAAAAAAAGTTGAGACAACTCAAAATTTCAATGCAACTTACCATAACAGATTTTTTTGTGAGTTTTAGCCCAGTTCAAACTTTTCTTTCAAAAGTTTTGAAAGAAACTTAAAAAAAAAGTTTTGCAGACCTATAAGCTTTACTTGAGCAGATTTACTTTTATTCTTTGGATAAACTTGAATCTTTAAGTTTCAGAAACTCAAAGAAAAAAAAGAGTATTTCAAAATTGGTCACAGTGGACTAAACTTTATTTGCGTGCCTGATAATTCAATGATTTATGAAAATATATTAGCATATTAGCATAAATGCGATTAGAAGAAAGTTAGTTGTTGGAATTGAGACAAAATGGTTAAATGATATTTTATTAAAACCAAAATTACAAACATATATTCAAATCAAACACAATTACGGCCCTGAATCTTATGTTACAGCAAATTTAACGAGGAGTCAGCAGATTTAAAAACATCCAGGAGGACAACAGATTATGTGAACTGTGTGATTTAAGAGAAGTTGAGAATGAATCACATTTTCTTCTGTATTGTCCTTTTTATGATGAGTTAAGAATACTGATATTCAGTGACATGTTTGTTCAAAATCCAGAAATGTTCTGGTGGTCTGATGATGACAGAATGGAATGATTGTTTAATATTAATATGTATAAGTTGGCTAATTTTGTCTCTAAAGCTTAGATAAAGTGTCAGGATGGGTTATTTGTTGAACATTAATTGTAATTTATGTTGCTACTCTGGTTTCTGGTCTGTTTTGCTTAATAATGGTGTCCCATAAGCCTGTTTGGGCTGGGCACAAAATAATAAAAAATCATTCATTCATTAATTTATTTATTATATTAAATATTCAAATATTAACCATTATTGACTTTCACTTCAGTACGTTTAGTCAATAATGTTAGGAAAACAATTTTTGGGGGTCTCTAAAACTCAAAGATTTAAGTTCATCTAAAGAGGAAAAGTAAATTACTTCAACAAAGGATTAGTCGTTGGTAAAACTTTTTAAAACTTAAGAGCTGGGTTCAAAACTCAAAACTCAATTGCAGTAATTTGCCCTGAAATTTTGAGCTTTCTCAATTTTCTTTTGTTTTTACAGTGTTGTTCTGGTGTGAGGCTCAGAGTTTTCCTCCGTAGAGATGTCTGTCTTCCCTCCAGTATAATGGAACTAGATCGCGCTCATCTTGTGGTGCTCAAAGCACCAAAATACATTTGAAAACTCGACAGCAATGTCTCTTTCCATGAATCATGGAACTACTTTCTTTCTGTGGTAGAATCTACCGGAACTACTTCGTTTCTATTAGAAAGAAAGTAGTTCCTTCATGAAACTGCTCACAATAAGCTCTGTGGATTATCTTAAGAAATTGGGTCATGATTTCTGGAAAGAGACATATTTTTTTGGCGCTTTAAGCACCACAAGACTAGCGCCATCTCGTCCCATTATATTGGAGAGAAGGCCAAAATTTTTTCTACCGTAACGACTTCCTTTTCTACTAGAACTAGAGCAGGAGTGCCATTTACTCCCAATATATTAGAAAGAAGGCAAACATCTCTACAGCTGATGTCTCCAAAACTCTGCAGCTCACATCAAAACTATCTAGATGGATAAACAGCACTACAGGCCAGAGGAAAAATATGTATTTTTGATTTTTAGGTGAACTGTCCCTTTAAGATGCTACGCCTTCTGGTGTCTGATTGAAGAAAACAGCTCCACAAACAACTCTGACACTCGTGAGGCTGCAGACGTCACCATGAGTCTTTGCAGTTTGTCTGTGCAGTTCAGTTTGGCTCGTCAGTTAGTTAAAAAAAAAACACCCACAATTCACCAATAAACAGCCAGTCAATAAACACTTAACTACTGCATTGTTCAGGGAACAGAGGAATGTCTTCAAGTGGTTCCGCTGGGAATAAATTCTGGCTCCAGTATGGGGGATGTCTATGCTGTCACAGCACAATGAAATGATTAATGGCTAAGATTATTACTTACACATATCCACAGTGTCTTTGTTACTTTTTCACACAGCAAAGGATCGTGAGATAATCCCACAGAGCCAGTAAAACTAAATGAAAGGACTGGGTCACACCACCATCCACGACTAAATAAGAAACAACTAAATTCAAAGTTAACGTTCACAGTTTTAAACTAAAAAAAAAATCAGCCGAAGTGCTTCTTAAAGCTGCTACAAGCAACTCTGCTGATTGTTGAGTCTCATTCCCAGGTCCTAAAAATGCCAATGCAACCCAAAGCATCTGCATTTGACCTGAGAATGAGATTCAACAATCAGATGTCTTTCTCCAGAGCTGCTTATAGCAGCTTTAAAATCTGTGTAGGAGTAGTTTGATTAGATTTTACTGACAGTGACCTATCAGCACAAGGAAACAACCCCCACAACTGCAAGTGTTGCTAAATCCTGATCGATGTACCGTAGAGTCTAAGAGTGGACCCATTCGGACAGAATTACCATTACAGGGGGAGATGGGGAAATGAAACGTTCACTCTGCTCCTCGCTAATTTAACTAATTTCTATTAACGAGGCCAGCAGACATTTAGCAGGATAAAGACAAAAGAAAAAGACAAACGCCTCCCCAGGGGGGTGTGGAAGGACAGACGTGAGGCATAAATATTGTATGAGATGAGAGTCAAATATTGTACTCCATGTTGGGGTCATAACTCAGTCAGACCTTAAGACACATGACACATACACATATATATTCATTCAGTGTGACTTAGACTTCCTGAGGATGTCACTATCTCTGATGTCCATCGTAAGTCA
This sequence comes from Lutjanus argentimaculatus, assembly GCA_034769285.1. NCBI lineage: Eukaryota > Metazoa > Chordata > Actinopteri > Lutjaniformes > Lutjanidae > Lutjanus > Lutjanus argentimaculatus. The sequence continues at coordinate 711,656 of JAWZSL010000008.1, read as the reverse complement.
ATCTCCGTAAAGCCACGTAGAATTCAGAGCGAAAAGATGCTTCAGAACTTGCCTGAGAATTAAAATGTTGTTTTTTTTTTTGCTTTTTTTTTTGTGGCATTTTTGCCACTCGATAGCACAGCCGAAGATATGACAGGGAAACAGGGCAGAGAGAGAGAGGGGACGACACGCAGCAAAGGGCCGAAGGCGGAAGCCGAACCAGCGGCCGCTGCAGAGGACCAACAGCCCCCACACATGGGCCGGACGCTCTACCAACTGAGCTAAACGTCCGCCGAATTAGAATGTTTTAAAGTTTTCTTCGGTATCAAAGCGATCCAGTGATAGTTGTGTGAACATCCACGGGGACGCTGCAGAGAGGAACTGCTACGTGCTAATTCGACATACTTTTCATGGTGCTGATTTGCCGTAATTCAAACAAACACAGGGTAAAATACGGTGTGAGAAAGAGATTTTTAATTTTGTTTGCCATTCAGTTTTGAAATGGTAGCCCACGTCAACTTTCTTTTGGACATTTCAACTGTTTTTTCTAGAAATTTCAAATTTCTTCTTAACATTTCGACTTTTTTCTCAACATTTCAACTGTCTTCCCCCACTTTGACTTCATTCTTCACCTTACGACTTTATTCTCAACATTAATTTTATTCTTCTCATTTCGACTTTAATCTCAAAATTCTGACTTCATTTTCGACATTTCGAATTTTTCCCTCAACATTTCAACTTTATTCTCAACATTTTGACTTTATTGTCCACGTTTCAACTTTATTTCAAAAATTTAGATTTTATTCTCAACATTTCGACTTTATTCTTAATATTTCAACTTTCTTCCCAACCTTTTGACATTATTCTCAAAATTTATTTTATTCTTCACATTTTGACTTTATTCTCAACATTATGACTTTCCAACATTTCAACTTTCTTCCCAACATTTTGACTTCTTTCTCTACATTTCCACTTTATTCTCAACATTCTTCCTGTATGACTGGCCCTAATACTCTTCCGTAGGACCAGTGTTGTTCCCATACACACCTTATTAAATGGCCTGGGTGTTGCTCCAACATGTCCTTCCCACATACCTTTCTCAAAAGAATATATTTTACACACCACAGACCTTGTTGTGAATTACATTGTAATAGGTAAACTATGAGTCACATGGATAAAATATTCAGTCAGGGATGCTTGATATGGTAAAAAAAAAAAAAAAAATCATACTGCATTTATCTTGACAGATACTGTGATTACGATATGATTCATGAACAGAAGGAATGATCATTTTTGCACCACAATTTTTTATTTTCAGTGAAAAAATGATTAAAATCATGATAAGGTGACATTTGTTGGGGTCTGCACCAACCAAACATATTTTCTTACATCTGGAGAACAAGATTTGTAGTCCTGGGCATCTCTGCAGCACCACAGTACTTCATTGTAATGCTGGTTTGTCACACATTTTTTCTTTGTCATAAAATTACAGCTCCTGCTATTTGGATATTGCACTTGGCCATATCGCCATTTTGATAATATTCTGATAAATGTTTCAGCTCTAATTCAGTCACAGTCATTTTAAACCATTTATGGATTAAAATGCTGCATGTGAATTTATTAAATTGAAATTTTTTTTTAAATCTATATTTGTCTTGGCAGATCCAAACTGAATTACATACCTGAAAAGGCATTTTATTAGACTGAAGGAAGAAAACTATTCCAATCCAATAGTGCCAGCCCTGTGATTGATGCTCTTATAATGGAGAGAGAGAGTGAGAACAGATGATGCAATTAAAAGGGAGACAGTCAAACCCCCCAACAAATAAAAACCATGTGTAAATCAGTGTGATGAAAATACTTGTTTGTTTCGTGTATTGATGTGAGGAAGTCTCGCTCTCCTCATCACTCCGCTCGTCTCCAGAGGCTTCAGTGACTCATGTTTCATGTATGTCATGATTCATATGACACATGGCACCAACTTTTCCACCTCAACTATGTTCATTAGAAACAGGTGGATGGAAAAGCACTTTGTCATTTTTAGCTCAGCGCACTGGATGTGGCAGCTTCTTGACAGAGTTTGCCAGACAGCTTAAGGGGATCCTGAAGTGATTTAGTGCTGTACTTCCAGAAATCTGGGGGACTTACAAGAGACAGATTTTAGGAAAAGAGAATCTTTAAAAATCTACACAGCACAGACAAAGGTACGGAAGCCTTTAGAGGCAAAGAAAAAGTTTCTGTAGTTCTTTTCCCTTTTATCAGATTAATATCCTTCTTGTTAAATTAGCCCTTATGTACATTTTGAACCATATATGAAATGAAATAGATTTTTTTCTGCACAGGTTTGCAGATTGTTTTGTCAGTATTATAGAGCTGTGGTACCATGATGGATTTATTCAAACTGCATATTTGATGTATGCTGTGAATTTTATGTGTGTTCAAGCTAGGGTTGCAAACTGTAAGCTCCTTTCTTAATCAATCATTGGTAGAATTAACCATCAATTAATCGATCAATCATACTTACAAAATCTTAAAAATGCAGTTACCAAACAACCCCTCAATCAAAGTTTTATTTCCATGGCAACATGTTGCACGTTCTCTGACAGCGTTAGATTCACCCTTAGAAATAAAGGTGCTAACTAGAACCGTATAGCGTTCCTCAGCTTGTCCCCATAGGAGAACCATTTTTGATTCTTGTTAGAACGTTTTATAAAAGTTCACTTGGAACCCTTTCAAAGAGTTCTGCCTTGAACCCAACATAAAGGGTTATATCTGGAACCATCTGTGAAAGATTTCACCTTGAACCCCCTGTGAGAGGCTCAACAGAGAACCCTTTTATGGCGAAATGGTTTCTCCTAGAACCCTCTCTGGAGGTTCTATCCAGACCCTTTCTACATTTCTAAGGGTGCTAACAAGAATCCAACCAGGAGGTTCAACTGAGAACCCTTTTATATTCCAAGGGTTTTATCTGGAACACATTCAGGAGGTTCTACCGAGAACCTTTGTATATTCCAAGGGTTTTAGTATCAAGTATCAACCCAGGGGGTTCCTCAGAAGCAAATTGTTCTGGATAGAACCCTTACTTCTAAGAGTGTAGCCTATGAAACATATAAAGAGCTACATATTCCAGATGTTTATTTGATAGAAGACTGATTAAATTTTACATGAATGATTAAATTCTTAACAACAGATTAATCAACCATCGATTAATTGTTATCATCCCTAGTTCAAACAAAATGTTTTTTTATGATAATTGTGCATTATGAACTTCTATTATTTATTTTTTCTGCCTATGGTAGCATGATTACTTAATTAATTACTTAACTGAATTAAGTAACTGTGTAGCCTGACCTGATTGGTCTAGATATTTTTCAGTTTTTTCTATGAATGATGTCATGCTGTAGTGTGACCTGATTGGTCCATGTGGATTACTCCTACTATTCGAACGGTCTCTCCTTGTGTTTTGTAAAGTTAACATGATGAAGGTCATTGAACCGAAACGCTGTTAATAAATCTTGGTGTAAGTGCAGCGTGAGGGAGTCTTTTTACTTTTCCCTTTTATCATATAAAACAGAGTTCTGTGTAACAAGCGATCCGCCATGTTGAATGTTCTGAACGTGACGTTGTCAACAACATGCAGTTTGACTGGTCAGATGTGTTCATGTCAGAAGTGATGATGTGAAAGTTTGCGCTGACTGGAATTACAGGTTTGAATTACAGGTCCTGTTTTTTTTTGTCAGGGTCATTTGTCAATGTGTTTGTTGTTGTAGTACTAACTTTGTCCACAAGAGGGTGAAGTGCACCACTACCCTATCATTTACATAGCCAAAAAAAGACATGACGGTAATGTTACATAATTTACTAAAACAAGATATATTCACTTTGTGTTTAGAGTGCATGGACAAAGTAAAACTCACCTAAAAGAAAACATGAATGCTTTTAATTCTATTTAGAACACGGAGTGGTGCTGCACTTCAGCCTCTTGTGGACGAAACTGGTATTACAACAACAAACCCTTGAAAAATTGATCCCGACCAACAAAAAAATAAATAAATAAATAAAAATAAATCACCTGCCAAAACATATTTTTCACCTGTTTCACAGATAATGAAAAAAAATAATAAAGGAACTTGGGGTCTTTGCTCACCAGATACGTTTTTGACTATATCCTGTCAATGCAAGCTTTCACAACAAATACAGAACTTTGCTGACCAACAGTGCAGTGTTCATTTTTTCAGACCAGGTTCAATTTTTCACTTCTGACACGAAGACATGGGGTCAATCAGCTCCCTGAAAAGACTCTCCTGCCTCTTGAAGCTTGGTGCCAACTGTTGCATAAGTGCTGAAATATGCTGTGAAGCGGCTGTGGGAGTCTTCCTGTCTTTCTCAATACTGGGTGTACCCTGATAAATATTTTTTCTTTTTTTTATGAAGTAAACGATGCACTAGTCATCACCACTTGAAATGATAACATCTTTTTTTCTTTTTTAAGTAGCTGAATGATTTATTCACAAAATCACATCGCTCTTAATGTTCATGGTCTGATGCATCGAAATTTTGCCTCCGCATTTGAAATTTCTTCAATTTGTATCACTGTTAGTGTGTGAAGGCCTTTTTTCTCTCTTTTTCTTTACAGTAGACTGTATTTTTTATTTTCACTTTATTATCATCATCATCATTATTTATTTATTTTTTAGCTATTTTTTTCACTTAGTATTTTAGAATCATTGGTGGGGTGTCCCGATCCGATATTGATATCGGATATCGGTCCAATATCAGCCAAAAAACGAGTATCGGATTTTATCGGACTGCATCTAAAATCTCTGATATAAGCGCTCCAATGAGCAGTCCATTTTCCGCTCCAGCACTTCTATCCATAGGTGACTCTGGTTCACACTCCAACACAGTAGGTGGCAGTAATGCACCTTAACGTTGGTGCCGTCCGCCACAAATGCCAAAGAAGAGGAGCACCGGATCCAGCCAATAGAACGTCTCTGATCCAGCATGCAGAGCCCACGTGATCCACAACAACAACGTGTGTGCGCTACTGTAGGAGAAGTGATGTCGGCCGTGTGGCAATATTTTACCGTAAACTCGGACAAAGACGTTGCAGCTGAGTGCAACACTTGTCATGCACAAGTTTCCTGTGGTGGCACAGAACCGGAAAAGTTTAATACGACCAACCTCATTGCGCATTTGAAGCAGCATCACAAAAAACAGCATGAGGATTTTCGCAAGACCACCGAGGCGAAGAAACAACAAACCTCTGGCTCCCTCAAACAACCAACGCTGGCCGAAACATTTGCAAAGCGTGACAAACTCCCACGGGACGGCAAAAAGGCACTGGCTATAACAGAAAAGATAGCCCAGTTTATTGTGCTCGATGACCAGCCCCTGTCGGTGGTGAGTAATGTCAGGTTTAAACGCTTAATTGAGCACCTCGAGCCTCGGGTAGTCAGCAGTTTAGTTAACTGACTGATTATTATTTGTTTTCTGCTCTTGTTATTAGAGTGATATGTTTATTTTGTTTACACTCTATTTTTTTTAGTGAAGACTAAGAGCAATGATCACATTGTCTTGGGCACAGTCAGTGAAACTGGAGCTGTGAACTCTTAACTTTGAGCAGTTGGACAGCGGACAATATTGTGTTGTTGTTTTTGTTGTTTTTGTTGTTTTTGTCCCCGCCCTCAGTTGTTCCCACCATATACTGACAGTAAAAAATAACTGAAGTGAAATTGAATTGTTTGCACTTTAAAAGTATAATTTGTTTTTATTGGATTTATTTAGGTTATTTTTCGGGGTCTTCTAATTTATGTTTTATTTATTTTATTCAATTGTAGAATACTGTAGAAATTATGTTGAAGGTTAAAATTTATGTTACCAATTGGTTAATAATAAATGGGTCAGTTTTTCTCATACCTACTGTTGCTGACTATTGTTCTCTGTTTGAGTAACATCACTTGATCAAGCCTTTTCTAACATTCCACACTACAAAATAAGTAATAAAAGTATGTATGATTCGTGCTGATATCGTATCGGATCAATATCGGTATCGGCCTATACTCAAGGCTGCAATATCGGTATCGTATCGGAAGTGAAAAAGTCGTATTGGGACATCCCTAATCATTATTACAACTTTCTATCTTAGTTTCCTTTGATCTTTTATCTTATATTTAGTTTTATTATCATTAGTATTATTATTACTATTGTTAGCATTATTATTATCACAATCATCATTATAATTATTATATATTGTTCTGCGGATGACTTGAAACTTTCAAAACACAAAACTGTGGGAAAAAGAAAGATTATCCTGGCAAAACCTTATTTTAAGTCCTAAACACAGGAGAGGGGGAAAATTGGATTAAACATAGAAAATGGGTCACCAGAATTTTTTTTTTAAGTTTCTCTCTCTGGGCTTCCATACCAAGATATCCTGACCTGTAGTCCCAAGTACAGCTCAAGATCCAAAAACACTGGATCCTCCAGACTCACTAAACAGCATCTATTCAGCCTCTATGACTGGTCTACGTCCACATCCTTCCAACTTGTTTTCTGTTAAAACATTTGTATTCACCCAGCCCAGGCTGAGATGACCCTGTTGACATCATCTCTCGGACTAATAAAAGCTCCTCCAGAGCCCCAGAGAACATTAGACAACTGTTTTTTAAAAGCTAAGTCGCCTAAATGTTCAATCCCTGCCTCGCTGTTTACCTGTTGTTCTACCTGTCTGGCTTATCTGAGCACTTGCCTGCTGTAATCCTGCCTCAATGACCGAGTGAACCGCCTTTAAACACAATCTGCTGTGTCCTGAAGTGAGCTTTTGGATCCAGTTACCTGCACACTGATACTGGAACCCACACAGCCAATGTGATTTGATTTCAGCAACAATAGGTCGACCTAACACGTGCAAAATGCATAAGAAGTTTGATTTCAGCCGTTCACAGCTGAGTGAGGGAGGGATCAGATTTACCAACAGACATCCCTGTGCTTATGAGACCCACCGCTGGGAGGAGAGAAATTAACTTGTGACCATTACTGAATATTGCAACCGCTAGATTAATTAACATAATTGCTGTTGTTAGTACTGTAATTTCTTTTGGGGGTGATTCTGCAGGGTGAATTATGCATGACTGCAATTATGCAATCATGTATTTCACTGTACTGTAACAGTCACAATAAAACTACTTCCACATGTGACGGGGGAAGTGGTTATGGTTCATTGATGGACCACAGTGAGTCGATGCAAATCTGTGGGATATACATGGAGCAATGGTCATGATGTAAGCAGCAGGAAAACAACAGCTGCACTATTTGGACGAGCTTTCAGACTGTTGAGTATGAGTGGAGTAAAGAATATAATACTCATTCCTGAGAATTGGGACAAAACTGTATTTTCAGAGGGTATTCAATTGACCCTTCGCTAAACTCCGCCTCCAAACAGTACCTGCCCAGTCATAGGTTATCAGCTATAACTAGTGCTGTCAAGATTTCCATTTTGCCACATGTTGAAGGTGTGCAGGAGGCTCTGAGGAGAGTGATACTCAGCCTTTCATGAGTCTGGACAGTGGCATCTTTTTTTGAAGTCCGCTGCACTAATGAAGTCCCTGTGCTTCCTTTTCCAACGTTAATGAGTGTATTTCTGCCATCAATCATGTAAATACACCTGCCATATTTCACCATCCGACTGATGTATGCTAAGATGTAACCTAGCTTTAGCCTTGTTTAGCATTGACGTTATATCATGTACACAGCTGTTTGGTAACTTTACATAAACACTTTCACAGGTTTCTTGATTTAAAACGTGTCAGATAGAAACATTAAAACGTCAGCTGGAGACTTCTCAGCTGACTCAAGTTGAGTTAGCATTAGCTTACATCAGCCAGCTACACTTACGAAATCAGCATGTGAGTCATTATTTTAGCCGACAGAATCCACCGCCATCAGCTAGAGATGAGAAGCTGCTTTTGTTTACTTCTCTAACGGCTAAATACCAGGCACGGCTGCGCTGCGTTACGGCTGCGCCATGTCAGCCGGAGCTCATCCTAGCCATTCTACACAATGCAGCGCCTCAGTGCATCCCAGAAGCGGCTCTCTGCTCCGCTTCAAATACGCACCGAGTCTATTTTTGACGGACGCTGCGTCAGTTAACACAGAGCAGATCGAACAGGCAGGAAATCAGACACAGAAAAGGTGGGGAGAATCCAGTTCATTTTCAAAATAAAAGACCCTGTGCAGACTCACGATCATAAAGACAGACAGAAAAGAAGCTATTTAATCACGTAGCCTGCTTATCCATTGTAGAAGCACAAAGAGCAAGGAAAGAGGATAATGAGATGGGCAAAACGGTCCGCTGCTGAAATGCTTCTGAAACACTGCTGGTGGGGCTTACAGCCGTGTGGAGGACGGATCAGAACTGTGGCGCAGACGTGCCGTGCTCGGTGGAATCAACCAGTAAGGAATCACAGTTTTAACAGTTACTCCCAATTTCAATGTTAAATCTGCCACTGTTATCAGCGTAAACTGCATAAATGCAGTGCGAGAATGGAAAGCTTGACATACTTAGCAACAGTAACTAAGGAGGACGGTACTTAGTGAAGGGTCAGTTATGTTGGAAAATATTTTTCAAAAGATCAAACTCTCGGCTATTAAACCTCGCAACTGGCCAACCTCTGAGTGATTACATTTTTTATTAAACTTACATAACAGGTTGATGTCTTACAGAGTTGACAAAATGTTACATTTCTTAATGTCACAGCATAGTCGTAATGAGCAGCCATTTTATTTTTTTTTTAAAGTTGCTTCAGAGTTCTCTTAATGCTAATTAATTTGTCGAAAAATAAAAAGTTTACCGTGCTTGAGCAGTATTCCCGCCTTTTTTAAACCAGGAAGTGAAACAGGGGTCCTTAGGGCATAGCTAACACATTTTATGCCCGATTAAATAATGTTTTTGTAAAATAAATAAATAAAAATTAAATAAAAATTAAAATAAATCTGAGACACAACTTTAAAGAGCTAAAGTTGTGAAAAAATAAAATCAAACCAAAACTTTTCATAAATTACAAATATAAATCCTTAAAACATATATTTTCTCCCCCAAAAAAGGATTAGCATATTAATGAGATGAAGCCATGCTATCAATGCCTCCATGATGATGCCGCCTTACACCTGACTAACCACATGACTAAACCATAAAGACAACGCCAGCACTGAAGATTCCACTCAGGCACCATACAGATTAGAACATGACACTGATACTGTCACATCACGGTCTTCGGATTACACACCCAAAAGTGATCTATGGTTAAACCACAACAGAAGCCCGCTCTGTTTTGGAAAGATGGCATAAATTCATACCGGAGAACATTGACTCCTTTGTGACGAGATACTCCAATAAGAACAACATGAGCCCTGTACAACTACCAGCATGTCCGCCTGTACTTGCACGCAAAGACACACTTGCCAACATACATAGCCAACGGCTGGAGCAGTGCTGGAGTACTGGATTTGGCTGTGCTTGCATCACAGCACAGGGAGAACTCCTTTGAAATCACACCGCGGTTTTTGGCTTCTCAGGTTGAATGCTTCTCATTCAGCCGATTAATTGCTATATATGAAACACTGCGAGGATGCAAACGTCTACAAAACTGTTGCATTTTCTGCATAAGTAAAGACAATCAGCTGGCAGCTCCCTCAGCATTGAATCATCTGTTTGTTTTGTTCCACTTGTATGTCTTCCTTCCCTCCACATGTTTCCTGTTCGCTGTAGTGATGCACTGTGTTGTAACATGAGATGTACATTTTCCAGCAGAGCGAACATAATCTGCAACAAATGCATATGTATTATTTAAAACAAACGGGACACGCCTAATGACGACATTTCATTGCATCATCTATTGTTAAGATCGACCAGTATAAAAAAGCCTGCATGATGCATTATGGGTCTCACACATAAAAAGTAGTCCCCCGGTGGTGTCAGCTTCAGTAAGTGCACATTAAACGGACCGGGCTTCAGCCAGAAAGCTCATTAGAGGACGAGATGTGGAGCAAGAGGCTGATGGGAGCTCACATTTGGACTGAGGGTCACATTTAATTGTTAAGTGCCAAGAAGTCAGTAAAATCTTCAGAAATCACTGTGGATACTCGCGCTGATTATAATAATAGTGGTTACATGTTTCATAATGAGATGTTTCTGAGATGGCACTCCTGGTAATATACTGCACTGCCTGTTCTGCAGCTGTTTTAACTTAGTTGATGATGAACTGTCATACAAATAAATTGTGATTAATGATAGAACTGTTCATTTATGCTACTGCGCTAATATTTCTGTTTGCCTTTCAGGCTTTGAAAACTAAGGCTGCAACTAATGAAATGATTACTTACATCATAGATTAATATGCTAATTATTTTCACAATTAATCTATTAATCATTTAGTCTACAAAATGTCAAAAAAAAAAAAAATTGTAGGAAATGCTCATTACAATTTCCCAGAGCCCCAACGGATGTCTTCAAATTGCTTCTTTTGATCAACCAAACAGTCCAAAAACCAAAGACTCTTTATTTACTGTCATAAATGAAGAAGACATGCAGCAGATCCTCACATTTGAAATGACTAAAACAATTAATTGATAATCAAAATGGTTGGCAACAAGTTTTATAATTTGACTAATCAAGTAATTGATGTCTACATTCAATAAAAAATGTAATCACCAGGTGGTTGGCCTGTTACAAGGTTTAATAGCCAAGAGTTTGATCTTTTAAAATAGATTTTCCAGCATAATCGAAAAGTAAAAATCAAAACCCCTCAAAATACAGATTTATCTGTATTCAATTTTAGTTCAATTTTAAGTAGACTACAGAGCATTCCACACAAAGTCCATCACTGGACATAAATTGTTCTGCGCAGAAATCTTGCGCACTGAGTCCGTTGTGCGTTCTTATTCCATTTGTTGCTAAACTTGACAACACGAGACAAAACGGAGCTGTCCAGCAGTCAGGACCAGTTTGTGATCCTAGCTCTCACTTCTAGGGTGGTTTCTCCGGGGTGAGCCTCCTCATGCTGGGGGGCCGAGCTGAAGAGAAAGGTGGACACCTCATCTGTCTGCAGCTCCTACAGGGCCTGACACTGCTGTCTCTGTGTCTCTAACTCCATCTCTCTAATTTCCTCCCCTGCCTCCCTCCCTCGACTCAGACAGAGGGAGAGACGGGCGGAAGTTTCGGAGTCGGTGGGTCAATGCGATTAACACAACGTGAGCTCGTTGGGGCTGGGCGATACGGCTTATAAATAGTATCGATACATAACCTGACATTTGTGTTTTCTTCCAAATACCATAAACTCTCCATAGCGATGATCTTATATAGAATGTGATGCATTGCTGATTAAACTACTCAGCAGCATATAAAGCAGGGCAGGGCGACAACGTGAAATGTCACGTTAATCTTGAACAAATACCTCTATTAGTACAGCGGTGTACCGCTGTAGTACCGGTGTATGACTAGTGGTGCTCATTAATACAATAAGATTTTTGATAATTAATCACCATAATGTGGATATAATGACCAAGTGTGTAAAAGCAAATGATAAAACAGCTAGAACAATTGATAAGATCATAAAATGACATTACTCAATTGTAATGCAGCCTTTAAAACGATATCTAGCCTCCTTTCACGATATCGATATAGTATCAATGTATTGCCCAGCCCTTGAAGTCATATTTATTTTTACATGTGCAATAATTTCAGAAAAATACAGACTTGTGCAAAGGCCTTCACTGTAGGTCACCTTTCAAACTAACAAACAACAGGCAACCAAGAGCTCCTGAGCTGATCCTGGTGATGCACCAACTATGACTGTGAAAATGGCTTCTGTGCAAAAGGTCTACTAAAAAGGCGATGGCCTGATTACATACTGAATGTGGTATTTTAAGGATGTATTTGAATGAGCACTGAATGTTCTTATTTTGATCTTTTTCAATCAAATGTCTGCGGGAATTAATGGGAAAAGGAATTTGACCAACAGGAGGCACTAGTTAACATACAGCAGGGTTTCCCCCAGTGCTTTATAGGCCTGGCGGGCCGCCAGGCTTTTCTTGCACCCCGCAAGGCTAAGCGTCACTTGTTTATTTATTTTAAACAGGTTTTTTTATGCACCAAAACAGTGATACCAAAGACGGTATACAGAGCTTTTAACCGCATCTGGTGATACGGTTGAAAGCGCAATGGCGACAGCTTATGGTCGATATGTGAACATATAGGGGGTGAGAGGTCAGGTGTATTTTCCATCATCTGAACGCCCAAAACCTCTACCTGTCTACACGCTAACAGTGTCATGTCGGAGGAGCACTGGAGGAGACGATGAGCCCACTCGTTCACCCCCAGGCCAAGGGGAGTGCATCCCCGGCGAGCCGACCGAGCCGCGGCTCGATGATGAGGCAGAGCCAGTGCGAGTTAGCACGGATGTTAGCACGTCGTCGGATGGTAAACATCGAACTAGCGGATTTAATCCAAAATGGTTAGCTGATCCTAAATTTAGCGGATGGCTCTACAAGACCGAGTATGGTAAGCATGAAGAGTTCTTTGAAAAGCCCAGACGGATTGCTTGCACTGATCCAACCTGCACCATGTGCAGCAAAAAGTAGAAGAGGTCACACAGCACCAGTGATGAGAATAACGGCATTACTAACGGCGTTATTTTTTTCAGTAACGGGTAATCTAACTAATTACTATTTCCATCGTTGCAACGCCGTTACCGTTACCGACAATTAAATGGGGCGCGTTATAAACTAAAGCTACTCATTGAAGCTCTTGTCATCCGACTTGTCTCTCAGCCACAGGAGCTGCACAGCTGTTTATTTTTTTCTTTGGTGAGGGAGGAGGGAGGGACGAGACAACCGCATAAGTGATGATGATTGGCTAAGGTAGAGTAAGCTTTCACGGTAAGCCAATCAGAGGCAGTGTTCAGTTTACACACAAACCACACACACACACTGCAGCCCCACACACCCAAACTAGCAGAGGTAACTGCAGCAATGGCGAGTCTGGAGGGAAAGTTGGCGTTTTCAAAGTGGAAGTACAGACACTACTTTATTCTCCTTGAGGTAAAAGGCAAGAACGACATGTGAAGTGTACATTATGTCCCGGAGCGAAGTGTCCACATCCGCTGTAAGCAACTCTAATCAATAAATATTAAAAGTTCTGTGTAAGTACCTGTCTAGCAGTCTCTCTATGCAACTGGCTTGTGAAACCTGCTTCGAAAAAAATCCAAATTCTTAGACATATTTAAACTTAAAAAAAAAAGATAACGCAGTAGTTACTTTCCCTGGTAACTAGTTACTTTTATAGTGGGGTAATTCAGTTACTAACTCAGTTACTTTTTGGGAGAAGTAACTAGTAACTATAACTAATTACTTTTTTAAAGTAACGTGCCCAACACTGCACAGCAGTACCTCTTCAGCCTCTGAGTTCCCTGGTTTTACCCCTTGGCCATGTTTGCACTTTTTTATTTATGTTAATTTATTTTACTTTTAAATGTGACCAGCAATGGCTTGTTTTAAGATTCACTAGGATTTAACTTAAGTGAAAACAATTGATATTATTTATTTTAATTGTATTTTTTTTGTGTTTGTTAAAACCGTATTTCAAGATTGTGCCTTTTTGTAAGACTCTACGTTTAAGTATTGTTAATAAATGGCTTTATAATAACACATAATAGTCATAATTTCAAAATTCCTGTCAACTTTTAACATTTTTTTTTTTTACAAAAACACGGTAGGCCGCCGGTGGGCTTCTCTACCACCAGGCTTAGCAAGTTTTCTGGGGGAAACCCTGTACAGTATATCATTCATTCTTTAGAACTGGAACCAAACCATATTCTGAGGGGTTTTTGATTTTTACTCTTCAATTATAATGAGAAAAATATCTTAAAAGATCAAACCCTTGGCTATTAGACCTTGTTATTGGCCAACCTCCTAAATTTATTAAATGTAAATGCTCAGAGTTCTCTTAATGCAAATCAAAACACACATTTTTAAACCATAATTCTTATTTAGACTTAGAAGGGCTACAGAGTCGACATGTTATGGTTGAGACACATCTGATGGCAATATTACTTAATTAATTTGCCTAAAACAGAAGGTTTACCAGTGCTTGAGCAGTATTCCTGCCTTTTTTAAACCAGGAAGTGAGACAGGCGTCCTTAGGGTATAGCTAACCCTTTTTATGGCTGATTAAATCAAGTTTTTGTAAAAATCTGACAGAGCTGATGGAAATTTGCAAATTTACAAATTTTAAAGGGCCAACATTTAAAAAATACTTTAAAACAAATGATTATAATAGCACATTTTTTACCTATGTTATCAGTAGGTATTGTTAGACCAAAACACTTCATGAGTGACATATATTTAATGTATAAAAAAATCCCTAAAGAATACATTTTAACCAAAACACTGGAATTAGAGTGTTGGTATTAACATTTATTTACTTATTATTTATTTAGATAGTTATTTTTGTAGGACAGTTCTCAAGATATATACACACACCACACACACATATATATATATATATACACTTTGTGCAGCACCTTGTATTTGTTAGGGATTTTTTTTTTTAACCTCTAATCAACCATGAGTCCTTCAATATTAGTTTCTGCCAATTGTGAGTCCAAACTGTTTATTTTCAAAAATATTTATTTACTGTTTTTTTGGGGGGCTGCAGCATTTATTTTCATTACTGATTACTGGTCAGTTATTTCCTCAAGTAATAATTTGGTCAATAAAACATACAAAAAATAGAAATAAAAATAAAAGTAATTTTTAAAAAGTGAAAAAAAATAAAAATAAAACAATACTCGTCACAATATTCTACTCTTCTTTTGATGTTTCCGGACAACAGTCCAAAAAGTCAAAATATCCAGTGTACTACAGACCATTCAAGACTCTGGAACCATCAAACGTTTGGCATCTTTGCTTGAAAAATGACTTAATGATTCATCTATCATAATGCCACTTAATTTTTTTTTTTCTTCAATCGACTATTTAATTAATCAACTGAGCGTTCCAGCTCTGCGTTCATTAGCACAGAGCACACTTGGCCAATGGTATGCCTGCATTCAGATTAATAAAGCAGTGAACTGTAGATACATCATATTTGATAGATGAGTAGTTCTTTAAGAAAATAACAGCTGCCAGCATTCTTATAATATTGTTATATTAGTATATTATCTGTCTATGTGTGTCACAGTGGAGCTGCTGAGGCAACAGCATGAACAAACTTCAACTGCGGAGCAGGGCCGGGAAATACATCGATATTATACAGATATTGTAGTATGAGACTAGATATCGTCTAAGATTTTAGATATTACTTACCAAACTATTGTAGCTGTTCTATTATTTGTCTTTACCCACTTATCGTATAGTTAATATTTTGTGAAAACACAGATAGTCATCCCTACAATATTGTCACAATATCGATATTTGAGATACTTGGTCAAAAAAAAAGTGGGATATTTGAATTTGTCCACATCTCTCAGTCATTAGACCATCATATGTGTCACTATTTGAACATTTACAGTATGATACTTAAGAGAAAATGTGACTGAGATATACAGCATATTGTATGTTGTGGATTAGTCTAAAAATAGATTGAAAAAGATCGTGAGGTATACAGTATCACCCAGCCCTACTGCAGAGATGATTATAGTCATGGACACTTAATCAACAGCAATAAGAAAACTGTTCAATTAAATTTTCAACAGTTTCTCTGAAAAGCATTACAAACCATCATGAAAGCATATAAAGAATACGGCCAGTTCATAAGCAGCCTGTCATATCCTTTGATAATGAAACATGCTACAAGTGACACGCAAGCAGCCAATCACATCGACACATGACACAACAACAGACAGAGCGCGGAGTGACAGAATGAGTGCAGACGGAAAGTCTTAATAAAAAGACAAGTCAGCTCGCCCATATTTTATGTCTATCACGGAGACATTTTTTCATTTAACCTTATTTATTTGTGTAAATTTATTTATTTGTGTTCTGATGCGAAAATTATTACCTGTGTGCCTTAATAAACAAAATAAAGAAATTCAAACCAAAGTGGTTAAATTTCAACCCTTTTTGCCCCCGGTCTTTATTAAAATATGTCATTCAATCAAATTAGCAATAATCATTAATATCGACTCATTTTATCATGATACATTTTTTCAGCTGGATCACAGACCATAGAAGCGGTCGACTGCGGTGGGTTTTTCAAAGGCTGGTGCTGACATTTAGAGAGCAGGGGGGGCTGATGTGTGGTATATAACGATATTTTAAAAAATCACATATGTTTCCATTATTCCATGCAAATTACAATATAATATACATGTTTTATTTAACCAGGAACATGTTGTTTTAGATGGGATTAATGATTAATGATATTTTATCATTTAATGAAATAGAAAAATACTTAGACTTGGATTTATGTCAATATGTCAGAAGCAACGTCATTCAACTGCATTATTCTTGGTCAAATGTTTATATGTATTTGCAAGAATCTGCAAAAAGATACTTATCAAGATACAGGGGTTAGCATTCAATATATTGCGATATGTGGCGACACTAAGCACTGCTACTTTTAATCGAATTTTAAGAAAATAGTCACAGTATAAAGTAAGGTTGTCAAAAGTGTTTAAGTATCAATACTTTATAAAACAATACTATTAACATTAACATAACTTTTTTTTTTCCAAAGTAAAAATTAAAAAAATAGCTTTTTTGTGTCCTTAGGACTTATTTTCCTCCTTTTGCCATGGTTTTGAAAGAGCTGAGAGAGAACACCACCATATAAAATCTGACTTTAAAAATGTTTCTTTTTTATGCAATCAAAAGATAGATAACGCTGCTGTTTAGACGTCAGGGGGCATAAACACAACACACAATGAACTGCTGCTGCAAATATTTGCATGCATCACAACATCGCGATACATCGTTTTTGAGAAACGATACAGCATCACAAACCATGATATCGCGATACTCAAGTGCATCAATATTTTCACCACCTTCTCAAAACTCACAAGGGGGAGCTCTGAGGTTCCGCGTTCCTCAGCAGCCACGCTGACAAAGCCTGCAGGTTTATCTGTACACATTTTTTGTGTGATACATTTAATTGTCTACCCGATTAGTCGGTCTATCACTACAAAATAGATTAAATAAATACAAGAACTCAAGAGCCTTAGGACATCTCTATGAATAATGTCGAGTTAAGCCGCGTTAAAGTTGACTATCTCTACAGGAAGCTCAATATATGGATGGTGGACAACCTGCTTTGTTATACTTAAAGGAGAAATCTGTAATATATTTAATGTAACAAATCATAAAATGACCATAATGTGTCATCAGAGATCAAGGAAATGTGTTGCGTTGAAATACTCGCTTCACTTGACATGAACGCTACAGCCGCAGCGTCCTCTGAAATTTCCATTCCAGGACTGGAAAAACTGTTTTGTATGCCGTTTCACTTTAACCAGAGTTCAAATTAATGCCGAATATTTGCTGAATTAATAAGCGTCTGTTTATGAGTTTTACGACATCATTGATTATCTTGTAGAAGGCGAGACGTTTATAACTGTTAAACTGAGCAAAATGTTAATGGAGTTTGGCAGGCAGGCACTAATCTCATCATCCAGGCTGTTATTTCCGGATAATGGGCTTGACTGTACACTGACAGGTAACTGACAGTTATAAACAGCTGATCAATTTACAGTGGAGGATTCGTCATCATTTGTTTTTGTCAGTTTGTGAGGTTGCGAGCATCCTGCGCTCCTAGGGAGCTCCTGCAGCCTGCCTGTCTCTGCCGTGTCTGGGGAGGAGCGAGCAGGAAACAGCTTGCTTCAACCATAGATCATATATTAAACAGGATTACAACCTATTTAATATACAGTTTATGGCTCCAACTGGCTATTTGGACTGTAGGACTGATTTTGTGCGTGCAGTTGCTACATATTGCTCCTTTAAGTGGCCCCAGTAGTCTGTTAGTGGCAACTTTCCCTACTCAGCTGCATTAAAGGCCCTGCACTATCTGTTATTTACTTACTCTGAATGCATCACTGCGCAGGTTGAAGTTGCTAGCAGTTATGTGAGGTCACCTAATTGCTATAAACAGTTGCCAAATTTGTCTTGTCCTAAATCAGTGACTAAATTAGGGGTTCTGCCTAAACAAGTGAAAAGAAAACAGAAGAGTGAGAAACATGCAGTCAAGCATGGCCTGAACATGCCCACGACATGCAACACGTGTAATCAGGCTAAATAAGTGAAAACACCTGTGTTCATCACGAGTGTGTAGAGCCTTTAATGTTCCCGCCCTCACACTACAGGCCCACATGTTCAAACTTGAACCATAGACGTGTAATAAATCATTGTCTACTGGGAAACATGACAAGTAATGAATTACATCTACTGAAGCACTCTTTAAGAGATGCATGGGTTGCAGACCCTTAGATTGGGCGGGTCATAAAAATGAACATATTAGATTAATGGAGGTTGGGTTGGGGGTGGGTGAAATCGTTAAATACTTATTACGTTCTCTAAAATGTGAACACATTTTATGCTTAATTTTTCGACAGGCAGACACTCCTGAACAGAGCGCCTGTTACAGGGTCCTGTCTCGCCACACTCACGTTTTAATGCCTTTCTTCAAGGGCTGCAATTAACTATTATTTTCATAGTCGATTAATTGGTCAATTATTTTCTCCATTAATCGATTAGTGGTTGTTTGTTTTAAAATGCCAGAAAATGGTGAAAAAATCAATTATTGTTTCCCAGAGCCTAAGACAATGTCCTCAAATGTCTTGTTTTACTCGCAACCCAAAGATATTCAGTTTACTGTCAGAGGGAAGTAAAGTAACCAGAAAATATTCATACTTAAGAATTTTGATATTTTTCTTAAAAAATGACTCGAACCGATTCATCGATTATCAAAATAATTGGGGAATAATTTACTATGTTTTTTTCTTGGTCATCTGTGTTGTGCGAACATCACATTCTCACACAGTCGAGAAAGTAAACGTGTGGGTCGGCCTATCGTTCGGCTTTAAAATCAGCGGCCCTGCTGAGCTTCTCTCTCCAGACAGCTGCAGCCGCTGTCCGGCGTAGCCTGTCCCGTGCGCTCCATCCACGTCATGAATTAAAGGTTTATTTCATTCAAACTAGAGTTGGTGATTGTTGGAACAGTGGAAAAATAAATCAATGTTCTGGTGGGTTTATTTATTTATTTATTGACGATGGTGATGAAGGAGTCTGGTGGCAGCAATTAAACAGCTGTTTCTGGTTAAATAAAACATGTCTTTCTCTCACTGTCGTGACCTGTTCCATAATGTTGTCAAACAATTATCATCTAAGCCTGTCAGTGACAAAAACAAGCACAAGTAAACAAGCAAGCGTCACCTGTCCTGTGTGCTCTGTGGTGCGCCCCGTGGCTGTGGCTCAAAGTGCACCAGCCGCGCTCCTCTTCTCTCCTTCTATCACTGTCAGTTTTGCGGTTTGCAGTGATTAACAGACTCGGTTTGTAAAGTTCACACCCTGCTGCGCTGTTGCATTGCTCTGTGTACATGTTGCAGCCTAAAGGCGGGCGCTGAAACTTTTTTTCCCCGACCAATCGTTTCACCTTCTCATCAGTTAACCACCGGCGCATGTTGTATACTTGCGTATAGTGCATTTTTGTTCTATCCTAGTGCATTCTTGTTCTAGCTGACAAGGGAAAAAAAAAAAAAAAAAAAGAAATGCTCGCATGGAAGAATGTCAGAGGCAGCCCCACAGTGAGAATTAAAGACAAGAACTGGTCTGGGTGGGAGGCGGGTGAATGATTTATGTGTACATGCAGTTTAGCGTGATGTCAGAGGGGAATATAAAGTTTCAAATTACAGCACATGTATATGATGAATATACATTATTTGCTCATTGTTACTAAATCAAATCTTGGTTTATGTATATGAATGGAAAAACAGGGATGAACAACATTGGATTGTTTCCTGTATCGGATATGCAGATATTTTCTCTAGATTTGATCCAAAACCAATTACAGTATTGGAAAATGCTTCGGATCAGGCTAAAATGCACTACTGAGTAGTGTTGCATTTATTTACTTCACTGCATATTTATTGTAATTTTTAATCATCTTATTTTGTCTCTATGTCCTTCTTCTACTACACATTTCACTGTAGCTTTTTTTTTTTTTTTTTTACATGCCCAGTGGCCCTCAATTTTGCAATTCCAGCCATGATTATGACGGCTCATCCTAAATGCTGCCATCAGCCTGTCACTGTTCCACACCAGGCCCCTGTCAAAAATATTTGCCACCGGGCCAAAAAAACTTTACTTGAGGAAACGCTGGTTACATAGGAACGTTCTGTTACCATATTTTTCCTCCCCAATATCAATCCTGATATCTGAACTTTGTGTATCAGCCAATAACGTACAGGGATCCGATACCAGTGCATTTAAAAAATATATACATTTTTAAAATTTTAATCACAGCTGTATACTACTAAACCCTGCACGATGTGATATGATTGATATAGCCTAATTGTTGCATGGCTTGGTTCAGGTTAAATCCTGTGTAAAACATTAAGAAATACACAATTGATACCACAGAACATGACTTCACCACGCTGGGGGGAAAAATACAGACTGCTGGGAAGTAGCAGAGTTCCATTTCTGTGTTAATAAATTATGTGGTATTGGAATGGTGCCTAGACTTGCGTATTTGCTGATACCGGTATGAGGCAGTGTCTAAGGCAGTTCCAAATTTACAATACCAGCATCGATATTGGAACATCCGACCAATAAAACTGAACTTAAATCAATACAGGATAATTAACAGAGAAATAGTATTACAGCGTCTTACAGGCCCAACTGTAACATAAACGCGACAAGTTTAACCTGCACTATACTCCTCAGTCAAACATTTTCGGATACCATTTTTCCCTCCCCGATACGACACTGAACTTATATTGGCCGATATTGAGCAGTGATCTGATACCAGTGCATGAAAAGATATATAGATATAACAGCCTTACACTACTAACCATGTATAGATGAGCTAGGCTGTGATCACTGTTGTATGTCCTGGCTCAGGTTAAACCTTTTGTAAAACATTAGCAACTTAGCCTGCATTTAGAGAATGAATACCATAGAGCAGCCATTCTAAAACTGAAGAATGCCACAAGCCCGATTTGAAATCTGAACATCCTCTGTCGCCCTACTAAACCTTAAAATACAACGCTGATCAACACGCAAGACTACTGCATAGATGCAGGATACATTCCGGTGTTAATATGACAGGTCGCTAATAGGTCACATAAATGAAAAATAAAATATTTTAAATCCCATGGCTTTGTTTTATTAGCTCTGATTACTTTTTAAAACAATAATGAAAATTATTTTAAAGTAATTTCAAACTTCAACTCAAACTGAAACTTGAAATTGAAAAGTTTTATTAGGCTATTTATTTTTCATGACCTCTCAAGGCCCACCTGCAAGGCCTTCATGCCCCACCAGTCCACACTTTGGGAATCACTGCCATTGATCATGACTTCACCATCCTGGGACAAAAAAACAAAACAAAAAACAAAATCGAGACGCTGCCCACGGCGATGTCTTACAGGCCAGACTAACGTAAACACAAAAAGTTTCATCTGTGCTATACTAGAGATGTTAATGATTTATCATTCCTTGAACTGTATTAACTGAAAATATATGTTCTTTGTACCGTTTCTCCAGAGCGTACAGTTTTTCCCACATTTTGCTTGTGGCAGCATCCTGTTTTGGGGTTAATAAATTCTGTAGTGTTGGACCATGCACAGACTCGTTGATTCTGACACGAGCATTTTAGGTTGTACCAGAGGCATTTTCTGACACTGGTATCAGCATTAGAACAGCTCTACTAATAAAACTGAACTTGATTGCATGTGATAATCTAATTAAAAATAGTGTGACTGTGTCTCACGGGCCAGAATGTGATATAAACACTACAAGTTTTATCTGCACTATACTCCTATAGATCAAACGTAGAGATGTTCCAGTACCACTTTTTCCTTCCTGATATCAGTTCCAATACTTCTGTATTCTGAGCACCAGTCAGATATGTGTTAAGATTTTTTTTTTTTTTTTTTTTTTTTAATATTTATTATTTACTACTAACTGTGTATGAATGAGGTATGGTTTCTGTCATTGTTGTTTGGTCTGGCTCAGATTAAAGCCTCTGTAAAAAAACAAATAAGTTCAAATAAAGAATGAATGCCTGAGAACATGACTTCGCCATCCTGGGGGGAAGAAAAAATACGGTAGAGAGGTTGTGGAGATGAATAAATTCCGTGGTACTTGATTGGTGCACAGACCTCCATTGCCCGCCACTACTGTATTTTCCCATAATGGTATGGTATCGGAACAACCTTACTAATAAAACTGAAACTGCACTTTAATCAATTACATGGGATGATTTACAGAGAAACAAGTGTCTTACCGCCTGCACGGTAACATAAAGTTGAATCTTCATAATATTAGGGATGTTAATGATTAATCATAAAGCGATTAATCGCTGTTTAGAATTGAACTGATTAAAAATGTATTAAATGATAATATATGTGTTTTGCACCATTTGTCTGGAGCTCACAGGTTTCCTCGTGGTTTGGTTCGGTCCGCCTTTTGGTCTAGAAATGGCAGAAACTGTGCCCCATTTGACGTCATTTTGTTTGGCCACGTAATATGAACAAATGCCATGTTGATTTATGATTCTGTATATTTAACTTGTCTGCGCATCATGAATTGTCATGTTTCATGTGACTTAGGGCTGAACGATTCTGAAAAAATATCTACTTGTGATTATTTTGACTGATGCTGATACAACTGCGATATGATTTGTGATATTAAAGGTAATGCTAATTTTTACATTATTATTCTTATTTTGATTGAAAAACATGTTAAAATGACTATGGTGTGATTTTTTTGTAGGAATATGTACCAAATGGACAGGACATCTCTGCCTCAACACATTCATTTATTTATTGAAACACATTTTGCCTTTAACAATATTGCACCTCCTGTTAAAATCGCAGAAAACCATATCGCGATTTTGATAAAATTTCGACTAACTGTGCAGCCCTAATGGAACTAACGTCTAGAATAAAGCTTAAACTGAGAAAATGACATGCATTTCTTGCATTAAACATTAATGATTAATTGATTATCAATTAACATGTTCAACTACTGGTTAAACAGCACAAAATTTGCAACCCTACACTACATCAAAAACATCTTGATCAACACATAGAACTCATCCCACCTCCTCCACTATGTGTGAACATTCAATACTGATGCTTTCCAGCTGCTTGCCCCGTGCCACAAACTGCTCCTGCGTGCACACAAATAACATTATTTTAAAAAAGCCTGCTGTGTGCAGCTTGCAGTAATATGCACAGTCTACTGTAGGCTGCACTGTTGCGAACACGAAGCCCGCTCTGTGAGTTGAAGATTTCCACACATAGAGGCTCCCACAAAACAGCAGCAAACAGGCAGACAGAGGGAACGACCTTAAATACCCTCAGCTCAGAACTGATGCTGCCTTCAGTAGCTCTTCGGAAACTCCCTTTCAGCATGACGTAAACATGGATTGTCACAGATTTGAGTGCTTCTGGATTGAAAATAAAAATGGCAGCATCAAAAGTACATTTTCAATGTATTTATGAATTTAAATTAATAATGAATAGAGATAAATAAATAATGCAGATGAACAAGAAAATGTTCATATATCAAAATATATCTTGGAAAAATATTAATCCTGACATATTTTTATATAATTTGACTTAATTATTATAAAACATGATTGACAGGTTATATTTTCAATGCCTCCCAATGATATCAGATTCTGGCCAATGAAAATGCTTTGTCTGTTTTACAAATAAATGCAAAAATATTTCTGTTGTTTTGTATTTTTTCAGCACAGAGGAAGACAATGTGCTTTAATGAATATCATACACATTACGTATAACAGCAGCTGCTGTCATAGTCTCACTGCTATCCGCATCTCCATACCCAGAAAATTTTAAGAAAAGCCTCCTACAGTCACCTTGCTGGATCATTTATGCATAAGTGCATTTTCTGACAGCCTTTGAAGGCATCATTCTGTGCTCATAACATGTCACCTATTATACTTCAGACCGACAGGACAGTTAATAATCATATGTAAATAGGACTGGCTGACTTTACACTCATAAACAAATCTTTTCCCTGGCCAGAGGAAGCATTAGAAAACAAGTCAGACTTGTGTTTGTGCAGAGTCACTGATATACTGAACTGTAATGTTCAGAAGTCCAACCTTTAAGGTCACTAATGCACTGTGAAAGGCTCGCTTATTATTTTGCATGCCAGATGTGTATCGAGCTCTTCAGTGAAAGTTCACGTTGCCAAAGCGAAAGCAAAGGTTACATCATAAAAATTAATTTCTCACATTGTATTTCAGGTCACCGGAGTGAAAGTGAAGCAGACCATGTCATACGAGCATTAACCACAAGCTGTTCGGACGCCTTCGGGTGTGAGGGACACGATAACTTGGGCCCATAAAGCAACTCCCGTAAGTCTTCATAAAGCTACGTCGGATACGTGCTTGTTTTTCTCCTGTACTGACAAAACCTCAAGCAAAATATGTATCAATTTAATCTCCTCTCGCTTTTTGTTCAAATTAACAGCCCATAGAAACAACTCGTGAGTATGCCTCTGAATTATTGCGGTGCGGTGTTCAATTCGGCTTTAATAAAATACACCAGAATATAATATAATTAAACTTTTTTTGATTAAATCTCCTTTCATACCTGCTGGCTTCTCGCGACCAAAATACAACATCGTGGGCGTAAGGGAGCAGTGTTAACCAATTATTAAAGTTTAAATATTACAGTAATAAAGTACTCACTGCTGGATAAATTGTACCCCGAATTGTCATACAGACCCATCTGATTCTGGAAAGGTCTAAGTCATGATCACCCAGGTGTGAAGAGTCTGCCGATTAGCAAGGCAGCACTGAATTGCAGAAATTTTGAATGCAGTTTGGCAAACACTCTTCCCTCCACATGACATAAATAACACATTGGTGGTCATGTTAAAAAGCGTGAAAATTGATATGAACATTTCGCTTTAGGAAGCGCAGTGTGCGGCCACCTCGCTGCTGTTAATGTCAAGCACCCAGTTTTTTTTTGGAGAGGCTGTCATTGGCTAGACATGTTGTCAAAAAATATCCCAAAAAAATGAAACATACCGCATATGCAAGACGAAGCTCGTATCCAAATGTTATTGGGAGTCCCAGTGCTTGTGCATTCCTCCTCAACTGGAACCAGTGTCGATCTCCGTCGGCTAAACTGAACGGGACACAGCGCCAGGGTTTAACCTGAAATGACCCGCATAGTGCAAATCAGGCGAGAGCTGCGCGTGTGTGTCTGCGTGTGTGCTGGATCTGTGCGGAGCTCTGAGCGGAGTACGGACGAGCGGCGACGAGACGCCGAAAACTTCAACATGGAGCCGAAAACAAAGCTTCAAAAGCGGCACGCTGACCAAACTGACAATTGTAGCGCGCCGACTGATCGCTACGGGGAATCAGAGAGCCGATTCACGGGCAGGAACCGAACAAAATAAGCCTCGCCCTTATTACAAACTCCAAGTTTTTTTTTTTCTCTCTCTTTTTTTTTTCGATGGCGGTTGGCTGTCTTTAGGCCTGGTACATGCCGACAGGGCAGGAAACATACTCCAACTTACTGTGTGTGTGTCTGTGTGTGTGTGTGTGTCTTCACAGAAAAGTAGGAAGAGGATTTGTACTTTATTATTATGATTATTATTATTGATATTATTATTACTGCTTAGCACACAGCTTTCATATTTACTTTTACTTTAACATGATTGTAATTGATTTAATCGTATTTTTTATGTAATTCACATTCTTTCACATGTAGGCCTTATTTTATTCATTATATATTTTTTTTTTTTTATTGGTTTAGTGTGTGCATGCAATGGCGTAGGTTTCGTTTTAGCATTGAGGGGTGGACGCACATTAAAGGGGCAGTTCACCCCAAAATCAAAAACACATTTTTCCTTTTACCTGATGGGTATTCCATCAGCATGGATAAAGGAAATGCCTGGTTTATTTTGAGAAGTCTGGTTAATTTAAGTGAGAGCTCTGCGGATCATAGGAATCCCTGCTCAGTAACCATGGTAACTTACAAAACTGAACTAGCCTGCTTCCTGACAGGTTAACTGTCGAGCTTGAATTAGCTGAGTGTCAGAGAATTTCCATCAAGTGGAAACAGAGCCCCAAAAGACAGATCCTCAAGTGTCTTCATCACTTGCGTCCATGCAGAAACACAAGTTTAAGTGTATTAAGTAGATTGTGGATTTGTGCTATTAACACAAGTTTCAAGCATGAATTTATGTCTTAACTTTAGTTTCAAAGAACATATTAATTTTTTTAAAAATTAAGACAATATGGAATTTTACTGCCTTCAAAAACTCAACAACACCCTTTTATTTACAAGCTTAACATTTATAGTTTCAGGAAAAAAAGTGTGCTAAAGTTGTTTTGAAGTTATTTATTCACTCACTTATTTTGTTCAAGCTGTGAGACAAAACCATTAAATAGGCCTGTCTATATACATATATACATAGATAGATATAATATAATAAACTAGATAGTGAATGCAAAGATGGCACCCAGTCAGCCCACTGAGAGCTGCTCGCCCATAAGACGCATATAACAAAAAAGTTTTCTAGGTTCCGGATTTACTTCGTGGTTATACAGCTCACTGAATATGTGCAGCAGTGTTTCCTCGTTCGGCCCCACCTGCAAGTTCCCGCTCGGCCCAAAGACTTTACATCGTCAGAGATTTTTAAAAAGCTTTTTTTTTTTTTGCCTTGAAGAAAGTTTTACAAACATAAACCTCCAAGAATCAAAAAATCATAATAGAGAGTTATAACTGACCATGTTTGCAGTTTGAGGTGTCCTGTCAACAGTTTTACAGACGTCTCTTTCATAATGTTGGCTTTATGGGAGAAAATACTTGATGGGTCGGTGGGGAATTGTCGCTGCAATGCTGCAAGCAGCCACTGGGGAAAAATGGACTGAAGGGGAAGTCAGTACAGACCCAGCCCATACCACCTGTTATGAATACAATACATCAGCTGTTCTCAACCACTGGGTCGTGGCCCACTGGTGGACCTCAGACAGGGGCGTCTCTAGAGTTTTTTGACTGGGGTGGCCCCAGTGGGGCACTGACTCATGTAACTAACATCACAGTATCATACACTCTCTTGCATTCCTGTGATTATTTATTTATTTTTTTATTTAAAGACTCCTAGAATCATCAACGACATTACACCACTAAAAATAGTTTTACTTGTATTTATAATTTTTATTGTTTTTATGTATGCACCCATTTGGTGTATGTTTTTTGTGAGCAGCGTAAAAGGAACAACATCTCATTATAAAACCCTGCACTGTAAAATGATGCATAAATTAAATGAACCTTGTAAAAAAAAAATGAAAGTAGGTAACATACAAAAGAAAACAATGCACATTCAAAAGTACTTGTCAAACAGTTGGTTCAGATTAAGGCCCCGCCTCTCACTGGTCATACAGAACTAGCTAATTTTGCTACAGAGTTCACAAAAACGGTGGTGGGGGGTTTCCAAACCCTCTAAGTTTGTCCAGGGGCATGCATTTGACTTTAAGAGGAGAAGAGACTGGATCTAGGAAAAAGCTGACCCCAGCAATTTAAACCCTGGTGATAAATAGGAAACACTGGGAAACTCCTGAAAACTTAGAGGACAACAGCTTTACAGAAATTGAATTATATAATAACATCAGCCAGATGCACGAGACAGATTTGAAAGTTAGGAACAAATTTGTTAATGATTATTGCATTACTCTGGGTTAGATGATTGCTCTCACTTCTTTTTTTTCACATGCAAATTTACACAAGAGCAACGGATGTAGAGAGTCACACCTACGAAGTTCAGACAAAAACATTCACACTATTTCAACTCGTACACTTGTCGTAACACGTGGCGGAGCTTCCTCTTTAAAGTTCTTGGATGATGACAGTATTTTCACAGCTGGAAGCAGAACTGTCACTGTACTGAGATGTTGTTCCTCTTTTCTGATTTATAGACAAAATAATGGCCAAATTCCACCAGTGAAGCATTTTCCATCCACTGAATTAGAACTCTCTATAGTTACACTCAAAACGTATGGGGTATATTGTTCTTTATTTTAAAATATATTTTAAAATTATAATCCTGCTGATTTTTACTAAATGTATCTGATTACACTTTTTATTTCTGTAACTATAATGGAATTATTACCTTTTTTTGTATTCTATTTACATAATCCTGTTACATGTAATCCATTACTCCACAAGCCTGCGCATATTAGGGTTAAAACCAGATTTACAAGGCACAGAAGATAAGTAATACTGGAATGAGGCAAACTGTACAGTTTAACAGAATATTTTATGTCCCCCATAGTGGACCATTTGACCTGAAGCAACATTGATCTCACAGGGACGGACGCCCAGAGCTCCTGCTTGATGTGTGTCCCCTGGGTAAAGGTATCCTGGCAGGGTGTCCCTTATCTCCCCGCATTGAAGGTGGCACCCATGGCACATACAGTAAGCACAATATAATGAGTATTGTGTGTGTAATAAAATGTTGTAGTCAAGTCCACCTAAACCAAAACCAATTCATGACCAAGACCGGTGTATCGAGACAGTCACAAGACCGAGACTTTGAGGGGTTGCGACCAACAACTGCCAACTGTCACATGTCTAGTTCTCACACCCAAGTGAGGCAGCGGTGCCGCAGCATGTAGTGTCTTGTAATTGTTTACTACAAACAGAAACAAAATGTTAGCTAGCTAGCTTTGCTATCATGACTTACACTTAGTTCACAAGTGTTTGATGTGGTCCATCCGTCTCAGCAAGTGCTGCATTGCAGAATTTACACACTACGTTGTACGCTGCCAGGAAGCTACAGCCTCTTCTCACGTCTCCTACACTGACTTTGTTGAAGTGTGTGTGAACAGTTAGGACGTTAAAGGTAGGGCTGAATGATTTTGAAGAAACATCGAATTGCAATCTTTTTTTTTTTTTGACTGACATTACTATTGCGATATGATTTGTGATATTAGAGGAAAAGATCATTTTTACATCACTGTTCTCTTTTTTATTGAAAAACATTAAAATGATAAAACAATATTAATTTAAAATGGTACTCTGACACATATTTCAGACCATATTGATTAACTGTTCAGTCTTAGTTAAAGGAATATTTCCCCCCTTTAATTTATTTATCCCGTTGCATAATTCTGGAAAATCAGCCGTAGAGATGCCTGCCATCTCTCCTATGTAATGGGACTAAAGGCACTTGGCCTGAGGGTTTTAAGCACCAAGAAAATGCATTTGAAAAATTCAAAACCAGCATCTCTTTCCATAAACCATGACCCAGTTACTCAAGATAATCCACACACCTTGTCGTGAGAAGTTTCAGGTAGGAACTACTTTCTTTCTGCAGTAGAATCTACCAGAACTACTTTCTTTTCGACTAGAAATAAAGTAGTTTCTACATGAAAACTGTGGATTATCTTGAGTGTTGGTCATGATTTTTGAGACACTGGTTTTGAATTTTTTTAAATGTATGTTTTTTGGTGCTTAAGCACCATAAGCCGAGTGCCATTTAGTCCCATTGTACTGGAGAGAAGGCAGACATCTCTGTGGCCGATATCTCCAAAACTCTGGCAGCTTTCACCAAAACTATCTAGACGGATAAATAGTACTACAGGTCAGGAGAACAGAATGTATTCTTGATTTTGGGGTGAACTGTCCCTTTAACAAACAAATCCAACAATGTATTGCATGCAATTTAGCGATATCCCCGCCGTTGTCGTCTTGATCAGTTTTGAAATAAAAGCTGAAGTTGGTCGAGACCGAGATGAGACTGAGTAAAAATATGGTTGATTTTGAGACGAGACTCAGACCATCTGTCTGACAGAGGGTTTAGAAGAGTTCCAGTGAGGCTGTCGTTTCTTGAAAATAACAAATTTAATGTCTTACATACATAAATGTCTCTAGCACATTGAGCTCTGTGAATGTTGCTTCAGCGACATAGTCATTAGCAAAGTAAGTGATTATGTAGTGGAATAAATCTGTATATGACCACTGACCCACTGTGATGTGTTTTGGGTTTCTCACATCAGATCAGTACTACAGGGCCAATATTAAAGCATTTATCTGGAATTGGCCATTTCCAGATAATGTAACAATAAATGTGAGGTATATTATTGTAAGATATAGAGGATGTAGAATGGTTATGGCTTTTACAGGCCATCAAAACTCAACATTTTGGTGCTGAAGAACTATCAGCCCATCAGTCATATATTCATTAACATTTAACACATTTTAATGACTGTTAAGGCAGAGCAGGAATAAAAATGAGATCAGGACATTTTAAGACTATCGCTGCGGGCTGCAGACCTCTGTGGTCACTTGTACGGTCACGGTGAGGCTGGAGCTGCCACAGCAGGCTGCTCATGCTGCACGTCTGAGAAAACAACCAGAACAATGGCATTTCCTCATTTGCAGTGATTTCACAAACACTAAGCTCATGTTTGCACTGTTTACTTTTTTTTCTAGAATGCACACTTACACGAAAACAACTGACATTTCTTATCTAATTTAACTAACTTAAAATGCACTGTTATTTATTTTTTTTAACATTTGTTCATTTTTGAAGAATTGGGATTAAACTGTGAGGGGTTTTGACATTTATTCTTCAATCATGCTGGAAGATATATTTTAAAAGATCAAACTCTTGGCTATTAAACCTTGTAATGGGCCAACTTCTTGTTGATGACATTTTTTATTAAATATCTTACAGAGTTGACAAAATGTTACATTTTTCCACTTCACAGTATAGTCATCATGAGGAGCCATTTTATTTTTTTTAAAGTTGCTCTTATAGCTAATCAAAATTTTTTGTTTTTTAAATTTTTATCACATTTTTAAACCATGATTCTTAAATACTTCCATGGATCCTGTAAAGTCTCATTTATACTTCATTCATGGCCACAGACACGTCAGTGTCACTGGCCACATACTTCCATGCATCCTTTATGTTGGCATGGATATTAAGCTATTAATAGTTTTAACATGACATCACGTCCGTGTGTGAACACCCCCTTGGAGGACAAAACAACGCTGTCTTCTGCTGCCCGCCAGCTTACGAACTGAACGGTCTCTGTTGTTTCGGATAGCTGTGGTGCGGTCGGATGCACTAATCGACAAGGAGAATCCCGTCCAACAAAGAAATCCCAGAAAGGAGTAGATTGTGGATTTGTGCTATTAAACATGCCTCTGTCCCCGTGGAGGACAAACAATGGCAGCTGTCAGAGTACACACGTGTTGACAGCAAACACTTGACCAAAGTTTGATTAGATTTACATCGTGGGATACTATGTTAACCTCACAAAATGATACTGCCTTGTCGTTACTGCCCTACAACACTGACCACAATGACCCTGAAACTAACTAACACCCATGGATTAATGTTAGATGGTTGACGTTAGTTAAGTACAACTCACAAATTTCTTATCCTTTGCCTCCCAAATGCATTATTGACCCATCCCGATCAAAAATACATATAACTATCTGTACTTTTGTATGTTTCTCCACAAGACAGATGTAAACGTCACCAAAGTGGAGCTCTGGCAGGGACTTTAGTGAGTCATATATGGCAGCGGGTGCTGTATGTGGATCACAAGTGCCCAAAACTTGTAGTTTGTTTTTCTTTAGTTGAGAGCTGTTCCAAATATTCATGGTTTGAAACAGAGGGAAATTTTAGCAGTTTGTGCTGCGTCTCTACAGAGAGTCCGGTGTGAATCGCCATGCTGGCCCATTGTTTTTGCCCTCCAGGTCACCGTGCATGTCACATGACTGAAAATCTGAAATATGAATATATCCGCTACAGGGCGCCGCTCAGAGTCAACCCTGAATAAGAAAAAAAGTCAGAAAGTTTCTGACAACAGCAAACATGGCGACGCCGGAGGAGGCTGTAATAACGTACCTCTTGAGAAAGAGACAAAAGCGGAGGCAGCATTGTAGACGGAGGTGGTCTGCGCGCCATTAAATACATCACGACATGTGGACAGAGAATTTTTTTCACTGCCTAGTGTCTCACTACGACACTGCCCCCACAACTACCCGTGGCGACTGCTCCGTTTGGTCTGTATCTGCAAGCTTTCAGAAAATGTGCGGAAGTACGGACAAAATGAATGTTGAGTATGTTTCCGTATACGAGTCTAGCGTAGAGCGTCGAGCATAAATGAGCTGTAAGTCATTAAAATGAGAAACTTTATCAAAATAATGAGTTAAAATCTCATAACAGTGATTTAGTGTCTCAAAATAATGAGAAACTTTCTCAGAATGACTTACGTACTGAGTCAATATCTTCAGATAGGGGAGACTGGGGACAACTGTAACATTTTTATATTTTCCTTCATAACTCACAGGCTACTTCAAATCCACCGGTCACCTTTTGAAATTAGAAACATATATATATGTGCACTAATTAATAATACAATTGATATACTTTCACCATTAAGGACAAGACTATATCATTAAATTCAATGCAAGAAGTCAGTATTACCACTAAAGCAAGCGCACTTAGTGCAACCAAATGGCCTGCAGTGACCCTGAAAATAAAATAGGGATATATAATTTGGTTTCAGTAGTTTTAGTCTTGGATTGCTGTCTTTGGGTTTACAGTTTACCCACCCGTGTTTTTTTTTTTTTTTTACCACTACAGTCTGGTCTCATTTAACACCACATACACTGAATGCAGGCCAACGACTGGTGATGTCGGGCCGTTTGTTGTGGGCTGGTCTGGGCCAATTGCCAGGGCCGTCTTTTTGTCCCAGTCCTCCCCTGCTCGTCACTCATCCAGCTCACCGTCCTCGATCTGTTCCCGCTTTTCGTCTGTGCTCCACTGACAGACGTAAAACACGCGGACAATACCTCGAAACAAAACTTTGCATGGAAAAGGGGAAATTCTACTGTCCTCTAGCCGCAGCAGTCAAACAAACAATGTCTCTTCACTTTCACCTCACACAGCTGCTCCCCATTGTCTCACTTAATCACTCTGACACGCCCCTTTCAAACTAACACCTGCTGTGGGACCAGGTAAGCCCACCCCCTAGCTTGGCCGCCATGCAGATCAGCCAATAGGGAGACAGCGTGCTGCAACAGACTCGGCCTTGGCAGAATTCAGAATCCCCTGTGTGCAGTAACAGAAACCACATCATTATTACCTGTTGTACTTTGTGATAGAGTTGTATATGATCAATTATTTTATGGGGCTTAATTTATGGCAACTCCACGTACTTAATAAATAAAGTAAATAAATAATAAAAGAAGCAAAGTACAACTTAAATATGCATCATTGAACTGAGCCAACACACAAACCACAAAGTAGTCTCAATAAAAAACAAATACTTGGTAGGATTTATTTCAGGGCTACTTTAAAGGTGCAATATGAGATATGTCCAGGTCATTCTAAACCAGCCACAAATGTGTAACACATGTTAAACTAGATCAGAAAAATTAAGAATATTAGTTCTGATTACTTTTTAAAAATTCATCATAATATTTTGGTCAACCTTTGCAGTACAGTAACAAGACAAAACAAGCCACACTTTGCATCAAATTAGACTAAAACTAAAAATAATGTGTTCATTATTAGACAGTATTTCGATCCCTTAATAGAGGCTGATTAGATTATACACATTATAACAGAACTGGACTGTAAACTAAAGTGAAACCACATCTGCTATTTGAGACACGCTTTCTTTGTCCGTTTGTTTCAACTAGCAGAGTAGCCAAGACAGATGTGTGATCAAATCTGCCAATATGCAGACACCCACAGACAAAATATTCATCTACTTCAATAATTTTGTCTTTTACTTGGTAGATCTGGTTCACATATTGTTTTTAAATGGGAAAGTGACAGACAGGTGGCTACATTTTAGTTTACAGTACAGATCTGTTGTAATGTGTCCCTATAATGACCCTCTAAATTAAGAGTCTAATACTGTCTAATAAAGAACATATTACTTGTCTAATTTGATACAAGGTACAGCTTGTTACATTTTATTTGTCTGTAAAATTAAATGTGAACAATATTTTATGGTAATTTTTTTATCCACTTTGAAACTGAAATTTAAAAATGCTATGCTGTGCAATATCAGGTGAATTTTTATTTTTTAATTTCAATGTGCAATATTCAGTACTTCAGTCAGGTGTATTATCATTCAGCGTGCACTATCATTATTTCTCTCAGGTGAATTTTGATTTCAGTGTGCAATATGAATATGAACATTCCCTCTGTGCAATGGTGTAAATTCAACTGCTGAGTTTCTTTATACTGTATATACTGTTCCTTTTTTTTGTCCCGTTTACATTGTTCCTCTTTTCATATTTCCTGTTTATAGTGTTTCTATTCTTATTTTTGTATTTCCTCTGCTTAAATTGTTCATATTTTCATATATTTCCTCTTGCTTACATGTTTATATGTTTTCCATCTTTTTTATTTTTGCTATCCACTTTAACTGTAAAATAATGTCTGACTAATACTTTATGGTTAACTTAAAAACATTTTTTTTTAAATTTATCTTTCATGACCTCTCAAGGCCCACCTTCAGACTAAATATTTATTATTGCTAACTTGACAGCAGAATGAGGACGATGGTGGATAAAACATTTGTTTAAAAGCTGTATCACAAAAAAATTTGAAATTTGTGACAGTGTATATGAATTTAACAGATTACATTTCCTGGCTATTTCAGAAGACATGAGGCTGTGATGGTACGCTCCATGGTGAACCTGTACTTAGCTGCCTGAGTGATATAAATACTCAGGCCAACAGCCCGATGACACTCCATCCTGTCCTCATCAGTGACCCAACATGACAGAATCATTTCCATTGTTGAGCTGAACCACAAAAAGGAGAGAAGACAAGTTTCACTTGTGCATCAGGACAAAAATATAACAAGTAAAATTATGTTTCAGCAGCGAGTATTTAAAGAAACCCCGTTCACACCTGTGAATCACTCAATTTGGTTTTATTTGCCAAATAAGTAAATACAAAGTGATGCATTTTCCATCTAAACCCATCTATCAAACCTGACTTTCAACTGGCACCTTTCACCAAACCACAATAATGACACTGCAAAGGGTGCTCCAAACAATTACACTAATTAGAAGAGCATCGATCACCAGTCACTCTACTCATTACATCAGCTCTAACATGCAGTAACAGAGTGAGCAGTCTTACCTTATAATGGTTTAAGAGAGACAAAAGGATCAATATCTGCCTTGTCAATGCTGCAAGTTCAAACCTGCCAATGTGTATGGACTAGCTTAGCATAATGACTGGAGGAAACAACTCGCCAAGCTCCTGAATAAAAAAGACACTTGACAACAACTCTAAGAGCCCTATTTATATACCATCTGTAATGTGGTCTGAAGTGCATGGTGCAAATTCATTTAGGGTATGTCCAAGTGGGTTGGAATATCTGACAGAGTTGACGTCGATATCATTTTATTTTTTAAAGTGTCTCAGAGTCTCTTAATGCTAATCAAAATGCACATTTTTAAACCATAATTCTTATTTAGCTTTGATTTAGAAGGGCTACAGAGTTGACATGTTATGGTTGGGACACATCTGATAGTAATATTATTAAATTAATTTGTCAAAAAATAGAAAGTTTACCAATGCTTGAGTAGTATCTCTGCCTTTTTTAAACCAGGAAGTGAGACAGGGGTCCTCAAAGCGATATTCCACCCCAGAATGATAGTCCACTCAATATGTACTCACCCCTATGCCGATGTGAGGATGGGTGAAGATCTTCAGTTCACAAAAAATCCTGGAGTTTCAGCAGAAAACAGGGTTGCAGCTAATGGCAGTGAATGGAGACCACGGATAAAATGTAAAAGAAAGAACACAAAACAAACACAAAATGTCTCCATCCTGCTCGTGTGGTGTAATCCAAGTGTCCGCGAGCCGCGACATTAAAATTTAACCACAAAAGACGCCATTTACACCATGTTTTTAGCCGAAATGTCAACTGTAGCCTCCCAGGTAGCATGTGAACATGGCGTCAATGTATCTCGAGACTTCGTATATCTTAATGGATGCACGTGTGAAAATTTCACGAGATATATGAAGTCCGCGCGAAGTCTGGCTGCAACCCTCTTTTCTGCTGAAACTCCAGGATTGTTTTGTGAACTGAAGATCTTCACCCATCCTCACATCAGCATAGGGGTGAGTAGATATTGAGTGGACTATTATTCTGAGGTGGAATATCGCTTTAAGGTATAGCTAACCCTTTTTATGACTGATTAAATCATGTTTTTGCAAAAATGTGAGAGTTAACATAAAAATTCGACACAACTTTAAAGGGTCAATATTTTCCTAAAAAACTAGTTTTAAAACAAAGACAATTATAAAAGCACGTTTTATATCTATATATAATATTATATCTATCTACTGTATCACATTTTTAATTGTTTGAAGTTGTGAATTATTATCAGACAATAAATGACATAAATTTCATATAAATGAATCCTTAAAGAATAATTTTTTACCAAAACTAACAATTAGAATGTTGATAGAAGTCATCTTTGTACTTTCAATTTTTTTTTCTTAACAAAAATTACAATTAGTGTTATACTTTTTTAAACAAAAAAAATAGTATTAGAGTGTCATCTTTGTCAATTTTTTTGTCAAAAATTTGATTTTTTTTTTCTTTTTTGAAGACATGATTTGTCCCAGTTCTCAACAATGTTCTCCTTCATTAATCAATAGGGTATCCTGAGGTAACATCCATATGAAGCGCTGCAGTCGACCACAGGCTCAGTGGTTTTACTGGTACTGACCTTCAGAATTAAAGCCTCCAGGTAAATGATTGGTGAAAGGTTTCAAAGTCTTCTGGCAGTGGTTTGTGAATGTTCCTGTCATCCATAAAGTACCTTGGATGACAGCAGTTACCTGCTGTAGGCCTATTCACTCACCTTATATCACCCGTGCCTTCCTGTACTGTACAGTGTGTTTAACTTGGACATCACCCAAGTGTGCAACAGGGCAGTGCTGTAGTTTGTCTGCCCTTATGCAGGAGAGGATGTGCTTTTAATGGCAAATTATGTCTGCAGCTAACACGAGAGAGAAACCAGCTGTATAGATTATCGAGCACTCTGATGCAGTTCAGCTCCAACAGGTGTGCAGAAATCTGTATTTTAAATGCAAATGCAGGCAGAAGATTGCATAGTCCTACTATGAATGTTTATGAAGTTCAGAGCATTCCGGGAGTGTTTTTGTGATGAAGTCTTCCTTGTCTGTTCCTCCACTTCAATGAAAGTCTCAACAGCACGTAGTGAATGGGCAAGGACATTTTGTACGCAAAGAAAGGTGTGTGTGTGTGTGTGTGTGTGTGAGTGTGTGTGTGTGTGTGTGTGTGTGTGTGTGTGAGTGTGTGGGCCATAAACAGCAATAACATTAGCAAGAAAAAATTAAGAGTGCAGAATGACTGCTCAGTGCACCATGTCTTATTGTTTCAATTACATTATGAGCTATTGAGGCTACTGATAGCGGGAGACAAATGTTCTCTCTGGCTTGTGCTTTTAGAAATAATGGTTCCAACAGGGTTCCTCCTGAAGGGCTGTGGTCCTACCAAGAACCAACTGCTTTTTTGAAGAAATGGTTCTTCAAGAGTTCATTGAAATACTAAGAGTTCCATCCAAAGAAACTTTTTTTAGATGAAAGAGTTCTTAAAGGATTGTTGAGAACTCTTTCATCGAGGGTTCATCAGGTTCTTTGTACCATAATATGAAATGGTTCTCAGTAGAATCCTTTGGATGGGTTCCAGATAAAACCCTAGGAATATACAAAGGTTCTCCACAAAACCCCCTGGGTGGGTACTTGGTAGCTCCTAACAAGGTGGAGATGTTCCCCCAGAGAAGGTTTTGGGTTGAACCATTATACCGTAGAAGAGTTCTCTGTAGAACCCTCCATAGGGGTTTTTGAATGAAACCTTTCACAGATGGTTCTAGGTATAACCCTTTATGTTGAGTTCTAGGTAGAACTTTCTGACAGTATTCTATTAAGAACCTGTTTCATCCAAAGAGCCATTTTTGGAAGAAGGAGTTCCTCAAGGGTCGTTGAAATCCTTGAAGAACTTTCATCAAGGATTCATCAGGTTCTTTATACCATAATATAAAAGGGTCCTTGGTAGAACCCATTGGGTGGGTTCTAGATGAAAACTCATGGAATCTAGAACGGTTCTTAGTAGAACTCCGTAGATGGGTTCTTGATAAAACCCTTGGAGTACAAAAAAGTTCTCGGTAGAATGGTCTGGGTGGGTTCTTGGTAGCAACCTTACTAGTTGGAAAGGTTCTGGATAAAACCTTGCAGAGAAGGTTTCAGGTGGAACCATAATACCATAGAGGGGTTCTCTGTAGTACGCTTGTGCCGACTGTGAATCCGATCGTATATTGGCGATTGAAGGGATGAACAACGATCGTTTTTTTCCCTTGGCGATACTACCAGAGGTTGTGGCGAATGCGCAGTTAAGAGAGATAGGGAGAGACAGACAGGCAGAGAGACAGAGAGAGACAGACAGACAGATAGGCAGAGAGACAGAGAGAGAGAGGGACAGAGGGAGAGGGAGAGAGTGTGTGCGTGTGCATATAACGGTGGAGCTTACTGCGGCTATAATTAATTGATTAACAAGAACAAAGCACCATGAATTCAAACACTTCTGACCCTTAATGCAGTGAGGAGAGTAACTTGTGGC
Source organism: Lutjanus argentimaculatus (assembly GCA_034769285.1). NCBI lineage: Eukaryota > Metazoa > Chordata > Actinopteri > Lutjaniformes > Lutjanidae > Lutjanus > Lutjanus argentimaculatus. Next base: position 672,766 of record JAWZSL010000008.1, on the reverse strand, counting down.
TCTACCATCTAAGACACACAACACGATGTCTGCCACCAGTTAGTTCAAAATATTAAATGATGAGTATGCAAAGTGTTCGCTGCGCTGTCTAAAGGAGGGATCAAACGCACCGAACTGAGGTTCAAGGAGAACTTTGGTGCCACATTTAAATCTCAGACAAAACTCCAAGTGAAAGCCCAAATCTTCAAGAACACTGGATTCATACTTTTCCAAATCACTTCTGGGTTAAATACGGACAGATTTACCTCCAACAGTTGGCAGTAGTGAAATGCGTCTGTCACAGAAGAAAGACGCTAAAATCTCCGAAGAATCCAATCCAAACATCGGTGAATAAAAGGTTGTTTTTTTAAAATAAATATATAATTCTAACTTGTGATCACTGACTTTATTAAGCCGGCTGTATCTAACACCGTGACACGCACCGTGCCAGCCTTATGCTGGAGACGCAGCACCAGCATCTGACCGCAAACAAAATAAGGGATCGTGTCAGCTTAATGTCATGACTTTAAAAGCACCGAAATTACTTGCCTTAACGAATGTTGTTAGAATAAAATATGAAGAATTGTAAAATATCATTTCTATGATGAAATCGAGGTATTGGCGATCCCACAGGGTGATAATAGGATGATCTGACTGTGGGCAAGATCGCCCAACTATACTCTGTAGAACCCTTCTATTTGGGCAAAACCTTTCACAGATGGTTCTAGGTACAACCCTTTTGGTTGGGTTCTAGGTAGACCTCTCTGAAAGGGTTCCATTAAGAACCTTTTTCATCCAAAGAACGATTTCTGGAACAAGGAATTCCTCCAGGATCATTGAAATTGTTGAAGAACTTTTTCCTCAAGGGTTCATCAAAGATTTTTTGTATTGTAATATAAAAAGATTCTTGGTAGAACTCACTGTGTGGGTTCTAGATAAAACCCTTGGACCATAAAAAGGAGCTTGGGAGAGCAAGATTCAAATGTTCTATGTTCAGAGAAGGTTCTAGGTGGAACCATTACATTATAGACGGGTTCTCTGTAGAACCTCCTATGGGGGTTCTGGGTGAAATCGTTCACATATGGTTGTAGGTATAACCCTTTATGTTGGGTTATAGGTAAGGGTTCCAAGTTGAACCTTTATAAAAGGTTCTACTAGGAGCTAAAAAAAAAAAGGTTCTCCTATGGGGACAAGCCAAATGACCATTTATGGTTCTAGTTAGCAGCTTTCTTTCTAACAGTATGTCTTTTCCACCATGTATTCCTTCCTGTCAGTGCAAACTGTGAGCTTCAGAAGAACCCTCGCTCTTTGATTCTGTTCTTTGACATCAGAGAGTTTACTGCTGATGTTTTTAAGTAGCTGACACTTTTTTTTTTTTTTTTTTTTTGCTGTCAAACCACATCACAGGCAGATAAACTGAAAAATATCTCAACATCATCTGTGACAGACTGCAGGAACACACCAAACAACAATGCAGTAAATGTGCAGAAACCATTAAATTCCATATAAATATTGTTCATATTGAGGTGAATGACGATTTAAGCACCTGCCAGAAAATCCAAGGTCAACCAGACACACACACAACACACACACACACACACACACACACACACACACAGAGTCATTAAACAGTGTGTAGTATGTGGGAAAACACAAACACGGCAGGAAGATACCGCTGTGGTATGCCCAACACAGCTGCATACGTAAACCACATGACCTGTTGTTATATGCGGGCTGATGAAAAATGCAGAACCTGTTTGCATCAAGTCCGCCTGTTCCTGAGTACATTGTGTTACTGATCTCATGATCACAGCACCTTCAAGGTCACATTACAGGTTTTTTCAAAAACTCATCAGGGGTGGATGAAAGTAATTACAAATACTTAATGTACTGTAATTAAGTGTTTTTTTTAATACATGTACTTTTATGAGTAGATTTTCAAGCCTGTAATTTTTCTTGTACTTAAGTACAATTTGAATTAATATTAGGGCTGTCAAACGATTTAAAAAATTAACTTGATTAATCGCAGTACTATTAATCCATTACAATTTAAGGATGCAATTTTACAGATTGGTGAAAAATATTAAGACAAACCAAGAGTTTAACAGTGTTTTCCACTCTTGTATGTGATCAAACCACCGATTGCGGCGAGTTTTACCCGATCACGAGCAGAGTCGGACGGCTCTTCACCGCAGCGGGTGGGATGAAGCTGCATTTAAGACGGAAATACGAGACAAACCCCGTCCCGCACCGATTCAAATCGGGACGCACTATTTAATCCTCAAATACGGGACGATTCCATATTTTCAGCGGACGGGGGACAACTCCAGTGGCAACACAGACCACAGATTGTAGACACAGACAGACTCTACCTACGTCACGTGACGCGATTAATCGTGCGTTAATTTTTTTTAACTCTGACAGCCCTAATTAATATCCAAACTTTTCATCTGCATTTTTGTAATCATAAAGCTGTCTGACAAACAGGTCAATGAGAACCACATACCGAAGGAAAAAAACAAAACAAAATGCTGCGGCAGGCAGAGGTTTAGAGAGGTATTAGCTAATATAGCATAAAAGCTAACATTAGCCATCATAAGCTACTAGTCATATCAGAATGAGGCTGGTGCAGTAAAGCCCTGAGAGTGCCGGACTGAGCACGGTGCTTTTTATTACTTGATTAAAGTGCCAATAGTGGTCAACAGAGGCAGCCCACTTTTCAGTAGCTCCAGTTGTGGAGTAAATTTCCCATCATTCACTCCACCGATGTTTCAGAAAATCCTTATAAAAAGAGTTGGAACCAAACCAACCAAACAACTACAAGATGAATTGTGACTGTAAAACCATTTAATTCTGAGCAAAAAAATAATTAATTAATTTTAAAAAATTGGAAAAGGGGAAAAAAAAGGCAAAGATACAACAAGACTGTGTACATAATTACTTTAAGAGTGAAGAAACTACCCATCCCACAATCCATTGCGAATGATACCGCTTCTTCTTAAATTTAACTTTTGTCATACTGTGTTTTACTGTTGTAATATGTTGTAGTTTGTGTTGTGTGTTTGTACAAATCATATTCACTGCAACATAACAACATTATTAGTATGATTCATGTTAGCTGCCTAACTAGCCAGCCTGCTAGCAGAACTACCTGTCATGGGGTTTTTAAACATTTCTATGGCAACAGCGAGCTCCACCAATTACTAGCTGTTACACTTTAGGATTGTGGGTATTGTAGTAGCTAGCCATGACATCATCAATACAACATGTTTTTTTTTTGAACAAGGTTGAAATCATATGGACTTTCATCTACAGGAGGATAAACTATTGTTTGACAATGTCACAGCTCGTAATGTGGTCAGTCCACATTGGATGGTTACAACATTATGACGAATAATCTAAAACCTCCATACAGAATTTTTACATCTAGAACCTCACTGTTGAACTATATTTGTAAGAGGAAGAATGTGTTTGTTATTAAGTTATTGTTAAAAACTGAACTTTAAATTTAATTGACACTTAGCCATTGTTCTATTAGCTCTCTGGTTGTTTTAACTGTGCACTTTTCTAAAGCAGGATGAGGTTCTTTAGCTCACTGTGAAGAAAGAAATACAGCTTGTTAAGATTCTCACTGCGTCCTTATCCTGTGAAGTTTTTTCTTTAATGTTTTTTATCTTAAATAACAGTCTAAACTCTAAAAATGTTTCTTCACAAAATTGAATGAATGAATGAAATTCAGTATTTAAGTTTTCTTCACCCATCTGTGAAGCTTTGGAGACCCCTGGGAGCCCCAACTGGTTGGGAACCAGTGACATAGACTATAATAATGTCTATAGCCTTTTGCCTGTATAGATACTGTACATTCTCTCATTTGACACCAATGCTCTTCGTGCAGTCTGAATTACCAACATGCATCTTGACCAAGCAGTTTATCTCGCTTCCAAAACTCACTTAGACCACCAACATGCTTCATACATGTCTCAAAATAAGTTTTTTTTTAACTAAAACTAAGACAGCAATTCTCACTCAGAAAGCAGACATCATCACTCATAACACACTGAGCTAAAAAACACAGACAGATACATACATACATACATCAATGATGTGTATGTGTAGCAAGAATGAAGCTCAAAAACAGTCAGTCACTCCACTGTCTTTTGTTTTTTCTACATCTTTGCAGATAGTAATCGAAAAAAATAGAAATTCGAAACAAACCAATTCCTGAAATTCCAGGTTTACAATAATAATGAATTTCTATTTATTTCAATGTAGTTACTGCAGAAATGTGCAAATTTTGCCATCATTCTGTCTTGAATGTGTTTATAATGGTTTCAAAAAAGCTATTGCAAGTTGTATAATATTTTGCAGGTGGTGAAGCTTGAATGAGGACAGAGTTCAGGATTTTGGTAAATGTGGTCACTGGTTGGATTTTATGTGAAAGTGGTGAAAAATGATTCACTGTTTGGGCAAATGAGATCATGCTGGATGGTTTTCATGCTGCTTTTCAGAATGTGTTATCCATTAACGTACTTATTTGTAATCTTGCAGACTTTGTTTGCAGCATTGTTCAATGGGCCTCATGCAAGCACCGCTCGTACGAACAGATTTGTGTGTAAGTGGTGCAATGAGGGATTTAAGAGAACTTGTGGCATTCACTAATTTTCTCGTATGTTGAATTTTCTTTCAGATATGAACAGATTTACGAGGTCCAGACCTGTCGTAGAGTCATGTGCAGTCAGTCTGCTGGTATCCAAGCAAAGTTTTTCACTAATGACTCTATATTTTATTAGTTTAAAGACATTTTGAGTTTGAAAAATAAATTACACTTCATAATTATGTCAACATTATCCTCTTTGACTACATTTCAAATTATAATATAATCGTTTTTTGTTTTTTTTCAGAAATATTAAAGTTGGATCTCTGAAAGATGTAAAAATGGATACATTTGTTTCAAACAATATAACCACCACTGGCCCACATATTTCCCTGTGTCATTTGCATTGGCATGGACGTTAAGAAATACACAATATTACCAAAAGTATCAGGACATCTGCCTTTACACGCACATGAACTTCAATGACATCCCATTCTTAATCCATAATGACAGCTTCAACACTTCTGGGAAGGCTTTCCACAAAGTTTAGGAGTGTGTTTAGGGGAATTTTTGACCATTCTTCCAGAAGCGCATTTGTGAGGTCAGGCACTAATGTAGGACGAGAAGGCCTGGCTCGCAGTCTCTGCTCTAATTCATCCCAAAGGTGTTCTATCGGTTGAGGTCAGGACTGTGCAGGCCAGTCAAGTTCCTCCACACCAAACTCGCTCATCCATGTCTTTATGGACCTTGATTTGTGCACTGGTGCGCAGTCATGTTGGAACAGGAAGGGGCCATCCCCAAACTGTTCCCACAAAGTTGGGAGCATAAAATTGTCCAAAATGTCTTGGTATGCTGAAGCATTAAGAGTTCCTTTCACTGGAACTAAGGGGCCAAGCCCAACCCCTGAAGAACAACCCCAAACCATAATCCCCCCTCCACCAAACTTTACACTTGGCACAATGCAGTCAGGCAAGTAACGTTCTCCTGGCAACCCCAAACCCAGACTTGTCCATCAGATTACCAGACAGAGACGCATGATTCGTCACTCCAGAGAACACGTCTCCACTGCTCCAGAGTCCAGTGGCGGCGTGCTTTACACCACTGCAGCTGACGCTTTGCATTGCACTTGGTGATGTAAGGCTTGGATGCAGCTGCTCAGCCATGGAAACCCAATCCATGAAGCTCTTCTACACACTGTTCTTGAGCTAATTTGAAGGCCACACGAAGTTTGGAGGTCTGTAGCTATTGACTCTGCAGAAAGTTGGCGACTTCTGCACACTGTGCACCTCAGCATGCGCTGACCCCACTCTGTGATTTTACGTGGCCTACCACTTCGTGGCTGAGTTGCTGTTGTTCCCAATCGCTTCCACTTTGTTCTAATATCACTAACAGTTACTATGGAATATTTAGTAGTGAGGAAATTTCACGAATTGACTTATTGCACAGGTGGCAACTTATCAGGTACCACGCTTGAATTCTGTGAACTCCTGAGAGCGACCCATTCTTTCACAAATGTTTGTAGAAGCAGTCTGCATGCCTAGGTACTTGATTTTATACACCTGTGGCCATGGAAGTGATTGGAACACCTGAATTCAATGATGTGGAGGGGTGTCGTGATACTTTTGTCAATATAGACCACCAGAGGGTGCCGCTTAGAGACAAAAGTTATTCCAAAGAAGAAGAGTCAAAAGTTTCTGACAAGAACAAATGTGGCACCGCTGGAGGAGGTTGTAATAATGTAACTCTTGAGAAAGAAGGTAAAAGTGAAGGCTCCGTCCATATCTAAAGTTTAGCATAAATGAGCCTTAAAACTTACTTGCTAGAACATGATGTCCCATGGGAATAGTTGTTCTCTCAGGCAAGTGCCTGTTTTTCAATGTGTCAGTGATCAAACCAAACAACCAATCAAAGATCATGATCAGTATTCAATTTGACCAATCAAAGGAGGGGAGACAATACGCCTCCATAGTCAACTTGGCGAGCAAGCGAGTGTTGAGCAGTTGTGAGCATGTCAGGTGAGCTTGAGCTCACAGCGCTGTGTTTGTTGGGACCAAACAGAGCAAGAATGCTCCCTCTTAAGAATGCTTTTCTGCTTGTGGATATTGTCTGTGCGCTCGAATCACATGCAAGAGCCTCTTTTATGTGAGCAGGTTTTGAGGCTATTTAAACGCCACACTCGTTAAAATAACCTCTGGATGTCTTGAAAATGGAATAAAGGCTATGGTTATGTGGGAAGCATTGTCATAGTCTTGCAATGTCTCAATAATTTATTATGTCTTTAGGTTTCCCACAAGCACATTGCCAAGGCTGTGAAAGTACATGTGTATAAGTTGAATAAGTGTTCTGTACAAACCCATTTCATCATCTGATACAAAGCTCTTTGAGAATTGCTTCTGAGACTTGTGTTGAAGGACTCTATCCATTGTTTACACCCAGGCCAACAAAAGCATTCATATAACCCACCTGCTCAGTACAACCTATTCCCACTAGAACGTCCTTGGAGGACGGTGAGAACCATTTAGTCAACCCTTTAAGTGTGTTTAAACCAATCATTCATGCTCTGGGAGAGACTCAGAACAGTGCATCTTGAGGACACCTGCACATGATGAATCACAGGGACACTGGAGGTATAGTTAGACAAACATCCCTCATCTCAGAAGGTCAGTAGGTTAGCTATAATTAGCTTGCATAACCTAGATAGATTTAGATTGCCATTGCTATTCTACACTTTGGGTTTTTATGTCTTTTTCACATCTCTAAATGCCTAAACCGACAAAGCACCAGATGTTAATTCATCACAATGTTGTGATGTGAAACTGAAGAACTCCCAGTCTCAAAAATCTGGCTCAGTTTCAGAACATCATCATGGGAAAGGAAAAGTACAAGAACTTGAGGAGAGTCTCATCAAGTGGCCCGAGACAAACCAGCTTGACATAAGTGAAAGTAAGTGAGTGGAAACTCATCTTTAGCTGATACCCATTGTCTTCCAGGGAGAGGATATGCAGGTAGCTCCTTGTAAAAGGTCTCCAAAAAACACTTTGGAACCAATAGAGAGTCAGTGAGGAGGGACAGAATCGACCACCTTAAGTGGGCAGTTTCCAGTTATTCGCCAACTATACACCAAGCTGATGAAACACCCGCATCCTTCAAGTGTCTAGATGATCTAGAGTGGGTCGAAGTCCTGTCATGCCATACTGTATATTGTAGCTTTTGCATGCAGTGCTTCCCGCTGCACAGCCAGCCTTACCAAACTGAAGCTGCTTCCACGCAGTGTCAAAATGTGTGCAGTTGCAATGCTCGAAATTAAAATAGCTAAAGTGGACACATGATGGCCAGGTTGTTTTTCCCTGGGGAAGTCACTTAAAAATTTGGCGGGAAAAAGAAAGGCTCTGAGGCTGAGCAACTTGTCTTTCTATCTCCTCTCCCTTGTAGCCAGCATACCACTATAAATGTTAAGTAGAGTAATGTCACTTGAGATTATATTCCTGGAGAAGCACAACAAGGTCAGTGGCAATGGCAAGGAGATAGAGGGTGGCTGCTGCTCTTATTAATATTAATGTAGGCATATTGCTAAACCATTTCCTCTATTTTAAACTACAACCTACACTTTTGATCACATGATAAGAGCAGAGTCAGTGGATAGCATCAACCTGCAGCTGTGGTACAGGTTGTTAATCAAAATATGTACCTGACAGCTGCTGCGTGGAGCCCCACTGCCACCCAAATACAGAACAATGATGCCGCAGGTCAGCAATTGTAACTAGAGGTTTGCAGTTTGCAACCCCTGTATTAGACCAAGACATTGAGACTACTGCGTCAGAGCAAGAGTCCTGCACTTAACCATGCCTTCAAGACCCCTGCACTAGACCAAGATTTTAAGTTGGGGAAACATGAGTATCAACATATATTTTGGCTATAATGTGATAGGAGGTTCTACGAAAGGTCAAAGCAGTGAAACCCCTGTATTTGACTAATATTGAATCCCCTCAGTGGTTCAAGGCATTAAAACGCCTAAGAACATCGGCCGGACGTTTAGCTCAGTTGGTAGAGCGTCCGAACCCATGTATGGAGACTGTTAGTCCTCTGCAGCGGCTGCTGGTTCGACTCCTGCCTTCGGCCCTCTCTCTCTGCCCTGTTCCTGTCATATCTTCAGCTGTACTATCAAATAAAGGCAAAAATACCAAAAAAAAAAAAAAAAAAAAAACCGAAAAAAAAAAAACAAAAAAAAACCAACACCTAAGAATATCAGAAACCTGCACTGGATGAAGAGTTTGAGATTCCTGCACTAGACCAAGATTTTGACTTTGAGAAACATCAGCTTCAACAATGCTTTAGTTAATGTGATGAGTTCTGTGAAAGGTAAAGTGTTGACCTGTATGATTGAACTTGTGGATATAGGCACTATTAAAGGGGTGTCACGACTCTGTAAATCCACGATTGGATCTGACTTTCGATTTTAAGGTCACAATTCAATATAAAGTTCTTTTTTAGTACTGATAGCTATGTCACTGTTAGACTATTGAGACTTGAAATAGTCACACCCCTACTAGCTTAAGACTTTGAGACCCCTGAGGATGTAGCTTAAAATAGAGGATATGTTTAAATAGTTTGGCTTACTAATATCATAAACATTTATTGGCTCAGGCTGGAAAATAAAACGCTGAAGCTAATGTTGCCCCAAGACATCAAAGTTTTGGTCTATAGCAGACGAAGGTGTTCAGACTCCCACACTGGACCAAGACTTTGAGACCCCTGCATGAGACCAAAACTTTGAAACTCCTGCAGTAGGCTAATACTGTGAGACCAATGTAGTTGACAAAGACTGTGAGACCATGTAGTTGACAAAGGCTTTAAGACTCCTGCACTAGACCAAAGACTGCATCCTTTAAGACTCCTGCACTAGACCAAGACTTTAAGGCTCCTGCACTAGACCAAGACTTTGAAATCCCTGCAGTAGGCTAAGACTGTGAGACCCCTGCCTGTAGTGGATTAAGACTGTAAGACCCCTGCAATAGACCAAGACTTTAAGACTCGGCTAAGATTTTAAGGCCCCTGCAGTGGACCTAGACTTTGAGACCGCTGCACTAGACTTAGACTGTGAGACTCCTGTACCAGACTAAGACTGTGAGACCCCTGTACTAACCTAAGATTGTGAGACCCCTGCAAAGGATCATGGAACTTCGGATAACCTTCAATTTACTGCATAGTGCAAACAGCTTGTGTGTCAAGTTGATTCTCCTTATTGTGGATGAACAGAAAGCATAGATGAATTTGTGGGTTTTTTTATCACAGTAATATGAAGAATTTAGAGCAGTGTGTGCATTCTGAATCTTTGTGGTGTCAAGAATCAGTCAAGAATCAACAGTCTGCATCAATACCAACTGCAGTTCTTGTCTTAGGAGGCTGCCTCGTTTGCACAGTTGCTACACATTTGTATACTTATGTTTATACATCTGTATGATGGTCATTTGAACAGCTGGTGGTGAGGCACATCTGCTCATCTGCTCAGACAGCCAAGATGCTTATTTACATGCTATTCATATATTCTAATCTATGAAAGGCAAACACCCACTAACTTGTAAAATCTGTTCTTGTAAACCAACAGAAGCTCTGTATTAGAAGGAGAGCTACATCTTATCTTTATTTACTTATTTAGTTACTCAGTTGTTTACTTAGACTTCTAAAGTTGTGTTTATCTTTGTAATTATTTTATTATCCTCAGAAGTCCCCATTTTCTATTCTTTTCTATCTTTTTTGCTTGCTGCAGTGACCCAGTTTCTTCACATGGATCATTAAAGTTTCATCTGATTCAATGTATTGTAATCTGATCTAATATTACTCCAACTTTGGCTTTGATGTTTGTATGGTCTACATGGGCTGTTTTCAGGGGATTCTAATGGGCTTCAAGCTGTGAGACATTTTAGCTTAACAATACTTTTTAGACTAGTGATGTCTTATCTTAATGGCTGTGCAGATAGAAGTTTTAATAAAAAAAGATCTGGCTCTTTCTTCTTTTCTTGGTTGTGGCTTTTTCGGGTCAGGAAGTGTTTTGCTAGGAAAGTCTCGCCCTCGATTTTGACAAGAAAATAGTTATTGCAAAATGGTCCTGATGAGTTTTCCATTACTGTTGGACCATAACAGTAAGTCGGTCACCGGGCCTTCTGAGAAATCATCCTCCTGCTGGAATCTCGTCAGTATCCTTATCAGATCCACTGTGAGAGCTAAAATATGATGGCACTGCAGAATGGTTTTCAATTTTCCAAAACAATGCTGTTGAGTGGGATAATCACTGATGTGAGGTCAATGCCTCAACAAAACTAAAAAGAAATGTTGAGATTACATTTTAGTTCGAACTGTTGATCATTTCTTCATATTTCTGAATTTTTCTATATTTATTTAATTTTGGTCAAAAATATGGCATGCTCCTTTTGTCACAGCTTGCTCCTAAAAACTACCATTCCTGAATCTTGAGCAGGACCCATGTCTCTGTCTGCTCTAAGACCAACATTTTCATAGATTTACATGTGTAGTCGGTTCTCACACCCTGCAGTCTGTGGCTGCTCCAAGTCACATGGCAACCCAACCCTTTTTAACACATGGTTACAGTTGTGAAACACTTGCAGTTTGGGTAGGTTTAGGCACCAAAACTAGGCCCAAAACTACTTGGTTAAGTTTAGGAAAAGATTATATTTTGGGTTGTCACGTGACATGTTGTCAGTAAAGCAAGTCACAGTGCAAAAGTCACCTGATGCACATAACGTGAGATGATGTACCTTAAATCTTTAAATAATGTTCTGGTTTCACATGGGACATGAACCCCAGTCACCTGAGTTAAAGTCCTGTGTTTGTTTGACACATCCAACGACCCCACTTCCTCCATGTATAGATTTTCTTTCACTGTACGTTAGTGTTATGAATATCATAACAAAATTTCCAAAGACCAAATTCTGTCATAATCTGCACATTCAGCTGCTTTTTCATATCTGTCTGCCACTCCTTTCACATACCCATTTCCTCCACATTTTACAATGTTCAGTCTGGAAGCGGCTGAGAAGTCAATCACATGTACTTTACTTGGTCATTTGGTCATGTGATAAAAGTGTTTAATACAGGGGGCAGATCATAATTGCCATCTTGGTTCAAGACTGGCATCTGATGGCCAAAGGGCAGTCTTGAACAAAGATGGGCGTTATGTTCCTCCTCTAATTACTACAGCACTTATAATCACATGGGAGCAAACAGTAGCTGAAAAACTTAAAAACTGATGGAACTTGCTCTGTGATTCTCTTCACCATGTATTATTCCCAAAGATCAAAAATGAATACCTGCCAGGCCTTTATTTACCTCAGCGGAAGAATGCAGGCCTGTATTTGAAGCATATTTGATCATATTTTAGTATGAAACAGAATACTGCACCTGAAGCATATTTGATCATATTTTAGAATGAAACAGAGTCCTCTACCAGGTGTGGGTACCCGCCGGTTGACCTGCAAAAGAAGTTGTGTAGCAGGTAAAAAATGTATCTATATAAATTCACTGGCACAGGCAGGATAAAAATGAACACACTGCGGGCAGGCAGCATGTATTTGTTTTTTTCTGGAGAAATCAGAAACTAAAACGATTGTGCAGTATTTTTAACATTTATATCAGCTAATGTTATCAAGCCTGATTGGCCACCATTTTTATTTATTGTGAAAGCCTACCTTTGACCCCTTAATTCCAACACCTCCTCATACATAAACGTCAGAATAGGCGATAACTATGTTACGTAAGTCACGTGAACATTACATGCAAGTTGTAAAATGGTTGCAGTTTGACTTGGTTAGGTTTAGGAAAAGTTTGTGGCTTGGGTGAAAATAACTTGTTGTGCATGTCACGTGACGGATGTGACATCGCATCCATCAGGAATTTTAAGTTACTCAAAACTTTGAATAACTTTCTACTTTTTGTTCCACACAGGACCTCTGTCTCCTGAGTGAAAGTCCTGTGCTTGTTTGAGTTGTCCATTCACCCCACCACGTAACAATAAACGGACTTATCAGTCGGAATAAATTGTTTGCACTTGTGACCAAGACAGAGGTTTTCGGTGGGAACGGACTGCATAATTCACGATCGACAGCAATGTAGGCCAGCTGCTAGCTAGTACATCAAAATGGACGACATAAAGGCCAAAAAAAAAAAAAAAAGACTGGAGAATACCAAATTGTGGACACTACATCATCTAAGGTGAAGTCTGACCTTTGGGAGAAATTTGGTGTGATCAGAGTGAGAATAACGCTGTCAGTGGCTTTGCTGCTTGTAAAAAGTACTTAATACTATTAGCTTTTAATAGCCACAAGCAAAAGTACACATATTCTTAACTCAAATAGAATTACAGGTCCTTGTGTAAAAAAAGACTCCAAGAATAAAAGTAAAAAGTGGCCTTTGAAGGGCATTTCTATCTGCTGTTTTTGTACAAAGCAAGCTGAACCTCACCCTTTCACCTTTTTTCTCTTTTTTCCATTTGTTTTGTCTTGTTACATCTTTTACTTGGTCTTGTTATGTCTTTAACCTCGTTTTCGTCTTCTTATGTTACATTGATTTCGTCTTTTTCCTATTGTTAAGTCTTTCTTGTCTTGTATGCAATTTTCATATTGTTACGTTGTTTTTGTCTTGTTCCATCTTTCTTCTGTTGCATCTTTTATGTTGTTTTTATCTTGTTACATCTTTGTCGTCTTATCATGTCTTTTTCATGTGATATATATATGTCTTTTTACATTGCTTTCATCTTTTTTCGTCTTGTTTTGTCTTTTATGTTGTTTTGGCCTTGTTATGGCGATTTGTCTTGTTACAACTTCTATGTTGCTTTCTTTATGTTCAACTTTAACATAGTTTTCATGTTGTCTTTTTCATCTTGTTACATTGTTTTTTTGTCTTTTTTGTTTTGTTACACCTTTTTGTGTTCATCTCGCTGCATCTTTCGTGCATGATATGCACTGATTGATACACTAAGCAATCGTCTTTTCTATCTTATTGTCACTTCCACTTAGATTGAAATTGGTCCTCATGGTGGGAAGGCAGTGTGCAATGATCCAAAATAAAAATAAATTAATTGAAAATGTAAGGAGTGGAAAGCACAGATATTTGTGTTAAAATGTATGGAGTAAAAGTTAAGTAAAAAGTCAAAAAATGAATAGTCAAGTAAAGTACAGATACATGAAAACTCTACTTAAATACAGTAACAAAGTATTTGTACTTAGTTCACTTCCCACTTCTTGCCACAAGCTTGGCACATCATCGCTGAGGAAACACATCGACAGCTGCAGGAGCAAAGAACACAAGTGAGTGACAGACTAAGTGTGTTTTATCACAGGTCGAGTTATGGGCATGTCCAGATTTGCGGGTAACAAGTTCTCTTTTTTTTTTTTTTTTTTTTGCGGGTGCAAGTTTGCAAAACTGGACCTGAACATCTGTGATTTTCTCCCATTTGCTCTGTGTTTGTTGTTGCATTACAACAGAACTTGTGTTGAAATTCTATTTGGTCCAAAAGATTTCTGACTGCACTCCTGCAAAGACTCAACAGAATGAGTTTAAATGACTTGTGACAAACAGCATGAAGTCATATGACCTTCTGCCTCAAAAGCTGACCAATGTGGAACTTGTTGCACGTTAAATTAGACCAATCATATATTATCATGCCTTTGCAGGACTAAAGTTTAATTAATTCAGAGGAGTTCTAAACAAAAATTTTAACAATCTGCTCCATATTCCCCAGACGCCTCCTTCAAAGGGCGTTTTTCTCGTTTTTGTGGTTTGTCTGAAGTGCCATCCCGCAATGTAAAAAACAAAGAGCTGACCCCGTGAAACCCGTCCTCTCTCTGATCTCCTCCACCTATAAATAAAGTATCTGTGTGCAGTTGAGTGCCCGCTCCCTCTGGCAACTGGGGCATTTTGTTCTGGGAGCTGTCAAGTAGAGTTACGGTCAACATCAACACAGAGGCCTCCAGACCAGTTCACACACACACACAAACACACACAAACACACACACATCCTACAACCAGTTGTTTCACAGGTCAGCATGCAGGTGAACTGACGTTATAACTAGAGAGTGAAACCAGCTCCGGGCACAGCCTCTGGTAGTTTGGTTGTTAAAACTAATTATTACAGGTAAGATGTCTTCAAGAAAATAACTGCATCATACACGGGGTCATGCGTTAAATGTGTTACGTGGCCCAGTGGAGGTGTAATATGGGCTGGTGAAAGGTGAACTGTTGGAAACTTCTTGCCATTCATGAAAAGTAGCAATATGTAGAAAATGTGCGTGCAAAAATGAATAAAGCAGTTTAAATAGCCAGTTGGAGCCACAGACTGTATATTAAAGAGGGTGAAATCTTATATAATATATGATCTATGGTTGAAGCAGGTTGTTTCCCCCCATCCGCTCCTCCCCAGTCTCAGGGAAGCGCAGGCTGGCTGCAGGACCACTGCAGGAGTGCTGTAGGAGCGCCGCAGGACTGCAGGACATTGTAATACTGTAAACTGACAATAACAAGTGAGGACGAGTCTTCCACTGTAAGTTTATCAGCTGTTTATAACTGTCAGTTGTCTGTCAATGTAAAGTTCAGGCCTGTTATCCTGAAAACAAAAACCCACTGCTCTGAAAATACACACTCTGGACTTTGAGTTAAGTGATTTGTCAGTCTCACTGTGAGCCAAACTCCATTAACATTTTGCTCAATTTAACCGCTATGAACATCTACTCCTTCTACAAGATTAGTGATGATCTCTTAAGACTCAAAAATAGACACTTACTCATTCAGTGAACATTTTGAATTAATTTGAACTATAATTAACATAAAAAATTGGCAAACTATAAAAGTAATTCTAGCCCAAAATAGAAATTTCAAAGGGGGACACTGCGGCTGGAGCACTGGTGTCAGAGCAGTGAGTATTTAAGCTTAACATGTTTCCTTGATCTTTGATGGCATGTCATGGTCATTCTATGATTATTGGGGTAAATATATTACAGATTTCACCTTTCAAACACTTTTTTAGGTTACTTCTTAAAGGTCCAGTGTGTAAGATTTACAGGCATTCACTGTCAGAATATGGCAGAAATGGAATATAATATTCATAAATATCTTTTCATTGGTATATAATCACCTGAAATTAAGAATCGTGTTTTTGTTACCCTAGAATGCACCACCATTTTTCTACAGTAGCCCAGAGCGGACAAACCAAACACTGGCTCAAGATATAGCATTTCACATTTTGCATGAGTTTGACGTCCATTGGTTACACACCTTTGGAAAGGAGGAGTGAGACGATGTTTGCAATCTGCAATCGCACCGCCAGGTGCCACTAAATCTCACACACTGGTCATTTAATGTTCAGCTTGCACACAACAATGTCCACGTGAATTCTTGAGAATTGGGACAAAACCATATTTTGAGGGGGTTTTATGCTGGGAAATATATTTTAAAAGATCAAACTTTTGGCTGTTAAACCTTGTAACAGCCCAACCTCCTTGTGGTTAAATATTCTGTTAAATTTAGACTCCATCTGACGGAGTTGACGTCTTGCAAAGTTGACAAAATTGACAAAACGTTTTCATTTAACAGCGTAATCTTGTGAGAAGCCATTTTATTTTTTAAAGTTGCTCAGCATTCTCTTATTGCTAATCAAAATACACATTTTTAAACCATAATTCTTATTTAGCTTTGATTAAGAAGGGCTACAGAGTTGACATGTTGTGGCTGAGACACATCTGATAGCAATATTATTAAATGAGTTTGTCGAAAAATAGAAAGTTTACCAGTGCTTGAGCAGTATTCCTGGCTTTTTTAAACCAGGAAGTGAGACAGGGGTCCTTAGGGTATAGCTAACTCTTTTTATGCCTGATTAAATCGTGTTTTTGTAAAAACTTTGAAGGACCAACATCTTCATTAAGAAAATGATTTGAAAACAAAGTGATCATAATAGCACAATTTATGTTATATGTCATCAGTAGGAATTGTTAGTTTTAGATTTTAAAGGCTTTTAACACATTTTTAATTGTTTTAAGTTGTAAATTCTTGTCTGAGGGTGTTTTCTGACACATGGACCATGTTTTTAGCAATAAAAAACCAAACCATAAATTTTTTTTTTGGAAGGCAGGCACCTCTATGGCCCATATCTCCAAACATCTGCAACTTACACCAAAACTATCTAGATGGGTAAAAAACTTGCTAGGGGAAAAAATGTGTTTTTGATTTTGGGGTGAAAAGTCCCTTTAATTACACTCTACTTTTCAAACTTAGCACAATCAGCGTGCTTGAACACCACCACAATGTAAACCAAGGACCACAGAATAAACTGCTATATACAGTACTCACCTCTGGCCAAAGAAATGTCCACTGTCATAAAAACCACTGGCATCCTACAGCCATGGTCCCTCCCCTCAAACATGGACATTCCACCCCTGATTGTTTTTAAAAGACCTCCAAACCTCAGAAACATGTTTTTGAGGGTGGATTGTCTATCTAACCCACACCAACCACACCAACGTGCCTGAGTACTGTGGAACCAGGCAGTTACAAACTGTCAACAGTGTAATTTCACTTGCAAAACCAAGACATTCTATTACTCACACACAGGGAAAACACTCACCATTAAAAGCGTCATCTCATGTAAAAACCAACAAAGTGATATCCATGCTTAAAGGCCCCTGTGGACTTGCACAGGCAAAACTTCGAGACCCATTAAAAACAGAAATCTCACAACACTGAAGTGCCATCAGAAACCATGAGAAGAGCCCTGTGGCTAACCATTTCAATCTAATGAACCACACTGTTGCCACTCTCAGTTAGACTGAAGTGGAGTTAGATTGGAATTGAACATGTCCAAGTCCCAGGAAGGGGGGAGACATCAGCAGTCTTCTCTGAAAACAAGAACTATTCTGGATCTAAACTTTAGTCACTCAGTTATCAGTTCAGTTCAGTTCAGTGTCAGTTCAGATATATTCTTTCAGGATGGGGAGTAACAGATTACATGTAACAGGATTACAGAAGTAGGATACAAAAACTGTATTCCATTACAGTTAAAAAAAGAGAAGTAATCAGATTTAAAAAATTAATCAAAAATGGGGATTAGCAGGATTCCAATGTTAAAATACATTCTAAAATCAAGAATCAAGCAGTGCATGCAAAATACAACTCTTGTCTTTAAATCCAAATCAGATTCTGGTATTAGTTAGCTACACAGACCAACCGCTAATGTTAGCCACACAGAACAGCCACTACAGACCAACAGCTAACATTAGCTACACAGACCAATGCTAATGTTAACTACACTGACCAACCTTGTCATATTGTTTTTCTCTTGTTATGTTGCTTTTGTTGTGTTACATCATTTTCATCTTGTTACATCATTTTTGTCTTGTCATGTCGCTTTTGTCGTGTTACGTCATTTTTGTCTTTGTTTTTGTCTTTAAGATCATTTTCTCTCATTACATCTTATTTGTTGTTTTCATCTTCTTACACCTTTTACATCATATTCATCTTGTTACATATTTTACATTGTTTTCATCTTGTTGCCTTTATCGTGTCATTATGTAATTTTTGTCTTTTTTGTCTTATGTCTACTATGCTGTTTTTGTCCAGTTACATTGTTTTTGTCATCCTGTTACATCTTACACAAGTAAAAGAAAAAACAGCCCTATGATAAATCATAATTACAAAATAAAAATGTAGGGCTCTTTATCTCACAATTTTGACTTTTTATCTCAAAACTATGACTTGCTATGGGGACATTTTTTTCTTTTACTGGTGGAAATGGACTCTTGTAGCCTCTCTTCTCTGTTTTGTCTTGTTACATTTGTTGTGTGTGATATGCATTAATGGATACACCCAAGGATTGTATCATCGGTCTTGATGTTGGGAAGGTGGGTTCAATCATGTAATCAATAAAAATAATCGATTATTCTCCTCAAATGCTTTAAAGCTAAAGTAACAAACCTGTTTTGAAAATGTAAGGAGCAGAAGGAGTCGATGGCCATCTCCTGCAGGTGATACACTGACTGCGAGTACCTCATATGACCCCACTGCAAAAAATCTGCACTGTCCCTTTAAGAACAACGAAAACTAACTCCCAGCAGTGGACGTCTCTTTATCATAGTCTCCCATTACTTTCCGAGAGAAAAGACCTGTGATTCATCAACGAAACATAAAGAGACATACTGTCTTGTTACGCAAGTGTTCTGTTCAGTGTTCAGTTGGGAAATTTGGAAACTTGGCGTTTCTCCAAACTATGTTCTAGACGTCTGATAAGTTCAAAGCACAGACCTTAAACACACCCTGATACTAAAGTAGAACAGTCGATTATTGCACAGCGTCATTTAGTAGCATTTGACAAGAACTCAGAGGAGGAGCTGCTGCTGCTGCTGCTGCAGGGTTCATTCAGGACACAGGCTCAGTGAAGAAGACTGGAGGGTCTGTACTGCTCTGCTGTCCAAGTGTATGTGTGTAATCCCAACAGCTGGTTAGACAGTTTGAACACACACATACACACACATGCACACATACACACACGCCGTGCACACGCACAGGATAACCTCAGTCTCTTGCTGTGTCACCACGAAGCCTTCCCCAGCTGCCACATCCAAATATTTCACTGCATCCTGGCACTTCTCCCACCCCTCTGATAACTGCCCCTCTGATATACGGCCGTTTTATTGCTCTGTCTATCCCCTCACTATGCAAAAACACAAGAATTAATCACACATTTGCTCTATATGTGTGGTATTTTTGTGGTTTTATCTGATTGGTAGGCAAAGTTTGGGTAATGTGCAAATTATGTAACACGAATATCACAGTCCGCTGCTGCCATCAAGTGGTTTAAATCTGGGAACTGCAGCTTTCTGTCAGAATTAAACTGAAGATTTTGGACCTTTTGCCCCTTGTTTCATTTGTTGAGGAACATTTTTATTGTTTTTTAGTTTGAAAATGATCTGATCATGAAAACTAGCCTCCTATTAAAAATAAGCCCATAATTCCAAGTTTACATTTTGTAAAAAATGCAAAAAACATTTTTCTAATCAGGACAGGATTTTAGATATACTGAAACAATGTCCCCTTTTCTGACCAAAAAAAAATTAAATAAAGAAAAAAAATTTATTATTATAAATTATTTTGTATTTATTAACTCATTTTACTGTCATTTAATTTTAATTTATGTTCTCTTACTTTATCAGACTATAATGATCTAAATGGTGTTTTTATTTAAATTTATTGATTTTATTTCTTTTTATTTTTTTGTCTACACCTCCAAAAATCCCAACAGTATTCAAAATTCTTGAGCTGTAAAAGCAAACTTTTCTTGAAAAGAAGCAGAAATTTCCCTGTGCATGAGTAATATTTTGTCCAATTTTTGTAAAAATCAATGTTTCTCAAGTTTTTTCTTCAAAAGACTGTGTCTGTAGCTTGGATAATGTAATGTAGGTCGTTGTCACTAGAGTTTCTTTTTCTTTTTTGCAGTGTAAGAATGTCAACTTTAAAGGTACAGAGTCTAAACTAAATACCAGAATCAGCCTTAAAGAGACACCATGTATAGTTTGTGTGTAATTTTATAATACGAACAGCATATTAATGCAATTAAAAATCCCCCATATTCTCAGAAAGAACACTTGTAAGTGATAAGACAGTCTCTCAGTACAGGACAAATTCACTGAGAACAAACGTGATGAGACTGGAGGAGAAACGGTTGATAAGAGGATGATAAGAAAAACTGAAGTTTTCTGACAGATTCATGTTGAATAAAATTAACTTGTGTACAGTCACGCAGTGAAAAACAGTGACAAAAGAGGATAGATTTAAATAAAACAGAATACACTTGCAGAGGTGAATTGCTTAGCAACAGCTGACATACTTGTACATTATATTTATAGAAAGAGTCTCAACAGACTCATCTGTTCTACCTGTGAGAGCACAGTGGTGGTACTGAAAATCTGCACTCAAGTACGAGTGCTGTTACATTGCTAAAATATTACTCAGTTACAAGTAAAAGTACCGGTGTTAGAAATATACTTAAAAATACAAAGTATTCATCTCAAAAACTATTCAGAGTATTAGTTACTTTTAACCATGATGTCACAGTCACCTCTCCAAACTAGTTTTGCGCATTTTCTTGAAAAAATAGTTGAAAACACTAACAACTGATTAATTATTAATAATTAATAAGATACAAAACTCATGTTTATTTCCTCATTTTCAATGTTTTTCTGTTTTTTGTCTTTTTTTTTTCTCATTTTAAGTCAAAACTTAATTTCCTTATTTAACAAATGTCTCCACCAGACAAAACTGTGTCAGATGAGATGCAATTACTGCTTTGACTACTGATTAAATGTCGATGAATACAATTTAATTGGCCAAATTCTAAACAGCAATTAATCAATTAATGATTGATCATTAACATCCTTACTTACCAAATGTGTGCTGCTGCAGAATTTTCTTTTCTTTTTTGTCTACATGTCCTGGTTTTCATTGGCCCGTTTGTGATCAGATCACCTGATTGGCTACTAAAACGCAGATGAAAGGTTTTGATGTTAATTCAAATTGTACTCAGTGATCAACTATGATTTTAAAAGTGACTAAGTAGATTACATCTTGTAATGCATACTTAAGTACAAGTAAAAGTACAGACTTGAAAATCTACTCATAAAAGTACAAGTACTCAAAAAATATTTAATCACAGTAAGTTACATTAGTTACTTCCACCCCTGGGAGAGCACCACCAAAAAGGCCAGTTCTAATACAAACCGTACATAATCTTAATAAAACAATTAATATATATACATAACATACCGCTTTGCATACAAGAAATCATGATTATTTTATGCAAAGAAGAAATGATGGAATAGATGTGACGATCAGTCACACTGTGACTACAGAACGCTGCAGTGCAGTTAAACTTCACAAAGACAAAGTAACCTATCCTATGATACTTTACTTATTTCCTTGTTTTCAGAGATCATTGTGGAGTGGTCGCAAAACCATCTGCAATTTATTTTAATTTTTTGCAGCCCTGTTTTTGGAACACAGTGTTCACCAAGAGCGCACTCTCCTCAGACAGACCTTTGAGAAGAATCATCTGGGACATATTTTTCAAGAACTCTGGTCCACTCTGTTTTCTTACTTTTCAAGAGGAGATCTGATATTTTCTGGGCTTTTCATAGCTGGACTTCTACGGCCTATAGCCTTCACATATACATCATAAATTAACTATTAAGTTATTATTACCATTAATTCTGCTGCTTTGTTTTGGTTGTTTTCTCCACTGCAGTTTTAAGTATACCTATGTTTTTTTTTCCTTTCCTTTATTTGCTCTTTCGTTTTCTTGTCTGCCTGATATGGGGGTGAAAGAAAGGGATGAAGATCATGAGGAAACCCTGTGCAAATGTATGATTAAATATTGGTGCTGGTTTGTGGCGCATTAGTTTGAAATAAAAAAGACATTGAAAAAAAAAAATCCCCATAATATAAAAAAAATATAAAGCGTTTAATCCTGCGCTCACGTGGTGTCAGAGTTTCCAAAAATTCATTTGAAGTTGGAACGACAACTCAGAAAGTCAGTTAAATTTTGATACATGGTTTGCACAGAAACATGGTGAACAAAAGTAAATGTTTGATGGTTGATGGTAAAAAAACGTCTTATTAATCAACATATTGCATTGCATTGTCATTTTTTGCTCACATGTTATTTGTATTATGGTATTAGGTTACAACTTAATTACATTACAACATAAAACTCATGAACACAAATAAAGCGTGCTGGAATCATCCAATGTGAATGCAGCATTATAGCTTACTCATCTTAATAACAAACTGCTTTGCTGTTACCGCAATTATAGAATGACACAACCAATTAAAATTCAGAAAGACAAAGCAAAATGTCCGACACATCCAAGACTTCACTTACATTTTGTTTTTGAAGATCACTCTGGAGCTGTCTCTATACTTTCATGATTTATTTGAACTGTTTGCAGCTTTGTGTAGATTCTTCACTTGTGCATCAAAAGCACAGTCAAAACTCGAGTGTTTTAGTCTGCGTACTGACCGTTTTAAATATAATGCTCTTTGTTAGATGTGAAAATATCAGGAGGGGAGCAAGACGGAGGTCAGATATCAGAGAAGCAGCAGGGAGATGGGGAGTGTGTGGCCAGAATATTTTCACCTCTAACTCAGTGAGTTAGGAGTTTATTTCAACCAAACCAGAGTTGGTGATTGTTGGGACAGTGGAAAGATGAACCAAGATTGTTTTAGTGAGTTTTATTTTGTTTTTGTTGAGCTTGAATGAATTGATCTTACTCTTTAAAAAGCTCGATCTCTGTGGGGATCCTTCCCATAATGTTGTCAGACACTTAGAGTAACAATCCGAGCGTGTCAGTGGTAAAAGTGACCGATTTTACTGGACAGACCTTGATGGGCGCAATTGCTCTCATGGATTACACTGCAGCCTGTTTCACAGCTGACAGCTGCAGCACTCTCCCTCAGTACTGGACCAATTTCAAAAATTGTTGTCCCCACTTACTTAGACATAAAAACATGGGAAAACAGGGTCCAGGTTGAAAAACTCCTCGATTTTAACCTATAAAAACATAGTAACTAGTACCTCCACTTGTTGTCTATGAATATAATCAAGGTAATTTACTGTTTTATTATTACACAACACAGGGTTGTACAATGAAATAAGAGTTGTAGTTCCTTCATGCTACACACAAATACAACACATACAGAGATTATATATTAAATTGGGAGTAGAATCAGTGAAAAACAAAATAAAATAAAACATTATATAGGCTACTGTGGTCTTCATATATACGTTTACACGCAAGAAATAGTTCTGTAGTGCATTTTTTAAATTTGCATCGGTTGAATGTAAACAGCAGCAAGATGGTGATGATAATATGAAGTTATATGATGATATGTATTATTGTTATGTTATTGTTATAAGTTACACGTGTTATAAGGTAAGATAAGTGCAGGATTATTATCCATTATCCTGCTTATTACATGGTTACTTATCAAAACCAATCAATAATTTGACCCCAAATATTTGTTGATTTCGTTAAATTTATTTCGTTGATTTAAAAATAATTATCTTGCTCCTCCAGAGTCTATGATTAGAACTGCATCCATAGCAACAGTCTGTTCTTCATAGCAATGGTCTGCTATCCAGAAAAAACAGTACTTAACAAAGCCATGTAATAATATGAAGTAAAGCGACGTATTCTGAAATTCAGTGGAATGGTATAACAATATAACAAATACACATTAGTTAAGTGCTGTAAAGTGGAAAGTGTCTCAAAATATGGCCAAGACATACAACCAGTTCATAAAATGTGATGGACTATTACAGAATAAACTTTGCAAACATTTAATAAATGGTTACATTTACTTAATATTATACCATAACAAAAAAGCCATTTTTGTATTTTTGATGTTTTCATTATTATATACATAATTTTTATATTTAATTTGATTTTTTTAATCAGAGAAGAAATCTGTCTGTCTCTGTCTTTGCTGTGGTTATAAAATGACCATGATGCACCGTTGAAGACTAAGGAATCTTGTTAAGTTGAAATACTTCCTTCTCTGTCCCTCCTTGAAATTTCTATTCAGGATTTTTGTGTGCCTATTTCATGTTAATTAGAGCTCAAATTAATGCTGAATGTTTGCTGAATGAGTTAGTGTCTGTCTATGAGTTGTAAGAAGTCATTAATAATCTTGTAGGAGGCGTAGATGTTTATAACAGTTAAACTGAGCAAAATGTTAATGGAGTTTGGCAGCAGTGAGACAGGCAGCGACTTGACATCAAGTGCAGTGTGTTATTTCAGAGCAGTGGGCTTTTGTTTTCAGGGTAACTGCCTAAACTTTATATTGACAGACAACTGACTGTTATGAACAACTTACATATAAGACACGCTGTAGCTTGTTATTGTCAATTTACAATTTTGCACGTGTCTTATGCTCCTGCAGTGCCCCTGCAGCCTGCCTGAGCATTTAATCAAACCTATTTAAAAACTATCTAAAGTTTAACTGCTTTAAGTCAAATGTTTCAAATCAACAGTGTACATTAATGCATCTTAAATTTAAGGCATGTCAACTTAAAAGTTCCCAATTTTCCAACTTATTTGCCCAGAAGTAAAATACTGCTTAACAACCCTATAGTATGGGTTTAATTTTTACAGTAATCTAAGTATGTTACTTTAGTTTGGTAAATATAATGATTACTGTAATTGCTAATGTAAGCCTGACTTAACGGTTGCTGGTTTGGTTCTGTGAGAAGCTTTCTGTAAGAAGTTTAAGCTTTCTGTAAGAAAGCTTAAACATCACAATTTAACTAATTCATGTGGACCATTTTCTATCTAACATAATACATTTGATCATAAAACATAATTTTGTCTTGCACTAGACCAGAGGTGAGCAACCTTTACTATCAAAAGAGCTATTTTTGGCAAAAAAAAAAGAAAAAAAAAAAAAAAAAAAAGAAAAAATCAGCCCAGAGCTGCAACTCTGAAATTCTTATTTTCTTCAGAGACTTTTCTTATTTTGGATTTTCCATTCATAACTACCCGTAGCACTGTCACCTCACAGCAAGAAGGTTCTGAGATTGAATCCCCCTGCTGGCTTGGGGGCTGGGGAGATTGTGGCTGGGGCAGGACCTTTCTGTGGAGTTTGCATGTTCCCCTCGTGTCCGCGTGGGTTCTCTCTGGGGACTCCAGCTTCCTCCCACAGTCCACAGACATGCAGCATGATACTGAAGGTTGGCTGATAACTCTAAATTGCTTGTGTGAATGTGAGCACAAGTAGTTTTCTGTTTTCTATGTGTCAGCCCTGCGACGAATTGGCGACTTGTCTAGGGTGCACCCCACCTCTCGCCCAATATCAGCTGGGATAGGCTCCAGCCCCCCCACGACTCATCAGGATAAGCTGTTACGGACAATGAATGAATGGATGGAACTACCCAAGGGAAGCTCAGAGTATAGGAATTAAGGATTAAAGGAAAAGGCACTGAACTGTATATGATGCAAATTTTAGTTGACCAAATATTACAACTTTTTTTTATTATTTATTATTCCAATTGTAGAATATAAGAGTCACCTTTTTCCAAGTCACCAAGAAAAAATGGTGGCAGAACTGCAGGGGGAAAAAAATTTGGAAAAGATGTGAATGTCATGAAGTTATACGCACAATACGAAGAGAAACCTAATTTATTCACTAGTGATACTGAAATAAACATGGCCAGTTAAGGGAATATAAATTGTTATAATCCACAAAAGTAACATTACTTCAGCTGCTACTGAAATACACTTTTTACAGAGTACTTTAATATTGTGATAAAGTGGTTGTGCAGCTGTCCCAGTTATCTGAGCTTCACTCATGCTCAGGAGGAACATGAGATTCTTATAAACTGTGTTCCTCACTAGGGGGAGTACTTGTTTTTCATATCGCTGTCACAATCCTCCCCGACATATGATATCCTTGATGATAAGACGGCCATTTTCAGCCGACTGTATTGTATTGTGTCATTATCTGCTGCGTGTCATTGTTTCCTGCGCTGCCCTCAGTTTGACCCCTTCAATAGTTCCCCTGAGCTGTGCTGCAAACTCAGATAGATGCTCCTCTGAAGCCTGGTGAGCTTACACCACTGCCTGCTGACAGAGATAAGAAATCATAGACCACAGGGCGAACACGGACCTCCATCCGTCTGAAATGAGAGCTGTTGTTCTCAGCAAAAACACTTCCAACAATATCATTTAACTACAGCAGCGACGCTCTGCCGGAAGGTCTGAGCAGTCGGAGCGAGGAGGGAATCCAAAAGGCGGGATTCAAGATGGAAGCAGAGGTGTGGTGTTTGAAGCTGAGACTGAGTGATGAATGCTGGGAGCTGTGATGAACCTCCATCGTCACTGTTTTCATGTTTTAGTGATAAATTGTTCTGTTTCTGTTCCCATGATGCATTCGAGGGCCGCTCTCTGCGCCGTGGACGGCAGGATGGAGCCTTCCCTCCTGATTGCTCTGCGCTTTTCCCCCCAGAGACTCCAGACGATCAAATTACATCGGCCACAGCTTGATGAAACCATGGCTCAAAGTCATCCGTCAAACCCACAACTTTCACATCATTTTCCTCCATCATATCTGATGTGATTAAGACGGTGTGAATCAGGAAGCTGCAGGGAGTTACTGTACCAGCAGCTGCTGGAATGACAGGAATTTTTAAAGGTTAAAGATTCTGATCGCTTTGAGAACATGTTCAATATCTTTACATGTGACTGTTTCCATGCTGATAACAAATAAACAATCACTCACTGGATACACACATAAAAAAACACAATGCATCAATACAACACTTGAATAGACGCATAAAACACACATAAATATAAACAACAAGCACCACAATACAAACAAAAAACAAAAAAACAAAAAACATATTTAACAAAAACATAAATAAACACACAAATACAAAATAAAGACATCAGCAAACACAAAAAATAAAACATAAACACAAACATGAAAAACAAAAACATAAATAAGCACAATAATAGAAACATAAAAACACAAATATAAAACAAAGACATAAGCAAACAAAATAAAACATAAACACACAAAAACATATATAAAGACACAAATATAAAACAAAGACATCATAACACACAAAAATAAAACATACAAATATAAAACAAAAACATAAATAACCACAAAACTAAAACATAAACACTCAAATATAAAACAAAAATATAAACACAAAAATAATACAAATTATTAAACCAAAACAAGCTCACACAAATAAGACCAAAACAAAAACACAAGTAAACAAACAAAGGAGCAAACAAGCACAAATAAAAATACAGAAACACAAATAAAAAATCACATCTTAGCAGGTGAAATCTGTCCATCTTATCATTCCACACAATTTTTGTTATATTTTTGCAAGGCTTCATTACTTTGTGTATTTATTTATTTTGGTATTTATTTATAAATATATCTATTATGAATTCCACATATAATTCATAAGGTTATATCCTTGATTATTTTAGCTTTGTCATTACACACAAGTGTTTTTTTCTTTCATCTCTTTTCTGTTGTGTGTATGTGTATGTGTATGTGTTGATCTGGGAGGTGAGCTGCTGCATGCAACTGCCTTTACAGGGATCAATAAAGTTGTACTGATGTGAACTGAACTGAAAACAAACACACAAATAAGGAGAAACAACTTTCACAAAACTGCGCTCAAGTCCGTGAGCAGGGAAGCAGCAGACAAATATATCTGTAGATCTCTCCTCTGAAAAATGGACGACAAACTGCTCCTTGTGTTACAGTTTTTCTCAAATGTAAACACACAAAAACTGGAACTATGCACACAAGTGTAAAAACTCAAAGCAACAAGATTTCGTCACACCTGAAACCACGCCAAAGCTGCCAGTAGTTGCTGATTGGCTGCACCATTTTTGGTGCAGACACAAATGGATAACTTGAAGCCTGGAATGAAGCATTCTCAAAAAAACTATTTCACACAATTTTATACCACTGAAATATCAACATGGCGTCATGAAGCCAAAAAAAAACTAGAAAAGGTCACTCAGTAGAGTGCAGATCCCCGCCAGGCAACAGATGGTGAAGCACCTACTGCAATGTCACCACAACTACCAGATGCAACCAGCAGAGATTTGCAAAGTTCCACCAACAATAACATGACCCCCGCAAACACTGGGGTGAGTGAGAAACATGCTGTCATCAATTAGAGACTATTTTTCCAGAGTGATAGAGAACTGAACATTATGATGTCACAGTGAAGTTGACCTTTGGCCTTTTGAGTGTAAAATGTAATCCCTTCATCTTTTTTGTCAAATTAAGTGTTGAGTTATTGCCAAAAATGTGTTTAATGAGGTCACTGTGACCTTGAACTTTGACCTCTGGCCACCAAAATCTGATCAGTTCACCTTTGAGTCCAGGTGAACATTTGTGTCAAGTTAGAAGAAATTTCCTCAAGGCGTTCTTGAGATATCATGTTCACAAGGATGTAATGACCTGAAAACATAATGCCTCCGGCTGTAAAAACATTTAGGCATAAAAGCCATGAAATTTTTTTGCATGAATTCTGAATTATAGAGGTCCTTCAGCATACAGTCATAAATGCGCACAAAAAAAAAAAAAGGCTGATCAGTCCAGTGATATTCGAGATTAGATGTGGACAAACTCCACACACACACACACGCTCCCTCACCACGCACAAAAGCGATTACATGATCCCCTTCTGGCTCACGTCTGGCAGGGATAAAAAGAGATCAGTTTCCCCTGAGGACTCAGTGCGAGCAGGACACTCAGACTATCAGCAGCATCTCGTCTCTACTGTATAGATGATGTCCACTAAGCCATGATGAGCCACAGTTTATCCTCTCACATCAGCTCAATAATTATTTCTTTCTCCGGCACAGGTCTGGCAGCTCCTCTCCCTCCGTCAATCAATGGCAAGTAAGAGCCCCCTGAGCATCGGGACAAAGTGGGCATCGATCTGTGTGGAGTGTGTGTGAGGTAAACATGTTAATAACACGCAATCCTGCCATACTGTCTCAACGATGAAGAGGCATCCGGTACTGAAACATCAGTCAGAACGAGGACTAAAGGAAGATGATTGACTCCAGCTGCTTCGTGTTCATCTTCATGTGGACAGCAGCACTGTGAGCTGTGTAACACCTCATTAAATACAACATACAGACGTGTACAACACACACTGTACACAGGTTGACTAGCGCTTTTCATCGTGAATTGGATATAATGTAAGCTGTGTCATCTATAAACTGGTGAATTGAGGTATTATTGAACATTGTCCATCATGGGACCCTTTAAAGGACACTCATTTTGGGTAGTAAGTTTGATTCATGTCAGAAGAGAAGATCAATATCAACTTTCACTCTCCAGTTCATAAAGTGCACAGAGAGTGGAAACAGGAAGTAAATATCCTTCAAAAGCATTATTTGGATGCTTGAAAATTGCTGTTGTATTTGAAAATATTAAATTATTGAAAGTTTGTCTAAAGAAGAAAAGTAAATTGTCTCAAAAAAATCCCCAAACATTATTTGTTTGCAAAACTTTTTCAGAACTCAAGAGTTTGAGTTGGGTTCAAGACTCAAAAATCTATTAAAGTTAGTTGAAATTCCAAAGTTCTGGCCAAAAATGTGTTTGGTGAGGTCACAGAGACTTTGACCTTTGAGCACCCAAATTTAATCAGTTCATATTCCAAGAGTTCAAGTGAGCGTATTCATATTATGTCAAGTTTCAAGAAATTCCCTCTAGGCGTTTTTGAGATATCGTTACAGTGTTGAAAACTGTTGTGAAGCAGTTGTCATACAGTTTCTAGAAGCTTAATTATTTGCAAAATTGCAAAAAGA
Organism: Lutjanus argentimaculatus; assembly: GCA_034769285.1. NCBI lineage: Eukaryota > Metazoa > Chordata > Actinopteri > Lutjaniformes > Lutjanidae > Lutjanus > Lutjanus argentimaculatus. Next base: position 642,787 of record JAWZSL010000008.1, on the reverse strand, counting down.
TGATTCCTTGATATATCCATCAGTGCATGATGGATCAAACACGGCAGATGTAGCAAGATGAAAATGACGTAAAAGACGAGATGAAAACAATGTAACAAAATGAAAATGATGTAACAAGATGAAAACGTAAATAGACGAAAAGGATGTAACAAGATGAAAACGTAAATAGACGAAAAGGATGTAACAAGATGAAAATGACGTTACATGACGAAAAGGATGTAACAGATGAAAATGACGTTACATGACGAAAAGGATGTAACAAGATGAAAATGACGTTACATGACGAA